>OZ023232.1:25033526-25633526 GCA_964006365.1 Trididemnum miniatum | reverse complement strand
TTTTACATCAGCAAGGATTTTAGTGGTACTGATATCTATCATTTCGACATAAAAAATGCGTTACTGCAAATTTAAAATTTTTTTTGCTTACTAAAAAACATTTTTCAAAATTCGCAAAATTTTTAAGACTAAATATTTTCCTCAATTTCTCGAAAAAATTAAAAAACTGAAATTAAGTTTGTCAAAACAACGTTACAAAATGCTAAAAATGAGATTTGAAATGTTGAAACCAGAAAAAAGGCAAAACAGTCAAGCTCGGGAAAAAATTCCCGGGAATCCCAAAGATTTTCGGAATCCCAGGAATTTTCCGGGTTTTTCAGAAGTTGAAAACCCGGGAAAAAGAGACACCTTAGGGCTGGGTGACCACTCATGTCTTTTACTGCTACCTACTTGCGTGAATTTTTTGCGTTATGGGGAACTAGTATTACTATTACAATTATTGTAGACACCATACGACAACCTTGGCAATTATTTTTTTGCACCACTTCCTAAGAACAACTATTTTGTTACGTCATTGGTATGACAGGATGGAAAATTCTTCCCTACCTTAGTTTCTTGCACAGAAAGCGAACACTCAAATTCAGCTTGCACTAAATCACCGGAAACCGCTCTAGTTTTTGCTCAGTGAAAGTGACAAACTCTTACCAAAGATTTTAAAAAACAGGAGTTTTTTATGCCACCATAGGTTCATTAATATTTTTCAAGTTATTGACTTATTCCAAAAACGGAGGACAAAGGACATCAATTTTAAAGACGCAAAGATGGCTTTTTTAAAAAACGAGCAATACCGCATTTAACGTAGAGGCGGGTCCGATAGAAGGCTTCGCACTCTGAAAAGTTTGTGACAGCAAGAAGCCATAAGTGCAGCAGTTTGCTTAAAATCACGTGTTGAGATGTCCAATGTTTATGCATTGTCACGTACCATGAAAGTATAAAAGAAAAAATCCTCTACACAAAAATTGCGTGTTCGCCTCTTGAGTCACCTCAATTAAGAAGATTCATAAGCACTCTTTAGCTGATTATTATTCTAAAGACTTTACTCATAGATGTTATTTGTTTGTTTTTTATGGTGTTTTCAGTTATCTTCCATCACGACATAGCGATTGAAGCGCAATTACGAGCTCGCATAGAATTAAATTTTTTAGAATAGCTAACCATTGAAAAACTAACCTTATTGCGTGAAAAGGTTGGGGTTTGTACCAATTCGTCCATCTTGCCCAAGTCAGGTATAAAATTTTTCTTGGGTTGTCATCACATTCCTCCAATCGTTTTGTTCCTTTTAAGGTATGCTGATAAAAAAAGTTTGTCAAGACAAAAATATACAGTAAACCAGGCATATAACGGCCTCGGATATAAGGGATAAAAATTTGCGTATAACGGACGAAATTTTATGTCCGAATGACTTCCTATTGATTTTAGTACATTTCGTATACATAACGAATTTCGTATATAACGGACAAATATCGCTGGTCCCAACTTGTCCGTAATATGCGAGGTCTACTGCATCATCCATTTTGTCTTCTTTGAGATTAATTTCAACTCAATTTATAGGAATTAACGCAAGCAAGCAAAAAATCAACTCGGAAACTATTTGCACTGATACCCAGTCCCTAAACAAACCCAAGTAGAAACTTGCGGTGTGTTATAACTAAGCTTAGGCTGGGTCTCCTTGCAAGTGCATTTATTTAGCACCGCGACAAAACACAGATATCTGAGTTAAACGATTTTTAAGGAGGCTGCTTCTTTTAGCGTTACATCTCAATTTTTGCCGCGATGGCAACGACATCGCAATCGTTGCGAAAGAGCTGGGTTCGATTCTCAAACTGGTCAAAACAGATACAGTGTCGCCAACGGCTCTCCCACACTACGATGTTTCGTTGTGTTTAAAAATGGGGTGCAAGGTGCATAGGCGCAAAAAGCGAGGATGGGTTCCGTCACTCCTGAATCGCTTCGGCGTAATATCGCAAAAAAATTTTGAATTTCTTTGAAGAGCAAATAATTTTGTTTGCGATCTTACGATATTACTATCAACGCAAGAGCTTTGCAGCGAGAAAACATATAGTAGTTAGCTACGCGTTTTTTTATAAACGTTTGATTGAAGGCGAAAATACTCCAGCAATAGATCTGCAAAACTTAATCCCTTTTTTTAACTCGTTTAAGATTCGTAAATGGCGCACTGCGTTTTGTCCTTACGAGATAAGAGCTTAAGCTTCGCAAAGTGCTAACCAGAGCCATTTCTTTGCCAGCAGCATGTTTGTGAATGAACCGGGCGGTTTAGCTCATGCAGTTGCTGAACACATCGCTATCGGTGAAGGAGGTAGGGTTCGATTCTCGGGCCAACCGAATCGGACACAGTCGTCAACGGCTCGCCACCGCTACAGCTTTTCTTCGGAGCTTTGTTGCCCAGGCGCTGAGTCGTGAAGATGAGCCCCGCCTGCCGCCTCTTGATACACGAGTGCAATGAAGGTTTTATTTTTTTGCGTTTGTGAATGAACCCATGCACTTCGGTCTTTAATTGTAATAAAGTACTGTAAACATTAAGCCTATTTTGAATAGAAATAAAAATATTTACATCATGAAGCGGATATGCAGCGCTATATACCCCCTTCGCCAGCAATTTTTCTATTCCAATATCTTGTTTGGTATCTCCGAAGTAACACTCAGACAGAATACGATAAGCCTGAAAACATCATGCGTTATCCACGGAGAATCAGAGACACCGCTAACTTCGTATAGAACTACTCTTGAGATAGGTCAACTCGAAGGGCTCTTCAGTAAAAATCTGAAGATTCCTTTAAAAACATTTTTTTGAGCTTCTTTCAATATATAATATACTTCCTCTACAAGTTGCGCTCAGAGGAGACAAAGAACCCAGTAACTGAATAGATTAAAAGCCATTGCACGGTGTACACGGATAATTATCAGTTCACTTCAATCATCTCATTTTGGCAAAAATTTTTTTTCAAAATACCAAACCATGCATTTGGGCAACTGCCTAAGAGCACGAACACACTGCGGCAAAAAATAGAGCAGTGCTCTGCGAAGCTGCACTGGCTAATGGCTTCAAAAGCGATAAGAGTTTGAGATTTAGTGTTTTGTCATATAAGCTCAGCTTGAAGTCGTCCAACAACTTTTTTCTTAATAAGAAACTACACCCAAAGCAACAAAATCTAAAAAGTCCAGGCTATATATACTGGAAGTATCAGTTCCTATCAACAGACATAACATACATGGTAGTAAAAGGATCATTATTTGTGACTGCGTGGACTTATTTACTGAAAAAAATTTAATAACCCAAATCAGTGTTGCTCAAATTTGCTGGTGGAGCGGAACCCCGATGAAACATTGCAGAGATTCAAGGAACCCTAGTGCATTTATTTGAACTTAAATTATTTGAACCCAGCTTTAGATTGTAAACTTGTGACATCCCTGGACGGGACTGGCGTAACCCTATGGTTTCGCCGAATCCCGGTTCAAGACCACCGACCTAACTCTAATAAGAGGTTAAACAGTGGTAAAGGCAATCAGGTTTTAACATCAAGCGTGTACCGGTCAGGCGGTCACTTGAAAGCTAAAATACTTACGATACGAGACCTCTTGCTTGAGCTGAAAAATGTTTCGTCGCCCCGAAAATCAAAATAATCAATCTTGTTTAAAGCAAACTCAGCAGTTTGAAAGCCTTTACCGAAAAACTACAAAACAAAAATATTGAAAGACATTTTCACGTTATTTTGAAGCTGCATGGATTCCATTCATCACAGTTGCTTTCAAACGCTTCGCCTTTTCCCTATTTTGGTGAGCAAATATTCAGTTGACCGCAACACTTGTTGATTATTTATAACATAACTGCTTTCTCATAGTTATCAATTGCAATGATTTGCCGGAAATTTGGTACTGCTAGGCCAGTAGTTCTTAAACTTTTTATGCTACCGAACCCCTCAAGTCTCATGCAGGTGCTCACCGAACTCCTGCTAAAATTAAAGTTAAAAAATGTTTTGAAACGAGTAGAGCACAAAATCTAACAATGGTAGTCTCCTAACCATAGGGTTACAAGTTCAAGTAAAGTATAAACAGTACTTCAGAATACAATAAATATGGGACGAAAATAGCTTAAGGAAGAAAAATAACGCCACTGTACAGTCATTAGCAAAAGTTTAAGACCAGTCTTTCAGATTTAAGGTATTTGTAGATTTTATCATTATTATCGCATAGTGCAGTTTTATATGACGCAATATCCTAATGAAATTGCATCAGCCATCTGTCCATCACCAACACATGGGTTGTTTTCACGAAGAACCTATTTTACTTCATTTCGATTGGTTTTACAGCGTAATCAGTTGTGTACTAGCTGCTGTTTCAGTTCTTGAAAATGGGCAAAAAATCTTCTCTTTCCGAGACTAAAAGAGCCCAAATTGTGGTTTTAAGTGAAGAAGGCTACTCTGAACGAAAAATCAGTGCGAAGATGCAGTGCAGCAAGACTGCTGTGCACACAGCCCTTGAAAATTTCAATAATTACGGGAGTTACAAAGACTTGAAGAGAAGTGGGAGACCCAAAAAAACATCCCCTAGAGATGATCTGACAATAAAGCGAATTGCTGTACGTTCCCCAACAAGTTCTTTGAAGAAAATTCGTGCTGCGCTGCTTGGGAAAGGGACAGACGTTCACATCACCACAGTTTCTCGGCGTTTGAGGTTTAACTTTGGTCTTAAATCATATAAGCCAGCTCGCAAACCCAGGCTCACTCCTCTTATGAAATCAAAGCGTCTGGCATTTGCAAAAGAACATGCAGCATGGACATCTGAAGACTGGTCTAAGATCATGTTTTCCGATGAGTGTACTCTACAGCAGTTTGTGGTGAGAAAAAAGAACGTTAGAAGGCCTGTGGGTAAAAGGTTTGAGGAAAGATACACAGTTTCAACAATGAAACACCCACCGAGTCAAATGGTCTGGGGGGCATTTTCCAGGTCTGGTACTGCTGGATTGTATTTTTTGCCCCCAGGAAGTACAATGAACGGTTCCAGGTATGTGGATTTGCTAAAAGAAAAACTTGAAATGCATATGAATATTCATCAGTGCACAGTTTTCATGCACGACGGTGCTCCGTGTCATCGCTCGAAGATTGTGAAACAATTCCTTTCAGAAAAAAATGTGGCAACACTGGGCTGGCCTGGAAACAGCCCAGATTTAAACCCAATCGAGAATCTTTGGGAAATACTCAAAAACAAGGTTGCAGAAAAACAACCTTCAAGTGCTGGAGCATTAAACCATGCTATAAAAGAGGTATGGGTCAAAGAAATTTCAAGAGACTATTGTGAGAAACTGATATGCAGTATGCCAAAACGAATCCAGGCGGTGATAAAGAACAAAGGAGGACACACAAAGTACTAAAATTGCGTGTTACTGTTTTACAATTTGTAATTTGAGCATTCACAATGTGTTATACTAAATTTACGAGCAAAATATACCAGCAGTGGCAGTAATTTGTATTCTGGAGAGGATAGACAGCAAAAATACATAATTTCTGATAACTGGTCTTAAACTTTTGCTAATGACTGTAAATCTCAAAACTGGACGTTTCGACAACACAGATTCAGTTGTCATCATCAGCAAAGCATGCAGTTTTGTAGTGCCTTGCACCTGTTTCAAGTTACATACTAATTGCGCAGTGCACACCCAAGGTTGTGCAAAACGCAATATTTGTCTAGTTATGAAAAACTTACTTTCATGATACCAATCACTAGAGACTACACATTAGTTTTGCGCAAAATAAAAAATTAGACCACGTTGCGTTTTTCTAATTGTAGGTGCCTTCAATTTCTTGATGTCCGCCGAACCCCTGCAACCGACTCATCGAACCCCGAACCCAGCATAAGAACCACTGTGCTAGGCTATATAAAAGCTTATGCACTAAAACGCCGCACACACATTCGCTTCTTAGACAAAATCAAACTTTTGTAAGCAACGGCTTCCACAATTGGTCGCTCAAGTCCTTTGTTTAAGGAACAACTCACTTTAGAAACAAACTCTTTGTTTTAGGGCTTAAAACACACATAATATAGAAAGGGCTTAATGTTTTTTTTGAATTTTTCTTTCAAGGCTGCGAGCTCGAACTCGATCTTTTCCGCCAAACTCGATCTTAAACTCGAAGAACAAAACCCCTGAACTCGAACTTCAACTTGATTTCGAAAAAAAAGTTGACTGAGTTTTAATCTTATTCTCAACTTGACAAAATTGCTTGAACTTAGCCTAAACTTAATGAAAACTATACTTGAGCATAGCATGAACTAGGAAAAAGTTACTAAACTCGAACTTGAACTCATTTTGCAAATTTCTAGTGAGTTTGAACTCGATTAACAACGTTTGCGAGTTTGCTGCTCTACTGTATTTCAAACCATTTCGCTTTTCGCTGTAGTCGACTTTTGAAAAATAAAAAAAGTGCTGCTGAAGTAAATCCTGTTGTGTTCCACAAACTTTTTTCACCATGATCCACCTTGCACGGCCAAATTTTTCGTGAACCTCATCAACAAAAATTTTCTCAGTTCGCTTAAGTGTGTAATCCTCAATTTTATCACGTAAAGTTAAGAGAAAAAAATCTTGCGAACCTCATTGAGCATGAGCTCTCCAGTTTGAAGAACACTGGAATATTTACCCTGTCCACATGTCCAATTTTTGTCCGCTTTAAGTCTGCGGGCCTTGGTTCTAGTTTCTGCATCATAATCACTTTTGTGATTTCATAGTTAAAAAAAAGTCATTATCACACCAATAAATCGATTATGACGTTAAAAGACTGTGACTTTAAAAGATAACAACCAAGAACACCTGGACAGGGTATTGTGTAGTTGCTTCACGTTAGGTACTTACTTTTTTATCAGCGTACGGTGTTGTAAACACACTTTTTGAGCGAAAAAACTTCGACTTTTGTGAAGGTATTTTATTTGTATCTTTCAGCGGCATTTTCATTTTCATTCGTTCCGCATATATCAAGCAAAGATCCCATGGAACATGCAACTTCACAAACACGGTTTTTTTGTTTGATGAGTACTAGAATGCAAAGATGCAGCACTAATCTTCAGTGATAGATAAGAGAGAAGAGAATTATTGGGCAAAACGGGTACCTACTGGAGTCTTTCAATTCTTGCGCTTAAATCTAGTCAATCAGGTATTACAATTACAATTATTGTAGACACCATGCGACAACTTTAGTTCTGAAACGTTAGATCCGGACTTGAATCCAAGTGGGGTCAAACCGTTTACGTAAAAATTGGTATTCACGGTTTCCCTGACGTTCAACATTAAGTAGACAATTTGCAGAACAAATCCGCAAATTTGCTTGCAGCACCTTTGGGAAAGGCACTTAATAAGATTTCCCTATCTTGGGAATGATGGATAGATGACCGGCAACCCGCAGAATATATAAATACAGCCACAGCGCTGTATGCCAGTGACTTACCAGTACCATTACTGGCAGCTGCAGTGTTTTCCGTTTGCAGCTGCGTTGCCTAGTTGAGGAAACTGACATTACGTATAATTGTGACACGCTGCATCGCAATACACGAGAAAAAGAAAAATTAATAATAACGAATACCCTGACGACCAAGTTTATGCAATACTTGATAAAACTATGTCGCAATTGTTTCAGCTTTTTTACGGGTAAAATTTATCTTCTTACTTAATTTTTTTGCTTTTTTACAAGCTTTAGATTTCTGGGAGCACCCTTACTGACTATATTGATCGTTTAAAAATTTAAATGCAATTCGCAAGAAGAAAAAATTTTCACGCGACATGTCGTCGTGATAATCATGATCTAAACCTGTCTGCAAGTCCCCTGGTTTTACCGACAATCATAAATATAATTAATAAGTGATAAAATGCTACAGGCAGCGTGGGATTCAAGTTTCTCGTCAACCGCTTCTACTTACAGAAGCTGTATTTTCAACCGCCGTTCGGTTTCAACTAATGGTACAAGGATAAACGGCAATGCTGCCCGGTTCGCTGATCTAATAAAATTTTGTAAAACTGCTGCAAACCGGCTGAATCTCACCACTGGCTATAACAGGCTACTTGATAAAAAAAAAAAAAAAACAGCTTGGATGTCTTGTTACGAACGACACGCGGAAGATTTTCTTTAGCTTTAAACTTGAAAACTTTTATCGTCTCAAACAACTTAGCTTGACTAATGGAAGTGAACCGAGTCTTTATTCCAACCCCTCAGAAGTGTTGTCAATGAAACACGGAAAAGGTCCTTTTTAACATAAGCAAATAAATTTTTAAAAGGAGGCACATACGATATGCTGTCCCGCAAATCTTTATTGCAACCTTGGTCAGCAGCACGACATCACTACCAACGCACAGCAGAAGCATAAATCAAAGTGCTACCTCTTTGGGTTCAACTTCAAATTGCAATCCAGTTTCAGCCAGATTGTATTCGAAAACTTCACGTATTGCCTTATTGGCTATCCAGTCTTCATCATCATCTAGCCATGCAAGGACGTAATCAATGGGTTTTCGAGAATTACGAAAGTAGAGCTCTCTTCTGTCACCAGTCTTAAAACACAAAAGAAGTTACTGTATGTTTTAAAACTTGTACCGAAAAAATTTAATTTTCCAGGTATTATAACCAATTAAAAGACTCTACATTTCGACTAAAAAGTGTCAATTAGCCTACTGTGAATTGAAATTAGCCCAACTTCATCCGCGATACGCTATAAATTCGTTTCTTTTAGAGAAATTTTAGACTACATTAGAGATAGCACCGAGTCAGGTGTTTTTAAATCTGTTTTAAATGGTAAACTTACAAGCATGAACGTGTTGCTCCAAAAGTTGTACACTTGAGACTTCAGAAAATGTGCGTGGCAAAAAGAGTTTGCTAATGGTTTGAAAGGTTCACTTATTCCTCACACTGCGCAGGCAATGTATGAGGCCAGGGCCGGGTCCAGCTCTGCATGCAGCCTCCAGTTTAAGTTGTACAATTTTCTAACTACCGGTATCTCGATCGTTTGCAACAAACTATTATACTAGTGAAATGAACTATTTTGAAGTTGCGCGCTGAGTCGAATCATATCAATGCTCATTGGCTACAAAGGCATTCGAACTTGATTCCGATACATCTGACAAGACAGCGACCTGGCATCGAAAAAATCAAACATTTTCACTAGATTTTTAAAAAAAGCTATTTTCGCATGAGGATGGTTGCAACAACTTTAAGCGGCTTATGCCTATACACAGGGTTACCACCGGACCACACCAAAAAATAAGCACGCTGCAGTTAGGTTACCAAAAAATCAAATTCTCTTTATTGTGAAACCACTAAAAGCCGGTGAAGACCAAAAGAAAAGGTCTTCGCGGCCTCAGAGTTCTGTTTTTCCACTAAAAATTGGTGAAAAAAAGTCTTCACGTCCGCAGAATCCTATGTTTCTCGCTAAAATTTCAAAAATAAGCACGGAACTGAAAAATAAGCACGTTTCTTAGAAATAAGCACATTCACGTTTTCTAAAACACTGCCCTTGCAAATAAGCTCAAATCTTAGAAATAAGCTCGAAATGGTAACCCTGCCTATACAGAAAAGATTCGCGACTGAAGAATAATCAAGAAATATCGGTCGTTTTTGTTGATACGAATTCTCAACAATACCAATCAACTCCAATTAATCTGTACGTCCTTACTAACTATACTCCCATAACCTTTATTGGATAATTTATACACCACTTGTGTCGCGTTTTCTTTCTTTATTGTGGAGCTGCTTCGCCGATTTCAGAAAAGCTCAGCAAGTGACTACGCGACAGCTACATTCTCTATGGCCCTTGCTTGTTTAGTTCCAGTGACCTAAATGTGCCAAGACCCATTTGTCCCAGTGTCCCAATTGCCCAGTGCCTCGTTTTTTAAGTGCCGCAAATGTCTTAAGGTCCTTTTGTCTTAGTGCCTCAATTGCTCGGGTTTCAAGTTTAACAAGTTTATTTGTCAAGCACCATCACATTTTATGCGTAAAACAAATTAATGAAGTCATTGACTTGACGAGGTGTTAGTGAAAAGATCTCAAGGTCATCTAAGTCTAAGTCAACCACCACCTTCGCAACATCTTTGAAATTTCGTTTAACTCAAAACAAATTGTTTGACTAGATACACACAAAAGAAACTAAAATAAAAAAATAAATAAATAAATGACACACACACATACTCAGTATATATAGGAATCACCTATTGAGGAAGCTGCAATAGATTGGAAATTTTAAATTTTTGCCTTTTGCAGATCAGGAAGTTGAATTCAGTACTGCGTGATTATGTGTTCTTTGTACAGTTTTGCAAATTTTTGTAAGGAGTAATTTTTCAGATTACTTGGGACACTTGTCCAGTAATTTGGTCCAAGTATTTCAATATTTGTTCTGCCAAATTTAGATTTAGTTCTCTTTGAAAAGTAACTTTCATTTACTCGTTTTCTTGCGTTGTAGGTATGCATGGATTTTATTAATGCAATGTGTGCAGATGGATTTACCCCTGCATATTGTTTTAAAATTACTTAATACATATGTTTGCAAACTTCTAGTTTATGGATGTCATCTATTTGTAATAAATTCAAGAATTTCAACAAAGGTGTTGAATGTGCATTGTATCTACAGTACTATTAGTGATTAATCGAACAGCTCGTTTTTGTAATTTTATTAAGGGATTTAATGTAGTTTTGGAAGCAGCGCCCCATGTTAATATGCAATATTGTATATGGCTTTGGATCATCGCATAATATACATTAAGCAGGGTTTTCTGATTGACATAGTTTTTTAACCTCGCCAAGGCCCAGTAACCGCGTGCTATTTTAGAACATACACTGCTTACTTGTTTTTTCCACGTCAACTTATCATCTTTGTAGATGCCTAAATATTTTGAACAACTGCGTTGTTGAATGATGTGATTGTTTATCTTTATTTCAAATGAACTTTTAATTTTTGTTCTAGTGATTAGTAGATATTCAGTTTTAGAAAAGTTTATTGATAATTTGTTTCATCTCATCCAATCACAAATATTTTCTAATTCATTATTCACATTATTTTGTAGCTCTATATCTTTATAATGAGACGTAGTTAAGTTTGTGTCATCTGCAAATAATTTTACGTTGAATTTTGTCACAGACGGTAGATCATTAACATATAATGTGAACAAGAGCGGACCTTATGTAGATCCTTGTGGGATTCCGCATGTCACGTCATTCATCTTTGATGATATACCATTAACAAGCGTAAACATTTTTCGATTGCTCAAATAGCTATCAAACATCTGAAGTGTTATTCTAGAATTCCATGCAGTTACATTTTTTTAAACAAAACTTCATGATCAATAGTATCAAATGCCTTGGCAAGGTCAAGAATTACTGAACATGTTATTTTCTTATCATCTATACTTTTTATAATTTCACTACTAATTTTGGATACAGCCATAGAGCACGAGTATTTTGATCTCAAACCATACTGACTACTTGTTGTTAGATTTTTTTTATTTAGATAATTGATAAGTTGGCTGTATAGACATTTCTCAAAAATTTTGCTAAAAGGTGAAAGCAAGGAAATTGGACGATAATTGCAACTCATATTTTTCGGCCCCTTTTTGTAGATTGGAGTTATTTGAGAAATTTTTAAGATATCTGGGAAAATCCCTTCAAATATGCAGTCGTTGTACAAATTAGTTAATACAGGTGTAATAACAACAGAGGCAATTTTAATAAACTTTATTGGAATGTTATTTATACCGATACATTTTCTACTGTTTAAGTTTCTTATATAATAAGGTATTTCTTCTTCTGTAATTGGGCTTAAGTAGAAAGAGTATGGTGTACTTGTGAGTTGAGATATTATTAATCTACTTCTGCGAAATAATTATTAAATGTGTTGCTAATTGCAGGTGGATCTGTATGTATCACACCCTTTTTGTCAAGAATTTGGTTTATACATAAGTTATTCCTTTTAGGTACTTTGTTCAGGACTTCATTAATTGTTTTCCAAATTTTTTGGGAATTATGCATGTTTTCTTGTATTAACTGATTGTAATATAGCCTTTTAGCATGCTCCTTAACATGAGTGAAATTGTTTCTGTATATTTTATAATCTCGAGCAAATGGCATTGTTTGGATATTTTAATTTAATCCGATAGAGCAGTGGTTCTCAAACTTGTCGGAAGTATCGAACCCAACAGGTGTCATGCAAACATACATCGAACCCTTAATTACAACCAGGAGCGGATCCAGAAAATTTTAGAGGGGGATGCAGTTTTGAATTAGGTTGAATGTTAAATGAGTGCAAAGACGTAAGACGTCTAAACCGGAAAAGAGCATAAGCTCTTTGAAAATGTTTCACGTCAGGGGCGTATTCAGAATATTCTTAAGGCGGTGGAGGGTGGCATAAAATTTTTACATTTTTTAAGCGTATTTTTTTCCGAAAAGTTAATTTGAAGCAAATTGAGGAACAAAAATGTGGAACTAGGGGGGTCCGGGGGTATGCTTCCCCGGAAAGTTTTCAAAAATTTAGACACTGTAATGGCCATTTTAGCGCTTTTTGAACAATTTTTATGGCAAATTCTGTTTAATTTTTTTGCCTCTAACTCTAAGTCCTTCACCAAATATGATACATTTTATTCGCTCATTTTTGATTTATGCGTGCTTAAGGCGTAAAGATGATTGTTATCAAATAGGTTTGAAATTATGGAAAAATTGTATTCATCAAAAACAGCGTTGAAAGAATATGGTGGGGGGATGCATCATTCCACGCAGAGATAGTCATTTGCTACAACTGTATGCCTTTTTGCAAAACCTTATTCTGATCTTAGCCGAACACCTGCTACAGCCTCACCGAACCCCTGGGGTTCGGTCGAATCCAGTTTAAGAACCGCTGCGATAGAGCTTATTTTTTGTTTTTATAGATTTTTTTATTGCACTGGTTATCCAAGGTTTTTGCCTAAAGTGCTTCTCTTTGCGACTTAAATTTTTCATTGGTGCATTTTTATTTATGACACTGTGAAATATTTGAATAAAATCTTTAAAGGCTGCTTGTGGTGGTCTATTGTTAAAGGCGTTAAATACAGACTCAAATGTTGTATAAGCGTGAGCTAGATCAGTTTGACAAACCTCTTTATCAAAGTGCTTCACGTTTCTAATTTTAACAGGGATTAATTGATTTCTTTGGGGAGAACTATTTACAGAGAAAAATATAGGAAGATGATCAGAGATATCATATTCAAGGACAGAACAGCTAAGGCGATTTTCTCAGTCATTTGTATACAAATGGTCTAATAAGTTAGAACATGTAGCAGAGATGCGTGTCGGTACATTCACGAACGAGCTGCAGCCTAAGCTGACAAGCAAATCAACATATTCTTGAATTTTTATATTGGTACTACCCCGAAGAAGATCAGTGTTAATATCACCACAAATATTGTACTTGAGTTTAAGATTATTTAGTTTACAACTGTTTTAAGATTATTTAGTTTACAAATGGGTTTGTCAAGTTTTTAGTGCGCTTATAGTCCAGATGCCCGTTTGCTCAAAATGTGCCAAAGTCCATTCGTCCGAGTGCCCCAAACGTCCCAGTACCCCAGCGCCTCTTTGGTACCAGTGCCCCAAATGTCCTGGTGAGGTCCATTTACTGTCCTAGTACCCCAATTGCTTGGTCTCTCAACATTTTGGTACCCCAGTTGTTCCGGCCACGTATTTTTTTGCCTCCAATTGATGTGCCGAGGCCCTTTCCAATGCCCCGTTAGCCTAAATTTTTCTTATGCTCATTTGCCTGTGCTCCAAAGAAGCCGAGCTGTCTCAGATCCCCAATTATCCATTCCAATGCCCCAGTAGGCTACCCCAAATGTTCAGAGTCCCGTTTGTCTCATATTGATCAACACGACAACAGTCAAGCGATAATAGATAATAATTATTTATTATCGCTTGCCGACAAAACCACCTGTGACAAATTAAAATTTGCCGACACAATCACCTGTATCATGGATATCAATTGCAAGCAAGAACTTCAGACCGATAACGGATGTGACGTCAATATGAGAATCATTAAGCCCATCTGCATTAAGCATTATTAGTGAACTATGTCGTCACAAAAGTCAAACTATTTCGAGGCGACATCAATACCGTCCGTGCTTACTTGCACGAGGAATTTTTTAACCAGGTATATGCAATGCGCTACTGCAAAGATTTGTTCGAACAGGATTACACCAGCAGAATGTTGCAGTTTTGCGACAGTAATAGTTGGACAAGTGGCCACCAGGCCAATGGGGCATTCGGCAATTGCAGTTTGGCAAAGCTTGGGCACTATCAGGCCAAATAGGCACCTGGCAGCATAGGTGGGCAGTACCGCGGTACTTCTTTAGTACCGGTACCGTCGGTACGTTGGAAAAAATACCGGTACCGCGGCAGCGCCAATACTTTTATTTCTCAATTTTAGACGGTACTCGGTACTTTTGCAAAATCTTCTACAATAAAAAAATAATAAAAAAGATGAAGTCTGCACAATTACACCTTCCGCAGCATTCCTTGGAAAGATTTGTTTTTAAAATACCGGTACAATACAATACTGCCACTCCGTCAAGCGCGGCAATAGAATGATTCTTTTCCACAGGAAAAGATATTTTGAAGCCGAAGAGGAGTGGGTCTTTCAGACGACCATTTCCAAATGCTTTTGTTTTTGAAAGGCAATTCTGAGTAAAAGTTTTTCAATAATTTCGTCTGCTCTTTTTTACGTTACCGTCCGTTGATAAGGTTGTAACTGTAAGAGAAAGTCTCAAAACCTGGGTAGATTTTCTTAACAGCCTGCGTAGGCTACAACATGGCTTAAGTGATGTTAAACAGAGTTGTGCAATGCATAGCCTAGTGAAATAGATGCGCCCTACGAAATGTTCTTCTTGTTCAATACGATTCCGGGATGTTTACTTTATCTCAGTAGACTTACGAATGTGATTGGTTGATTTTTTCGTATTTCAATGCAACTTAAAGCCTATGCTTATTTATGAGAACATGGACGACAAAAAATTTAAAGAAGTTTTAGATTTAGGACGTCTCTTTTATAAATTTCAAAATTCATTTTTCGACTTTGACTCGTAACAGTACTTTTTCTACGCATTTCATCGACTTACAAATTACAACTCTACGCAATCGCCTACAACTTGTTTCTTTAGTGAATCTCCCTAAAAAGATGCAAAATATAAAATAACTGTGTGGTTTTCTAGTAATCCGATGATATTCGTTTGATTCCGTTATATGAGATTTATTTTTAACTCCAAACGCGCATATGCATTTTTGCTAGAACAAACTTAATCGCGTGCTCTATATTAATTCATAAGATACTAAACTCACAAACAAAACTTCGCACTTACGCAACCTCATCTTTAAAAAATGCCTACGTACGGCACACGCCCCACTTAAAACTTGTTTCCTGACAAGGAGGTAATGAAAGTCTCCAACTTTCAAAAGGAAGCCGTCAAACAAAAATGTTTGAGAATCACTGCTCTGTACACCCAGGGTCTCCAGTCTCACGATGAGTTTTCATATTGTCCTCGTCCGTGGTCGTACAAAGCATTGTCTATTATTATGATCACATGAATCCACAGAAACACACCGAGGGGGCACGGTGCCATGTCCCCCCTTTAGCTCTGTAATAAGGTACTAAAACCTAACTTTCAGTTTATAATTTCTCAAACTAATAATGGTTGCAGCCTCCTTTCACTTATTTTAACCAAGCTTCTGCTTTTAAACAAAAGCTAAGAAAATATTTTTGAATTGTCCATAGTGACTGCACTCACTACATGCTCTTGTTCGATAAAAAAGTGAGCTAAACTGAGTGTTTTTTTATGTGAAAACCATAAAAATTCGTTGGCGGCTGGGGGCTACGCCCCCAGACAGTTTTAAGTGCTTTCTGATAATCACAGTCACGAAAATAAAGCGCCATGAAAAAGTTGGAACAATTACTATCTTATGCGATGATCCGGAGTGCAACAAGTTTCAAAAAAATAGCAAAGCATACGTGCCATTAAATGCTATTGGGCCTCGACTCTTCGAGGACTTTTACATTATTTAATCAGGCACTTCTGAAAAATAATTGGGTAGCCTATACCCCTTCTCTACATACTTCAGTGTTAAAAAGTAAAAATTTTGTTTCTATTTTAATGACTTTATTTAAAGGTTTGACGTCATCATGATTTATGACGAACTCCTTCCATTAATTATTTCGTAGGGCCTACCGCATTTTGATGGTTGGTGCTTAGTTTGTAGTTCGTGAATCGTGCCGTACCAAGTAGGCCTACTACTGGTAACACTATAGTATTGAGTAATTTAGTATTTAGCTAACTAATAGCTGTAAGCCTAATTATCATGAAAATGTACAGTTTTATTTAAAAGTCAACAAAACATAGTGCAGCACTTTCTTTTTGGAACGTTTTTTGAAAAGTACCAACAAAAGTACCGTGGTACTTTAATTTTGAAGTACCGAGAACCGGTACCACCGGTACTTTTTTGCAAAGTACCGAGTACCGTTACCGCCGGTACTTTAAAAAAGTACCGTGCCCCCTCTGCTTGGCATTTTGGGTTTAGGGACAAATTGGGTTTAGTACCAGAGCTGGATGTCTCTAGACGTGTCTCGGTCTCGAGACACGTTTTTGAGTGTCTCGGTCTCGCTCTGCCAATGTCTCGTCTCTGTCTCGGACCTTGAAAGTCTCGGAAAATGGTCATGTCTCGATCGAGACATGAAAAAATTTTGGATTTGAAACAGCATTCAGGTCTTTGATACGGAAGCAACAATGCTACTTACCCGATTTATTTCAAGTAAAACATTGTGCGTCATTTCGCACTTTGTAAAAACACTTGGCCACATTTTGTTTAGACCATTTTGCTTTGTTGTTCAGGCCTGCAGAATTGCAGGCTTTTGCTTTCTTTTTGTGAGCAGCATATATGAAAACTGGTCTATTTCAACCACAACGCACATGCATTCGATGGTAATCTACTCTAGACCAGGGATGTCTAACCTTTTAATTTATTAGGGACCCATTGCAAAATTAGATATTTAACTGGGCCGCAAAGCGACCAGAATTCCAATGTTTCATATTATAGTTCTAAGAAAAAAAATTAACCATTGATAGGTAGGCCTTGTACTGAGCCGCATTTTGCTGAAAATGCATCTTTTTTACCAAAGAAAATTTAAAAATCCATTAATATAATTAATGGAATAATTAATCCAATAATGTTAATTTAGTTTTAACTTTTAACAATATGGCCTTCACTCAAAGACATAACGACCGCTAGCCACGTCTAAACGGTGTGTCAAAGCAAAAAATTTTCAAGAAAGTAACGTGTCATATGTCATAAAATTAAGATTTCTACAAATTTGTTCCCTATGAAAGATGCTATTCTTGTCTGGTTTACAACAGCTATCAAAAGATTATTTAAAGTAGTCCAGGCCAAAAAAGGCTTCAAATCGAAAAAAGTGCAGGGATTACAGTTGCAGGAAATTTGGTTACCGACATGGAAAGTGCTTCCAGATTTGAGCTAGCTCTTTTTATGAGAAAGTTATTAACCAGATAGATTTTCAAAAATGAATGGTGTCACAATGACTTTAAAATATTTATGTTAGTTAATTTATTTTTTATCAAATATAAAGTATTTTGATTAAATTTCATGAACACTCTCGTGCTCAATATTTGATAAACTTGCTAAAAAATTGTTTTAACAGAGGATAGTGGGCTGCAATGCCGACATCCCTGGTCTAGACCAACATAGCCTACCAATGACTTTTTGTTTAAAGTTTTCTTGACATCTTTTTCGTTAGATTAAAAAAGATTATTGGGCCGTGTAATCGTCTGCGAGAGGTATTGCTTGCCTCGCAAGCTACAAGGACTTAAATCTTCTGTGACAATAAGCTGTTTCGTTGTTATTATAATGAACTTGTTAAATAATTAATTGTAATCGTTAAAAGGACATGACCAATAGCACATTTATAATAGGCTACATCAGTTCATAACCGCGACGGCTTCATTGCTTCATTTGTTTTTGCTAATGTCATTTTGCTATAAAGTTATTTCAATAACTTGGCTTAGTAGAGCCCATACTCTAGTGCATTACTATCGCTTTTATATTTTCTAGTTTTTGGCTTATGAAGTCTCGTCTCGGTCTCGAAGCTATGATGTCTCGTTTCGGTCTCGAAGCTCTAATGTCTCGTCTCGGTAGGTTCGGTCCTCGTTCCAGCTCTGTTGAGTACGTTTGGGCACACTGGGATAAACGGGCCTGCTACATTTGTGGCATTAACAGGGTCTTGGTACATTTGGAACACTGTGATAATGAAATGGACATCAGAACAATTGGGGTAGAGCAATTAGGGAAAAAGGGCCTCAGTATGTTTGGGGGACAGGGGCATATGGGCCTCGGTACATTTGGGCACTGTGGCAAGTGCACACCAGAACAATTGGAAAATCAGGCAATTAGGAAGCCGAGCATTTGAAGCCCTACGACAAATGGACCTCGGGGACACTCGATAGACTTGCCCATAATGTGCTAGGCCCATTTTCCGAATGCCTGATTGCCCCAGTGCCTCAAATGCCCTGAGGCCAATTTTTTTCAGTGACCCAACTGCCCGATGTCGCAATTGTTCAGTGCTCCATGGTACCAGTGCCGTTTCAAAACTGCAAGATTCTACCCCTTTATCCTGTTTGAATATAATGCTGTGGGTTCGCTGGTTACTGTCAGCAACGCATCTCCTCGTGTAAGAGGTTGCCACAGTACCCTCCCAGTTACTGTAAGGTGACGAGAGGCACTGCAAGGAAGTGAAGATTTCCAAACCAAGACAGATAGTTGTACCGGCCGTTAGATCAGTTGCTAAGCGCGCGCTATCCGTGCGGGAAATCTGGAGTTCGATTCCCGGACCGGTCAAATCGGCACAGTGTCGCCAACGACTCGCCACCGTTGCGACGTTTCTTCGGAGCTGTGTGGCCCAGGCGCTAAGCCGCGGGGATGGCCCCCGCAACTTGTTACACGCTTCGGCGTAATACGACGAGTATAATGAAGATTTGATTTGATTTTGACAGATAGTTGTCTGTTGGTGGAAAGATAGATGCTTTGCAAGAAGCCATCCGAGCGAGACAAGTTGCGTGATTGAAGAACCTAAGTGACGTGCATCGCGTCCCGTACATATCCACGCGTCAGAAGAAGGTTGCGTGTCCGCGCGTTGGTTGTCATCAATATGGAATAAGTCAAAAGAACGACGTTCATTGCTTCCGGCGCCCCGACGTGAGGCATTGAAGATCTCGATTATCATAATGCATTCCTTTGAATGTTTGTGATTTGTGTTATCGGTACCGGTACGCAAGAGGTTGCCTCAAGCTTTTAACAGTTAAGTAGTCGTTGCAAACCGGATTGTACTGCATCGCTACTATTTATTCGATCTTGTGATTTTTTTCAAACTTAATTTTTACAGAGAATCCTACTAGTGAGTTTTGCAGTTTGTGGCAGCATAGACTGGTGGCAGCATTGACGCTGCAGCAACGCTCTCTATCAAGCTAACTTCTTGGAACCACAAATCTTAAATATCTAACGCCCGGGCGCTAGAAGTGTTTCCAATATGAATGTCCTTCTTTTAACGTTTGTCTACGATACCAGCAAAACTTATCACTCCGGAAGTTATGAACGCTGAGGATGATACTACGTCTTAAAACAGGTCCATCTACGTCAACGTAATTACAGCTAGGTCTTTAGCAGATTTACAAAAAGTACCTGATCCATTGATCTCAAAGTGTGTGCAGAAACAGAAGCCCTTTGGAAACTGTGTGAGTGAACACGATCTCCTTGGTGGGGCATGCTTAATGTTTTGCTTCGACAATTATTCAGTTTCTACTGCGGTAATTTTTCAGTGAAACAATGCCTACAATACCGGCTAAAAGATCAACGAAATTCTTCCTTTACAAAAAACTGCACTGCATTGCATTCACACTTCAAGAATCAGCTGCTATGAAGGCATTGCGCGTTATACAGCAAAACAAAATAATTTTTATCAATCTTCAGCTTTTGGCAGTAACTTTATTAACAATGGTCTATAGTTAAGTCACAGTCGAAACATTTGATCAATAATTGGTCAAATATTATGGTGGATTATTATAGCGGATAGAACTAGAGACAAACCAGCAAAAGTGTTATGGTGATTGTTTAAACAAACTGATTTCATAAAAAGAGCCAAGTCAGTAATTACTGACAGCGAGAAAGTTGCAAATTATGTTGCAGTAAAATATGTATTTAAGATGCTTCTGGGAAAGATCAGAAAAAATAAGCGCGCAAACTCTTTATTACCGTGAACACCAAAATTTAATCAGTTATAGGCCTGGGGCCCTAGGCTATGAAATCTGTGGTCGGGCTCACTGGGAAAAAAAAAAATTAAACACAAGAGAAACAATTTTATAAAAAAAGATCATGATTCGTTTCGGAAAAAATTTCACTACACAGTATTTTTTTGTTTAACGATTGTTTTGAATCTATTCACTTGGTTTTATGAGGCAAGGTCGAAACGTAGCGCCTTGTGTGACATTTGCAGTTACCGCGCACAGGTTACAGAGCCCATCCGACGGGTTCGATTGTCGACAGAAGCCGATCGCATTTGACATGTATACCGGGTCACTCAAAATGCGCAAACTTACTTCGCAGTCACCCTCAATTACTACTAAATAATTTAGACTTTCAGCTTAATGTACCGTTGGCACCGCTTAACCGGATCACTTCGGGACGAGGGCTTTTGATCCAGTTCGCCGAAAAGATGCAGAACTTTAAAAAAAAAGGTAAGTTTTTTTGGTCAACGAAGAAACCCAACTTAAAAGAAATAATGAATTGAGAATCCATAAAAGAGAATCAATGAAATTTTAGATGGGCAAGTCAATGCAAAGCGTTAGCTTCGTTAACACAGTCAGGGTTGGGAATTGATACCCCTAAAAGTAAAGAAATAAGCTGAATTGATATTCGATAGTTCACCAAAAAGTAAAAAAATAACCGATTTCGATGTTAGTTTAAAAAGGCAAAGAATAAAGAATATTGTAATTGATATTCGATATTACACTGAGCATTTAGCGGTGTACGCCAAGCATTTTTTGTGATGTCTTCACATTCATAGGGTAACTTACAGACAAACGACGGAAATACTATACCAGTGGTTCTCAACCTGTGGTTCGCGTACCACTTGTGGTACTTGACAAGCTTTGGCGTTTCACGTAGAAATAAGTTCAAACTTTTATCGAGTCGTTGTTGGAAAACAGCATTGTTGAGCAGTTTATGACAACACCATTACCACCTTACCGGTCCCTTTCTTACGCGCTTTGTTCCAATTTTATGGCATCGACTTAGTAATAGGTATGTAGCTTTCAAGCAAAGCTGCAGCGATATGGCTAAGCATAACAAGAGAGCCTGAAAACAAGTGCGCGTTGGCTACTTTGGTCGTTTTATATTAGCCTATGCATTGTGACCCCGGCTGGTGACCACCCTAGTAACAAGACCACTATCGGTTAGACGACGTTTTTTCAATATCCCCGAATTATTTTCTATAATTAAAACTTAATACACCCACGGGGCCACTTCGGCAACACGACTCCCAGACTTTTTGGTAGCCCCAGTGGAGGTCGTGTTGCCGCGCTCAACATCTCGCTGCACTTTATATTTACAATTTTTCAACAATATCTATTAAGCTGCAATTAGTTGTGATTTTTCTCAAAAATGTCAAAGCGAAAGTATAACCCTGAACACATTCAGTATGGGCCATGGCAAGCATTAAAACCACGCATCGAAATCGTCTTTATGCACCTGGACATGGCTTTCGATGTGCCGTAATCTCGGTCCAACCCCGCATTGATCATCCGGTTGCGAAGAAATAAGTGCAACCCTCACATTAAATTTGGGGTCGTTATGAGTATTTTTTATTTTGCAATAAATTTTGAGTAAGTTAAAATTTTCAATCACTTGGTGGTACGCATCGGCAATGTAACACCTTTGGGTGGTACGGGGTAAGAAAAAGGTTGAGAACCACAGTACTATGCGAAGTAACTTTGCTATTAAAAATCTTTTTTTTTTTTGGGGCACAAAAAAATTTATCAGCAAAAACAAGGAAATGACGTACCGACAATTATTTCAAATTTACTAAAGTGAGATAAAATACCTGGGCAAAAAGAATCGAATATGGAATATCGAACTGCGCTGAAAAAAAAAGTAATTACAATGCCATATTCGATACTCATTCAAAAAAGTAAAGGCTTCAGTGCATTCGATGAACAAAAAATAAAGGATATCGCAATTGAATATCAATTACAACCGATTTTTTCCAACCCTGAACACAGTTATGCACCTCCGTTAACGTTAATTCGTTAACGTAAGGCATTACTCGGAATCGGCCGAGTCCGAGTATTGATTGATACTCGGCCGAGTATTAAACCATTATCATTTTGACCTTTTTTGCTTTTTAACCGAATTTGAGTCGAAATTGGGACTTCTACGGACGTGATGACCTTTTTTTTTTTTTGCTTTTCACCTTATTTTGAGTTCATATTTTGACGTCGTAGATACTCGGACTCGGCCGAGTAATGTCGTGAATACTCGGCGAGTCCGAATAATTTTCCTTGAGGCACATCCCTAGTCGGTTGAGGAATACGCATCCTCTCACCAGCCATTTTCAAAAATATTTTTGATGTATTCAATTTTTCTGTAATTTCAAACCGCTTCGATAGCTATAAGCCTTAAGCAAATAAATAATTAGAAATGTGCGAACAAAATGTATCATATTTGGCGAAGCACTCAGAATTAAAGTGAAACAATTTAAACACAATTTGCCTGAAAATTATTCAAAAGCACTAAGATAGCCATTTACAGCATGTAAATTTTCGAAAATTTTCCGGGGGAGCATGCCCCCACACCCCCCTAAAAGTTTTCTAGTTTCTTAATCAGCTTGAAATTAGTTCTGCCGAAAAAAATACGATGGAAAAAATGGGGAAATCATGCCCCCCCCTCTTTTAAAATTTCTCGCTACGCCACTACCGGCCCTGGTTGTAGGTGAAGAAAATCTGGTCGTTGGTTTTGGCTCCCCCCACTTTAGAAATGCTTCCGCCATTGCTGGGTGACGGATTAAAAGCTGGAAATTTATTTAAATGTATTAGTTGTTTACGTTTCACTAAGAGTTTTGATTACTAACAGCCTATACTGTAACTCTGGTTAACGTTTCCTTACCACAGGTATCGTTGCATCCGCGTCTTGATAGTGGCTGTAGGCCTGAAAATTTCTTATGATTAGTTTGAGTAATAAATTTAGTGCATACAGCCGAAAATTATCAAACTTACAAAATGTCGTATACGATGACACGATGAATATTTTTCAAGTCAAAAGAATATTGTTCCAAAATAAACAATAAAAGTTATGTACATTGTATTGCCTGGTTTACCAAAAACCAGATATTTATCATATAAAAGTTTCAGTGAATGAATTAACACTTGAATAGAACCCACAAGATGCTAAGCTAATTTAAACAAAATAAGAAAAATCATATAACGACTGGGATTCGAATCCATGCCAGCAGCTTAGCACAAACCATGACGTGTTACCAGCCAATGTTTGCGGCGATTCCACACCAATATCTGAGGTCTGATGGTTAAACTGGATACACTTTTGGAATGAGTTATTAATTTCTCACACTCTTAATTTTTTTACGTTTACTGGATTATATAAGTATGGGAATCCATTCGAGTGCTTTGGAGCGAACAACAGCCATTTTTCCACCTGCAGTAAATTCACCAATAGATTATTAGGTCTAGGCTTTAACGGTAAAACGCGGTTCAAATGAAGATGGAAGATACGGATGTGTATTCTTGATTCTTATTCTTTCACTTTAGTCATGTTAAGGGCCAAAGCGTATGCTCTTTTGATGTTTGCAACACCCTACGACTGAGAGCGAACCTGAATTCCCACGTTAGCTAAGAGATTAAAAGTTCAATTCCGGATATAGTCACATTACACAGTTTAAAAATGCCATTTGCAGCTTCGCCAGCCAAGCGCTTTGATCAAACGGGAAGTGCGAAGAGATGACCGTACATGTGGGTGGTTGTCTTGTACGCTCTCTCAACGGCGTTCGATCGCTTATCGTAAAATATTTGCACCAGACCGTCTTTCGAGAAAGGCCTACGCTAAGCTGCTTAGCTGTCACGAGGTAAAAGTTCGGTAAGCACTCGTTCTCCCATACCAGTTTTTTTACCTTATACCAAACAATCGAACCATGCAGGGTGACATTTCTAAACAATTAAATCTACTTTTTTACAAGTTGAGCGGAGGTATAGTCAAAAAATATTGATTCTTGAACTTAATAGCGTGGTATTGTCCCAAAATAATTCAAAAATTTTTTAACATTTTCACCTGACTCAATCTGATTTTAGTCGGTTCTTCTCTTTTCACATAGTAGTGTTCGCTCAATACTTGCAGGGTATTTCCAGATTTACGACTTTGTGTGAAGTTCTGCAAGTTGCGGCAAACGAGCATTGTTACACGTAGGTTCAAAAGCTGATTTAAACTATGACATTCGTATTCGTTCCGCCTCAAACTGGATTGCAGTTGCTAAGCTTTTTTACACCCATGATCTTAATTGAATCATTCCTACACCATGATATGAAGACGTGGAGTAAGTGTAAATGGTTGTACGTTATTCACGATCGGGTTACCATTTTCTACCCATAAGCGCAGAGTAGCAGCGGGGTCCATACACCTCAATAATTGTGCTTATGGGGGGGTGGACCAATGAATTATGGAATGATGTCCCTCCCAATGCTTGGGCAGCATAATATATTTTTTTCTTGTTAATTTTTCTGGTTCAAAACACTTGAACTTTTACCATCTTTACGTTCAACCGCGAGCTCCTTGCAAAGATTCGACCTAAGCCATCCTAGCTTAGCGGTGACGTTAGCGACATAGGCTAACCTCATAGGAGTGGTTAGCGGGGTGGAACAGATGGGTCAATAAGAACCCCCAATAATAGTCAATAAGAACTGAAATTACTATTATTTCTTTGGTGTTTCTCTTTTGTTCACGCTAATGCACCACGTCACCTTTAGGTTTTACCAAGGATTTACCATATTAAGAACTTTAAAAGAAAAGATTACATGTAAACTACAGTATGTTCTCATGTTTAGAAAATTATTGCTTACTGAACCTCAGTACAGGAAACCTTCGATTAGCGATATATTCACTAACAGTCTATGCCAAACCCAAAACTTGCCAACATAAAGGAGCAATCCGCAAGCTTACTTTTACCCTTGCCCAACACAATTTTAAGATCCAGAAAAAGACCAAACTAGCTTTCATACGGTACTTTCCAATAAAGCTCTGCTCCCGGTACTGGCACTGGTACAAACTCACCTCTGGTACTGGCAAAATATCAGTGCTTTCATATAGATGCGTCAGGCTGGCGTTTTCTCGTACAAGTAGATTAGATGAGGGTCGCAAAGAATCTTTTTCACCGATGTTTTCATCTTCGTAATTTTTTTCACTTTCGTAGTTTGTAGATTCTTCATTGTCAGACGTCAAACTACTAGTACCACTATCTTTTTTGGGGGGGGAACTTTTTGGCAACTCGTAAGTACCTTCTTTTGCAGAGGCTTTTTCAGAAACGGGAGGTTTTGCAGAAGATGATGAAGTATTGACGGAAGAAGAAGCGCTGACGGAGGATTCTTTGCTATACATTTTTTAGGTACTTAAAATTATCACAACCGGCAACTGCATTTGATTTAACCAAATACAATACCGGCAGGCTTATTACTTATGAAATACCAAAATAATGCTTTTACCGTTAAGTTCTACATTTAATTTCTCAAGGTTTCCATTTCTTAAGCAAATTTCAAGGAAAATAGCCTATTACATCACAATTTCACAAAGTGCCAATCAAAGCGGCAAGAACCGAGTCATTGCGGATAATTTGAACAATGCAGGCTTAGTTATGCCGACTAATAACCCTCATCGTTAAGTAAAAATTGTGTAATACTCACTTGAAAAATCCAAATATTAGAAAGCACAGAAGCACTTGCTATGATAGGCGAGCACTATGTTACTTGCAGGCTCTGGGTTGATAACTGGATCGCAGGCTTGATGCCTGTCCGGTGCCCACCCATCGAGTACTGTAAAGCGTCCGCCTCACACGGGCGATGCGAGGTGTGCAAAGCCAATTACATGCTAGATGTGCGAAAAATGCAATGTTCATTCCAATGCGGACCATGGTTTGCATTGTTTCGAAGTTGATCACACCCCTTTACAGCAGTTCTGAATTGGTGCCATTATTGCACAAATATTTACTCGGTTGTTGCGTCCTTTCGTTACTCGTTGCGGTTTTTTCATGTGTTGAAGCATGATTGTTGCATTATTTTGTAATTCGGCGTAACATCAATAATGCGGGTAATGCCATTGTTACGTCATGGCACCGCAAAGCACATTCATGATATTATGCGGTAGCAGCTGCGGTAAATCTACTGCTTGTAGGCTATTATTTAAGTCTTTATCTTACAAATGTGGACCCTGCAGTGTCTAGTTCAGGGGTGACGAACCTATTTGCTATCGCGGGCCACTTTGTCATTTACCAGTGAACAAGCGGGCCGCGTACGTTTTTAGTCATAGACCTATTGCGCCTAATACTATAAAAATCCATCTACAGTCTTTCGTGTCTTTGCTGAAGACATCAAAATAAACGGCTTGTTACATATAGATTGGAAAACAGAATAACAAATACCTTTAAAAAGCTGTAAAATTTGCATATGTGGAACTACAAGCTACCAATTTATTTCTGCAATCAGTGCGTAGCGAGAAATTTTTTGAAAAGGGGAGGGGGGGCATAATTTCCACATTTTTTTAGGCGTATTTTTTTTTCGGCAGAACAAATTTAAAGCTGATTGAGAAACAAGAAAAGCTCTAAGGGAGTTCGGGGGCGTGCTCCGCCGGAAAAATTTTAAAAATTTACGTGCTGTAATGGCTATTTTAGTGCTTTTTGAATAATTTTTAGGCAAGTTCTGTTTAAATTTTTTGACCTTAATTCTGCGTGCTTCGCCAAACATGAAGCATTTTGTTCGCACATTTTCGATTATGTGTGCTTAAGGCGGAAGGCTAATTGCTATCAAAGAGGTTTGAAGTTATGGAAAAATTGTATACATCAAAAACATTTTTTAAAATGGCTGGTGGGAGGATGCATATCCCTCATCCTACTCCCTTTTATCCGCCCCTGGCCATAAGCTACAGAAACTATCAAAAAAGTTTGGCATATTTTAGTCACTTGGCACCATTAATTATATTTCTTTTACCAAAAGGCAGAGTCAAAAGGCCAAAAGGGGTGGCATGGCTCAATGCAACCCCTTCCCATAAATACGCTCCTGTCTGCAATCTTACATAAACCCTACTACTGTAAGGCAAGCTAAGCTCTTAATGAAGCTGCAATGGACCGCGAGTTATGTTATTATTATTGCATAACAATGGATGAACTGCTGAACCCTGAAACAGATGAAAGGCTTGTACTGTATGATTGTGTGATTCCTGCGTGATACGCGCATGGTTCAATCGGGGGCTGAGCTTTTGATATCGTATCGCAAAGATTAGACGGGGAAAAAGTTTAAGAGTACTTGTCTCGCCAAAATGTTCACGGGCCGCATGCGGCCCGCGGGCCGCATGTTCGTCACCTCTAGTCTAGTTGATACACGCTAAGGTCTCAACAACAAGCCATACCAGAAGTTGCAAAAGTAACACCTCGAGGGTAATACACCTGTATCTCCTACGCTACTGGGACCACCCGACTCAAAATTGAAAATATTTCTGATTAGACAAGAATATCAAAAATTTGAAAGGACACAAAAAAACCTACGGCGTCATTATGTGCCCGTTAAAAGGTTAATATCAGAATTTTATCAATTGGGTATTTAATAAAGCTTGACGGTTTAGGGTATTGAGTATTTACAGATTTACAGACGATTGATTCACTTTGAAAATCGCAGCGATTATGCATCGATTTATTCGCAAAAAACTTCCAATAAATTTTTATTCTCACTCTACTCAACTGATTATCTCGCTTCAAAATCTCAGCACTCCATAGAAATTGTAATTATTGGTCAAAAAATGTGGAACAGCACTTTTGGCAAAATTAGAAATTCCTCCTGTTCAAAGTTTATAGATTTGACCGAAAAACTTCTCTTAAACAAATATGTTTGACAGTAAATTAGCTTTCGCAAATGTCTGCGCTCTAGCTGACGACATACTTTACCCAAAGTTAAGCCCATCAGTTTTTCACTTGCTATGTGGGCATACACTTTTTACAGAATTTTCTTTCTAAATGACTGAAAAATTTTCCTATTGCTTTATTTTATTGGCTCAGTGCCTGCAGCTGTTATTACTTTGCTGTAGCCAATGAATTACTGGACTTTATTAAAAGGCTGTTGCTTGACTTGAAGTCTTTTCACTGCTGCTGTCTGGATGTTTTCAATATTAAATGTATTAGAACGAATCAATATGTTTTCGTACGCCAGTTTTTTTTAGTTTTTATTTAAGCCGTCCGTGCTTGCAAATGGAGGAGGATGCGAATGGAGGAGAAGGGTTCTGCACAAATGGCAGTAGTATAAGTAGTGTATTTCACTTAATGACCAAGTTAACACAAACAAAAATAGGAAACAAAAACAATGGTGGAAAAATAGGTGACAACGGCAAAACGATATACTTTAAAACATGCTTCAGCTAACAAAACATCATAGGGGAAGGTGGGGTTATTTCGGACAAAATTTACTTTTGTGATTCTAGAGCTAGATTAAAAACGTGGAATTACGAACTCTTTGTATAAAATTGTAGATAGCCCTTTGACTTCAATATGAAATTGTTCGTGATTGCAAAAGCCCCAAGCACCAGGCTATTACTTACAAAAATGCACGATGGTCTAGCTCGTCCGAACTTGCCCCAATAGTGGGGTAGGTCCCGACAAGTAGTGGGGTGTAGTCTCGGACTTCAAAAAGAAGACAAATTTATTGCAATGGAAAAGCGCTCTGCATCAATTTCCGCTGATAGAAAAAACAGCTCGTTCCAGTTAACTTCACATACACAGTTTTCAAAAGTTTACAACAAACAATTCAAATGAAATTAACCGAATGAAAGAACGAGACTATGCATGATCTCAACAGTTTGATAAAATTAAATATTCTATTGTTCAAAATTCAAGTTAAAAAGCGTAAAAATGGACGAAGAGAAGACCCAGTAATTTGTGGCAATGGCAATTTGAAAGCAATATCTTTTCGTGCTAAAATTATTTTTATATTTGATTTAAAATCATTTTCAAATTTGAAAACAATATCTCCACACGCTATTTCGAATGGTTTGTTACGTATGACCGAATTAACCCCACACTCAGCCCGCCTAGCAAATGGCAAACTCTTCCTTCTTGATTTTTTTTGAAATTCTTCTTTGATTTTTTTTTAAACTGGTTGCATACTTTTTCCGAAAACCAAATTGATTTTTGTGGAAGAAATTTTGTCTAATCCTGAAGCTAACTAGACGTTTAAACAGTATACTATCTTTTCCAAAACTTTTGACAATACTGATAATCGACTTATAGGTCTGTAGTTGTTGACATCATACGTCAAACCTTTTTTGAACACTGGTAGCCTATAATTACTTAAGATGCATTAAAAGCATCAATAACCACTACTTAAAGAAACATTAAATACATGAGCAAGAGCTAGCAGTAAGTTTGCTGGGGTAGATTTTAAAATCTAGGAGGGGATTCCATTCATTTCAGAACTATTTTTTGATTTTAAATCTGTAACGATTCTTTGAATTTTAAGAGGATAGTGGGGTTAAAGTACAGAAATTTTAGAATTGGAAGAGGCAAGAATTCCTTGAAATTACGAGAAGTGGAGGAGGAGCGTGCTTGTGCCGTCGTGCAAGGGGAAAGGTGACGTCAAGGAGTGCGGAAATTACCGGGGGATCAAGCTAATGAGTCATACCAAGAAACTGTGGGAGAAAGTAATAGATTTAAGGATAAGAAAGGAGGTGACAATTGCTGAACAACATTTTGGGTTTATGCTAGGAAGTAGTACAAATGATGCAATTTTTTGTTTGAGGATGCTGGTGGAAAATGGAGTGACGGCCAGGAGGCAGAAGGATTTGGTTAGCTGAAACATCGTAATGCTACGTAAGGGTAAGTATGATGGCGCGACAAGAACCGGAAGATGTGCAGCAAGACTTACAGAGGAATTTAAGGTAGGGGCTGAACTTCACCAAGGCTCAGCTCTTAGCCCACTTCTTTTTGCCATCATTATGGACAAACTGACAGAGAACATAAGGAAAGAAGCGCCATGGTATAATTATGATGTTTTTTGCAGATGACATGGTACCATCCAGACCGAATCATAGAGAGCCAGGGGACGACCTGGAGATTTGGAGAAATGCATTGGAAAGAAGATGCCTGAAAGTGAGACGGAGCAAGACCAAATATTTAGAAGTTGGAGGTGCAGACGTTGGAGCAGAGTTGAAATTGCAAGGGAATGTAGGCTAGTAATCAGTGTGCGAGGTAAATAATTTTTACTGGGGGGGGAATATTTTTGTCTACAATTTTGCCTGAATTCTGAACCCAAATAACAAGACAATATTACAAAAATGGCATTTCTTGTTCATGGGGCGTAGTCATTGGTCAATGACCAAATTAAAACAGTAGCGGAGGGCGTACCAGTGATGATCGGAGTCAAAAATTTTTGACTCCTACTCTGCTCCTGCTCCGAAAAATTTGACTCCTACTCCGATTGTTTTAAAAATGTTAAACTGCGACTTCTGTTAATAGTGCAGTTTCAATAGATTAGCAAAACACATCTGAACTAAAAAATGAGGAAAATCTGTTAAAAAAAAAGCCAACTCCGGCTCCAATTTTTTTAAAAGTGGCTCCTGCTCCTACTCCGGTCAAAACTGCGATACTTCGACTCCAGTTGTTGATCATCTCTGGGGCGTACTAAGTGTTTGCATACCACCGGCATGATGAACAAAAATTATTAACGAGAGAATTTCGAAAACTTCATCACTAAAAGGGGGGCACAACCGGGAGTCTGGAGGTGAACCCCCCAGCCACGGAAGACTAAGGGGGTCTGGGGGCCTAGTCCCAGCCGCTAACGAATTTACGGTTTTCTCATTAAAAAAAACACTCATTTTAGCACAATTTTTTATTGACAAAGGGCATGCTGTGAGTGGTCACTGTGGACAATGCAAAAATATTTTTGCACCTTATGCCTAAAAGCAGGAGCTTGGATAAAATAAGTGAAAGAAGGCTACAACCTTTATTGGTTTGAAAAATTACAGAAGGAAAGCTCGGTTTTAAGAGCTTATCACAGAGCCAACAGGGGGGGCACGGCACCGTGGCCCCCGTGCGTGCGCCTATGATTCATTAGATTTGTTTTAGGCAGATTTTTGATTTATAAATGAAGCTAGGGGTTTAGGGGGAGAGCAGCAAGCTACCCCAGCGGGGTCCGGAGGGGAGTCCTGAAAGCTATAGCATTTACTTAATTCATACTCTTAATCTCAAATATGATTTAAAAAAAGTTTGGAAACCGCTGCTTTAACATATTCCAAATGCTTATAAAAAACTGCTGACGTGTTTTAGTGTTAATGAAAAATAAACTGTTCTGAATCTGTGCAGTGTAATAGGCGCGCTGCAAAGATTATTCTTGTTTGGTTTGAGAAGGAATAGTCGTAATGGCTACAAGATATGCCGGAAAATATCGCCGCAGTCCGTACCCACAGGATACACGTACATCGGTAAAAAGCATTTGACTTTTTGCGATGCTTATCACTGGGGGGGACGTTTTGGTATCCCCCCCAGGACAATTTTTTTTTTGCTGAGAGACGACAATTTTTACTGGAGGGGACATGTCCCCCCATTTCCCCTCCCCTACTTCGCACACTGCTAGTAATGAGAGTGAAAAACTCCTAATATCTTGGTTCAACAGATAGTAGTGATGGAGAATGCGAAAAGGATCCATGAGGTAGGATGAGTTGGTAGAAGGTTTCTGGAGCTGTGTGCGACAGAAAGTTGTCAGCAAAGGTTAAAGGTAAAATGTACAAAAGTGTTATTAGACCAGCCATGCTTTATTAAATGGAAACTGTGGCGATGACCGAAAAGCAGGTGGGAAAGATGGAAGTGGCAGGGTTAAAAATGGTGAGATGGGCATTGGGTGGTCCAAGAAAGGATAAAACAAAGAACGAGTATGCGAGAGGGAGGCAAAAATTGCAAAGCTGGGTGACAAACTTCGGAGCACGACGTAGCGTTGGTATAAGCTCGAGAAGAGGAGAGAAGGTTACGTTGGGAAAAGAATGATAGAGATGGCAATACCTGGTGAAAGAAAGAGAGGAAAGCCAAAGAGAAGATGGATGAATTTGATGAGAGAAGACATGGAGATGGTTGGAGCAAGGGAGGAAGAAAAAGTTGACCGTTTCTTATGGAGAAAACTTTTGCGCTGAGGCGACCCCGAATAGGAAAAAGCCGAAAGAAGTTAGTAGTAGTAGTATAGTTTATTTTTCGACGATGCATATGATATAAACAGTAAACAATTCACGCACAAATTGAGAAGATAAGTGCAAGGTCGAAGGGAAGTTAAGCCGTCTATGCATAGGTTGGATTTTTGATGTTGGTGTTGAGCGACAAAAAAACTTTCTGTTCTGTTCATTTTGACTACAATGTTGCTAAGTAAAATCTGATATCCGAATTCAAATTGCAAGGAGTGGCGCAGCTGCACACAAGAAACGGCTTTGCGCAGAGCAAGAATTATACTGGAGCAAAGGAAGGTTTACAAAATGTGCTACAATTAGGTCGGCAATCATTACTTCGAAGTTGAAACTCAGAGTCGGTGCTGTAACAATGTAACATACACCGCCGCGAAACCATTAGAATACACCAGAAAAAATTCAAAGAAACATGAACACAGTGACTGCATCGCCAATCTCCGAAATAGATGTGATCGAAAAATCTGGCTTAAAAATCAGTTCCATAAGATTGGGTAAAAAGAGTTGAAACCCCTCAGATACAAGCAACAATTTTTTTGTTGTTGTACAGCGTAATCAATTAAACAGTTTCATGTAATTGTAATTATTAACCGCGATTGAGGTTTTTTGTTTTCACGTTAAAGGTAATTGCAATTTTAATTTTTTGAACAAATTGTGAGCCAAATTGCCATTATTTTTTAGTTCAAGTTCACCTAAACTTGTTTCCTCTTGTCTGACTGAACCGTTTGTCTTTGACATTGACATTTCATTTTATGTCTTTGAATATTTTTTGTTTTTGATATTGTTACGAATGGTTTTGACGTGAATATTGCGGTGCGACAATAATTTACTTGAATTAAACAGTAATTCGAGTTTTTTGATACAAAGTAACTGTACAATAATTGAATAATTTTTGGTGTAATTATAATCACTGGCAACAACACTTTTTTATTTCGGTACCATCAACAAACATAATGACTGCGAGGCAAGCGATGTAGTTAAAAACAGTATACTGTTATCAGAAAAAGAAAGAAAAAAAAAAAAAAAAGAACACATTAAGCATTGCGCGTACAACAAAGAGGCACAAGCATGATGGCTGTAACACAAAACTCTTTTGGCTAAATTGTTTTCCAACATTCTCAACATTTAAAACTAAAACTGATGTGGAAAACTGGTTAAATTTTAGGCTATATGTGATAAGCTGACTACCAAACTTACTTCGTAAAAAACCAACGTTTACTTAAACGATAGGCCTAATAAGGCAACATAATTGCAAAGCAGCAATAATAGTTTTAAGGCAGGCTATAACCAAACATTAAACAAAGCTAAATCACATTTGAAGTTTTTCAATCCTTGCGGTGTACTGTATCACCTATCTCTAACAGCACAAACAATGAACTAACATTGAAACGATTTGTTACGTCACTGGATTTTCGAGCGCATCATACGAACCGACGTATCTTTTCCTGGCTGATGCAGCGAACTTCTGACGTTCAGCTAGAGCTGCAAAAGCATAATTAGTTACGGATAGAAAACGTGTAAATTTTAGCGAAAATATAGCAAAAGGCGAAGTGAGCTATAACTTATAACTTAAAGAATAAAACAAAATTGTAGTTCTAGTTTGTAAAGTTATATGGATGCATAGCAGTCTTAGGAATGTGCAAACTATGCAAATTCACACGCCCACAATTGATTTATCGCACTAAAAATTCAGAAATGTATAACATACTGCATTATGCTTGCTTTCCACAGGGCTCCCTTTGATTAAGACCATCTCTGGATGCATATCACTAAACAAGATTAAACTCACATTTTTTTATGTCATTTCGAAATTGTTCTTTCTCCGCTTTAAGAAGAACATTTTGAACCAAGTAGTGATCTCGCTTCACCTCATCTCTTATTTCTCGAGGCTCATCACTAATTACAAGATTCAAAACGTGTTTCAAGAAAAACACGAAATGCTAAACAAAAATAAGACAGAGATGAAAAAGTAGTCAACGATATGTTAAATATTAATGCCAATTAAACAGTCAGTTTAAATTCCGTGGTTAATTCGCATTCGAAATCTTGCATCACGGCTAACTCAACCTGTGTCTTACCTCAAGTAAAAAGGAAAGTTTGTTTTTTCTGTCAAAATTTGGTGGGCCGGTTAGCTCAGTTCTTACGACATTAAAACGGCTCACCACCGCAGCGACGTTTCTTCAGAGCTGTGCTGCTCATGCGCCAAGCCGCGGAGATTGGTCCCGCCACTCGTTGCGCTTCAGCGTAATACTGACAATATAATGAAGATTTGATTTTTTTTGCAATTTTTGTGAGCACAACATTGCACTTGGCATAAATGACTTAACTTGATTAAAATTTAGTGACTTGTTTCCTGCTCTGATGAAGGTAATCCTGCTGAAAAAACAATTGACCACGAAACTTTACCTCCATGACCACAATAAAGACCACCCGAGCGGTTAGGACTTGCCAGTGCTGTGCTGTCACGTGATACTTGGGAGATATAGAGGGTGGATTTCTGTAACCGGCATACCTGCAAACATTTCAGATAATTTAATCACATACTGTAGAACGATAAAGTACATATCAATTTATTAAAACAATGTTGCAGGTCTACGTCAAATGATTACATAACCAGCTATATGGGCTAGCGGCGCGAAAAAAAAATTCAATTTGCTGTGAAATATACACACTACTGGCTTTTCCTGCTGGCTATCAACAAAAAAATGTAAAAAAAATGACATTATTAACGAAATAAAATGAAACAAATCCGGAGACGTCCAATTTTCCTCGCAAAACCAAGTGAGGAGCAACAAAAGGTCATCATGTCCGCAGATGTCCAATTTTCCACGCAAAAGCAAGTGCAGAGCAAAACAAAAGGTCATTACGCCAGCAAAAAAATGATTAAAAAAATGAAGAAGCTCGAAATAATGAAAAAAAAAAGAGAAAAAATGAGAGTGCACACTGAATAGCCTGACACTACACAGTACACACTATACACCTGCACTCGGTGACATTTTCTCCTAGGAACGAATTAGGTTGCAACGGGATACTTCGATTCGGAAAATCACTGACGTTGAAAACCGATAAACTGTTCTCTGTATATCCCTGAAAATTAATTAGTTGAAAATCAAGCAACCCTGACAGGAGTCGAACTAGGAGCTTCTGAATTGGAGGTCCAGCACACCACCCAATTCCACAATGACACCTCATACACAAGTAAGTAGTTAAAAATATTTAAAAGTAAGAACAAGTTCAAATCGTCGTTTTCCACTGCGAATAAGCTGAATCCTTGTGCTGCCTTTAAAACGAAGGTAAATCAAGCTTTTTTTAACACAATAAGAGGCAAGTAAGCAGGTGGAGTTGTCCGAGCGGTTGGCGCATAGGGCTTTGGAACTGGCTTCGCAGGTTCGACGCTCAGCTAGGTCATCTTCCATGACGCATATACTTCACTCATATAAAAACCCAATCTGTAATTATCCAGCTTAAAAAAAAGGAAGGCAAGTATTCGTACCCTCATAGTTCTTTCATCAAAATCTTCCTCTGAGACGGAATAAAAATAGACTAGTCGGGGTATTGTCGACGATGTGATCGCCAGTGTGACGCTCTAAAACACAACTCGTGTTAGTGATAAAATCATACAAGTGTTGATTTTGTTATAATGTTCTCATATTGGTGATTAGAAGAGTCATCCTGACGAGGTTAGTTATCTTTGAAACAGTTTAGTAGTATTGATATTGGAAGATTTATCCAAAAAGTCAAAACTTTTTGCGAATCATCGGTGCAAAAGTTAGCAAGAGAACTTTTGACATCGAAGAGTAGACTTTGGAAGAATCAAAAATAAAATCCTCATTATACTCGCGCTATTACGTCAAAGCGAGTAAGGAGTGACGGGAGTGATATCCGCGATCCTGCGCCTGGGCAACAGAACTCCGAAAAAACGTCGCAGCCGTAGCAAGCTGTTGACGACCGTGCTCAATTTGACCGACCAAGGAATCGAATCCAAGACCTTTCGCACCAATAGCCATGTCTTTAATCACCACGTCACCGGCCGGTAACTTTTATCGATACGTGCTGATCTGTGCCAAACGTCCATTTTCGGCTCAAGTCCATTTTTTTGAAAACAAACGATCGCAAAATTTGCTTCCTGCGAAAGCATGAAGTTTTATTACGCTGTCTATTTGTTTTAAGCAGATGCCTCATTTGCCTAAAGCAATCACCTAAGACCCTGTTTAGCCTACTTGTTAACAAAACTTCCGCGTAAAAAAAACTTACGTTTGTAACAATAGCAAGAGTGGTCAAAAATTCCAGGAGCAAATGCCATGCTCCGATTGTTGCAGCTTTCTGAGCAAGCGGTCGTCTGAAATAATTATGAAACAGTTGAGCAATGTCAGCAACATAACCTACGGCGGCACCGCGTTCAAAGTGACAGATCCCCTCGTGATGGTTTGATTCACAGCTGGGACCTATCGCATTTGTTATATCAACCGGATGCCTACAGACTCGAAGAACGCAAGGTCACTTCGCCGTCTCTGTTACTGCAGTGACTAATCATTTTTCGTTGTTACCAGAGAACAGTTACGTAGTGCTGGTTGAATAACTCGCCGATTTCCTCAAATACGCACAAGTTTGAGACGCTGAAAGTTTTTTCGAAATTAATTAAGGTATTAACCCCATAAATGTATTGTATCTGCTTTAAACTTTTTTCCTTCATTATTTCTAGATTAGAAAAATTACTGTAAAGGTACGTTATGTCGATTACTTGGTACAAACCTGAAGGAACAAATTAGCTTGTGTGCATCAAGTCGAATCTCAATGTAGTTGTTCAAGAGAGCGAGAAGTGGAGCCAGTGGAAAAGCGACGACAAATAACGTGACAAATCCATATTGTACCACTAAACAATGTAGCTGATATGAAATTTCTATATCTTTCACTAAAATCACCATCTCTAAACCCAATTTTACCTAAGCCGAGTGTGGAAGGTAAGACTAAGTCAGAAAAGTTGGGACTATGAAGCTCACAAGCAAAACACGTAACATAATGGATTATCCAAGCAACCCTAAAGCATGCCTACCTAATTCCAAATATTCACGAAAAAATTCAAGTTGTCCAAACTCCAGAAGATCGTAATCTTGGTCCCATCTCTTGTAATTTGCTTTCGATTCTTTGTCTTTTTCTACCTTCCAGTGTCTAAACATTGCATACGCACACGAAAGGATGATAGCAAGAAAAAATAAACTTAGTTTATGAATTGCAGTGTGCATTTATATGGACGCCTTAATTGAAGTAACGTATCCTACGTCCCTTGAAGCAATACCGCCACCGCTGTTTCCTCCTACGCTGCTTAGTGCTTACATTACAATCGCGAGTCGCGTTAAGTTGTAGCCTGCTGCGAACCAGAGGAGAATCTTCATAGCAAATAATTCACAAAGTATCACTTGGCTATGCCACAAATAACAAACTTTACAGGGGTTCATAAAACGTATCCCAATGCCACGGCAAACATATATGATCATTGGCATTTGGACAGCAAAGTAATCTGATCAGCCCTAAGCACTTAGAAGCACGTACTAACTTGTATGTTGCTGAGACCCAAGGAATAAGGAGTTCAAGTATGTTGTTCCATGTTTGCTTTGCAATCATAATGATGAAAAGCTGAAGCGTTAGTTCGTACATACATCCACCGTTGTCGCACTAAAAGCAGCGAATTATTTACAAAAGATACAATTTATGCTTCTTTAATTCCACTGCTGTAAAAATTTCCTGCTAACGGAAAATTTTTCTCGAAAATAGTATTAATTGCTAAGTTTCCCCGGATAAATATATTTAGCCTCTAACTAAAAATTAAGTTTTAAAAAAGGATTAATTGACATGGAGTAAGGGTCGGGACTTAGCACTGCAGCCGGGCAAGCAGCAAGGGCACCGGTGCACAACATTAAAAAGTTTGTTTTAAAATCAGGGGCGGATTCGGAAATTGTGATAGAGAAAAGATCTTCAAATTAAAAAAGGTTATCTTACAACTTGGTCAGTGCACAAGCATCGAAGGATTAATGTACAGGGTGCTCCAAAAGTCTTGGACACACTTAAAGTCTCCATATCTCCTTGACTATGAACGGTAGTAAAATAAAAGTTGCGCCATTTTAAAGCTAATTACATTTAGTTTTTGTAACTTTTTATATCCTTAATAGTTTCCAAGATATTCAGTGTCAAAATGTGCCCCAATTAAGACTTTTGGAACTCCCTATATTAATGGGTATAAAAAATAAGGGATGGGCTTGAGCCTCTCATCCTCAACCGGATGCCTATAGGCGGAGATGGGCATTTATTAGATAATTTATCGGGGATAATTTTTTACCGATTACGGTTATCGCTCAAAAATAGTTTTGATTTATCGATTACCAATATTGCTTTTGTAATATGTTTTGTTATCGCCGATAATTATCCCGGTAAACGATTCTTTATGCAAACAATGTTCAAAGTTAGTGAGTTGCCGCTATGGAAGAAATACGCGGTGGTCATTAAGTCTTGTTACAATTTAAAAAATCTCCATCTGTTTTATTTAATGCCTCGGCAGAGTCCGTAAACTGCTCTTTTTTCTCGAAAATTCCAAAAAAACATTTTTGCAGTTTGACTTACGAAAAAAAAAAAAACTTCGTCAGACACATTGAAAATTCATCGCAACATTTATCGGCGCCAATTTATCGATTACCGATATCGTTTTGAGAAATTGAGAAAATATATCTATTATCGGTATCGCCCAGGGCTTTTTGAACTTATCGATTAATTATCGCTGTCATTTCAGATCAGAAAGGTTTATCGTGCCCATTACTGCCTACAGACAATGGATCTGTTTAATGGAATTGCTTTACCTCTTCCCATCTCCATCTTCCAAATAAATAGAAGTAGTTTCCAGGGTAGTTTGACAAAGTATTCTTGAAGAAAGCGATGTAAAATAAGTAAGAGTAGTAGTTTACAAATTGGAAACAAAACATTTTTAAAGTGAAACTGTCTTCGAATTCAAGCTGCGTCCGAGGCAATTCTGAAATATGAATAAGCCATCAGAAAAAGTAAGTAAAAATAAGCCAACAGTAACACCTTTAGTTAATAATTTGAAATCATTTTCATTTCTTTAAAATTGTATTGTATCGTATTTAGTTGCATATTTATCCTCCTATCACGAGGAAGCGGTCAAAGCGCTATAATGAGCTCGCTTAGGAGTCGCTAGCCATCTGTCTGCCACAACAAGATGGGGGATTCCCGTTTAGTGCCTTTCCCAACGGCATAATAAGTAAACTTGCCGGCTTGTTTTCCACACGGTCCCTTAAATGCTGAACGTCAAGCAGGGAAGCTGTGAATACGAATTTTTAAGTCATTGGTTTAACCCGACTCGGAATCAAACCGGAGTCTACAGCTCCAGAGGCGGACGCTCCATACCACTCGGCCATCTGAGCTGTTTCATCTAATTATGGAGCATCATTGCAGCAACGAGATAAAAAACTGCTATCCGCAAAACCCAAAACATAAGCTGCAAACATAACATTTCGCTATATCGTTAACAACACGCAATAAAAATTCCTATAAATGACAGTTTTGGCGTAACGATTGTAGTTTTGCTATATAAAAGTTTGTTAGTTATGTAACGATTCAATTAAGCCATTAATTACCGCATAAAATAACATCATCCATCTTTGAATGATCTGCAGCAACAATACGAGTAAATAATGGCCACTAGCACCAAATAAACTGATATAACCTATTCAGATTTTTTAGGCCTACTAGTGTATACTATACATGCAATATGCACATGATTAACGATTTATAGATGCCATGCGTAACAATTGTCGTAATCTGCACCAAGTTGCGGCACTTTAACATTGGGTTGGTCTATAAATGACTTTTAAATGATTCTATCATCCGTTGATTTACTTGTCTTAGCTTCAGTTAGAAACTGCTGGTTGCTGAAAGAACTATACCCACCACAAAATTATCAATGGCCAAAATTAGCGAAACAACATATACTAAGGATGAAACATACCCTCCTCCATAATAAGTGATGACATTATTTGCTTAATGCAGGTAATAAAAGACTGGAGGGATTCCCAGTCAAAACTGTTTTTCCAACCGTGACCATAATGGTTAGACAGAAGTTTACAAATTTAAATCGTTTTACGTTAAAAAGCAATTCAGGCAGCACCATAAAAAACTGATAAATCTTACCGACATATGTCAACCAAAGAGCCACTTTTTCATAAATCTAAAAAACATTGAGCTAAATCAAGCCGCCATTTAAATGCCATATTATCAAACTACCACTTGTACGCAATCAGCAATAACTTGCAATATTCACAGGCTCAAACATTTTACAATCATCAGTACTCGTAGTGCATTTTAGTTGTAGTTTCTGGTAGCGAAGTATTATTAAAGTCCACTGAATAAAATAATACTACAATTCGCTAATATTTAACTAGAAAAAATTGGGATCTGGCTCTTAATCATTAAAAAAATTATGGCATTATTGTAGAAGCAGCTATTATACTTTGTGCGGAGCAATGAAACGATGTTGACTTACACGTAGCTTTGGTTTTTTCATTAGCACGACAAATAAGTCAAAAACAGCAACAGCATTACAACAACAGCTGACTCTAAATTTTTAATCCATCCCTATCAGCGATGCAAGGTACCTCACCTTGTTCAGAATTAAAATCGCCAGAACTGAAAACGTTGATGCAGTGAGTGTAGTGAGAACCGAAGGTGACACAACATTTCCAAGACTTTCTAATGTGGTTGCGGTCGTGGTGTCCCGAGAATAAAATGCGTGAATGAAAAGCCGAAACACTGTCACAGAAATAACTGTAGCAATTACAACCAAAATCTGAAAAAAAAATTGACAACTTGAACATTTTGAGCTTTTTTTATATTTAGTTGCATATTTATCTTCCTATCACGAGAAAGCGGTCAAAGCGCTATAACGAGCTCGCTTAGGAGTTGCTAGCCATCTGTCTACCACACCAAGATGGGGGAATCCCGCTAATAGCCTTTCCCAATGGCACAACAAGTAAACTTGCCGGCTTGTTCTCCACACTGTCCCTTTAATGCTGAGCGTCAAGCGGGGAAGCTGTTAACACCAATTTTAAAGTCATTGGTTTAATCTGACTCGAAGGCAAACCAAACTCGAGTCTACTGTTCCAGGGGCGGACGGTCTTACCACTCGGCCATCTGAGCTGCTAATACAGCAATTAGAGTCTGAAAGTACACAGTCAGAATTGCAAAGCATAACAATAAATATATACCAACGTAACCATAGTCTTAGCGAAAACTAGGAAAAAGCCTTATTTACTTAAAAACTAGCACATAAGCGGTTTTACTAAACACCGCAAAGGACGACAAAGAACCTCAATTTGATGTAATAAACACCGCAAAGAACGATAAAGGACTTTAAACTGATCTACTAAACACCGCAAAGAACAACAAAGGACTTGGAATCATGCCATAACAAAGAACGACAAAGAACTTTAAATTAGGATTAGGTTAGGGTCCTTTGTCGTACTTTGCGGTGTTTAGTTCATCAATTTGAGGTCCTTTGCGGTGTAGGACCCGCTTACACAACTCAGGGTTACTATGAAAGCAGCGAAGTGAAAACTAACGATGCCGAGGAGATTGCACATCAAGTTTTATACGTCCCAAGAAGGACATTGCTTTTTAGTTGTCGATACTGATAACTCAAATTCAGCCACGAATCGAATTGGTAAAACAGAATCTCTAATCTACGAGCAGTACCTTTAGACCAGTTGCTGAAGCGTTAAACCTGAAATTAGACCCTGTTAGCGCTCACACAGCTGCAGCTGTTGTCCGCTTGATTTGAGTCTGTTGCTGACACAACTCGATTTTTGCTCAATGACTGAAGACTTAGCAAATTTACAAAATGACTGGGCTTGACTTGTGTCTACTGTTTAAGATGACATGCCTACAAGCGATTCCAAAGTCGATATCGAAGCTCTAGTAATTTTTTCGACAAATGCTAAAAAGAAAACAAAATTACCCAGAAAAGGACGTTTATAACTGAAAATGATGATCTTGAAAAGCGGGCTAATGCGCTCATATACGGTTCCAACTCATGGGTGACTGGATTCATTTTTTCTCGAGTTACACGAGCTTCGTATTCCGGTCGGATCAACGCTGTTTCCTCATCGTATTCCACCAGATCCCATTGATAAGAAAGTCGATATTGCTCCCTCTTCCAAAGCTTGAGAAACAGGGTGGCTGTTCCAAAAAAAAAAAAAACTGTCTGAAAAACCATCGCTCGCACAACACGTTTGTCATGACGATGCAACATGTTTACTTGATATCAAAACGTATTGTTTTGTTTCAAATTTACGATGACCAACCAAAATCAACGAACAAAAAAAAAGACAATCACATTGCGGTATTCGATTAAAGTTAGCAAAAATATCAAAATTTCATTCACACATGCTTTATTTGACAAAAACGGTGAATATCGTATAAATGCACATGCAAAACAGTAGCACTTATAAAAAAATACCTTTACGCTATAACAAAATCGGTCTTACCCCAAAGCAACATGAAGATAACAAAGAATATAGTTGATTCGTTGTCAAATATTTGAGTGATCTGTCAGCGAAACAATGTAAAATGTTAAAGCGTCTAAGCGCTGTGAATTCGATCTTCAATATACGGGATCCGGACTATCTTATTCAAAAGTTGCATACGTGTTTTTAGACCCAAAACACAGCTTTCGATAACCAAGAACCATTTTTGCCAAGGTTTGATTCAGCATTTTTGTGAGAAGGGCCAAGTACTAAAAATGATTATCTTGCATTTTCGCAAGTGCTGTATAAAAGGATGGAAATATCAATCTATCAATTTGTATTTCAAACTGAAAGTTTATAAAGGTTCTTTACCCATTCCCTCCGAGTCCGACAATATTTGCGGACTGGATTTCAGTAAGTTAAGCCATTTAAACAACTGAAAACTCAATTCAAATAGCATGGTATGCTAAAATACTCTGTAAAGTCAGCTGCTTGATTTTTTGACTGCGATAAAAATGAGTCATTGCACAAACCAATCAATAATGACGGTTTAACTTACCCTAGTAGCGCGACATGCGGTATGAAGTTTCCAATATGTGCAATCTTTATCACACAAAGGACACATAGTCAAATTACCAGCGAACCTTGGGTCGTTGGGATCACAAATCTCTTTTCTAAAAAGACGTAAAATATTTTCTAATCTACAGAAGCAACATGCTGCAGGGATATTAGTATCGAGCTTAGATTTGAAGCAGCCTTATTTTTGATTTCTGATCATGGATTCTGAAACCTACTCAGCAGTCAGTTATTGTTTAAAAAACACGAAAAAAATTTGAAAAATAAGAACAACAAAACTTCCAGTTATAATGGCTCTAAATTTTAAATTATTGAAAAAACTTTTTGTTAATGATCCATAGGTCAGTAAATAGGTCTTCTTCCAAAAATTTTTGTTGTAACGTACTCTGGCTGCGCAGTGGATAGGCAACTCCAACATATAATTTTAAGCCTCTCATAACAAACGCTTCAGATGAATTTGTTGCATGCAGCCTATATTTGGTTAGCTATTAGATATAGTAACACCTTTTATAAACTTGTTAGAGTAACTACTTACACTGGTACATATTCGTTAAAATGAATTATGCTGTATATAAAACAAACAAAACCGACGAATGAAGGAACCATTAAAGCAGTTGTATAGAATCCCAACCACGCAAAGTAGATGCCAATCTTTTCGCCAAAGTAATGCCTAAACGTTACAAAGAAATACAAATAACGAATTGACACGTGTCTTTTAAGTTAATTAATCATACAATGATGTCATTAATCAGAAAAAAATCAAATCTTCATTATACTCGCGGTATTACGCCGAAGCGTGGGACGAATAGGGGGGGCCCATCTCCGCGGCTTAGCGCCAGGGCAACACATCTCCGAAGCAACGTCGCAGCAATGGCGAGCCGTTGGTGACACTGTGTCAGATTTGACCGGCCTGGTATTCGAACCCTAGATCTACCGCACCGATAGCATTGTCTTAACAACTGAGCTAACCTGTCGGTTATTAATTAATCTTGGCAAGAAATAGTTGCCGTTACATCCACAAAGACTTCCAAAGCCCAGAAAATGAAATGATTTGGTTACAGCCCTTAAGATAAGCTTAACAAAATACTACAAGGTCATGTCAAACCTTAACATAACAAGTATCTCAGTAAAGGCAGCGTGCTTATATTTATGTAACCCAATCATTGAATAACGATGGTTACTGGCGTAGTGGTTACGATTTTGCTAACACTGCGGTAAGTCTGGAGTTCGATTCCCGGGCCCGTCATATCGAACAATAGTGTCGCCAGCCTCTCGCCACCGCTGTGATGTTACTTGGGAGTTCAGAGCTGTGCTGCCTACGCGCTAAGCCACTCGTTAAACGCTTCGGTGCAAAACAGAGAGCATAATGAAGAATTTTTGCCTTTTTAATTTTATAGTTATCCATATTCTTTCAACCTTTTTTATACTATAACAATTCGAAAAGCTTTTTGGTGGTACAGAATTTCAAAACAGATTTAAAAAGCGCCGAAAACATCTTTTAAATTTAGGTAGTCTTGAAAAAGACTGTTTTTGAACCAAACATTTTCGTCTCGCTCTCTTCAGGGTTCAACGCGAGAGTTAATTGAGAAGGAAAAAGGTGGTCTATATATTATCATCAACCTGATTGATGATAATATATAGACCACCTTTTTCCTTCTCAATTAACTCTCGCGTTGAACCCTGAAGAGAGCGAGACGAAAATGTTTGGTTCAAAAACAGTCTTTTTCAAGACTACCTAAATTTAAAAGATGCTTTCGGCGCTTTTTAAAACTATAACAATTTATGATAAACACATGTCGTAAACTCTGAGCGATTTTAAACTCTGGTCATTTAGACACAAAAGCAATGCATTAAAACTTCAAAGTTTGTACATTCGTTTGGCAATTAGTTCATGTTTTTTACAACGTGTTCACAACATTGCCATTCTTTGCACTAAAGCAGCTGGAAAAGTAGCTTCGTAACTCATGGTTTTACGCTATTGAAACTGGACGTGTCGACAGAATAAACTTAGCTGCTACCATCAGCACTCACCAATATACGAAACGTTTCGTTACAAGAATTACTGTCGCTTGGTTTTTCTCCCTTTTAAAGCAAATTTTGTCCCTTACTGTGTTTACGCTACTATTGCAAACACACCAAAAGAAATTCTAACCTGATTGCATGCAAAGGTTGGGGCTTGAAGATGTTTCTCCATCTGGCCCAAGTTAAGTATAAAACTTCTCGCGGGTTTTCATCAAAACTTGAGCGGAAATCTTCCTCTTTCTCCAACCCTCGCTGAAAAATAAAGTTGGTAAAAAAAAGGCCCAGCTACTTACTTTGGAAACAAAGGTAAACAATTTCGAAGTGCAAAGTTTCCAAAATCGTCACCCATTTTCGCAGGTAGAAAAAGTTCTTAAAATAATATTTACGGTTTTTTTAAGGCGATTTAAAGTCCGGATTTCAGTGCTAAAAAATACAAATCGGGTTTTTGAACTCATAAAAAAAAAAGGAAATCCGATTAGTTTTATTTTGGGCCCTCACACAGGTCTACTTTGAGTCTATACAAGTTTGTTATGGGTATCTTACATTTTTCGTAAAAAAGCAAACAAGTTCTGGGTATCTCACATTTTTTGTAAAAAAACAAACAAGTAACAAACCGTACGTTTCGACAACATAACTGTCATCATCAACAGTGTATGCTAGAAAGAACAAAGTTATGAAGTTTTTCAGTTTTGTGCTGCTTCACTTGTGAAAATTAGCGCATTAGGATTACCTACACTTGCCTAATCACACTTCAGTAAATCAAAGCAATCTACTTAGTTTGCAGTAGTATTGTTGGAATGAGTTTTGCCAAAATAACAGCAGGGAAGCCTTTTTTCTGTGCATAAAGCTACGCCTCGAACTTGTGAGGGCTTTAATTGTTTTTAGCGGCACGTGGCAGGAGACAACGCGACGCGCATCATGCAGTTATCAGCCGTAGCAAGCTTTGCGTGGTCAATACAAAAACAAAATCAAATCAAATCTTCATTACACTCGCGGTAGTACGCCAAAGCGTGTAACGAGTGGGGAGGCCCATCTCCGTGGCTTAGCGCCTGGGCTACACAGCTCCGAAGAAACGTCGCAGCGATGGCGAGCCGTTGGCGACGCTGAGCCGATTTGACCGACCGGGGATTTGAACCCCAAACCTCCCGCACCGAAAGCGTGTGCGCTAAGCAACTGAGCTAACAGCCGTTTCAACAAAGACAAAGTGATAGAAATACTGTAATTGGAACGTAACGGCCAAAGAAGCTTTATTTCGCCGGCAAGAAATATGCTGCGTCCTTGGGCCACAAAAACTTGATCGCAATAAAACTTAACATTTAATAACATCACCATTGGTACACCTTTTTACGCCTCCGCCCGTCAAAAAATTTCCGCGCGTACCCCTGAACCACCCAGTAAACCCACACAACAAACATAAATCTGATTACGTTATGCAGAGGAAATGCAGCAGTATATATTCCCTTCCTTATTAATTTCTCTATTCCAATATCTTTCTTCTCGTTACCATAATTACTTTCAGCCAGAATTCGATAAGCCTAGAAAACAAAATCAAAAAATTAAATCTGTAATAATTTACTAGCGGTATCACGAGAAAGCTTGCAACGAGTGGAGGGGGCCATCCCCGCAGATGTGCGCCTGTGCAGTACTACTTCGAATTTTAAAGAAACGCCACACCGTTGGCGACACTGTGTCCGATTTGACCGGCCCGGTAATCGAACTCAAGACCTTCCGCACCGATAGCAACGTCTTTAACCATTACGCCAATAAAAAAACAACACGAGACAAAATTTTGAGTTCAGTTCAAGGAGTAAATTTTCCTCTTTCATTCCGCATACACATGACAGCAAAAAAATCAAATCTTCATTATAGTCATGATATTACGCCGAAGCGTGTGACGAGAACCGGGGCTCATTGCCGGGGCCTGGTGCTTGGTTAGCTTAACTTCCAACTCCGAAACGACTCCGAATCCGGTGCAAACCGGCTTAGAATTTATCCACAGATCGTCTACACCGATAGCGATGTTGTTATTACAACACCAACCGCAGCTAGACATGGCATAAAAATTCGTAAAAGAACCAGTGTAGTGTTAGCAAACCTTAACTAACATTCTTTACGGTTGTTTGTGCGTAGAAACTTTTATTCACCACTATTAGGCTATGTCACAAGATAATTGACATTGCTTGAATAAATGAATAACTGAGTCTACTTTCAAATTACATTGTACAGAATATTCAACAAATTGAGGGAGAACGCGAGTGAACTTTTGCAGCCACCCAGTGCATGTCAATAGCCATAGGTTCCAGCCAGGGCCGGATTAAGGAATGGGCAAACTGGGCAGTTGCTCCGGGCCCCGCGCTTGGACGTGATGATCTTTTTTTTTGGTCTTCACTTAATTTTGGGCGGAAAATTGGACATCTGAGGGCGTGTGACCTTTTTTTTGTTTGTTTTTGGTCTTCACTTGAAATTGTGGACTTCACTGTTATCTGCCCTGGGCCACGCCACCTCTTAATGCGCCCCTGGTTCCAGCAGCAAATCGAACTCATAACACACTACATCTTGTGTTACCTGCGAGCATTATCGCTAAGCAATGCCGCAGCTGCATAAATTTCATTTAGACAACATTATAATAAAATCTTACAATCATACACTTACAATGCGAGATCTCTGGCTCGGGCTGAAGAAAGTTTCTGAATTACGAACGTCGAAATAATCCTTTTTACCTCTGGCGAACTCAGCAGTGTGAAAGCTCTCATTTATGAACTAGAAATAAAAAAGATCATAAATAATTAAGACATTGTATCTCTCAGCATTTTCAACGTAAATAAAATACATCCATAAGTTTGGTTACAGCTTTAGAAATAACTTGTTAATTAATCCAAAATGCCTTTAAAATTCATTTATTCAAAACTACTGCTCTAGTTCAAAAAGCTATTCATCCAAAAAATTACCACTGTTAAAATAAAGGTTGGTGCGTAGAGTTCTGGAACTGGTTTCGCGAGTTCGACGCTCAGCTAGGGGATCGTCTATGATGCATGTACTTCACTCATAAAAAACCCAAGCTGCAATTATGTGGCTTAAAAAAAGACAAAACGCAGCATATGGAGTTGGCCGAGTGGTTGGTGCATTAGGCTACGAAGCTGGCTTCGCGGGTTCGATGCTCAACTAGGTCATCTTCATGATGCATGTACTTCACTGCCAAAAAAAATCTTAAGCTGCAATGAAGCAGCTTGAAATAACAAAAAAAAAATAAAAAAAAAATCACTGTACGTTGGCTTTCATTCAATGAATTATTTCTCTATCAGCATTGAAGAAGCACATCAGTAGCAAGCGCGAAGCACTGCTGAGACAAAATGTAGCTGAAACAGTTTTGATTAAAAGTGCAGTTACCTAAAGTTGTACTTACTTTTTTATCAGCAGTGGCTGGGGAAAAGCACAAGTTTTTCTGAAGAATGGACCTTCTTGTTTTTAATGCGGACAGGTCTTCCTCTTTTAGTTTCAGCGGCAATTTCATTCTCATTCGTTCTGCATATAATAAGCAAATTTCCCAAGGAACATGTAACTTCAGAAAAACTGTCTTCTTGTTAGGAGAGTTCTGAAAAATATAGATATCTAAAGATGGATAAAAGTACAGAATTTTTTCACAAAAAGTTTTATGACTAACATTGAGTAAAGCTACAAACACTGTTTTTTGGTTTCGGGAGAACTGAAAAATAGCAGATCAAAGTTGATCTTTAATGAAATTTATGAAGCTTTTCTTTTATTAAACATCGCCGATGAGCAATGACAACATACAAAAATGTGCAGAATCAATTGTTCGGATGCATATCGAGTCAAGCGCTTTGCATTTCCAGTGCATTGGCGAATTTCCCTAAACCTTTGGTGATACAAAGTAATGCAATGGTGCTTTGGTATTACATACAAAGCCTCAAGAAAAGCGCTTTTTAATTCAGAGACCCTATACCCCCCTAAAAAGATTCCTTAATCCGCCCCTCAAAAAGTCAGGCAAAGGCCGCCGTTACCAGCACAGACAACACGCAAATCTTGAAAAGATTACCAAAGACCAGGCTACCTGCTTGGGTTCTTCTTCCAATTCCAGTCCATTTATTTTCAAGTTAGTTTGATATATTTTGCGAATTTCCTCACTTTCGGAAGAATCTTCATCCTCGTACACAATGACGTAATCAATGCGTTGTTTATGATCGTGGGAGAAAAAAAGATCTTCATCATCATTAGAAGACTAAAACACATTTAAAATATTTTCTTCATAATATTTTTAACTAAAGTAATTTGGTAACATTTATTTAAGAAACTGGACATCTGTATTTAAATAAATGCTACCAAAATAATAGAACTACATTTTTCCTAAGTTACTGAGCGCTTTTGTTTCGGCGATATTGAAGAAAATCTAGCAGTTTTTTGCTATTACTACGCTTCATATTTTTTTCCTTTTGCGGTCGAATTGGCAGCAAAAGTGAAAATTAAGAATAGCAACTAGAACAGTGTTCTTCAAACTTTTTTCATAACGTCCCTCTTTGCACCGCCAAATTTTTCACGACCCACAAGCACTAAAATTTTCTAAAAAAGCAAAAATCAGCCCCAAAACTTTACCAATTGACCAGAAACATTTTTATCAAAATACACCCAGCAAGGTGCATCACCACAAGCTGAAATATCTATGTGCATCCAAAGACCTAAATATGCCCAATCATATTTTCTTTGAGTAGCCTCTTAGGGCATCACGCCCACCATCAGACATCTCTGTCAGAAACCACAACCTTGATCCAAATATTTACTCAGTAACATTGCCAAGGTTGTCACAATCCACGAACCGGTTTTCGTTGTTATTGCAACTCATCAGGAGAATGTAGTAAGAACCTAAGAGGCTACTCGAAGAAAATATGATTGGGCATATTTAGGTCTTTGGATGCACATAGATATTTCAGCTTGTGGTGATGCACCTTGCTGGGTGTATTCTAATGAAAATGTTTCTGGTCAGTTATGAAGAAATCCTAAATGACGTAACAACTTTACCAATTCTTAAGCAACGTAAGATTTGAAAGCGATGCTGTTAGTTTCTTGTGACAATATGATAATTAAGTTAACATTATAATTAGGGACTGCAAAGGTTGCATAATACAAAGTCATATTGGTTTCATATAATGCCGAATCGTTTACCACATGTGGTGAATGTGGTGCCATTTGAAAGGCAAATCCGCCATAACTAATTGTATCAATTTCAATAAGAAAAGCATACAAAATTTTATAAACTTAGCAAAGCCTTTGGTTTCTTCCACAACTCGATTAATATTGAAAGTCTTTCTGCTTTTGCTGTTTCGCGATAAGGTTTAAAAAGATTAAAAATATAAATACCTCTTTTTGATAAGACAGCATAAAAAACAAAAAAGCTATACGAGAAACTGATGTCCAAACCACGTTTATAGCGTTCAATAAAGCTGAAATATCTCCAATTCTATGTAAATTGTTTCACTTGAAATGCACCTACTATCGCCCAACATTATACCTACCCTTTATAAAAAAGGTAATCCAGATGAATGCACCTACTATCGCCCAACATCATTATGGTTACAAATTTGACAAAATCTTTAAAAAACTTCTAGGCAACAGGTTTATATCTTCTTGAAAAATTTAACTTACTAAGTAAACAACATTTCTGTTTCGCCAAAACTCGACTACAACTCATGTAATCGCCAACATTCGTAATCAAATATTGAAAAATTTTGATCAAAATTGTTACAACTGTGGGTTGTTACAGAAGCGTAGCGTAGGGGGGGCAGTGGGGTACATATGTCCCCGGGCGCCAAGGTACAGGGGCGCCAAAATGGGGCATGCAAAAATTTCACAACAAGGGTAAAAAGCCGGTCACAAGCAAGATTGTACCGGCGGCAGACATCGTCTGATGGTAGTAGACTGGTACGCACCGCAGGGGAAGGTGGGGTAAAACGGGACACGGGGTAAAACGACAGTGGCGTAGCGAGGGGGCAAGTGGGGGCACGTTCCCGGGGGCGCACCATCTAGGGGCGTACCAAGAAGTTCTTTTTATACTCTTTTTTCGACGTATTCTCACTGATTTTAAAAACTACTTCGTGGATTACTGTATTGTAATGTATGCTGTTCGCTAAGGATTTAAATCACGCCTTACTTCCGACCACAAATCACGCACCATAGGGGCGCACAAAACAGTGATTTTATACACTTCAATTTCGACGTAATCTTTTAAACTTTAAAACAATCAATTTATTGCAATGCAGCTGACACCTGCATATGCTTTTGGCAGAGAAGTGAAATCACTCTTTACACCCGATCACAAATCGCCCGTTTACTCTATTATGACATCACAAAGAGGTTTGAAACTGCGCGTACATAGTTACTCGACTTTGCAGCAATTACACAGAAGGAAATAGAAACTCCACTAGAAGAAAAGTGAAGAAGCGGTAGGTGTTTACAGTATTAGATTTTCATTACTTTAGCGTTAGATGGATGCTAAAGATTGTTGGTAAGTCGATTAAGATACGCGTATAGTCGCTCGGCTCGCTGTAATATTGTGCTAAACCTACACCACAGTGATCCTAAACTTTTTTAACCAATAGGCCGTTTCTGATAATACAGCGGACAAGTGCCGATCGAAGCATAAACTAAACTGAATCTTTGCCTCAATGGTCTTTTCTGGGTGTTTTGTTTTGTAGTTTGTATTGTTTTGCTACCGTGATTGGTGTGTAGACTGTGATTTCCAATGCGGATATTTTGAATATTTGACAGCAATCACAGAATGAGAAAATAGGGAAAAATCTGGCAATTTAAGGGTTGCGAAGCGCAGCCCCGTTGCTGCTGCTGGGATAATTTTGTTAAAAATGTGAACTTTTTTTCAGATCGACGGTCAAACTTTTTGTTGAGATTTTGTGCGAAAAAGCTTTGCAGTTTGACGTGGGCAGCATTCCCCAGTGTGGGCCCCTAGCCGACCGTTGGGATGTTGTCGTCTCCAAAAAAGAAAAAAAAAGTCTTCACCCACAATTCTCGGCCCTTGAATGGAATTTTGATCCCCTTGACGGCTAAGTGGTCTCGGAAAAAAAAAGGTCTTCACTCGAAATTCGGTGACCTCAAATGGAAACCGGGGACTCTTGACGACTATGTGGCCTCTCCAAAAATAACAAAAAGGTCTTCAACCATAATTCGGGGCCTCCAAATGGAATCCGGAACTCGTCGACAGCTAAGGGAATCTTTCACCACACTACTTTGGGGCCTCTATGATGAGCCCCTAAAATGCTCTTTCATGGACTCCTACACACCCATGGGCCCGGGGCAGATTGCCCCCTGTAATCCCCAGCCCCCCTCTTTTAAGCCCTGGATTGGGGGGTCCTGTAGTGTGTCTTTTGTATCCTTGACTTCAGTTGGGACGATCTATTCTACAGTATCAGAGCAAATATTGTAATTTGGCAAAAAGCTGCCAATTTCGTTCTGCATCTCTCTCCACAATGTCTTCTGATTGTACTCGAGGGATTGCATGTGATAAGTTTTCACCGGCCCGCCTATGGCTCAGAAAAACTGCCGCACCGTTGAATAAAATATCTCTAATTTCTAAAAACAGATCAGCGTTTTTAGAGTTTACATTGTTAGCGATTTAACTAGTAGGAAGATTATGTCAAAAAAAAGAGAGTGGAGCTCAAGGTCGAAAACGACGAGCCCAATTTGAAGTGTTTTTGAATGAATCTAGAAAATTTGTGAAAAAATATTTTAAAAGTAGTGGCTATGCAAAAAGACAATCGGCCGATATACGAAGACAAGACGAATCTGCTGCTACAGATAATCATAGAATTGTAAAACACAGGGGGCGCAAAATTTTTGTTTGCCCCGGGGCGCAGGATACCCTCGCTACGGCACTGGGTTGTTAATTGAACTATCAAAAGCGTTTGATACTGTTGAGCACCAGATACTAATTTGAAAAATGTATTCATATTTCGATGGCACATCTGCAAGAATTAGTAATGAATGAGCTTGATAAAAATAACAGTATATGTGCTTTATTCTTGGATTTGGCTAAAGCTTTTGACGCGATTAATCACAACATACTACTGTTTAAATTGGAACCATATGGAATTAGAGGTGTTGCAAATGATCTTATCAGGTCATATCTTACAAATCGCAAGCAGTTTGTTTCGGGAGGAGGCTTCTCTTCCTCACAACTAAGTATCGACATAGGTGTGCCCCTGGGAAGTGTGTTAGGTCCTATATTGTTCCTTATATATATTAATGATTTATCATCCTGCTACAATTTTGAAACAACATTGCATGCCTACGACAGTGTGCTTACTTTATCTCACAAAGATGTTACTACTTTGCAAACTAATCTGGACTGTGAATTACCTAAAATTGAATTTTGGCTCCAATGTAATCAATTGTCTCTAAACACCAGTAATTGCAGTTACCTCTTTTTTTACCAAGAATGAGAAAAAAATCAATTTAACTATTAATAATCAGAAGATCAATCAGTCTGAGTGTGTTAAATACCTTGGAGTATATCTAGATGACGGGCTCAGCTGGTGTAGGCACATTGATTACATTGTAACTAAAATGTCCTCCGCTACTGGAGCCTTGTATATACTACGTTCGTATATTCCACAAAGTGCATTGTTAGCAGTTTATTATAGTTTGGTGTATTTGCATTTGGTATATGGTATTATTTGTTGGGGAAACACTACCAAAACTAGTCTTAGCAAACTACAAGTTAAACAAAACCGCATCATCAAGTTAATTTGTAATAATTCGTACCAAAGAACAAAACTAAAACCCCTCTACGAGAAACTTCAGGCATTGAATATAAAAGGAATTTATAGTTTAGAAGTAGCTAAATTTATGGTTAAAGTTCATTTAAATAAATTACCGAAATTATCCAACGAATATTTAATCGATTTTAAAAAATGTTCATCAATACATTCGCATTCAACCCGAAATGCTGTCTCCAGCAATTTTTATGTGCAAAGAACATCATTGGCCAAAACTAACCAATCTCTTAGGGTATCAGGTGTTAACTTCAAGCATATCAAAGGAAAAACCTTAACTTCAAGTAATAACGTTTCTTCCAAAGTATTAAAAAAATACTTTCTACTGTATGTTGTAATTAAGCAGTTGTGCAATTATCATAATCCTTTTTTTCCTATTGCTGTTTTATCTGTTTTTCTGGTTTTTGTTTTGTTTTTGTGGTATTCTGTTTTTCTGGTTTTCTATATTTTTATTTAATTTATTTATTTTTTTGTTTTGTTAGGATTGATGGCCTTTTACTGCTAGTGCTCGTTACCTAATTTTTCAAGATTAGAAAAACCCAAGTATGTGTATATTTACTTATTTCAATGTTTGAGGAGAAGCAGACTCGGCGACCGCGTTGTCTTATTTTGACGACCTCATGGTCTTTCGCTCCTCCTCGTCGTGCTTTTTTTATGATTATTGTGTATTACCAGTATATATTGTTTTTTATGGGCCGACAATAAAACGTACTACTACTTCGGTAAGCTTATTCGTGGTAAAGCTCTTGATATCCAAAGCATTCTAAACGTCAGATATCAATACGTAAAAATTCTAAATGTCAGATATCAATTCGAGCAAACAAAAAGTGCCATGATTATGGTGTGCCACAAGGCTCTTCCTTTGGCCCAATTTTGCTTCTTACGTATAACACTGACCTACCGCTAGCTTCGCAGTTTGACACAACTCTATTTGTGAATTGATGATACATTTGTTTTGATTTCAGACAGCAGTATTTAAATTTGGAACACCGAATAAAAGAATAGCTAGAAAACATCAATAGGTGGTTTTGCACTAACAAACCATCGCTAAATTACTCGAAAACTTACTTTGTGATATTTAATAGGCATTTCTCTAAAACAAGCATATACGACTTTAACCTGCAACTTACAGTAGCTTAATTAGTTGTTAAGCGCACGCTATTGGTGCGGTAGGTCTGGGGTTTGATTTTTGGGCGGGTCAAATCGTCAAACTATGTTCTCGGTAAAAAAACAGCTCATTTGAAGCGCTTTACCTCTTTTCCATCTTCAACATCTTGTCCATATTTTTCAACATGCAACGTGTGGTTATCGTTAAGACTTTCTGGTCTATCGCCGTTTGAGGGGGCATCAGACAGTTTTTCCGTAAAAGTAGTTTCTTCTAGCAAATCTGCGAAAGGCAAAGTTTCTGCTTCAAGAAATATTGAATTGGATGAGGTTGGACCAACTTCGTTCATTTTTAATAAAACTCAACTGTTTACCGAGTTATAAATAAATCCTGCAGTTTCTAAAGCAAATTCACCAATTTTTCCTTTTCCGTAATTTTATTGACGTTGTGGCGATTACGTGACAAACCATTTTACCGCGTAAAAAGTTGCTGTGCAAAAGTCTTAATGACCGGCTTAGCCTGACAGACAGTTCTGGCAGACAGCCTTACTCGATGGCGACTAGTTAGGAGCAGGGCTGCCAACTTGAACTTGGTCTTTTTCGCCCAACTCGAAAAGCAAAACATCACTGAACTCCAACTTGAAACCGATCTTGAAAAAGTTGTTTGAGTTTTGAACTTATCTTAAAGTTTACATAAATTGCTTAAACTTGGCCTAACTCAATTAAACTACTTAAACTTCACATAAACTCGAGAGCTTTCTGTCTTGCCGCGCCCTTTTGATTAGTAAACTTCAAATCAATAAACTTCAATCCTACCTCAATAAACTTCAATCCCTTCAAATCCTTTCAAAACAAATAAACTTCAATCCCTTCAAAACAAAGCTGTAAAAATGATCGGAGGTGGCTCTTCGCTGGATAACCCCACTAAATTCTTTAATAAATTTTCTATTCTACAACTTAACGATCTTTTCAAATTGGAAGTAGCTATAATTGTACACGCTCACTTTACTGGTAACCTTCCACCCAAATTATCCAAACTTTTCTCACTAACAAAAAACATCTCATCTCGCGCCACCAGAGCAACTGAATCCTCATGCAATAACCTATATATTCCTAAATATTCAACGACCCGTCTTCAACGATGCATCAAGGAGCAACAATATGGAACAATATCCCATCAGAAATTCAAAATTCTTTTGCAAGATTGTTTAAAAGCAAATACAAAAATTATCTACGACTAAATCATCGCTAAAAACCTTACATCGCCTAGTTGACACTGCGCTGATTCTTTGATTCGAAGAATAAGAAACGACCTTAACTGTTTTTTTTCCCTTAACTAACCTGGGGGCTGCAGACTTGGAGACCGAAAGGTCAATTCTTTGCCTCCAGGCTGTCAAAAAACTTTTTTTTTCTTTTTTGATATTCAGTTCTAACCGTAACTTTGTTGTTGTTGACTGTAAAATAAATACTGTGACTGATTGATTGATTAGCAAACTGTAGGCCTATATAAGCTTCGATTTTTGTTGATTTAGTTAGAGCTAGTTTTGGCTCTCGTAGCTGTGCACCTGATGAGTCTGGAAGGACGAAAATAATGATAACCGGTTACCCTTTTTCGTACACAAAGCGTTAGTGTACACCCGGCCAATGTCGTGCTTGCATTGCTTGGTGTCGCAAACAATCATTATAACTCGGCAAAAACCATAGATATCGCAGAGAAAGACTAGATAGCGCATCGCCGCAGAAACTCGCGTAGCAGTGATGGAGTCGGGTACTCAACTCCCGAGTGTGAGTAGGCTACGAGTACCGCAAAAAACTTCGAGTTCGAGTACAAGTAGGCTACTGATATTGAAAAATGTACCCGAGTACGAGTACCGTAAAAAAGTTCGAGTACGAGTACTTTTACAAATTTAGCAAAAGAACAATTTTTAAGTTGTAACAGCTCAAAGTTTGTCGCAAAAACGTAAACGAATACATTTTTTCAGTGTTTGGGATGTTGAGAAGGCGCATCAATTTATTTACGGGTTTTATTGGCTGTAGTTTGCTATCGAAAGTTCGTCTTGTTTGTTACTTCTAGCGAAAGCCAGATGTATTCGGCGTTTTTTTTGTCCGAGTACCGAGTACATTGACCTTCGAGTACGAGTACTAACCGAGTACCAGGGGTTGCGAGTACGAGTACCTCAAAAGTGGTACTCGAGTAGTACTAGAGTACTCCATCACTGTCGCGTAGAGAAAATGTGAAACAATTTGAAGCGAAACTATTACGCGTTGCTGGTTACCCAAATTTGCGTATATGCGAGTTTGGCAATACCAAGAAACAGCAACAAAAGAACTCTTTGGCTGAAGTATTTCCATGATTTTAACGTTATTATGGAACTATTGATTGATTTAACTCACTGAAGTCGACAAAGTGTATATTATGACTAATTGTATGATGTAAACAGTACAAAAGAGCTGAGTGTAGGCTAGCCTAGCCTGTCTGTTTTTCCGATTGCAAAAATTAAACAAAATAGCTAAAAGCTACTCTATTTATTTATTTAACGTTTCGCTCGGCCGGTAGCGCCGAGCATCTTCAGAAAGAGGTTGGAGAGTAAAATACTCCCCTACATGATACAAGCAAATCTTGCACTTATAGTAACAGGCTAGAAAATGGCCAAGGGAAGAATTTGAACAAAATTTGATCAAAACAAAGTTATTCAATGTCCGGTAGGCAAAACAACCATTCTGATGCAGTACGAAATATGGACTTGTTGAGATATATTTCATAAGGTTACAGTTAGTTTCTCGGCTTAATCACGCTTTTAAACAAGCACTTTTGCGTAAGTTATAAATCCAAACAGGAAAAGATGTGTTTTCGAACTTTTTTTATCATTACACTAGAACTCCAAGGGGTTATATTAGTGAATGTTCCATCCTTTGAGAAGAAACCTTTTACCAGGGGTGCAAATCTATGTTGAGCATTGGGGGATGATTCTGCAAAATTGACCATTTTTCGAGATTGGGGGTATGATTTTGCAAATTTGACACCCCTGCGCGGATGCCTAAATTTTTGCCCAACACATTGAAGTTCAATGAAGTGAAGACCAAAAAAACAAAAAAGGTCATCACTTCCCAGATGACCCATTTCTTTGCCCAAAATGTAGCGAAGACCAAAAAAAAAAAGGTCATCACTTCCCAACTTCCCAGATGACCAATTATTTGTTGCCCAAAATGTAGTGAAGACCAAAAAACAAGGTCATCTAGTTCACTGATGTGGGGCATGAAAATATTGGGGGAGGTGCATCCGAATTATTGGGGGGGATACATCCCCCATTCCCCCTAGACTTTCACCCATGCGTTTTATACTAGATTTATCGTTGTGACCAAAACAGAAAATCTTTTTGGAGCTCAAAAACGTGGTTATAACTTATAAGGTCACTGTTTTAATTTCGATGTAATTGCTTCCTTTAAGCTGCATTTCTGAATCTGTTTCGGCATTGCATCAACAGAATTTTCTAGGATTGTAAGCTTTTCGCAGTGGCTTCTTTTGAATCAGTTCCTGCATTGTATCAGCAGAATTTTCTAAGATGGTAAGCTTTTTGCTGTGATCTTTCCTATTATGTTCCGCAAATCGCAAATTAAAGGCCGCAGCGCGCTAAAAAGGCCAGAGCATTTATCCGAACTGTAAACTTCTAAATATAGCGATTTTGGTGAGATATTACAGTATGTTTGGTAGATAGTGGGGGGTATAGCGCTGGTAGTAACAAGACAGAGACGGCAATGGCCTATAGGCCAATGCACATCAAGCATCACACTGTATCTTATCGCGTTCATTATTGAGTTGTCAGTGTAGAAATAAAACACACTATTTCGCTATACATAACTTCTATCCAATTATGTCATAATCCTTTACCAAACCACAGATCGCCAACTTCACACAATCTTAGTAAAAAGATGATACCAGTATATTTGCAATCATGTTACACACGTTTCGGTAAAAACTTATGCCATCTTCAGTGTAAAAACTACAGGATGGTATTAGTAAAAACTATAGGATGGTATTAGTAAAAACTATTAGCCTACTACAGGGTGGTATTATACTGAAGATCGCAAATTTGGGTAATCAGCAAGACCAACGCATAATAGGATCGCTTTCGACAAGCGATGAGCCATCTACTCTTTCTCTACGATATTTATGGTAAAAGCCACTAAGCTCAAACTCGCAAAATCAAGGATAAACTTGAAACTAGATCTAAGCTCTCAAATTTTTTTGTGAACTCAAGCTCGATTTAAAATGCTAGCGACTTCGTAGTCCTGCTGGTTATCGGGCAATTAAGAAATAGAACTGCAGTAGCGTTTATTTCCCAAGTGATCTAACGCATACAATATCTACTGCTGAAAGGATATTACGATATACGGTACTTTAAGGAAAAAGTGACTAGCACGGCAAAAACTACACAATAGCAAGTAAAACCTGAGTCTCTATTCTACATCATTCTCTTTTGCAAAGTGGTTTTTAAAAACCATCGTTAACTACATTAGTCGATTTATAAATTGTTACGGTACATGTTAACTGACTTCGCTTTGATATTCAAAACTTGCAGTTCATGCTTCCTGAACAAACGTAATGATATTGATTATTATAAAATGCTGAAGCGCTCAAAACACAACCTCGGTGTAGCAGCAGCTACTTCCACGAGGCTTCGAACAGAAAGCGTTAAAAACCAGCTGTTTTTCAATTCGTAGTCAGCGTGAGCAGAATATCGATTTTCAAATGCGGAAGAAGTTGCCGCTTCAAGAGCACTCAAAACTCGCTGTATTATTACTGATTTCCATTTAATATCAGACTTTGTTACTTTACTGACTTTAAAGAATTTTACTGTATCTTTACTTGGTGACTTTTCAAGGTGACTTGTCTATGATCCTATCATTGACGTGAGGTAATTGTAGAGCTATTTGACAACAGATCCGCAGTGACGTCCGTTTTACGTCACATCATTAATACGTTTGAACCACCAACGCGAAAACTTGCAACGCAACGATTTCGCTCGGCACTACTTGCAACACCACTCTTGTATAGGATTTTGGTTTTGATTGTAACATGTAGGTATGAGCCGTTCGATTTTTTTCAAAAATAAAAGGGAAGATGAAGAGCTACGAGAAGATCGGCAAATACTTGCGGTAACTCAGCTATCGTATTCCTTTTAAACTGATTTTCCTCTGCGATTTCAGGCTGTTGCAGAGTAACCGTTAAACGGTTAAACTAAACAATGCAGCCACCCTGTCCGCAAGTGGCGTAGCCAGAGGAAAGGGGTGGGGCTAACGGGGATCTCGCCTTCTCATTTTGACGAATAAAGATCTTTTTAGAGGTCTTTTGCTAATAGCGAACGGAAACGGGGCTTCTCATTGTCTAAACCCGGCTCTGACCCCTCAGTTTTTCGCTAGTTACGCCGTGGAATGCACAAGACCAATTTAAGCAGGCTTTCAAGCCCGCTGTTCTTGCTGAGTGATCACTTTTGTGGGCTTACTATTTGGTTTTCGTGGCAGCCTACGCGGGCTTTTAATAGGCTAAAAAATGTTAGTTTTTACGTCATGTCGGATTATACAGCCCTTTGGATTTCTCGTTACAGCCCTTTGAATTTCTCCTTTGAAGTAAGATTTGAATTTCTCGTTTTTTAATCAAGGATATCTGAAAAATCAAGCTTTTTTCCGGTGGCAAACTCTTTTTTCTATGAAATGTGAAGAATCACAGCCAGTCTTATTCAGTCTTACTCTTACTGTCACTCACTTACCGGTACCAGTAGGCCTGCGCCTAGGCTATACGAACCCAACAGGGTTTTTGGTTAGTATACCCTTCTATTATGGAACCACAAAAGTGCTGTACGTTTAAAAATCCGGCAGCAAAAATTCCTCAGCTTTCCTTAAAACAACAGTATTTCTTCAAACATTTTCAAACTTTTTTAATCTAAAAAAATTTCCTTAAAGGTGAGAGCCCTAAACGCTGTACCTGAGTTTCTTGGTTCTAATTTCTGCATCACCATTAGTTGTTTGTTGTCATAATTACTTTTTTATGACATTGAATGAGTGATTATGACGCAGAAACTAAAGCAGAACCTCAGGCCTAAGCCCACGAACCTAAAAATGCTCAATCAATCAAAGTTTTATTTCCGCAACACGCACAATCATTAATAATTTACAAATATTGGCATAATAGCGAAAAAAGGCACATGCAGCAAAACGAGTAAGCGTTGAAGCATGCCAGTCGAAAGCTGACTTGGCATGGCTGCATGACCTTAACAGTCAAGATATAGGCTACTTCGTAAACAGGAAATTATAAACAACACATCAAACGAATTACAAAACAAACAAAAAAAAAAGATGAGTAGCATGGCAGGCCTACTAGTGATAAGAACAATGGAGTAGCTTTGTGACCCCTGCAAAGGGAGGCTAACAGGTTCTAAACCTTGCCCAAGGGTTACCTGGAGGGAGTTGTGATTGGGTACCCTCATTCATCCACCCTTGCTAGTTAGCAAGTTCACAACCGGATGTAGTTTTTACTCATAACCAGGAATTGAATCGCAATATTTATTTTTTTCTTTTTTTCATTAGCCTATTGATTTTTTACTATGACATTAAATGGCGGTGACTGCGGTTTGAGAACAAATAAACATACGGATGATTTTTGAAGATTTAACATAGCGTAAATGAAGAGTCATGATGAGGCAGTTAACAGTCTCCTCGAAGTAAAACACTGAAAATTTTTTCTTTTGCTTCATTGTGGTTGGTAATGTAGTTGGTCAGCAGGTTTCTTTGCTAGGCCCAGTCTCCGAAGAATTTTCACATAACGTCTTCAGCTTTCTCTAAGGATATCTGCAACAAAAATGTACAGCAGCACCACAGCAGATTTTATTGATTGTTGGCATAAAGTTAATCTGTACGCCGGAGCAATATGTAGACTATTACTTCTGGTAGATATTCGACTGGATTTTAATTCAAATAAGTTCTGTAATGCGACTGGATTACTTTTTTTTACAGTTTTATACATGAATATAGCTATTTCAACTTGATAAATTTGTTTGATAGTTCGAAGGCCATTTTGTTTCATCGCTTTTTTGACACTTTCACGTCTCTTTAAGCCAAATACTAATCTGATAAATTTATTACATATGCGCTGTAATTGTTGAATTTTAGTTTCGTTTCCAAAACACCAATTACTTATACAATAGAGGACGTGGCTGAGTAGCAACGAGTGATAAAGACTAAGCATGGCTTTAGATGATAAATATGAGCGGATGCGCATAACAGCACCAAGAGCAGCTCTCATTTTTTGCTTTATCATATCCATATGGTACTTCCAAGACAAATTTTCATGTATTATCACCCCCAAGAATCGTGTTGAAGACACTTTTTCAACCTTGTTATTTCTTAATTTCAGTTGAAAACTTGTTGTGGTTTTAACTGACCGAGATTTTGGAGTTTGGAAAATTATATAATTAGTTTTGTTAGCATTTATGGATAGTTTATTTGCTATCATCCAGTTATCTATGTTTTCAAGTTCTCTGTTTCCTTTTTCATAAAGCGCTTGCAAGTGTTTATCAACAATGAAAACATTGGTATCGTCTGCAAAAGATATATTTGTGCTAAACCGCAAGCAATTTTTGAAGTCGTTTACATAGATGACAAAAAGTAAAGGGGCAAGAATTGAACCTTGCGGCACGGAGAAGAAGATATTTCTCTGGTTCGAAGAAATAGCACCAGCGTATTCAACAATTTGAGAGCGATTGGAAAGATAACTTTCAAACCAATTTAATGATACTCCTCTTACACCGTAATTATTAAGTTTATGCAGTAAAATGGAATGGTCAATTGTATCAAATGCTTTTGATATATCAAGAAAGATTCCAAGTACTAGCTGTTTTCTTTCAAAAGCATCAACTATGTTACTGATGAGCAAAGTTGTTGCGTGATTAGTTGAATGCTTATGCCGAAATCCAAACTGCTGTTGCGAGATATTATTGTTCATGTTAATAAACGAATGCAATCTAGTGTAAACAATTTTTTCGAGAATCTTTGACAGGGACGAAAGTAAACTAATAGGTCTGTAATTTAAAACGTTTTTAGGATTTCCTTTTTTGAATACTGGTATGACCTTGGCCTTTTTAAACTCAGAAATAAATTTTCCTTGACCCAAGGACTGATTGAATATGTAGGTCAGGGCATTAAGTGCATTATCTGGAAGATATCTCAGAACGATTGGAGGTATATGGTCAACTCCAGCACTCAGCTTAGGTTTAAGTACAGATATCAATCTTTACACTTCGACTACATTTGTAGGGGTGAAAAACATTGAGGAGGGATTTGACGGAGGTAAATAATCAGTAAATTTAGTTGGAGATGGGGGTAGCTTATCATTTAGTTTTTCAGCTATTGTAGAAAAATGATCATTAAAACAGTTAGCAATTTCAACAGGTTTATTGATGATAGTATTATTATAGCTGATGGAAGTTGAGCTAAACTTATCGCGAACTTTACCCAAGAGGTTTTTCATCATTTGCCAACTTTTTCGAATGTTCTTTTGATGCTTTTGAAATTGATTTTGCATGTGCTTTTTCTTTTTTTGTTTGATCATGTGGAAATAATAATTTCTAAGTTTATGATATTTATCTTTGGAGATTGAAGTTTTCTTTTTGAGATAGATTTTGTAGAGTCTGTCCTTTTTGCGCGAGAGAAGTAGCAGTTCACGATCGTACCATACACAACGTTGAAGATTTTTTCTTTGTCTTTTTTTTCTTTTAAAACAACTAACAAGTAGGGGGTTAATTTCTCTTAAGAATTCTTTGAAACTATCGTCAGGGTTAGGCATATCGTACACTTCTTCAAAGTCCTTAGTTTTGAGCATTTCATAAAATCTTTTGAGGTTAAGTTTACTAAAGCACCATTCTTTATTTTCCGTTTTTAATAAGGGTGTACCAATACTAGAAACCTGAATTATGGGGAGATGGTCAGCTATTTCATGAGCAAGAATGGCACTGTTTATTTGGGCCCCGATAACATTTGTCCAAATATGGTCGATAGAAGAGCATTTATTTTTTGTTATACGAGTTGGCTTATTAATCAGAGGGTAATTATTATAATCAAACATTGTCTCCACATAGTTTTCAGTATTATTATTCTTTATGTCCAGTAAGTCAATATTGAAGTCGCCCATGATGAAACATTTGTTTTTTGATTTGGTCAAGATTGTCAAAGCATTTTGAAGTTGACTAAAAAATTTTGAGAAGGCATCTTTAGAATGCTGAGGTGATCTATAAATTGTTCCGCAAGTTATCTCTTTGTTCATAAACTGAATATTTATAAAAATTGATTCAAAAATTTTTTCATTCATTATAGTTAAGTCATTACAGACATGAAAGTTCAAATTATTTTTGACATACAGTCCGACTCCTCCTCCTTTTTGTAGCATTCTTCCATTAGATACAAAAGTATATCCTGTTAAGCATTTGTACTGTCCAAAAGAATTAGGCTGTTCCCAAGTTTCATCCCAATTACGTCAGGTTCATGATCTAGTGAAGCTATCAATCCTTCTATTTTAGAGAAATTGGTTGGATTCACTATAGAACGAGCATTTATACAAAGGGTTGAGAATCTATAATTATTGTTTATATTTTCTCCTGGGTTTTCTAAAAATTCATTTACTTCTTTTGCAGATATATACACTTCTTTTATCATGTTATCACTAATTTCCTCATCATTATTAAAATCTACATCACAATTAGTTTTGACCAGGTTCAGTAAATATTTCATTGAGCAGTGATGCATTAATCTCAAAACCTGAGAAAAATTCTTCAATGAGTTCCTTATCGGAGAGAGAATGAAAGGAAAAAACTTCTGTTGCACAGTTCTGGCAGGTATAGTTGTTGTTAGAGACAAAAGTGTACTCATTCATTGACAAATCACTTGCAAGGCATTTCTGGTGAGAAGTTAAATAGCAAAGGCTACACGTTGTATATCTCTGTTTACTAGTTACAATTTTTTTTGCAATGATAACAATTGGACTTAAAACCACTAGGCATGCAGCTTGTACACAAAAACAAAATATACAATTAAAACAACTTGAAAGTGTAAAAACAAAAGGCTAAGCCTTATTGGCAAAAGATGAAGAATGGTAGTACCAGAGTTGCTAGTACGTTCAAGTAAAAAAGGGTTTCAATTAGCATCAGCCATTTTTCACTTTTAACATCAAATGTAAAAAATTATACTTAAAAGTTCGCTAAAAATTTGTTGCAGATACTAAATTTCTCACTGTACATAGACTAAGGCTGTGGCAGAAATCTATTAAACTACATGAACCTTTTAATTTCAACAATATCATTGACACTGTGAATTATTTGTTTTTTTCCAGCTGCAAATGCAAAAATGTTACCGTGAAAAGACCAAACCGATTTAAAGCCAAATACTTCCCTGGCAGCATCCAAAAGTTGCAGTCTCCGCCTGGTGAGCGACTCTGTAATCACCATACGCTTCCCCTTCATCAGTTTTTTTTTTAATATACATAATTTCTTTGACTGCGGCGTAGGAATTTGAAGATCAATGGGCAGCCATTGTCATTCTTCGAAGGAAGCGGATGGGCGACGTCAATGTCGCTCACCTGCAAAGGGGGGTTTAACTGTAAATTTTGATTTAATATATTGCAAGCATATTTTTCGTGTTCCAAATACTCCCCCCTATTTGGACTTCTTCGTATCTGTGAACAATTAGACAGTTGGATCTGCCGTATTGCTCAAGATTATCTAGTTTCATCTCTTGTTCTTCAATTCTGTTGTGGAGTCGGTCAACTATCTTCCGCAAATTGTTGTATGCTGTTCTCATTTCTGCCAGCTCCACTCCCTGCTCTTTTCGATCTACAACAACAGCATCAGCTGCAACGGCAGCACTGGCAGCAGGCCCACTGTTACTAATTTCAGCATCAGGCCTGCTACCAGTGCTGGCATATTCAGCCTCATACTTAGCCAATCTGCTTCCAAATGCTTGCATTTCCTCAGTAATTTTCTTGGTGAAGTCTTCCATCTTTCCTTTTGTTTATGATCAAGAGTCGGAATGAACCACAGTTACGGTAAGAATTTGAGTTAAAAATTTAGCAGCCGTCAAGTTTTTTTTTTTATGAAGAAGTTAGCCTAATTTAAACACTATTTTACACAATTTTATGGCCTAGTTTTTAAAATTCCCTATTCCATTCACCTTATTCAAATAGAATCAATGCTCTGAAAACTTCGGGGGCTATTAGAACCTTCCAGCTTTCACCATCTATTTTTTGAGGCCAAAAGAATCATGAAAGCCTTCCAGACTTGCAACATTGGCCTCAAAAAAATGATGATTTAGCAAGAACCGAAGGGCGCTGGCCAAAAGCTCACGAAAAGTGGACTTGTGGCGACGCGAAGTGCCGGGAAATTTCAATATCCATCGCAATATATACAGTAAGCCTACTCAGTGATGGACTACTTAAGTGCTGTGCTCGTACTCGAGCACATTAGAGTACAGCTTTTCTGAGTACTCGTACTCGAAACTTTTAATCTCAAAAAGTACTCGTACTCGAACCTGAAAGTACTCGGACTCGGTCTAAAAATCAGTCGAGTACACGAGTACTTTGATATTTTTTCTCCGAGATGTCACAATCGTGGCTTCATTTAAATAAGCGTTGTTGCGATTTTTAGGGAATTCCCCGACCCCTGGACATTTGTTGGCTTGTTTCGGTTCCTGTTTTTTCACCAAAATAAGTAAGTGATTTAAATAAAAGTGACCCAAGACTTTTGCCGTTTTCAGGAAGAATACAACGTAGTCAAATTTACGATTTTTTTTTATTGCATACATTTGATGTTTAGCCTCTATTCTTCATTAAACGTAAAAATCAAATTTCTATCGCATGTAGTTTTTGAGATAATAGCAAAATGGAATGGAAAAGCACGAGGTCGTGTTTTATTATTGATTCTAAAGTGTAAAGTTTAACTGCGAAAAATCAAAATGTAGGGAGATTGGGGTTGGTTGACTCAATTTGCAGTTTTTCTTCACTTGCGGCCGCTGCGAAGATACGTTATCAGTAAAAATTGGTCAAATCATAGCCAGGGCTTCTCTTCCTAATATGAAATACTTTTTGGTGGTGATTAGTTTTCATTGAGTGATTTAAACCAGAGCATCGAACCGCTTGAAATATCGCTCCGGTTTTGGTTTAGATTCCGCAAAATTCATTTTTAGCGGTTTAGCTCCGGGTCAGGTTTTTCGACGTTTAATTTTGAAGGTTCAGTTCCGGTTAAAATTGAAAATACTTTGATTTATCGGGTTCAGGTTCGGTTCAGGTTCGCAGAAGCAAAAGTTTAAGGGTTCAAAAATTTAAAACCGTCAATTCGACTTATGTTCTGGTACAACAGCCACGTACGCATTTTTTTCAAAAATAGTCACTGTATTGAGGCTGACTGTACTTTTTAAGAAGCTACTGTAGCTCATAAGCAATGTCCTCAGAGGCCGAAACAACCTCAGAATAACTTCAGATGTCCGTAACTGCAGTTATAGCTACCATAACAATTATTCTTCAAGAAAAATCTTCTTAAGAACGCACAGGATTTAACGTAGCAAATGCATTTTTAGTCCAAAATTAATAGCCCAGTCCAAAACAGGCGCTCCGCTCTGGGTTCAGGTTAGACAAAAATTATTTTAACGGTTCACATCCGGTTAAGGTTCAAGACTTTTGATGACCTTGGGTTCAGGTTCGGGTTAGGTTCACCTCTATTAAATTATAAAGGTTACGGTTCGGTTCGGGTTCAATAAAAGGAAGCGGTTAATACGGGTTTTCGGTTTACGTTCCGGTTCGGTTCGACACCCTGATTTAAACGCATTTTCCTAGAGGTGGTATTTTTTGCCCCCACGGGGTTGGTTGAATCGCATGATGGGGTTGGTTAAATCACTTTTGATTTGCAATTTCTTTCAATTACCAAATATTTTTTTTATTGTTTGGTTCATTGTATTATGCTCAGCACATTAACGAACAGCAAACGAACACGATAAATAGCACACACAACGAAAAATTAGTGTTTGTAGCGCACACTAAATACATAATAAACATTCTACTCTAAGTTGGCGCTTATCACCATCCAAGTGGTGCATATAAATTAGCCTCTGTCGGTGCATAATTCATGGGCCCAACTATTGCACCCTTTAACCAAACATTTTAACTAATCTTCGAGCTTTAATGCGGTTTATGAATCGACTCATTGTGCTGCAGGAAACTCCAAAACTCTTTGCTGCCCCACGAAGTGACATTTTATTCTCCAGAACCTCACGTGCAGCCCGCTTAACTACATCCGCATCCTTCCCTCGATTTGTCTTGGCTTTTCAATTTCTCACCATGATTATCTTACTCAATTAATCTTTCCTAAACACCTGTTATAGTTGAACTACCAGTAAGCCTTTTGAAAAGTTCTAGTTGCAGTATTAAAACTTGTTGCTTAGTCAAGCTGTTAGCAAAGTTCCCTGTTGGAGTTGGTTGAATCATCTGATGCCACCAACCCCAAGACACCATGCTTTAATATTTGAGCTAAAACCTAGTCTAAGAAAGTTTTTATCAAGTTAAAACCATATTGGTCCTGTAGCCTAATCCAAGTGCTCATACTGACAATAGAATTACTACTGTAAGCAGCACTGCCAGCGAGACTTCAAGCCCGCGCTATGACCTTGACCTTGGCCTTGTTCTTACTGAATTTCCATCTACCTTGTAAGTACGCGGCGCGATTCATCGTCGACAACAAAAATACCCTCAAAGTTTTCCCGAGGGCTCGCTATATTGACTTAATCGCTTTTTCGCTATAAAAGGGATTAATAGGCAACCAACCAACTCACCAAATTTGCTAAAATGTTGTCTCTGTGCTTAGAGACTGCAAAAGGTAGGGGCCCACCAAAAAATTTGCCCCGGGCCCATTGGTGGCTCTCGGAGCCCCTGCACCAAACTGGGATGCAATGGCATTGTATTTCAGAACTTTACTGAACCCTGTTTCTCAAATTAATGCAAACGTTTTTTCTTTGCGGTAATCCGAGTAGTTCGGCCACATTTTGTTTTGTCTTGATAGACAGGTCATGGACTTGACAATTTTTGCAGTGCAGTCAAAAACCACCTAACACTTTTATAAGTTAATTCGTACTACTGTATTAGCAATTCTAAAACGTTTGTGGTCGAAGTTGACTGAAACATGTAGGCTACGTAGTAAGGACTATCGATGCTCAGTCTCCAAAGAGTCAAAAGCATAAAAAACAACCAAAAGCTTTAGCATGTGCTACAAAAAGCTTCAGTAGCCTACTTTTTAAACTATGAGTAGTATACCCTGATTTTCCTCTTATAAGGCCTACTTTGTCGTCCTTTGCGATGTTTTAGTCCTTTGCGGTGTTTAGTAGGACCTTTGCAAATCATAAATCAGTGGTTATGCAAAGCAAAACTTTGTATTCCGATAGATTTTATGATGGTAAACCGTGCAGGCAGGGGTGCCTTGGTAAAATTCGAACTAGGGGGCCCTGTATAATGCAAAAAAATCTATTATTTTGTACCAGATGTTCTTAAACTTTTTCAGTCACGCCCCCTTTGGCGTTAGTCACTTTTGTTCACGCCCCACCACCAGTGCCGTGTGAAGACTGTTGCCCCCCCCCCCCAAAGCTCCAGATGGAACCCTTTGGTATCTACAACCTTTGATATTGGGCAGCTTAGCGCTTTTTCGACTCAGTTACTAACTTTCCTCATTAGCTGTATTATTTCATGGGACGTATCCAGAAGTTTTCTAAGGAGGGGCGCCCCAAACTTTCGCACACACAGTTTCTTTCGGCGGTCCTACTAAACACCGCAAAGGACTGAAACACCGCAAAGGACGACGAAGGACCTCAAATTGATGTACTAAACACCGCAAAGAACAACAAAGGACTTGGAATCATACCATAACAAAGAACGACAAAGAACTTTGAATTAGGGTTAAGGTTAGGTTAGGGTTAGGCTATTGTTAGGTTAGGGCAAGGGTTAGGGTTTTAGGGTCCTTTGTCGTACTTTGCGGTGTTTAGTATATCAATTTGAGGTCCTTTGTCGTCCTTTGCGGTTTTTCACTCCTTTGGGGTGTTTAGTAGGACCCTTTCTTTCGGTGAGTGGCAAAATCAGAGCAAAGTTGTTGCAGAATAAAAATCTATATGACTCTATTAGGGTCCAGGCCCCAGGGGCATGCTCCCCTAAAAATTTTTTGAAAATTTAATTGCAATTTACATCGTGTAATAGCAATTATAGTGCTTTTTCAGCAGCTTTTTGATGAAATCTGCTTTAAATTTTTTTGCCGCTAATTTTGAGTCATATACAGCTATATTGTGAGGCCCCTACAATTGCCCCCCCCCCCCATTCTCGACCGGGAGGACCGAACTTCGGAGACGGCTTGATACGGCACTGCCCACCACGCTTCAAAAAACATGCAGGAAGTAAAACAATTTATTTGCAATGTCTTAGTCGACTTAATGAGAAGGATGCAGCTGTTTTGGTGAAATAAGTTTTGATGTTTGGCGAAAAAAAGATTTGAAAATACACGTTTAATCAGTAAGTCACTGCTCTGCTCAGGCCCCCCTTGCAAACCTTTTACGAAATACGTTCACAAGGACTCGGCCGAATTTAAGAGCCCCCCTGGGCCCCCCGACGAACAGTATTTTTAGAACTAGGGGAGCCGAGCCCTCCTTGGGCCCCCCCCAACAAGGCAACCCTGCGTGCCGGTTAAGTTAATTTTTGGAAGCACATCGCTATCAGTGCAGAAAGTCTGAGCTTGTCCAATCGGACAAAGCGTCGCCAACGACTCGCCACCGTTGCTACGTTTCTTCCGTGCTGGGTTGCCCGGGTGCTAAGCCAAAGAGGTGGGTTCCGTCACTCGTTTCACGCTTCGGCGTAATACCGCGAGTAAAATGAAGATTTCATTTGACTGTTCAAAGTGCCAGAGTTACAGTGCTTTGAAAAAGGTGGAAACTTACCGTGAACCGCTAAATGACAAGAGTTTTGTCGGTCGTTTTGATGATGGGGTGCATTCGGGTCTGACGTAATCCAACACCAAATATAGATCAAAATTGATGAGTCATATCAACAAAATTGTGGCAATTAGCAAGCAGCAGCACGCTCGAAATACTTTTACTTGAAGTAGGATTTCGAATAACCAAAACTACAAATCAACAAAGCTTATTCTGTTTTTATCAATCAAATTTTTGCCACAATATAATTAAGTCGAGAGCAATTTGGTTTGAACACGCTTTTATTATTTCATTTCATTGTCATATTTATGGCCATTAATCGTCTTGTTGCAAAAAAGCGGCGAAATCGCTGTAACCAGGTCATTTTGGGATTACAGACCACTTGTGAGCAATTCTGTTATGAATGTCTCTCCCGAAAGCAGAGCAAATAAGAAACTTGTCGATCGTTTCTCCACAATTTCACGTCTTCGGTTTCAATGCTTAATCGTCCAGCAGGGGAGCTGCAAATGCCAAGTTTTTAGAGTTTCTGCTTATGCCTGACTGATGGAGCCGAATCTCAAGCCCACAAATGCAACAATGGTAGTCACTCTGCCCAACCGGCAGCCTCATTTGTTCCAAATATTTTATCAGTGATTGACCAAGATAGAGTGGTATTTGCGGCTTCTTGAATACATATTTAGTTTTTGAATAATTCATATGGAAGTAAGCGCTAAGGTTGTAGGAAAACTGATGCGTTTTAATTATTTATGCAGTTGAAATATCCGTAGTTTGTTCTGCCATAGCAAGCAGATCATTTTCATCGTGCAAATAGGAATACTTTCTCACATTACAAAAATGAAAGTATGTGATGTATTTTACATGAACGGAGTGAGTTATTTTAGAACTAGTTGTATTAATATTCTGTCTGGAAAATTAAGGAAAAGCTTAGGCCAGCTTAGTAGGTAACGATTTTTTTGTTAAATTTACAGTTAATTTGAGATATTACACAAGAGTGTCAGCTACGTATGCTGCAGCTGGGCAGCACTAGGCACAGGTTACAGATCCTTCGTAGCAGGTTCGATTGACGGCTGGAGCCGATCACATATTGTATTTTCGCTGCAGTTGCTGATTTGAAGAGCGCCAGCCCACTTTGCCGTCTCGCATACTGTTCAATTTTCGTTTCAATACTGATGCCAATGTATAGTTTTTGTAAAAGTGATAATTGGTAAAAGGGCATTTTGACTTTGAAAATCTGCAAACACGACGCTACAAGGCAATAAAATTGTTTTAAAAAAGCAGGCTAAGTGAAAGAAAAAATGTTTACGCTATTACTGCATATTCTAATGTTTTGTTATAGATGGTTGAAAATTTGCATAATGGTGGTGTTGAGCAATTGCCTGGCTCCGTACCTCTCGAACATTGTGATTTTGACGTTTCGGTAAATATTTTTCCTTCAGCGAAGAGCCAATTTGATAGCGGAAGTACAAAACCCAACCAACTTAATGGGCAAAAATTGAACCCAAGTACCTACGAGAAGGTAAGCGAGTCAATGCATAGCCTACTCTTAATGAGTTTTGCACGTGCAAGCTTAATAGCCGCACCTTTTCTCTTTTTTAATGTTACGCCAATTTAGTTCTTTATTATAGCCTACTTTGTGGCTTAACGCCTGAGTGACATCATTCGGAAGAAAGGTGGTAGTGGTAGTGAACTGTTGGCGACACAATGTTCGATTTGACGCGGCGAAATTCGAACCCCAGACCAACCCGGACCGATAGCGATATCGTCGACCTCTAGGCCAGCTCTCTGACGCAATTTTTTTGATGTGGTATTGTTTATTTGTGATCGGTACTCTGTAGTTCTACGCGTTTAACAAAAGTGAAATAGGTTACAACTTTACGGTACTTTATTGTAGGCTTATGTACTGTAGCTTAATCAATCGTGTGTTATACTTTTTATTTAAAGACTGATATCAGAAAAGATCTGTACTTTGCCGATGGAAAAAGACGTATTGATTACGTCATAGTGCATTCACCTGATGATTCACTGGAAGATAAAGAAGCTCGAAAAATATTTGAGATTAATTTACAACGAGGAGGATTGGAATTAGAATGCGAACCAATAGAGGTACTTCGCACAATCAATATATTTTTTAATGAACAGTCAATTCATTGTACAGTATAATCTTATATGTTTTGCAAAGACGGCGACTGAACTTTTTCTGGTAGGCCATATCCAGCCTAACTCATTTTAGTTACTGCACTAAAAAGAAAAAATATGAAATGTTTTGCAATCTGTTAATAATGGGACTTAACGAAAAGTTTGATATGTAAAACGAGAAATCAGCAACTATAACTTAATTCAATGTTAGTAATAAAATTTTCTATCAAAAATGCTGTACTTTATTCATCTTTATTATCTATATTTTTCAGAACTCTTCTAACAAGAAAACAGTTTTTGTGAAGTTGCATGTTCCTCGGGAAATCTGCTTGTTATATGCGGAACGAATGAGGATGAAAATGCCGTTGAAGGTAGAAGATGGAGATCTGCAGATTCGTCTAAAAAATCGTTTCAGAAGACATTTTGATTTTCCAGCAGTCGTTGCAAATGCAGTGGTATGATTACATACAACTCCAAACTTTAATTTGAGTCAATTTTTGGTTGGACTGTGAACTAAGATATACTTACAGCGCTACTAACTATATAATTTGGTCTCCAAAAAATATTATTTTATCTTGAATCAATTATGAAAAGCATTTACAGTAGCTACCGCCGGTTAACTCAGTCGATAAGCACATCGCTTTCGCTACTGGAGGTCTAAGGTTTAATATCCGGGTCGGTCGAATCGGACCCAGTTTTGCCAACGGCTGGTTTCTTCGGAGCTCTATTGCCCAGGTGCTGAGCCGCGGAGATGGGTCCCGGCCCTCGTTACACGCTTCGGTACTATGAAGATTTTGTTTTGTTTTTTTGAAAATTTTAAATCGATGCACGGTATATTCTCATCTTGTGCGTGTTTAGTCGGCAGAAGAGACCTTTCATACAGCAGAGTTTAAGAGAAGCAAGATGGAATTTTTTGACATTTGTAATCCAGAAACATTCTTTACTCCAACAAAAAGATCTCGCATTGTGAGTACAACATTTTTTTGTTGTTGATTGTAAAAGCGCATTTATCCTTTTTACATGTTGAGTTCAAGTAGGCGGAAAGCCCACGAGCTTTCAACATCATATTCAAATTTTGGATGTCCTAATTGTAATGCAGAAAGCTCGTGATAGGCTTTTGGCCCGCTATAGTGGACATGTGAAATGCGATCCGACTAGAAACTTTTGTTTTCTGTGCCCAAAAGCAAAATTGTAGGCAACTGAAACTTACAAACATGAAGTGAAATCTTCCAAATCTAAAATTAGGGTAATTTTGCAAACTTAAAAAAGTTTTTTTCAAGTTAACTGTTTGCACCGCTCTCATACAGACTAGTATAGTCAGAGCGAAAAGGAACAACGCGCTAAGTAAGTTATCTTATTGAACTAAGTCCATTTTGGGAGTACAACATAAATATTGTCAGCTAAACGTAATTTAAATGAGCAACTACAAAGTATAGGCTATCCGTTACACATGGATATTGTTTTTAGGCATATCGCATTATGGCTGAAAGTATATATGGAGAAGGAAAGAAAGAGATTGGAATAGAACGACTGCTCTTGAAAGGGGTGTACAGTGCTGCTTTTCCTTTGCACGAAGTAAAGGGTTTTTGCGTTTTTCTGCTACTTTAGTGTAAAGAGTTTGTCCGCATAAGTCAACGTAGTAGGTAGTCAGATAACAGAGTTCAAAACTTTTTAATAATTAATTTACTTGTACTGTAACGAGACTTTTGGAACAAACATCCAGGGATGCAATACATTCAGCAGGGTAGCCGGTCTTGATTTTTTTAGAGAAGTACTGTAGCGACATCGGAGCTGCCGAGAGCCAGCGAGGGCCCCCGGGCAGGACACCATTGCGGGCCTCCTCATGTGTCTCCGAAATAAAAAAAAAAATAGGTCATCACGTCCGCAGATGTGCTATTTTCCACTCAAAATTTAGTGAAGAACAAAAAATAGGTCATCACGTGTGCGCAGATGTCCTATTTTCCACTCAAAATCTAGTGAAGAGCAAAAAAGATCACTTAAAGTCTAGTGAAGAGCAAAAAACAAGTCTTCGTCTTGCGATGGCGCTTTGTCTGGCAAAACTGGCCGGGCCCCTCAAAACATGACAGGCCCCGGAACTTTGTAACCCCCTGCCCCCCTCTCAACTGCCCTGAGCGACGTGATTAACGAATATTCCAACTTTTTTTTAGTCAAATTACAGTATGTAGGAATACGTTAATTTTTTGTGAGATTGGTTGGATTGTGACTTGTATGCCTATAAGCCAACTGATTTGAATCGACCACAATTAACTTATTATTTGATAAAAATGCTAATGAGCTGTGCTATTTTAGTACGACTATGAACCTGAAGACGCCCTTGATGGTCAAAACCCAAGAAGGACTCTCTATTTAACATGGGCAAGATGGAAGAACTGGTATAAAGCCCAACCTTTGCATTCAATCAGGTTTGTTTCAATTAGTACATCTACAGTAAACATGAAATGATAGATCTACTGTACAAGTAGGAGTAGTGAATTTTTATTTTCGGTTATGCAACAACAAACATCGATAGCACTAACCACAGCGAGGCAAAAAATGCATACTTAAAGACGTGTTAAAAACATCAGCACAAGCTAAAGAATCAACTCGGTCTCTGCACCTAAAAATTATGGTACTGTGTAGAATAGGCTACAAGTGCTATCGCGTCCACTGTTGATAGGGGAATGACACCAATTTTGGGGGGCCTTTACCTATATATCCTGCACAGGGTTCTCCACCGGGAACCACGGAACATTAACCAGGGGATACAAACGCATGATTCTTTCATGGTAACTAACCACATAAGACCAGCGGACGGCTGTAGCTACTATGAATGAAATACCGGTACCGACAAAAAATGTTATTGTTCAACAGAGGACCAATGCTATTGAGAGTCTTTAGGAAGGGGTCACAAACCAGGTGGAGAGCCACTGATCTAGCACATAGCCGTTTTCTTTCACCGGTTTCAGTGTAATCGGGAGCCATCAGGTCGATAGAAGACCAAAACAATGATGGGCCAGTATTAGGATCTTCATCTAGTTTTGAGTGCTATAGTCGCTTTTTTAAACGTCGTCAAACAGGTGTAAAGTTTTTGAATTTTTAGAGCTATCCATCAGCCTATATTTATGTAGAGAATATGATTTAATCGGCTTTTTGTTTATTGTTTTCGTTTTGGATCAAGGCAATATTTTGGAGAAAAGGTCGTTATATTTTGTGCTTTCGTCCAGTTTTATACGTTTACATTGTTGTTTCCTACTGTGGTTGGTCTGATTGTGACAATATATGGATTAGTCATGACTTTCCAGAGCAGTATCAGGTAGTAATACTTTCTCGTAGTATAGAACGTACGAATATCGCAAATACATACTCTATTAACCGTCGTCTGTCTGTAGTCCTCTATTGTTTAACTTTTATGTTTCGTTAATTAGTTTATAATTTTGCATTTTCTTTTGTAATTCACATCTTCTTACACTTAAAATACTGCATGTCTATCGCATGACTTGTTTCGAAATGTCGTAACCTTTTGAATTTCACATACACTAGTGTAGTCAGTAGACGTAATCACATGCACTTTCGTATGCCACGCTTTCCTCATCCGCAAAGTTCGATTATCGTTTGGATTTCCTCAAAAAGATCCGGCCCTCAAAAAATTCTGTACCAAAGTGGAACTAACTGATTAATAACTACACTTCAACACCACTTGTTTTAGTTTCTGTTAGTGTTTTGCATATTCGTATAATCTAGGCTTCTCCAGCCCTAAACTTTATTCCAATTTTTTCAGTTTAAATGTTTGTGCTTCCCTTGCTTATTTTAATTTTAGCAAAGAAATTTGTGATTCCAACTTTCCAACATACGCTGGCAATCTAACCATGTGTCCCCTGTGTGATCAAGAATGTACTTACTGAAAGCTTAAAGTAGCATGTCGAGCTACTATAGTAAGTGGAAAAACTGATGTGAAATAAAGCGATTGCATTCATATTTGTTGTTACTTACCGCCCAGTTGGCGTAGTGACTAAAGACAACGATATTGGCACGTGAGGTTTGAAGTTCGATATCCGACCCGGTCAAAGCGAAAACAGTGTTGACAAAGGCTCGCCCGCGCTGCGACGTTTCTTCAGAGCTGCGTTGTCCAGGCGCCAAGCCGCGGAGATGGCTCTCGCTACTCGTTACACACTTCGGCGTCATATCTCGAGTATAACGAAGATTTGATTTTGATTTGTTTTTATTGAACCACAATGTTGCTAAAAAATATCACCTTTATATATTTTGTTGAAATATTAATCAGCAAATCAATTTAGCAAGGTAGCCTACAGCTACCTCCAAGCTTTTACATTCACAGTATTTACACTTTGCAATATCCGTTTTTTCACGTTGTGCACTTTTCTCTACAGTCCGACCTTTTTTTCAAAAGTGAGTCCGTAATGAGGCAAATTTACCTGAGCGCCTAATTTGGCCGGTAGTCTTCAAAATGCGACTACGGCGAAATCTCTTCCCAAGTTGCAGATTAAAAATGGGCTACTCAGTACTCACGCTCTCTTCGTCCTTGTTCATAGCCCCTGTCAATAAGCGGATATTTTATAAAGCAGATTGCCAAAACTTACAGCGCAGCTGAAATTTTTTTGTTAGGTCAGCCACGTATTCGACAACGAGTCAGCAATCTTTTTTGCTATATTCATGTCTTTGTGGGGTAAGTTTGATTAAACTTTCTGCTTTCGTAATTGTGAATTAGGGAATTTGTTGCTTAGCTGCTTTGCTACAAAGGGTCTTTGAATAGTAATTTGAAGGCATACACATAAGAGATTTAACTTTGAATAGTAATTTGAAGGCATACACATATACACTTAGATGACCTTATGGTCTTTTTACTAACACCTCGTCAGGTCAATGACTTCATTAATTTGTTTACGCATAAAATGTGATGGTGCTTGACAAATAAACTTGTTGTTGTTGTTGTTGTTGATTTTGCTGAAAAAAAAAAATTTATCTTCAACATCAATGCTTGCTGCAGTAGTTTGTACTTTTGGGCTGCCTGAAAAACGCTGCTACTATCTTTCATGTTTTTTGTGACTAAAGCTTAAGGTTATGAAACAATAGTAATATCATATTGTTTATCCTGTTGAGAGCATATTCTGCGAATAGATCTACCATGTGATTATTGTATTTGATTTACAGTAATTTTCGTGCACTTTGACTCTACCATGCGATTACTCTACTATCACATATACATCTACCATAATAACCATGTGATTACTTCTTACTAAACTCACAACTTTTTTGGAACAGCCACCTTGTTTCTCAAGTTTTGGAAGAGGGAGCAATATCGACTTTCTTATCAATGGGATCTGGTGGAATACGATGAGGAAACGGCGTTGATCCGACCGGAATACGAAGCTTCTGCAACCCGAGAAAAAATGAATCCAGTGACACACACGATGGAACCACGCTTAGGAAAACTAGTCCGGTTTTCAAGATCATCTTTTTCAATCATGAACGTCATTTTTTGGGTATAAAAAATTTACATTTTTGGACGATATTTTTGATGAATTAGACGTACGAAAATTGACGGCTTTGCTGTGGAGTTGCAACCGTTAGAAAAGGAAAACAATCGAACTGAAGTTGTAGTCAAACTAAAGCACAACTGGAATTGGCTTCTTTTCTTATTCTTCTATGATGAGAAAATGACTGAGGCGCAAAAACAAGCTCACTTAGGAGTTGTCCACCGTTCTATCTTTAAGAGTAGCCTAGGAAATCCAGTTAAGTGCTTTTTCCAAAACCACAACAAATAAACCTGCCGGCTAGCTTATCACACTTTTCCTTTAATGCTGAGCATTAAGCGAGGTGGTTATGAATACTAATTTTTGAGTCTTTGTTTTTTCCCTACTCGGAACCGAACTCCCAGTCTGTACGCTTCAGCGGCGTACACTCTATCCATTCAGCCGTCGGATCGGTTTGTCAGAACTTACTTGGACTTCCAATAGTCTTCAACTTTAAACCTTGGTTTCTCCTCAGTTGTTCACAAGCATTACCGGTTTACAAAGTGTGTTATCCATTACAGATTTTCGTTGTGGTTGCAGCAGTCATTTCTGTGACTGTATTTCGACTTGCATTGCATGCAGTTTTTTCCAGCGATGCTACGATGTCAACATTGGAAAGCTTGGGGAATGTTGTATCACCTTCAATCCTTACCACACTCACTGCGTCAACACTTTCAGTTTTTGTTATTCTAATTTTAAACAAGGTTTCGTTTAGATTTGCTTTCTTAGGCATAACGTTTATTTTCGCCTTTGTACGTTCGCATACGTCACGCTTCCCTAAATGATGTCGGTTACGCTGATTGCTGATGAAATCTGATATGTTAAAGCAGTGCGTTATATCTGAATATAAAATTTGTGAGAGTATTTTGTGCGAGAAGTATTTCCTGTAATTTGACGATATTGTCGACGAACTGTGTTCTTATGCACTATATTCATAATTACTATTTATGACTCCACTCCGACTAGATTATTTGCGTTTTAGTTTTATTTAGTTTATTTGATTATTTGCCTAGACTATTTGCGTTTTAGCTTTGATAACTGCCTCTGTATAACGATTAAAAAAGCATCGGAGACAAAAACAAAGTGATCAATCAAATAAAAGATTTTTAGAATAATTTCTGTTTCAGTCAGAGGATGGAAAAAAACTAGACCAGTTTTACACTCTAAGGATTTTTCTTTTGACAATTTGTTTAATGGAATGCAGTTTGGGTTCATCGAAATGTGCGCTCAGCTGAACCAAACTGTAGTTATTTTTTTGTTTATACAGGTTTATGAAACAGTGGCTCTTTGGTTAACATATGTAGGTAAGTTAGTAAAAGAGAATTTATTAGTCTTTATAAAAAATTATTAAGACTTATTCATACTTGTACTTATTTAATACGAAAGTTAGAGAACTGCGATAAGGACCACTTCTTGAATTTTGCAATTTTTTTAATGGTTGACTTTTTCAATTATGCAACCATCTTATAAGTAGAAGGTGTTATAAAATATTCATAGTTTTATTTTCTAAGTTTTTTTGTTTTCATGCTTTAGTAATTGTTCGAATTTAAATTCGCATTGTGTGTTAAATCAGCTCGATTGACCTAGTATTGGTGGTTTAATTTTAGCTACGAAGCCTTTACCTTAGAATTGAATGAAGGATTTTACTTTGAAGATACCAAATAATTAGTATAAACTTTGATCAGCTACTGTATTCACGCGTTACAATTCTTTTGCATTCAATCTTCGTACAGCGTTTGTGGAATAGCGTATAACCCACAAGTTTTTTTACAGCAAAATCAGAATTAAGCATGCTAATAATGCGTTTTCAGTACTTTTTTGTGAATGGTTACGCGTCAACTTTCTTCGTAACCCACGAAACAACGAGTGACGAAAGTGCGATGCAGTAGAGCTCATTTCGGACGCTTTCAGAGCGATCGTGCTGTTGGCTAAACTAGCTTACTCCACAGAAAACGTCGGATAAAAAGCTGAATCTTCTGAGTTATCAGTTCAGACTCCGTGAAAATAATATCTGTCAACCTCATACCAGCAAACCGGATAAAATTGCATTTGCAATGAAGAGGTCTCATTGTGTTTCAGAATTGCCGCGGACACAGCTTGAATTCGAAGACAGCTTCACGCTAAAGATGTTTTGTTTTCAATTTGTAAATTACTATTCCTACCTATTTTATATCGCTTTCTTTAAAAATACGTTGACTGGAATTCCCGGAAATTATTTTTATTTCTTCGGAAAATGGAGATGGGAGGAAGTAGGTGGTAGCTGTTTCACAAATACAGTAGAATATACACAGTTGAAATGCCATTTTCTATAAACTTTAATTGAGCCAAAACATATTATGTTCTAAAGCACGCAAGTACCTATAGATTTCAAAAGGGTGTGATATGGGCAGAGGTGGGCACAATTTTGTTAATCGTTAATAGCGAAGCTAACTTTTCCATTAACTAGTTAATTCGTTAAATATCTTTTTGAAATTAACGGACTAAATTAACTTCCGTTAATGCTTGATAACTTTCGTTAACTTTTTGTTAACGCTTATTTCTCTTATTGTTGGTTAAGTTTGACATCGATAAACTAGCAAAATACGACCTATGAGGTCAAAAAGCGAGATGAAGGCAACAAAACATATTGCTGGTGAGCAGAAAAATTGCTTAAATGCTTACGTAAACATAGATATTAAACATTTTTGAGCTTTTTTTAAAAAAGAAATGCCGTTTTAGGTCAAAATGAACGATTTAACGAATTTAAATAACTTCCGTCACTTGGAGCTGAGTTTAACGAATTAACGTTAACGGAGGTACATAACTGTGTTAACGAAGCTAACGTTTTGCATTACCTTGCCCATCTATGGCTATGGGCAACAAAAATCAGCATAATAAGGGTTATGCGAACAAGCTAAAAATTCAACTGAGCGATAAGGAACATAGGCCTACATTGCAAAGTGAACTTTATGCGCTTTTTGAGTCAGCTGCTGCTCCCTAAATTTGCCTCAAATACGATTGACTCCAGCCGTGAATTGAATCAAGGTGGCCTTGATTGAATCCATCAAGCAGCTTTTAAAGCGCATTACCGATGGCTCTAAACCTGCAGCCATTTGATCAGCATTAGCGCCTTATCACTAACAAATTTTAAGATTTCAGGCTTGGCAATCCAAGACAAAACATTAATTTTTTAGTGCGACGGCGGTGGATGTATGTTCGAACTAACACTTCAGCTTTTCGTGATCATGTTTGCCAAACAAATGTGGAACAACATTATTGAATTCTTCCTTCCATGGATAAAGAAAAAGTATAGGTTGGTGAATCTTGTTCTTATAGCGTAGAGTTGGGAAATATTGCTTTTGATCGATTTAAGTTAAATTCTCATTAAACTCCCAAGTAATTCCTCACAGTATCTTGTCTATATTTCACAATATTTGATAACACTTTATAAAATTAAGTTGTCTGCTGACAGTTCAGATGGCCGAGTGGTATGGCGCGTCTGATTCATGAGCTGTAGACTCCGGTTTGATTCCGAGTCGGGTCAAACCAATGACTTTAAAATTCGTATTCACAGCTTCCCTGCTTGACGTTCAGTATTAAAGGGACAGTGTGGAGAGCAAGCCGGCAAGTTTACTTGTTGTGCCGTTGGGAAAGGCACTTAGCGGGATTCCCCCATCTTCGTGTGGTAGACAGATGGCTGGCAACTCCTAAGCGAGCTCGTATAGCGCATTGATCGCTTTCTCGTGATAGGAGGAAAAATATGCTACTAAATAAATGGTTGTGTCACTTGTGTCCCCTCTGTCTTTTCTATTGGCTAGGATGTGAGCAACGCAAAATTGTATTCGCCGGTTTCCGAACCCCATAAATATACAGTAAGCCCATGTGCAGTTCAACGCCGAAGCTAATTTTCATTTGCAGCCCTACAGACCTGTCAAGTTAAGGCTTTTTTTAAACTTTGGCACAAACCCGACTCAAAAATACCGTTAGACTCACATCTTTGGATACAGCATGACCATACACAAACATCTGTTGATCCTACAACGCTTAAGTGTATTCGTTTTTCACACGTATGAGTACATTTTCCTACGTGATTTGTGTTCCTTGATTTATGATACCTGCAGTGAAGATGTTTATAGATACTGGAAATCAACAAAATGTGAAAGTCCATTAGATCACATGAGATGGAACAAGGATTATGGTCTCCAAAAATTTGGACAACTCGAATTTTTTCGTGAATATTTAGAATTAGGTAACTCACTGCCATAAAACGTAATTGGCAATGATGATTATTAAGCATGTGTGTATAGTACACCTATTGGAATATGTCTGATACCTGAAAAAGTGCACTCAATTGCATCATTTGAGGTTGCATGTTGTACGGTATAAATAGGGCAGTAGTTCGAAAACTCCAACTAATAGACAAGAGATATTAAAGTAAAAAAGGTGCAAAAAATATCTAAAAATAAATAAAATGTTGTCCCAAGCACTTTTTCAATGCAACATTGCATGAAAAGATTGTTAGTGTGAGTCAAGTGTAAGTTTCTCCCAGTTTCTACAAAATGACATCAGCCTTTCTAATCTGTAGGCTACTTTTTTCAAAGTCTATCTGTATACCAGCACGCTTTATCCGGAGGAGGAAGAGGTTGTCGGATAGTGAACTGAGTTACCGCTTGCATCTGCTATATTAAAGCGATAGTTGCCAGAATCAAAAGACTTCGTCTGATTTTGCTTGAAAAGTGGATGAAAACTATTTATACCAACTTTACTTAGCGCCAATTTTGTAGTGATACAATATGGATTTGTGACGTTATTTGTCGTCGCTTTTCCTCTGGCTCCACTTCTTGCTCTCTTGAACAACATCATTGAAATCCGACTTGATGCTCATAAATTAATTTGTTCGTTCAGGTTGGTTGTCTATTGTTTAAAGAGAACCTTGTTAACTTTTTCAATAATTTTACGGTTTTAGTTATCTTTACTTAACTTAGTTGCTTCTTACACTAATGCAGACTTCTCCCCACCCATGTAGCACAGCTACAAGCGTAGAACAACTGCAGTAGTACATTTCTGAACCAAAACTAAAACAATATCTGAAGCGCTTTGATACCCAACTGGGCGTGACTGGTTGGTTTATGTCATTCTGATGATTAGCCTCATACTCAGACTTGTTTTGTAGACGACCTCTAGCTCAGAAAGCAGCCACAATAGGTGCTTGGTATTTTCTCCTCGAGTTTTTGTCAACTCTTGCTGTTGTTACAAACGTGAGTTACATTGCAACTGTTTTTTCTGTTTATTTTTATCAACATAGATATGTAAAGTTTTGCAAAAAGTTTGGTACGGAAGCACTGTGATCGTAATAGGATGGTAACGTACTGTGATATGATATCGTACTGTGATCGTACATTGATTGTAATCGTAACACTTCAAAGTAACGAAGTTAATATTGTAAAGCAGTGGTCGGCAATCACCGGGCCGGGGCCCGATGCCGGTCCGTGTGAAGTTTGTTACCGGTCCGTATGCGTTTTCAGATTAAATGCTTTAAATTTGAAACATTTTTATTACATAAGACGCAATTTTCGGACGTTTATAAAAATACTTCATAGCACGATTTTGATGACCCAGTATTGCAAATTCACTCAAAATTATAAAATTAACCGAATCACAAAGGCGAATCTTTTAATTTAAAAGCGAGCATTTGATTATGGTGTCATTTTATCGCAAATCTTGTGTAGGCTAAATCAAGTAGCGTTGTAGCCTAAATAAGCTAGTTAAGAGAGATAATAACGTTAGGAATCAGGTTTGAGAAGTTCATAAAAAATTAAAGCAAAGCTGCAGCAGCAAGATTTAAAAAGTTTAAGAGTTTAGTCTGAGCAAAACGAGATCAAGATTTGCATTTCTGAATAAATACACGCTGTTTTATTGCTAAAACACTGGTAATTTTTCAGAGGCCGGTCCGCAAAAAAATTTGGTTTCATTCAAACCGATCCGCTGTGCGAAATAGGTTGCCGACCCCTGTTGTTTGCAAAGCAAAAAATTACAACAGTTGGCCAAACCGACACCGTTTTGTGGGTATTGATAGCAACATTACTACTTAAAATTAACTCGGCGTTGGCTAGATTACTGTTTTGTTCGGTATAACTTGACTTAATTTTTGGGATGCTTAGTCTCACAACAATAGAAAGAGCCAAAATGTGCTTTTCAGAGCTTCACACTAGCAATAACATCAGCAACTATTCCGCGGTTGGTTTATTATTATTCTTTTTCATCATATATTTTTGGCGAAAGAACCTTAACGGTAAGTAAGAATATTTTCCATTTTGTTTGCCTTTATTCCAAATCAGTGGTTCTCAAACTTTTTCTAAATTTCGACTTATGGTCCCCAAAGATTTTTTCTATCATTCACGGTCCTTTATTTTTAAGCATAAATTTTGGTTCAGCTGTAAAAAGAAGGAGTGGTGTAGCTGATGTAACATACATGGACATTTAAAATGAAATGCTATGTGCTCTAAGCAAACATGTAGCCTATTTAGTGCGAGAAAATGAAGCAAGTATCATTCACTAAATTTATCAGCACAATTCAATGGGATGATTTATCAGAAATCCGCGACCTCTTTGCGGTCCCCCTGAAACTGCTTCGCGTATCCCAAGGGGATCGCGGTCCCCAGTTTGAGAACCACTGTTCCATATCAAGATATTTGGCCTATTGCATAAAGCGGGTAATTTTCTAAGAAAAGCCTTTGCGTGTCCCTAAACCAAAGCCCAATTTTTTTGAGTTATATCTTCCCTTGTCGGAAGAAGTTACATGATTTTACAGTCGAAAGAGGTTACAGTACCATTTGGACAGTTTACCTAAGAATAATTTGAAGCGTTTTCCGATTAATCGCATGCCATAAGATCGATTTGATTATTGGCTCTAGAGCCAGCAAACTCTGCTTATTTCGTAGCAACTGAGTTACATCAGAGACAATATTTTATCGCATATGTACGTACGCTAAGTGGCGCCAGAGCGCTGTACTTGCGCAGTTTTATTATGATTTGTGGTGACTCATTTAATGACTAAGCGCAATTAACACCAAACTGGATTTGTGGTGGCAACCCCAGAATGAAGGTGTAAGAAAAGAGTTAAAACACCATTCTTCACAAACTGCATTATTTCAATTCAGCACTTAAGACGTCATTCGTTGCGTCATGCCCTGATTACCATTTGTTGTTTTTGTATTATCGTTGCAACGAAATTCACTAGAATTTAGACCGTAGTAAGCGTGTGTCTCTGTGGCGCAATGGAATAGCGCGCTGGACTTCTAATCCAGAGGTTCCGGGTTCGAGTCCCGGCAGGGATGTATATTTTTAATCATGTGCTTTACTTAGGTAAAATAGTTCAGACTTTTGATCTCGAGATTCTGAGCCCGACTCTCGGAATGAATATTCAATTTTTAACTTACTGAATTTTCAGGGATATACAGAGAACAGTTTATCCATTTTTAATGTCAATGATTTCCCCCCTCGAAGTATTCCGCGGCAACCTAATCCGTTTCCAGGAGAAAACGTAACTGAGTGCAGGTTAAATTTTATTATAATACGTAGACTATTTGCATCTTAGCAAAGCTGCTTTCGTAAAAGTGTCCATATTACAGTAATGTGTTAGTTCATATTCTCTTTTAATGCTTGATAACGCTTTTTCATTTGGCAGTGTAGTGTCAAGAGCGCCGGCCCGGCTTCCATAATCATAACGCTGCTGCACCAAACTGCTTGTTTGTTTCTATTATGACGTTGCTGTCACGTTGGATCGATTTCCACTATCTAAACACTGCTGCACCGGACCGCTTTTTTGTTTCTATAAAAAGTTTGCCGGTGCTCTAGGAGTCCGCTAATACTTTTTGGCGCGATCCCAGAAAATCTGCCCCAAATCCACGCGACCCAAAAAATTTGGAAGCGTCATTTTCGTTGAACATTATTAATTATTTTAATTACCAATTTTAAGGCTACTGTCAAACTAGGCCTAAGCAATTTTTACAAACAGGAGAAAGTTAGCACAGTCGTAAAGAATGAATCTTCGCGTTTATTCTTCTAGTGAAAAGTATGAACTTTCTGTTTATAAAACACAATAAGCAAAATTCGCGGTTTGATGCGGGAGACGGTCCAAAATAGAGTGAATGGTTTGCGAATCAGCAAGTGAAAACACGTAAACTGTGCAAAATCAAATCCAAATTTTTCCTGTGATATTCAGTCATAAAATCTTCGCTGTTCTTTCGTCTATAACGCGGGTTAGGCCGCTGTCCATTTTTTTTTTTTCTGAAGCATTAGTTATTAAGCAGTTTCTCAACATTTGTTTGTGACGACCCAAATACAGCTAAATAAAATTGACTAAAATAAAGTTTTATGTTCAGGTTAGAAATGGCATGGGCCGCTAAGAGATCCGCCAACGAGCCGTTAATCGGCCTTTTTATTGGTCCGCTAACGGCCCTGTACTATAGTTTGTTTGTAACTGGGCCGCTATTAGTTTTTGAAATCTGTTTCAATTTTCATTTGTCCTTTAAATGTGATTTAAGGTTCATAAAAGAATAAGTTTTGGGCGAGCTGGGCTTCATTTTTGGGATGAGTTGCCGGGCCGGTTACCGCTACTGAGCAAGAGGTTCCGGCCCATGAGCGGTCCGGGTTGCAAGAAAGTCAGCCCGTGCCATTTCTAGTTCAAGTCCAAGAAATATTGGACGAGTTCAAGTCCGAGATCGACGAAATGTTACGCATACCAAATATTTCTAAATTTTATGGAAGGCTTATCACTATGCAATAGGCTACGGAAGTTGCCACCGCACTAATACTTTTTGATGTTCTGCTTACTATGTTGCTGTCAATAGGCACTAAATACGAAACAAAAAAGTTAATTGCTATCTCATTCTGCCCAAAGAACGTGTATAGTAATATTTTTAGCTTCTTCTTTGCAACCGAATTTGCGAAATTGAACTGCCTAAATGCCTAGCTATAAACCAATCTTAATTTGGCCAAGCGTTTTTCTGTTTAGCTGACTTATTTGTTTCTGCTCCATCAAGTTACTAACCTAAAAGCCGCAGTGCGCTCATATCTTCCGACCGATGCCAATAAAACAGTTCAAAGTGAACTGAGACTAAATAACAGTGACTAGCAACAAAGACGTTGAAATTGTACACACAGCGCACGGCTATTCATTCGTAACAATTGAGAGGAATCAATTTTTAAAACTTATAACTCAAAAGATTCATAAATTTCATATTATGCCATAAAGTCAAAAAGTTTCAAAACCAAAAAGTTCAAAAAATAACTGAAAAAAACTGAAGCAAAAAAATGTCATCACGTCAAAATAATTATGTAGACCTACGTTTAAAATTTTAGCGACCCGCTATTTGCGTATTGCTCTACTAGACTCTTCCTTTTCATTTTCTTCCTGTTAGTTAATAGAGTCATGTTGAAATATAGAAGTAACATGATTTATCGATGAAGTGACTTTAAATTAATCAGTTGTTTAACGTCTTCGGTAAGTCAAACGCAAAAGTTTTCCAAAAAGATAGGAATAATTATTTGCCCAACCTGAAATCACCGGATACATGTAGCACCAAAGAGGCATTTGAAAGTTGCTAAAGTTATATCATGCAGGATCGCTGCTTGAAGTATGCTGAGACCGTTTGCACAACAGCTTCTAATGTGATGTGCTCCACTGCGAATAGTGAGCACTACTACCACTTTTCCAGTCTCATTAGTTCAGATTGCTGACTGTCACAACCAGCGCTTTAAAAAGCGGGGTAAGCATTTTCTACTTGTGGTTCCGAACTTGGAATATCGCACTGTAGAAAACGCTCTCTGCGGAAACGATTCTCCCGTGAAAAAGAAGCGCTAACCGCAGGCTTCTGGACAAAGCGAACTGCTAAGATACATCAGGAGGTTGTCAGATCAGTAGTCAGTCACATCATCATAACCATATGACATACACTTGGCTGCAGTTAGTGTATACTATTTCGACTTTTCAAGTCTCATCAGTGCAGTTGGCTGACTGACACAACCAGCGCTTTGAAAAGCGGGGTAAACATTTTCTACTTGTGGTTCCGAACTTGGAATATCGCACTGTAGAAAACGCTCTCTGCGGAAACGATTCTCCCGTGAAAAAGAGGCGCGAACCGCAGGCTCCTGGGCAAAGCGAACTGCTAAGATACAACAGGCTGGTTGTGTCAGTCAGCAAACTGCACTGATGAGACTTGAAAAGTCGAAATAGTGTACATTATCTGCGGTTAAGTACATGTCATATGTTTATGTTGATGTGACTGACTACTGATCTGACAACCTCCTGTTGTATCTTAGCGGTTCGCTTTGTCCAAGAGCCTGCGGTTTGCGCCTCTTTTTCACGGGAGAATCGTTTCCGCAGAGAGCGTTTTCTACAGTGCGATATTCCAAGTTTGGAACCACAAGTAGAAAATGTTTACCCCGCTTTTCAAAGCGCTGGTTGTGTCAGTCAGCCAACTGCACTGATAAGCTTCACTTGTTACTTACAGATATCAAGGTTACAGAATCCCACCTACAGTTTCTTCCAAGTATGATGTGACAGCTCAGTACTGGCAAGTTCAAGCAGCTCGAGTTATTTTGATCGTTGGAATGGAAGTAAGGATCTGAGCTGCATCGTCAAACAATTTTTTTAGCAGCTTTAAATTTGGAAAAACGTATTGTGAAAGTAGGACTTCCTTGGTGGTCTTTCGTTTGTGCCCTTATGGACCTTAATACCCCAATTCACTTTTTTGACAGTTTGTTAACACATTTTTAGTGTTATCAAAACTTTCGGGCTCTGGTTCGAGTATGTGTCCGGTGAAGTCGCAAGTGTTGCAGTGCAACGGTGAAAATCACGCGTTCTTCTGTCGAAGTCGAGTTTTTCATGTGGTTAGGATGATGTTCCTATTCGATGCCACAAAACGCACATATCAGCCTTCGTGACCGGTGAAGTCGCAAGTGTTGCAGTGCAACGGTGAAAATCACGCGTTCTTCTGTCGAAGTTGAGTTTTCCATGTGGTTAGGATGATGTTCCTATTCGATGCCACAAAACGCACATATCAGCCTTCGCTCTTGAGCAGCAATGACTGGGCATAAGATGATAGCTTGCAAGGCCAGGTTTTGAAAAGTAAGAAAAATATGCTATTGCTGAAACGCAGCTGGATCAAAAAGCCGTAAAAATTTTACCTGTTACCAAGCTAACTGATATTTGTATATTTAGCATTTCGTGTTTTTCCTGAAACACGTTTTAAACCTCGCTGTATGTGATGAGCCTCGAGATGTTAGAGATCAAGTGAAGCGAGATCACTACTTGGTTCAAAACATGCTTCTAAAGGCTGAAAAAGAGCAATTTCGAAAAGATTTAGAAACATGTAAGTAACAGAATTTTTAATTAATTTGAAAATGGATATAATACGTAATAAAAAAGGGCTGTTTCCCTCTCGTCAAAAACTTTTCTGCGCCTGACGCAGTAAACGCTAACAAACGTTTTCTGAAGATGAGTTTGTTAAAAAATTGCCGTTATCCAACATTTTTGTAGTTTATAAGTCCGCACAAAGTTTAGAAAGCGCAATGAATCAACTTTTCCTATGAACCTAACTACATGTATGTACTTCAATTCTCGCCAAATTCAGGCGCTATTTTCTTAAATTAACAATGTGTGTAAGTTTAGGGCAGAGGTGACGAGCATGCGGCCCGCGGGCCGCATGCGGCCCGCGAAAGAATTTCCTGCGGCCCGCGAACATTTTGGCGAGACCAGCACTTTTAAACATTTTTTTCCCGTCTAATCTTTGCGATGCGATATCAAAAGCTGAGCCCCTGATTTAATCAAGCGCGTATCACACAGTAATTATATAAACGCTCAAAACAAGTCATCTGTTTCAGGATTCAGCAGTTCATCCATTGTTATGAAATAATAATAACATAACTCGAGTCCGTTGCAGCTTTAGCAATCAGCATAGTGCACCAGTTTACGGGTAACTATTCGAGTGAGAGCTTAGCTTGCCTTACAGTAGTACGAATTATGTGAGTTTGCGGAAAAGAATTGGTGAGGTGGCAGTACCATTTATCATATGCAAATTTTACTGCTTTCTTAAGGTATTAGTTATTCTTTTTTTAATCTATATTTAATTAGCCGCTTGTCTTCAGCGATGTCTTCAGCGAAAAAACGAAATATTGTAGATGAAAAAAGAGTATTTTAAAAAGATTGGACCGATATCCGATATGTTTATGACCAGGAGCGTATTCAGAGAGGGGCCATTGTGCCATCCTTCCCCCTTTTTGACTCTGCCTTTTAGTAAAAAAAGAACAAAACTAATGGTGCCAAGTGACTGAAACATGCCAAACTCTTTTGATGGTTTCTGTAGCTTATGGCCAGTGGCTAATCCAAGGGTTAGAATGAGAGGTATGCATCCTCCCACCAGCCATTTTCAAAATAGTTTTTGATGTATACAATTTTTCCATAACTTCGAACCTCTTCGAGAGCGATAAGCCTTACACCTTAAGCACGCATAATCGAAAATGTGCGCGCCAAATGCATCATATTTGGCAAAGCACTCAGAATCAGGGTCAAAAAATTTAAACAAAATTTGCCTGAGAATTACTCAAAAAGCACTACAAATAGCCATTACAGCATGTAAATTTTCAAAAATTTTCCGAGAGAGCATGCCACCGGACCCTCCAAGAGCTTTTCTTGTTTCTCAATCATTTTCAAATTTGTTCTGCCGAAAAAAAAAACGCTTTAAAGAAATATGGAAATTGTGGCTTCCCCCTTTGAAAATTTCTCGCTACGCCACTGTTTATGACTAAAAAGTTATGCGGCCCGCTTGCTTATTGGTAAGTAACAAAGTGGCCCGCGACCGCAAATAGGTTCGTCACCCCTGGTTTAGGGCAACCGTTTCCGTACAAAGGAATGAAAACCTTCAGATTTTTTCGTTGGACATAATTTTTACAAGCAGAGTTATCATCTCAAATCACTAGAGTCTGATGAGGTTGTTCAGTAGATTAAAAGATTTCGCTTTGGGGGTTTCTGGTTGCATTCGTAATGATTTACTAGTCAGCATTTCAAGGAGATACTGCTGTTGTCAAATTACTTCAGTGAAATGGCGCAAAATGGTAGCTAGCTGCAATGACGTTTGCTTTTTCTACCTTCATTGCAGCATTGGCGAATCGTCAGAAAGATCATATACCTGTGAAAAGAACATTGTCAGCTCCTGATCAGGTGACCAAGAGTCCAAAAAAAAGTGAAAATGACCAAGAGTAAAAAATTACAATCATTCAAGTTATGTTTTTTTTTTAAATCGAATCAAGGTTTCTCCGATATAGAGCAGGTGACTTGAGCCCTTGCGTCCCGTGGATTCGTCAATGACAACGCACCTCTAATGTGACGACATTTTTGCTGTTTCAACAAATTAGTTCATCTGACCGAATGATTTGTGGTACCAAATTTTAAATAGGTGATTTCATTCTTACCTCGCTGATTTAACACTAGTAGTAATATGTTTTATTCAACGACCATCAAAGTACATAAAAACAACGCATATCACAACATACGGTCGAAAAAAAGGTAACTGCGACAAAACGTTAACCGTTCAAGCATGTAATATACAACCCTACAATAAATTTAAAAACTAAAAAAAGCATGGTCGCTGCTCTTAAAGCATGGTCGCTGCACCTAAGATTAGTTTAGTTCATAATTTCCTACAAAGGTAAAGATACGGGCAGCGGGTGCAAAGTACACATTGTGTGGGCCAGGACTAGGGTTCGGCAACCTTTTGCTCTCAAAGAACCATTTTAACCAATATTCCAAAAATAAAAACCAATGTGAGCCGCAAAACTATTTTCACAATCAAAGGAAAACAACACTGTGCAATTGCTTGTCAAGGAAAACAACACTGTGCATGGTGGACCTCAAATTCCTTCTGTTGTACCATGCAGTCTGATAGTGATTGATCTCCATATCAATTATGCCATGAACTAATTACTAAACCGTGCACATGTGGTTATGCTTTCATTCATTAGGTGCTCAGTGAGATAAGATGTGAATGTTTGTTCCTCTGTTTCTCTTTATGCATGGTCGCCACTTAGAAATACAGTATTACTATCAAATATCAGAAGCTAAAAACAAAAACCGAAACAACAGAATGGATGAATTACAAACTTAATTTAAGCGTTCGCTACAGCAACTATGAAATTTTAATAGATATGCACATACGAGTAAAATACCGAATATTTTTTAATAGCCGCAGAGTGCCACAACAGAAGGATCAAATAGCCGCATGCGGCTCCGTAGCCGCAGGTTGCCGACCCCTGGAGTAGGCCATTCTCAATCGGCGGCCCATTACAAATATTAATCATGAATGATTGAACGCTGTTAGAGGACATACAAGATAAACAACACGCATACACTTAACCCTTCGCAATTCCGGTTGTGCCGAGCGCCTAGCGGGAAGCTGCGAATACTACTTTTAAAGTCTTTAGTATGACCCGACCGGGAATATTTGTTCCCTACAATTTTACCACATTCAGAAAATTAAAAATCAGTCCAAACCAATGAACCAAAATAATTAAAAAAAAATCAAATCTTCATTATACTCGCGGTATTACGCCGAAGCGTATAACGAGTGGCGCGGTCCATATCCGCGGCATTGTTAGTGTGGTTAAAGTCCTGGGCAACACGGCTGCTATGAGAAACATCGCTGCGGCAGCGAGCCGTTGGTGACATTGCGTCCTACTTGACCGGTCCACGATGCGAACCCCTGACCTCGCGTAGCACTTATCAACTTAGCTAACCGACAGGTTCATTTTTATGATTAAATCTAAAATATCAAAAGTCATTATGATTTCAAAATATATTCAAAATACAACATAATGGAAATGCCGATATTTTGCAACCTTTATAATATTTTCATCTTAATTGAAACATTGACGTTTGTTTCATTGTACTGTATTACTATTTAATATGTTTTGTTTCTTTCAAAAGCAAAATATACAGTCCGACTGATTGTGTGTAATGATGCTGTACTTTATAAATGAAATAAGCGTGTGTAGCGACTGTAACCTGCTATTTTTGTGGAATACCGGATTTGGGTTTTGAAAAAAACTTAAACAAAACAGTGCTCGGATTCATTGACGCCGGTCGATAAAACTTGGGCCCATTTTAATTCTACCCAAGATCAAGTGGATTATGTCTCAGTTGATCGTATGAAGCAAAGTCAATGTTAAAAAATTTAAATCTTAATCAGTCATAAAACGAGAAAACTGGCAATATGGGTGTAGACATATTTATTGATGTTGATATTTGATAACTGCTTATTAAGTTGTTTAGGCTAATTGATATACTTTTAAAAGTTTTACCGGTTATCTCAAAATTCTGATGTTATCTCTTGCTATAAAAATACAAAAATGATAAAAAAGAAAAAATTCTATTTAAAGTGAAGTGAATATAATGGCATCCACGTAGGGATTTTCCTATGTGCTTTCAAATCGTGAGGAAAAATTGTACTTAAATTGTTGAGTTTAAAACTGAAGAAAACTTAACTGTCAGTCTCGTCACGATTTCAAACTTCTATGCTTCCAAGTTTCAGTCTCAGCTAAAAGCCAAAAACCTTCCAAAGCAAACGAAAAATCATATGAAAAATGAACAAGCAAGTTTGTGTTCGCACCCACTGCTGCAGTAGATTCCCCTAATTTATAAAAAAAAAAAATAACAGCTTAGGACTGCATTGTCATATATTTTACACAATTGAACATTCGCTACAAAGTCTTACGCTATTAAATGAGACAAAATCCCCTTAATCGTGGGCAGAATTAAAATGGGCCTAAGTTATCGAAAATATACGTAACAAAAATGTTTGGATGTCTTTCCATAAACTTTTGTTCGAGAGATAAAAAAGAACAAACGAGATTATGCTCAGAAACACCCAGGGGCGTATTTAGGTGGGGAGGCATTATGCCATACCTATCCTCCCCCCCTTTGAATTTGCATTTTAGTAAAAAAAGAACAAATGTTGCTAAGTGACTGAAATATACCAGAGTTTTGGGGGCTTTGCTGTCTCTGACCTCCCCCTTTTAAAATTTCTTGCCATGCCACAGTTGCCACTGGAAACACTCCTATTCCGAAACTAATATTTTATTGGAAGTAAAATCAATCTCACAAAATATAGGCTGACAGAAATGCAAGCAAGAGCAGTTAAATTGATTAATTAACCCTGTTTCGACTTTTTAGATGCCATCACTGCAACTGAGATGAACAATTCATTCTTAAAGCTAATTCGATGTATTGAACATTCATCGCACCAGCATGCACGGCACCCTGCAGGGCTGCGAACTCGATCGATTTTTTACCACGTTCACGTTCGAGTTCAAGAGATATTTGCAAATCGGAGTTCGAGTTCTAAGAATTTTATTTTTTGAGTACAAGTTCGAGTTCGGCAAAAATGACCGAGTTGAAGTTCGAGTTCGCAGCCCTGGACTTAGTAGGTCGCAATGCAGCTTTCTTTCATAAACAATATGCAGCTTTTCTTTAGGTAAAATCATAACTTCAATTTACACGGATTGTGACTACTTGAACAACAAACTATATTTCGCAGTGATCTTTTATTTCTTTTCAACAATTTTAATATCTTTTTAATAAACTCGAACAGTTTATGCGAGTTCGAGTTCGGCTAAATGATCGAGTTCAAGTAGGAATTCGAGTTCGCAGCTCTGGCACCCAGTAAGGGTGGAAAACCCACGAGCTTGTGTTCAATCTTCGAGCGATTTTAATGTAATCTATGGACTCAAAAAAATGAGAATACTACCCAACCCAGCGTAATATGCGAAGTTACCTAATGATTTATCCTAGTTAGTATTGACATATAAAATGTTTATTGCATTTTCTGAGAAGTGTGGGATCTAAAAATAGTATTCTCAACATTAAAGGCTACTTTAGTACGAAAATTATTGCATTTATTCGCCCATAAAAATTTGCTAACGACTGTAGGCCTAAGATACTGCAACTTAGTAAACAAGAATGCAAAATGTAATTGAGCCAATACTCTGAAAGTATTCCGTTTTTAAACTCATTACGCACGGACTGTATAACTGTTGCCCAGTTCAAGTATTTATATTTGGTCACAAAAGTTCATATTTTTGAAAAGTAACATTGATAAATCGTAAATTCTGAAGAAATCTTATTTTTACCCTTGCACCAGTTGTAAAAATATTTTCTAACAAAATGGACAAGACAAAACCATTTCAAATTAATCGTATAAATTTAAAACTTTTTTGAACAATTCTAGGAAGTTTTCATAGCTTCCTATCTAAAATCGTGATTTTTTTTGAGACAGCCTGTGTATTTTTATTGATCATTCTGCTGAGTTATTGGGCATTCAGTTGCTGCTGAAACTAATTTGTGCTTATTTCGATACATGCATTTATAATATTAACCAAACAACAGGTTAAGTTTTACGACTATACTAATAAATATTTCAAAATTTTTAGTAAGTTAATACTTCTGTAAACTAGAACTAACTGTATTATCGACTTGGGCAATTTTACCAAGGCAAAATTTGTTGAAATTTCTATTTGATTAAATCACAAGCAAGATTAAAATATTGCGGATATCAATCCCGGACATTTTTTGATTTTTAGTGTGACTTTCGGTATGAAATCGATTTGATTTCGGATTAACTTGAATGAAATTTCGCCAAAAGTCGAAAATGCATTTTTCAATTCAAGTCCAATTTGATTGAAAATATTGAGGTTGTTGCAAGTTTGCTGAAGCGATTTTACATGTAGCACCTTTAGCATACCTTCAGCATATTATAATGTAACAATCCTTACAAAAAAATTTTCAATTTTTTTTTTATATTCCAAAGTTTTGTATGAATAAGGAGCTATAGAAGATTAGCAAAGTATTAAGTGCAAGGGCTGCAGCAACCAAGCAAAAACTTTACAGTAAGTTCGTCAAGTTTTGAAACAAAAAACAGTTGAATCCGTTTGATTGCGTAGTTAATTGGATAAACCTTATTATTCCATTAAGCGGATTATGTAACTATCAAGTGTGCAATTAACCGGATTTGACCTAGTACCACATCTTAAAGGGCAGGTCTACGTACCGCATTGATTCGTGCTTCTTTCCGGAAAATGAAGAACAGTGACAGAAACCGATCGAATAATTAAGATCGTTAAATGATATTGCATATTTTTTCTAGAGAGTTGCGCTAGTGAAATCCACATTTTCCGTAAAATAATGCTTATTCACGGACTTAGTTTTTATTAGTCCGTTCACTAGTGTTTCCTTCACGCAATTTTTGGTTTTATGATGCTACGTAAATAACTGCGATTTTTTGTCCATGAATAAGCGTGTTTCATGCCCAATAAACAGATCGCTCTTGGGAGTCGCTTAATTGAAAGAGACTCCGCTTTAATTCATTCCCGTTCTTTCATTTCCGTTCTTGTCATTCCCGTTTTTGTCACCGTTTGAGCAAATCTTGGAAAATAGTGTCTGCAGCTTCATCGCCAGGCGCATGATGCAAGAGGAAAAAATTAAATGCAGAAGTTATACCGTATGTTCTATGCCTTGAACGTTCCAACTTCATAGCAATTAGATTTACTTGATTTTTTGATTAGTTTCGAAGCTAACTGATTAATTGCAGTTTCAACAACTCGATGGAATTTTTTGCTTTATGCTATGATGAGTTCATTTTCGCGAAGGCCTACTCCAGCTTAAAAGTCATCAAGTTGTTGAGAACTTTCTATACTTGTTTTTGTAAGAATGAAAGCAAAATAATTTTTAAGGTCTAACGAACGTATTATTAGCTATTAGTGATTGTTTCTCTATTCAATCTCTAGGATTTCTGTACTAGAAAATATGCGCTGACAAAACCCTTTCCTTCGCAGAATGAAAAGAAGTGATAAGTGTGTATTCGAAAAGCGAACAATACCAGGGGTCTTTGTGTCCTTGGTGATCTTGTTAAGGACCACAAGTATATTATACAAATAAATTCAAAAATCCTTTCACAAATTAGTACACCATTATTTGATAGCATTGGCAAATTTTTTCATATGCACGTCTTCAGATTATCGCATTAACATCGTTCATCGTTATCTGAAATCACCCATTATGCAAGCGATAGCCTTAGATGGGTCTACTCTATCCCAAAAAATCGACAAATTGTGGTTAAACCACTCAGAAATTTACATATTCCAAAGATTTTTATGAGAAATTTGCGTAATCACAGCAGATTTCATTGCAAGGATTAACATAAAAATTTTATATGTTAACCCTAGGCTCACATTTATATTTATACACGTTGATTTCAAGATTATGTTACTAATATTTTGACAATATAGAGATCATTTATGTCAACGACGGGGAAGTTTAGACTTGATAAAATTTATAACATCTTTTTATCTAATTGTTACATTTCGTAACGCTTTGACTGATTTACTTCATTTCGATTTAAATTCTATCAGCATACCATCTCACAAATAGCAATTATCAAGTTAAAATAACGTGTAGATTGCGCAGATCTAGCTAAAGTGATAAATAAAGCACTTCGGGGCTCCCCAGTGGCCAGTTCAAGGTATTTCCACGACACTTATGTAATTGATATTGGTAATTTCGTAATTATGAAACTGTAATAGCTTTGCCACAAATTTTAACAATTTTAACTAATTTTATTAATTTTGAGGCAAACATGTGGATCTTCTTACTCTATGCATGGTAGTACGTCTTCTAACCTTCACATAGCGTGAGAAAGAAGCGAGTTGCTGACAACAAAACAAAATTTATGGTACCACGCCTACTATAATAAATTTCCAACATGCATCATGCCAAATGCTATGCATCGGACATAAATGCTTTTTAAGCAAAAGTTGAGGCTTCGCTGTGGGGCGCCGTTTGGAAAAAAAATATACGTTTTGGGAACTATGTTTTTGAGCTTATTATTAGATCATAATTTGTCCAATATATGTATAGGAAATATCGGATTTATTTGTCGGACAAACTGTACTCTAAGTCGGACCAAAAAACACGCGCAAAATAAGTCGGACAAAATCGTTTTGAAAAAAAAAAACGATTTTGTGATACTTGTTTTTATCAACTTATTTAGACCATAATTTGTCTGATATATGTATCGAAAATATGCTACTTATATGTTGAACAAATTTTACTCTAACCGGACCAAAAACCAAGCGCAAAATGACTATCTATTTTGTGAACCATGTTTTTTGAGCTTTTTCGGACCATAATAATTTGTCCGATAACAGAAAATATCCGACTTATTTTGCGCGCGTATTTTTTTAGTTCGACTTAGAGTACAATTTGTTTGATGTATAAGTAGGATACTTGCGATACATATATGGGACAAGTTATGGTCTAAATAAACTCAACAAACATGTATCACAAAACTTACAGTTTTTTTCTAAACGACTTCCCTTAGTTCGCGGCGAAAGTTAATGCACAGCAGTTCGTTTATATCAATATCTGATGTTCCACACTGAGCTAAAATTAATCCTTATTCTGTAGAAACAATTTTTAGGCGACACAAAAAAGAAAACAAAAAAAATGTAGAAAAAGCGTGAAAACTGGTGAGGTTTTAACAAGCTAATATAGCCGACTCTTGCATTAAAAAAAATCGCTAAAATGTTAATCAAAATAGAGTGGCCTATCCATATAGACTAATGATATTTATATTCCTGTCGTTTTTGTCTTTATTCAAGCCTGAACTTTTACAATTAGATAAATGCTTCAAAATAGTGTCATATATAAAATTACTATCACATTTATTGATAGTACATATCGTTATATTTTCAAAAACAAGGAAGTGTCAAAATCGACTCCGTAATTTTCTTGAATGCCATGCAGGATGGATGTAGCAATCAATATTCCTTGAATAATTGGACCCGGATTCATACACTCGTGATACAGGCGTTAAATCCAAAGGCCATCTAAAATATACTAATAAATTGGAATTCAAAAATTGTTGAAAATTTCTTGCATTACCTAATATGAGTGAGGTACATTGGAAAGATTTATGATAAAAATGAAAGTTCACGCAAAAACTAAAAATCGAAAAATCTCACACCAAAGCTTCTTTGCTAAAATTCGAAGAAAGATCCGGTTAGCTCAGTCGCTAACCGTACGCTACCGGTGCGGGAGGTCTTGGGTTTGATTCCCGGGCCGGTCAAATTGGCATGGTGTCGCCAATGGCTCGCCACCGTTGCGTCGTTTCTTCGGAGCTTTGTTGCCTAGACGCTAAATACAATGAAAAGACAATCAAGTGCAGTTTGGTAAATTTTTATCAACAACAGCAAGTCTTCTCCGCTGCTTTCCTTGGAAATAGTTTCGTAATGTGTTTTTTCTCTCAACTTTTCGCTTGTTTTAAATACCTCTGGGTTAATAACAACTTTATGGTCTTTTCGACTTAAGTGTTAGAAAGAGTCGACCGCATGTGTTTTCAGTTCGATTCTATTTTGTTTAGTGAGCTGCAAGTTCCGTTAAATCGCTAACCACAGTTGTTGAGTTTACTTTTACTTTGTAATTTTAGTACAGTGAATTCGATCGTGTAAAATTTTTCTTAACTGTTTTAGAAAACAGATTTTGTTGATTGACTAATAATTACAGCCAGCGAAAATTTTCCATAGGCCTAACTCTGCTTTATTGGGCAATGACAGTGATAAACTATTGTTCATTTATGTGTTGAGTAGCTTATATGAAGAATAAATTGTTGTTAGTATGCAACATTTAGTCTGAATATAAAGGCTGACCCACCGGTAAAAAAATTTTATTTCTTTCGAAGATAGACTTTTTAAAAAATGCACTTTCACAGAACCGTCTGATAGCAGTGTCAAGCCTACCAGTAGCCTTACCTGACCAGGTTCTTTTTCCGAACAGCATCGTCGCGTGAGATATGTCAAGATGAATCACTTGGCTAAAAGTAGATCTAGCCGGGCTGCGTTTGGCTTGCGAAGTCGAGCTTGCCGGGTGCCCCATCAGGCCAGTTTCATTTCCCGACCATTGCCTACGTGTAATTTCAATTATTTGGCTAATACTAGGGTTTAGCCGGGCTGCGCTTGGTCTGTCAAGTCGAATCTGTGGGGTATCTTATAAGGCCGGTTTCGTTTCCAGTCCATCGCCCGGTAATTTCACTTGGCAATCACTTGGAATACGCGAGGCACAACTGGGCTTCCCACGTAAGGGTCAAGCTTGACCATGGGGTATGACATGCATGGCCATTGGCCATGCGTTTTGTTTTAATTTTTATTTTTTGATAGGGAAGCCGCAGAGTTGGGCCACGACACGCATTGCACGCTTCGGTGTAATTACTGCGAGTGGAATAAGACTTGATTTTCTTTTGATCATTAATTAATTTATGCATCACCAATAAATATGAAATAATTAAATGCACTTTGATTTCATTTTTCGGTTTATTTATGTGTATAAAGTTGGACTTCATAAACATCTTTTTGCAGCAAAAAATAAATGTTCTAGTCTAGATTACATTCAACATGAGATAAAATCAAACAAAGTCTTCAGTTTAGTGCCGCAAACTGGTTCGCGTAATCGCCCTCCAAATAAGTGTTTCTACCATTCAGCGTTGGGTAAATAATACAGGTATTGTTGACAGTAACAAATACTGTATCGCCGGTTATTAGTTGTTTTTTCTTATGTTATGCCATAAAATGCAACTGCAGCCGAAAATTTTATGTTAGTGAAGTGCTTGCGTTGTTGAAGATGACCTAGGTGAGTATCGAAGCCACGAAATCCCAATATATAAATACTCGGACCACTCATCTGGATGTGGCAAGTTGTTACTGCGATATAGTAATGTTTTCTGCTGCATAAAGTTGTTTTTGATTTTACAGCTATCCCACGGTATGCTTAAATTATACTGTACATCAAATCTTCATTATACTCGCGGTATTCCGCCGAAGCGTGTAACGAGTTGCCCATCTCCACGGCTTAGCAACACAGTTCCGAAGAAAAGTCGCAGCGGTGGCGAACCTTTGGCAACACTGTGTCCGATTTGACCGTCCCGTGATTCGAATCCCAGACCTTCTGCAACAATAACTTTGGCTGTTGGTTTGGTGCATGCACATTCTCCATTATGGGAAGTATTTTAAACCTTAAGGATGAGCATATTAAGCACCAATTCTAAAATAGAACTTGAGCAATAAATACAGAACACAATCAATTTGATACTGATTTTGTATTTACACTAATTTCTCCGAAGGAGTTAGCTAAATTCGCCTAAGTATTTAATCAACATTTGTGTCCTCAAGTTTGTATTCCTGTTTGAATGTAGCTTAAAATGCACGTGTGTTATCTCCTCTCTTTCCAAGATTATGGGAACCTCCTGTTAAACGGATTTAATTGAAAAATTAGCAATTATTGTATTTTTGAAGAAGTTTTAATTGTAGTGTTACTCATATTTAAAAATGTTGAACGCCATCGTTGTCTATTTTCATTGCCAAAGTCTGATCTGTCAGCAATTCATAGGTAAAGTTTCAGCATTTGTAGAACGTTGTGCAATGTGCATGTCTTAGCAGATTGAATAAAATAAAACCAGATGCAATATTTACGATTGTGTTGAGAGACAAATAAAAGGGTTTGAAAATATTACGTTTTGATTATGCAATGGATTGTGATTTCGTCATAAGTTTCGATTTGTCAGTACTGATGTCATCATTTCGGATTTTCATGTCATACATAAGACATAAACCTACTACACGACTCAAGATTTACGTTATTTACGCAATGCATTTGAGACAACATTATAGAAAGGTTGCATGAAATGACAATAGGATGTGGGCCCATCCTCGACCTTTGGTTGGTTATTTCAATTCCAAGAAGCAGGGTGAAGCTATATTTAATCCACAACGACTTGAAGTAATTGATGCCGGTGTAATTTTTCCTCGTTGTCTACTTTTACATGACGTTTCTAGACTTTTTGTGAAATTTCGCTGCTTGCTTTCATCAATACAAAAGATTTACTTTCCAGGTTTATTCATTTTTATCGATCTCACACCATTCATATTTAACAGTGACGCAGTAAATGCCATTTTCAATCATTATGGTGCAAGATACAAAACAAAAATATAAAATAAGAATTAAGGGACCACATTTCCTTCAAATATTCTGGATAAACCCCCTCGCATCATCGTTGCTCAAGATAGTAAAAAGCCATGGTGCAAACATGTTTGAGATTTTGTTGACAAATATAACTGATTTTTGAGTCTTTTGCTAATCTCTGGCCAACCAATAGACCTAAAACGTATCAACATGAAAATTACGAGTGTTGAACGAATAGGATAACCTGTTACTTAAAAAAAGGTGTTCTTTTACTCCCGATCAAAATTGTGCTGCAAAATTATTTGGGAAGTCTTTTATGGTTTGATCTCCCAAGCAAAACTATTGGAGGGTGTATACACCCTTCTCCCAAATAACTCTACGACTATGATTCCAACCCACAAGACCTTATAAGATATAAGTCATAAATTAAAAGGAAATCAGAATAATCTGATTAGAGCAAGACTTAATTTACCATCAAATCTCCTGCAAATCAAATCAAGAAATCAAATTTTCATTATACTCGCCGCATTACGCTGAATCTTGTGTTGAGTAGCGGGGTCCATCTCCGCGGCTAGCGCCTAGGCAACACAGCTCCGAAGGAACGTCGCAGCGGTGGCAAGCCGTTGGCAATACTTTTGCCGATTTGACCGGCCCGGGAATCAAACCTACCGCACCGATGGCGTGCGCTAAACAACTGAGATAACCGGCCGGTTATCTTCTGCACTGAAAACTAAAATATTTCTTAAGTTTTTCCGTAAAAAAATCGAAAATAGTCCTCAGACACTAACTTTTGATTTTATTTCATCATGATTATTTTACTCACTCGTAAAACATAATATTGAAACATTTTGTGAAAATTTATGAATCTTTGAACGCATCAAAATTTAATGAGGTAATAGACGTCAATTAACTTTTAAAATAATTATATAACAGCTTGGAGACGTTGAAAAATATTAACACGGGTTTACATGAATATTTTAAACTAAATCTTTCCTGTTTGGAGCTACATTCTGTAAATTACTAATAACCAAAAAAATGCACAAAAACATTTTTTCAACCGATAAAATAATTTGTCGGTTTCTCTCTGAAATTCCAACAAAGCATCTGCCACTGGTTGAAGAATATCAAGAATGAAATAAAATGTTGTGTGGTTTTATGGCGCTTTATAACTACTAAGGTCCTTTGGCGCCAGGACTAAGTTTTTTCAAGAATTCACTGACGTATTTTATTCTCTGTTCATTTCATCCTCCGCGCTACACTTAATTGCTGGGCGTTTAGCAAGTGTAACAGCAGATACCAGTTTTAAAGTCTTTGGTTTGACCCGACTGAGAATAGAACCCAGTCTACCAGCTTCCAAGACGAACGCTCTAACCACTAGTGCACAAGATGTTTAGAGTAGTCACAGCATAATCAAACTAGCTTCTTCCCACGGTAAGAAAAAGTTACATCGGAATTGCAAGTCGGGTCGGGCTGTTTGGGGATCAGGTTCGATTCTAAGTTTGAGAAAAAATTTTAGCCTAATGCAGACCCTTCACTTGCCAGATAAACGGCAACGGACACGGTGTGTCTGCAAATATTGGTGAAGCAATTGAGCTGATAAACTTATCAATAAAAAGATGAATTAAAACAAATGTTTTTTGTACAAGCGTTTTACTCCAAGCTTTTTTAAACCTGTTTTGGATTTACATCAATTTCAGGTTTGGGCCGGCTTCGGGCTTACACTATTCGGCCCGTTTACAACTGTGGCTGATACACACGCTATAAGGAAGCGGAATAAACAGTTTCCAGTCCACCAATAATGAATTTGCCAAACCAAATTTCTTCTTTTCGTAAAAGTTCAAATAAAGTTTAGACCTACAGAACGTGATAGACTCCATGCTGCTCTTTCACCGATTCTCAAAGTATCTTATCAGGCAATCAAAGAGCATATTATGCAAACGCTTAGCAGATTATCATTTTTTGCACCATGCGCACTACTCGCATATCTTTGCGAAGTTAATATTGACGTAAAATATTTTATTAAAACCATTTTGATTAAAAACTATTTAACTATAAGCGAATAAAATATAAAAAAAATTTCAAAAGGTTTACAGGAAATTTAAAGCATGTGCATGCTTTGTTTCGTATATGCATATTTTCGCTTAACGTGATGATAAACTTTGCATGGGTTTCAAGTTTATCAGACGGGGTAAAAATTATTGAAAATTGGCTGAATAAACTATTGAATATGCTTTAGTTGAATTTGTTTATAATATTTAGAACATACATCATACGACTATCACATAGCTACAAATTCTGTGAGGTTACAAATTTTCAGAATTGTTTGGATAATGTCTTGTTCCTTTTGTTCCAAGTTGTTCCTTTATTAGGTTGAAGTTTTCTTCTATCTTTTCATTATCGTGTTTTTATTTAAGCATCTCCCTCCCTCGAAAAATGTTCGCCCTGGGTATTGTCAAAACACACTCTTAATCTAATTGTTTAGAAATTGCTAATGTTATAACCGGTAAAATCAAAATATATTTACTTAATTAAAAACGGTGATTTCAATAATGGTATCTATCTGATAATCGCTTGTTTTAATCAAGCACAAATCATAAAGTGAACATGTAGGATAAATTACTTGTTTATCTATTTGAATAATAACTTATAAGCAATGAATAACCAAGGTTGACTTGTTCCAGGTTCACGTTGGTTGCTAGGTTTTTGTTCTGGGTTCACGAACCAACATGAATAATAACTTAGGCTAAATGGTAACCGGCGCTTGGTGTATCGGTTGAGAGCGTCCACTTGGTAGTCGGTAGACTGGGGTTTTATTCCCAGTCGGGTCATACTAAAGACTTTGAAAATAGTATTCGCAGCTTTCGCGCCAGGCGCTCGGCACAAGCGGAAGTGCGAAGGGTTTTGTGTATGTGTTGTTCGTCATGTTATGTCCCTTAACAGCGTTCAATCATTCGTGATTGAAAATTGTAATGGGCCGACAATTGAAAATGGCCTAAACAATGTGTGCTTGCACCCGCTGTCCCGTACCTTTACCTTTACCTTTAGGCTAAATGGTTTCATATTCTCGCAATTGTTGTTACAAACCTTTTTTTTTTTTTCGGTACAGAATAGCTTTGTTTTGACGGACATGATTTTGTTTACGTTATTATTGTTTGTTTGGTAAAAGTCAATATTGCTGAATCATTTGCTATATTTCCAACTTTTCAGCTGTTGACAATAAGTCCGCAACATTACGTCAGTGTCTGCTGCTGTTATATGCTTGACAGAACTTCGGAAAAATCTTTTTTTTTGGCATCGTCATTTCTCGTTTCCGTTAAATGATAATTTGCAAAATCGGAAATGTGTGTTGCCAATGGCCTACTTTTGTCTCGTCAACGATATTGTCTATTGCTGCGTTTTCTTTTTTCTATTTTCAAAGCAGGTTCGTGATCCATAAAAATAAATATAACTTGGCAATTTGATTGATATTGTTCTATCGATCAGAAGTAATTCATTAGTGAAGTTCTTGACATATCATTTTAGCGACATTTTGAAGGGTTTAAAGACAAGCTCTGATGCTGAGTCTGAGAGTGTGACTTGGATGGAGGATGTGCCAGAGCAGCAATCTTTTTGGTTTGAAACAAGCTTTCTAAGTATAATTTCGGTAAAGAGGTTGATTTCTTGTACCATAAAGCTGCAAGGTACAGCAACCAAAAAATCTGATGCAAATAAATTAGAGCTAATGCATCAGATTTTTTGGTTGCTGTACCTTGCAGCTTTAAGTTTCCTAAGATACAAAAGTTTACTTGAGTTAGCTTGGAGCCGCTAGTTGCTGTTTCGTGGTTAGATTTCGCTCTTAATATTTTTTGCCAGAATATGGCTAAAGTTTCTCCTCAAAATTAATATCTCTCTCACTATAAACATGTTGGATGTTAAATAAAACTTTTATATTCTTGGATATGAAATATGAGCACGACTACAAAATCTAGATTGCTATCATTTTAATTAAAGGGCGTGCGAAACACTGTTTTCATAGATAATTGCCAACAGCGCTTCGTCATTTGAGTAGAATGGCGTAATGATATTTAATTCAAGTTCATTATGCTTTGACTTGAAAGAGAAAATCTTAAAATCAACACGACTCCATAGCCTTGTAATCTGATAAAATTCTATGGTTATTTTTTGCCGGTTTTTTCGTGCAATGTAGGCTCCAATTTAGCAACGCTTAAGCGACTGAGCAAAAAAGTAGCGAAGTATTGGTACAGGCTGCTATCGAGTATACATCATATTTTAAGTGCTATGTTACTTTGGTGAAGTGCTGGTGGGTTAATTTTGCTTGATTGCATTGTAACGGAACGTCATAAAGTTGCCGAGCGATTATGTAACTTTGTTCAGATGTCAAGCTTAAGCGAAAATGAAAGCATGGTTTTTAGAAAGTTGATACAAACTTCAAAAAATCTTTGTTTTCATTTCCTGATCGTAATTTAAACTAAATAATTTAACAATTAGGGTTACTTGTTATGGCATTGGATAGAAAATTTAGCTGTACGTATATTCAGATGCGAGTGGTTCCAAGCAATGAATCCAACGCGTCACGAAAGATCTTTAACCAGGGCCTGATTAAGGCAGGGGCTGATGGGGCTGCAGCCTCAGGCCCATCGAAGAAATAGGCCCTTCGATTACAAGGCATTAAAAACAACTGACAAATTTTTTTTACCGCTCAACTACTTTATATTAAAAATGAATACGAGTCGTTAACCTTTATTGTACAGGCCTAATCTATCCAGTATAGGTTAAGAGAGTGATTCAGATTGTACCAATGCCCCAAATTTCTACGAATTTACACTTGAATTGGATCACAAGATCTAAGGCAATTAAACGAAATTAGAAAAGATTGAATTCGAGTGGGGAGATTCGGATACTTCGAGTTGCGAGATTCGGACCAGTACCGCGCCACCAGTCCAATGGTTGAGACATTCATAGGCGCGGGAACCAAAGCCCAGAAGCTGCCTTAATTTTTCAAGCCCTTCTAACCAATCAAATCTCCTTGTGTATTTGATCAAAATTGCAGAAAGCGAAAAACGCCAAAAATATACGTGAAAACTTTATGACGCAATGTGAAATGTTCTAGCCCATAGTAGTATATCGTACAACGATTTTGACGGTTTTCCAAAGGCGGCATACTGCTCAATTTTTTTGTCGCGCTCTACTTATCATAGAGATAATAACAAAGTTAACGCAATGCGTTAAGTGCAGCAAAAGTTGAACGGTAAACCCCTTCAGAATTCGAAGTGGATAAACAAAATGATTATTGGTATAAAATGTTTATTTCTGTATAAAGTTTGCAATAAATCATAATTATAATCAAATACAACCAATAACCTAGCATCGGTTACAGTGTGTTATGTAATGTTCTCTTCTGTAACTAAAAAAAATCAAACCAAATCTTCATAAGTTAGCGCTGAAACGTGACACATGTGGTGGGGCCCGTTTTCGTGGCTTAGCGCCTGGGCAACACAGCTACGAGGAAACGTTGCAGTTACAGCTACCCATGAAATTTATAATCATCTTGTTGTAATAATTCATAGACAGTACTGTAGCTTTACATAAAATGCTGTACGATTTTTCGTACCGGTACGTGAAACGGTGAAAGGACATTACGAAATAGAGGCTATCAAGGAGATTAACGTAAAGTTTGCACGGCTTGGTGGGAAATAATCGTAGGAGGCTTTACAAAACTGCAGATGGAAAGCATATTTGCAGGATTAGGGGCTCTGTGATATGTCATCTTCTTAAACTTTGTAAACTTTCAAAATAGGGCGTTCTGTCTAAATTCATAAAATATGTTCTTGGAATGTGGTTAACACCGGTAGCCTAAGTGGGCTACATATTTTAGCAGTTGTTCAACTGACGGACATAATACAAGCCCCTGACTACCATATAGCCTTAGGCTTCCGCAACCGTCCGGCCCTGTTTCTAACCAATGCGCACTTGGGCGGTACCGTCGGGCAATGTCACTGTCTCCGCATTCTTTAAAATTTGTATTGAATTTCGATTTCAACAGCATTTCTTCAGCTGTCATTTACGAAAGCGATTCTGTTGCTGCAGAGAATCTGTGAACTAAAAGTTGAGAAAAAAGGCAGGAAGAGATATAAAAAGAGTAATAAAAACTCAAAGAAGAGATGCAAGTGAAACTTCTCAAGTGCATGAAAGTGTCACAACTACAGCAGACACTGCATAATAAACTGGCGTAACTAAACAGTGGTTTCACCCTTTAGCTGCTCTCCGCTCATACAATTTTTTCCGCTGTGAGGTAGAACAAGGTAAAACAGCACAGCTAGAGTGTCTATATGGCAAAATTAATGCGCATTTCTTACATAGAGGTGCATAGAGTTAACAACTTACGCTACTGCTTCGACAAGAAGGTAGAGCCACGTTTCGTAATCTCATTCAACTCGGTAATTAACAATGCGTTTGACGTAAGCCTACTGTGACGCATACCATAGTTGCGCCAAATTTCGATCGCCTGAGTAAGAGCAAGTTTCGGAAGTTAGCGAAAGAAATGCTTTGCATTGTAATTGATGCAAGCATTTTAAGCGAGCAGTTTGGCAACTGGCAAGTGTAGTGTACTAGTAGTCTAAGTAATAGTTTTATTGTAATCGACTGTGTTAAATTCTACTGTTTCCACTATTGTGGTGTTTGTTATTTTTTGTTTAACGCTTTTCATCTGAGTTTCCTTCACGAAAGAAAGAGCTGAACAAAATGAAGTTTTATCGTTATTATTAGTATTTACTATTCAGAAAAAAACTCTAAAAAAGTTTGAATTGCATGCGAAGATGTAAGCAGGAATAAAGTAACTAGAAAGGGAAACAGTATTGAAGTACTAAGCGTAATGGCTGCGATTGATCTGTTGTATTCTGCATTTCTTGTAGTAATAACTATATTGCAATATAGTTTCTTTAGAAATTATAAACATTAATAGATAAGTTTAACCGGTGGCCAACAGCTGACGAGCAATCATTGCGAGATATTCAAACTGATCTTATGATGAATGATTTTGATTGATAAAGTCTTGGGTTTACAGCACGATGAATTAGTTAAAATTTTCAAATAATTTTCGGCTTTATAGGAAATTTTAATTAATATTTGATTCAATGTTTTACACAGATTTTATTAAGACTACTCAGACATTTGGCAAGTTGCTTGCATTTTATTTATACTCGAATAGTTGTGTAGAATCTAATACAATAATTGTGAGAATGAACAAAGTGTTAGCAATATTTTATATTTTATTTAACATTGCACTTTCTCATGGACAATTTTTTGACGAGGTAAGACTAAAAGCTAGTGAAAAATAAAAGGAGTGGTTAATATTCATAGAAAAAAAAAATCAAAATCATTATACTCGCACTACTGCGCTTATAACCGAGTAACGAGTGGCGGGGCCCGCCGCCCATCTCCGCTACTTAGCGCCTGGGCAACACAGCTCTGAAGAAACGTAGCAGCGTTGGCGAGCTGTTGGCTACAACTATGTCCGATTTGACCGTCCTGGGAACAGAACTCAGACCCCTGCACCGATAGTTCTGTGCTTAACAACTGAGTTTATCGGCCATTATTTTACGTCAAACTTTATTTTTCGGTGCTCCAAAAAGCTGTTGATAAGATGAGTAGTGATTGAGGTACCTTGCTTCAAAAAGATGTAAGAAACATACATATGTCTCTTTACATTTGGAGCAAATTTGGTGAGAATCGAACCTGTGTCGTGGTTGACTTGCTTCAATCGATATCTCCAGATTGCATGAACATTGTATGCTTATAACGGCAAAAAACACAGACAAATGCTCTTGAAACCTCGGTTTAGAAACTCGTTATATCTTCAAGCATTTGTCTCCAACTAAATATAACGAAATTATCTGCATCAAATTTAATTATAGATTTTCTAATTTCTATTTGCCAAAAAAAGCCAAGGCATGACTTACTGAAAAATGTCCTTGTTTTAAATGTGAAGACGATGAGCTTCGTTAAGATTCCATCTCATTTTTTTCATCTCACGATAACAGTGGTTGGTAATTTCCTACTCTCAGTCATTATTAGAGCCAAATCGTTCCATAATTGACCTATTCTCTTCAAAATTCACATTTACTGCTAATTTCTAAATGCGTTTTCAAGTTTATTTGTTTTGAGTCAACATAGTTCAGTTACGAGAACACTTGACTTTATTTAGTATAAGCAGAACAATATGCCATATCCGTTGCGTTATGATGCTAGCACAATTAGCGTCGCAAACTATATGATTTTTGCGTTTGCTGCAAAAATTACGAGTTAAAAACTTTGTTGTTTTTAGTCGAAAGGAGAAGTAAGCCATTTTAGTTCCGGTGGAGGAAGTTGGACTTTTCCAACTGGATGCACGGATGACTGCAAAACTGTGGAGTGGGTCCCGCAGCAGATCGGAGGCGAAATGTACTTAAAGTTTACTCTGACTGGATCCAGTTATGGATACGTGGCAGTCGCATTGTCGGCAGACGACACAATGGTATGTATATAAAGATGGGTGTGCAAAAATTGTAAGGGTAAATTTTTGACGAGTCTAGGAACAATCGGCGGTCCATTTTTGTACCATCACTCGCTGTTGGTAACTCGTGATGCTGATTTTGAATTGCACCCTGACGAGAGACGATGCACCGAGAATGCAAACTTAGCGACTTCTGCTGGATTACAGTAGAATATACAGCATACCGGAAAATCGATGTTTTGCGTTTTATTTAGTTTCAAACTGAAAAGCTTTTACGTTTATCCCTAGAAAGTTTACCAAAATATTAGGATAGAGACAATACTTGCAATGCCTTTCTGTTTCGTAGCAGACACACGCTTCAAAATATCATAAGATGACTGTTTAATATTAGCTATATATTAAATGTATAAATAGAATTGTATTCATATCAACTAAAAACAATTTCAGATCGTCTCACGTTTTAAATTCACTTGCGTATTATCAAGATCAAAACACTCAAATCAATAATATACCTACAGTTACATTTATAACTTAGTAGAGATAGCTTACGCAGAGAATGCAATGCTTTCTTTTTCAGGCCTCCTCCGATACACTTTAAATGTTCTTATTGCTCAGATGCTCATAAAAAAATTTTAAAACGTGGAAAAACATACTCAAGCTTACCATTCACCCCTAAGATAATTTCTGAGCAGGCAATTGAAGTTTTGAAACTTCAATAAAATGAAATACAAAGTTATTTAACTGAGCTAGAAAAATTCGACTGTAAAACACCGAAAAAGCCTATCTTAATGTTTCATTTGAAAAAAAATTATGTTTTTTTTTCTTCAAAACGTAGGTTTCAAACATGCTTGTTGCAAAAAGATGAAAAAACGGTTTTTCAAACCCCAAAAATGTTTTAAACTTTCTTGTGTACGCCGTTGATGTTTTTGTTATTTCACGTCGTTAATTTCATCATAAAACGTAAACAGAAAAGTAATCAATTAAATATTATTCTTTATTCGTAGCAACTTTATTAACTAAAAATTTATCAATGAATTTCTGATCAATGAATTTCTGATCAATGAACTTTTAAATCAACAACCCAAACATTTTCAATTAATGTTAACTTATAAATAGTTACTAGAATTGCTTTACTTCAAGCAAGTTCTCACGAAAATGAAGATAAATAATATTATTTCTTTTTGCTTCATTTAACGACCTTATGGTAGAAGGTGAACATAATAATTCAACATCCGGCAGCCACAGTGCCTTTGCTTAATGAATGAGCGATGAATATCTACTATTTTGTAGGTATTCAACTGGGATGTTAAGTCATAAGTGTAATCGATTGATCTCTATTTTTAGCATGAAATAGGTCAGTGTTCAATAAATCAGTTGTTGTGTTTTCCCATTTTTGACTAAAATTAATGTAATTTTTTGTCAATATGATTCGATAACGTATTGCATGACGTATGTTTTCACATTCAAATCTGTTGCACAACTGTTCTGATTTCGTAACCGGCACCTAGAGCTTTCCGGCTCTGTTGGTGACAGCCTGCTATTATTTTATTTCTAAAACCGCTAATGTGACTCTTACCAGAAATCTTGACTTTGAAGACGTCGATTTAGAATCTAACCGTGAAATCTCTTGACTTTTCATGAGCATGACTTTTCAAAAAATCATGACAAGTCGAAGCATATCAAAAGTAACCAATTTAACGCCTGTCTATTAATGTCCGTCATCGAATCTTCTTCAATCAAGATTTTTAGAACTTTGAATCAAATTTGGCAAATGGCCAGGTTTTGAGAAATTACAATTAGCAAGAAATGGAAATACAATTATCTTGATTGCTTTTTTAAAAACAGCAATCAGGAGCGCATTTAAGGGGGGAGGGCATTGGGCCTTTCTCCCTCCTTTTTGACTCTGTTTTTTAGTAAAAAAGAACAAAATTAATGATGCCTAGTGACTTAAATATGCTAGACTCTTTTGATGGTTTCTGTAGCTTATGGCCAGGGGGTAAGATGAGGGGTATGCATCCCAGCTCCCACCAGCGATTTTCAAAAATGTTTTTGATGCATACAGTTTTTCCATAATTTCGAACCTTTTTGACAGCATTAAGCCTTACGCCTTAAGCACGCATTATCGAAAATTTGCGAACATTCAGAATTAGCGAAAATGTGCGAACATATTTGTCGAAGCAATCAGAATTAGGCTCAAAAACTTTAAACAAAATTTGACTGAAAATTGTTCAAAAAGCACTAAAATAGCTATCACAGCATGTAAATTTTCAAAAGTTTTCCGGGGAAGCATGCCCCCGGACCCCCCCTAGAGCTTTTCTTGTTTCTCAATCACCTTCAAATTTGTTTTGCTGAAAAAAATAGGCTTAAAAAAATGTGGAAATTATAATCCCCCCTCCCTTTTTTTAATTTCTCGCTACGTTCACTGACAGCAATGCAAAGATTTCTGCAAAAAAATATTTATGTAAGGTACAAAATATTTAGGAATAAGTGGTTAATTAATCCACTTCTGTTAGAGACTGAAAGTTATTATTTGTTACCAGGGAAACGATGACGCATACATTTGCATGAGGGAGTCCACGTTTTCGAGCAACACAAAAATTCTCTCTGGCTACTTGACTGGCTTTACCTACCCGATTATCAGCTATGAGGTAAATGCTTGTGTTGATAGTATTTTAGGCTAAACAAAGTTGCATTAAAGTCCTCTTTTTTTGAACGCTCATATTCATCAGGCTATACTTGTCATTTTATTTACTTTTTCAGCTATTAAGAGAGATTACATGCGAGCAGAAAAGTAATTAATTTTCCCTAAATGGCAATAGCAAAGGCAGCCATGTTAGAGTAAGTCATCTACGGGCCGAAGATGTTGAGCCAAACCCAATTTTCTTACCCGAACCCCGGGAACCCGACCCGAATCCTAATTTATCACCCCATCTGATCCCGATTTAAACCCGAAATCAAAAACAACTCTTCAAATTTTAAAGAAATTTTAATAAAAAGAAAATGAGTTTTACCCATCCGCATTCACACCAGTTACGAACAGCAACATTCATGCAAGGTGCTCTGTTTGCTTTATTCCAGCAATCGCGAAAGCCCGATTACTACCTAAAATTCTCGATTTGACACCGGCGTCCAACCCGATTGAAGCCCGACAATTTTTTCTAAACCCATGCCCGAACCCGACCGAAAAAGCCCGAGCCAATTGACAACTCTGAACCATGTATTATAGTTAAACCCCACACAGTCCAACGTTCGCTGAACTTGCGCATAACGCCATTTGAGTGGTTAGCGTTACTTCCGTAACAAAAATTTGTTAACATGGCACTCCATCGCTTTTTCAACGTAAGTTTTCATTTCAATTTGTCGGTTTACAGTTGGCCTGGAAAACTAGATAGTGGAAACTATTTAATCCCAAAAGAGATAAAAGCGTAAGGCATCTTTTCTATAGAACCAGAGACACACTGGTCCATGCGAGAATCAAACTCAAAGTTTAGAATTTGTACTTTTTCAATTTATTGACAGTTAAGCGAGGATTAGTTATTGATTGCACCATAGCCGTATTTCGGAGAAGATGAATCGTTAATTTATTCAGTTTATTTTGTGCTATGCTTTTTTATTGTAATTACTGCAACCTGGTACCGGCAGACCTAGTTGTTGTTTGTTTTCATTTTATAAAATACCCGTAACTTAATAACGATTTTTATCTCGATGATAATTGTATGTTAAAATAGTTATTATCACACTGCTGCAAGCTTGCACCTTTTGCTTTCCTGCAATAACACCTTGCATATGTGTGTCAAGCCTACGGTAATATTCAAGTTTAGTCATGTCCATTTTATACGAAAAACCCGTAGCAATAATCAAGCTTGTAGATAAAAATACCTCTCTTAATTTTAGGTTTATTCTTTTAACAATTGGCCGTTCCTAGCTTTTGTGATTTTGGGCCTAAGTCATGTTTGACAGCCAAGCGATTTTTTATACCGCGAATAGCGCATGGTTTGTGAAATTTGATTTTAAATCACTGGGAACCTTGAGTTCACTAGCTTATAGCCTAATTGTAAGCGCTATACAGCCAGCCGTTATGAACAACCCTTAACTGCTTCTGCATTGAGAACATTATAGTCAAGCAAGCATGGGTTTGATGAACCCCATGGTTAAAAGAGCAGTCCTTTTATCCTCTACTTCTAGGAGTAGTTAATTTTGATTTTCTTTAAAATCAAATCCGTAATTTTTTTTTAGATTACGAATAACCCAGGGAGTGAAACGAATTTAACGGAAGACTATTTGAGCTGCTCATTTCTTCGACCGTTTGAAGTCACGAAAAATGTGTCTGGTGAACAGCGTACTTGGCCAGTAGAAAACAACAACTACTATTTGCTTTTTGCGGAAGGATACTTATATGAGAACGAATTCACTTACCATATAGTCAGAAGTGCAACTCCATCTTCGTTCAACCTCATTTCCAACGGCGAACAAAGTGGGGATATTCTAGGAGGTAAAATTTAGATGTTTTTAGATAAAATACGAGGTAATTACTTGAACCAAAATAGTATATTTTTAAAGCAATCATATCTCAATTTATTTGAAAAAATTTAGGTAATAATCATCTATGCTTCAGGCTAAAATTGATAATTGCTGGAACATAGAGCCAAAAACACTCATAGAGTTTTTTGGCGATTATTTGCAAAATACGGCGAATATTGACTAATGACCTTTTTTGTTTTTACAGATGCGGAAAGCATTGTCAATCTGAACTTATCACGCCCAGTAAGTAATGAGCCGCATGGTATATCGCGAAACAAATAAAAAGTCTATAAGCCAACGCTAAAAGCGTCCAATAATGCGCCTCAACGAATTTATGTAAAAACTTCTCAGCAGTTTCGATAATAATTACTTTGCTTCAGTTTTTATTTAAATTCAGTTTGAAAAATAGAAAACCAACAAAATCAGAAGCAGAATTTCAAAAGCGAGCTGAATTATCAAAAAGATTCTACTAGTCCTCTTACTCACTGCATAAACGTTCAAAATTCTATTTCTTAGGTGAATCCAGTGGACAACATCATCGCAACAGAAAGTGGGGGATCATGGCTGGTCCCAACTGACCAGTGTCCACAAGGTGGCTGCAAAAACATTCAATGGGAACAAGTGACCGGACCTGATCGGCAGCCGATGATGCAATTCACTATTCTTGGAAACAGCGAGGGCTGGATTGGAATGGCGCTATCAAGTGATGAAATGATGGTAGGTGGTTTTCAAACAGTCACTATGATAGTGCGGCCAGTAGTAACATCAGTGCAAAAGGATTAATTGTGATTTGGACTTGAAAATTTTGGCACCCACCTGAAAATTATGATGACCCGCTTTAAGTCAATGATCTTTTTCAAGTTTTTGAAACGCACTAAATGCTTAAAAATGAACATTACTGAAACACTTTATTACCTAGATCATTACATAAGAAAGCTAAATCACGACCCATCATTTCCTGAGTGAAAATCAATCAATAAACCCAGCAATTAGGCGATACATCTGCATAATGTAATGAAATATCACTTCAAAAAAAGGCAGTTAAGAAAAACAAGCAAGAACCAAGCATTAAATTTGGCTTTCGATCACAATTCTTTTCTTTCACCAAGCATTATTCTCACCTACTAAGTTAGCTCTACGTGGTGGGTTTGCTGTTGACTGCTAATAAGCTCAAGAGTTACGTTGTCCAACTTCACGACTTTAGCAAAAAGCAGCCACCATTATAGCGGTGGCGTGCCCTTGGCAGGTAAGATTAGCCTGCCATTTCTTAAAGTCATTGTTGTGGCTCGTCCAGCATCAAACTTATCACATTACAAGAAAGCATTTTTTCGCAAAAGCACAGGAATCACCATCTTTGCCAAAATGAGAAATTATTTTGACGTGACATTACTGACGAGATGCAATTGATAATTAAATTACCGAGTCAGATCTATGACTCTACGGAAGCACTGTAGGCCAATTTTTCAAATTTCTTTTATGATTTTATAATACTTACAGGGCGACGACGATTGTTATTATTGCGCAAGAGACAGTTCCGACTCTTCCAATGTCCACATTACATCGGCCTATTTATCTGGTCGTGCGACACCAGTGTCAGTCGAAAGGGTAAGTTTCTAAATAAAGAAGTTTGCTGATGTCAGGAAAAATAGTAAAGGTGCCTTGGCTTTTTTCCACACGAACTGAAATCGCCAAAATTTTCAGACGCGCACAATCCACACATTTCTAAATAAGCAAAAATATTGATAAAGTGCTGTTTCTTTTAATGGAACCAACAATATTTATTTCTGGGTATACAGAACTTTAAACTGAGACTTCAGTTTTTTTAATGACATCAATTATATAGAAGCCAGAAAATTCTTTATGGTTTGAGTGGCGTAAAACTGGAATATTTTAATTAAATCTTTGCTTTTCCACAACAAACCCCAAACTTTATTTCATAATCATCTAATATACTCGATATTTAATTATATGAAATTGCCGCCTTTCCTGTAAATCAAGTACGTTAATCTTTGAACAGCCTAAAAAAATTTGTTCATATAAAAAACGGCGAGTCTGCTTTGGAATTGAAAACAAGCCAGCTGCAATATCATTTCAAAAAGAGAGTTTCATTTAAAAATGTTTATTAGAAAATGAACTTGTGTGCAAAATTGAATGAGTAAATGAACTACTGCAATTCATGCTGCATTTGATTTTAATATTTTTTTGAAATAGATTTTGAATGTGTGTACGTGCTATTCGACCAGTGCTGAATTTTCATGCTTCTTGATCTTTTTTTAAAAACATATCGCAAAACCAATTCACTCTAGCCATGAATCAAACCCGTCAAAAAATCTCCATTCAAACGCAGCACTAGTCGTAGAGCGTGTTTTGTGGTGTTCATCCGACTATCGACGCTGCCATACTCTAATTATTATATTATGACGTTTGCAGGTCCCTCAAAATCGCGTCTACCTTGCATCAGTTGAAGACAGCATTATGATATGTAGATTTCTTCGTCCTATCAATGAAACGAAAATAATAAATGGCAACCCTGTAACGTGGGATTTGTCTCAGAATCGTTTTAATCTTTTCTTCGCGGAAGGGAGCGTCAATGACAATGGCACAATTGCTTATCATTCGTTTCGCACCCGTACAAATGGAGCTTTCTACTTTCTCAGCAGTGAAGGATATGCCACTATTGATCCTTTCAGATGTAAGTAAATAGAAATAAGATTTATCCTTATTTTTGACAAAAATCAAATTGTACTTTTTCCAAATTAATGATCTTCTTTGCACTGGTGTATTTGATGTGAATTTTTAAAGTTGTACTCGTTAAAAATTATCTTAATTTGCATTTCGTAGTTTCGACCTAAGTTTTCCAAAAAACGAAGTTTTACAAGGGCTTTTTGCAGATTATATCGGTTTCAGCATTGACGTTAATGTCAGTTTCCAAACATAGTAGACTAACCATTTCATCACATTTGTACGCAGATGTAAACCCACAGAACACCACGAGCACAGTTGCCTCCACTACGATGATAACAGTAAGTTAAAAAACGGGACGTCACTGCGTTTATTAGTTTTTGTTTTTTTGTTTTCATTTAACTTTTAGGTACGAACGCATTTGATTGGTTAGTAATATCTCAATTACGTAAGCTTTTTTTTGCTCATTTATATTTTTTTATAGTACATTTATTTTTTTGTAGTTAAGTATTTGCGTAAACTTTGAAACTACTTTATTTCTCTAATATTTTTGTAATGATAACGAGTAACAGGACAGAAACAGCTAGTTGGGGATGAATATTGTTTTTACTAATCTTGTTGGGGTCAACTAATTTATAAACGCGTTGCCGTAATGAGATGTTGAGATAAGAAATTTTGGTTCATGGAATTTTCGCTGTGATTTCTTAACTGAAAAAGAGAACTGCTGGTAATTCTTCAAACGCAGAATTACAATTTTGGTATCAACCACTTGATCTTTCCTAACCATTAAAGCCGGTTTATAGCGTGACACGCCAAAAATCGAATTTTCGAAAGACTATTTGACATATTGATTAGGCCTTGTCGCCATTTTAGAAAGGCTTATTAAAATAACAAGTATTTACAGGCCATTGTAATTCTTTATCAAGTAAAAAGGGATGCTTTCATAATTACCAGTCTGAAAACTTTTCTTAAATGCCAGCAACTTTTTCTTTTACCGATGATTCTCATGCTCTACCGCATATAAATTTTATAAAAATTTTCAAACGTACAACGTGCTTAAATAGCATTTAATTAATAAAATAATTTATTCTTAATTTGCTTTTATCATCGACCTACGTAGATTGAGATAATTGTGGTCCAATTTATCTTCAATAAACAAAAAATACTACTTTCTTGTTATTAGTCAAACTTGGTTTACTTTTTATTAACCGCGTTTAAGCACAAGATAAAGCTCTGCTAAAAGGACTGGACCCCTTTAAAAATTAAACTCACTGTGAACCAAGGAGGTCTTAAACTGCACTAAAATCTGTTTTGTCAGAAAAATAAAGTGTTCATTTTTTCCAAGACGTTTAATTGCAGTTTTGGTTTTTATCTGAATCAAGTATATGCATGATGAAAGAAAGCTTAGTTAGGCATCGAACCTACGAAACCAGCTCCGGAGCTTTATGCTCTAACCATTTGGCTGCCGCCAAGTACAAAATGTTCATTGCTAAAAACTTAAAATAAAATTACAAGTGTTACTAAAATTAAAATCAAATCTTCATTATACGCGCTATATTACGCCGAAGCGTGTAACGAGTGGCGTAGCTCATCTCTGTGGCTTAGCGTCTGGGTTACAACGCTCCAAAGAAACATTGAAGCGGTGGCGAGCCGTTAGCGGCGCTGTTCCGATTTGGTCGATCCGGGATTTGAACCCCAAACCTTCCGCACCTATAGCGTGTGTGCTTAGCAAATGAGCTAATAAACCAAGCTTTTATTTTGTTTTGTCAGAACTTTCATCCCGAAGAAAACGTTGAGATGTCACCGAGCGGTGGAGGACGTTGGACGTTTCCTACAGGATGCAATGACTCAAGCTGTAGATCTTTGGAATGGGAACCTCTAGTCAGAAACGAACGAGACTCCGTAAAAATCACGATCAGCGGAGTTGGCCAAGATTATATTGGATTTTTACTCACAACAGAACTAGCAGCGGTGAGAAAAAATAGAATTTAGCTTCAGTGTTTTTTGGAAAATTTATATTTTTGATTATTTTCTATTTCATAGCAATCACGTAGATTTTAATCTTCACTTTAGTGTTTTCTTTATAAATCAATTAAACTGCAAAAAAGACGAAATCAGAATTTTCGATCGAATTTCTCCCTATCTTTACAAGATCTTGTTCACGCGTTGATGAATTTATTACATCGTTAATTTCGCATCACAAATAATCGTAATATTTTACCAATATCTGATTGATTACTTCTTTGGAAAAGGTCGTACCAGTCGGATTGATCAAATTCATACATGTTTGTCTAAAAAAATGTAAAAATTTATCATTTTCGAAACAATAAAAATGATGAAGTGTTTTCGTGCATTAGAATTTGATAGCTCCCGACAAATATGGAGTTATGAAGCAGCTACCTGCATGCATTTATCCTGTCTGTGTGTCTGTCATACCATATCATATTCTTGCGGCCACCAACGTATAGCTGTAATGATTTCGCTCTGGAATAACATAGATGTGGCATAAACACGTACGGCAAACACAACAACTTCGTAAACAGTCCTTTCTTCATTTTTACTATTTACTATGTCATATTCTTGCAGCTGCAACAAAACAAAATGGTTCTTTGAATGATTGACTCTGTTCGCAGTCTCCCTGCCAATCTGTTCGAAGTCTCCCTTTAACGGCTCTGCGCAGTCTCGGGTTTGATTCCGAGTTTGATTCGGGTTTGATTCCGAGTCGGGTCAAACCAATGACTTTAAAATTGGTGTTAACAGCTTCTCTGCTTGACGCTCAGCATTAGAGGTACAGTGTGGAGAACAAGCCGGCAAGTTTATTTGTTGTGCCTTTGGGAAAGGTACTTAGCGGGAATCCCCCTATCTTGATGTGATAGACAAATGGCTAGCAACTCCTAAGCGAGCTCGTGTAGCGCTTTGATCGCTTTTTCGTGATAGGAGGATAAATATACAACTAAATGCAAATGCAAAGATGATCTGATCTATCGTATTAATTTATTTATAATTTGCTGAAATAAATCTTGTTGTTTAACAGGAATAAGTAGTTAAATCAAGAATACCAGAGATACAAAAATTCATTTCATGGTATTTCTTTTATAGGCGACAGGAGATTGCTACTTTTGTATGCGAAATCCTTCCAGTGGTAATGAAGTAGTCATCAGGTCTGGATTTTGTTCTCCTAATTCACCTCCAACAGATTTGGAAAGGGTGAGTCTTATCTTTGATATAGACAAAAATTTGTTTTTAATTACAATGTAACTCAAAATAAGTTCAAGAATCGATTGTGTATCATATTAAGCGTTCGCATAGTGTGATATCCGTTAAGCAAATCAGAAATCTTGCCGATTGAAAAATTATATAAGTGGTTTTAAAACTCTGTATAAGAACTGTTGCATTTACCAATTGCGAATTAGCTTTGACCACTTTGGGGGCAATTTTTTTTGAGTTTGACAGGCATTAGCTTTCCGCAGAATATTTGTTTATTCTAGAAACTAAGATCTGCTAATTTTTATGTTTTGGCTGTTGTAAAAGAGCAAAATCGTTACTCATTATTGTAAAATCTTTCTTGCTGACTCATGTAGAGGCAACAACTGTGTTGCTTCGAACGCCCAAACATCACCTTCATTAATTCTGCATCACATTTGGTAGAGTTACGAATCACATTAACCATATTGAACAATATATAGCATTGATAACTACTTTAGCTTTGATTAGATATGAAATCCAACAAATTCATAGTTTCGTATAGTGATATTTTATCTTAGTCATTTTGATAGTTAACATTTTCTTCTTCCCTTGATTAACATTTTAAAATTTTCTGTCTTTGCTTTTCAAATTTGCGCATGCGTTAACAAGCAATGAAAAAGCTATTATTTTCTATAGATCAATAGGCCCCCCATAAAATACAATTTTGAAAAAAATTTTTAGATACCTTTTGAAAGGATTGCTCGTGCTGAGGCAACAGATGGTACGCTCTCTTGCGCCTTCTATCGGCCATTAAGCGTTAGAAAAACCATCGACGAGGAGGTTCGGTTTTACGATATTTCGCAAACGGCTTATGTGCTGATTTACGAAGAAGGGAATCTAATCAATGAGGAAGGAATAGCTCCTCCTCATTTTGGAGCTTTTACTCCGCTTCCAGTTCGATTAATCAACGAAACTTTATTCAGAAGAACACGAGGTGAGGAGAGCAAAGCTTCATAGTTTGCTTAATTCACATCAACGGTCGCTGTTCCATTATTAGTGCTGATTTTAAGCGTATACGGAGTTGTCGAACGGTTGACGCATTGGGATTTAGAGCTAGATTTGCAGACTCAATACTCAACTAGGTCATCATTCATGATGATTTCATTAAGAAAGATGTATATTTCATTAAGAAAGATGCCTAGCTGCATTCAGCTTAAGATTTCTAGCTGGCTTAATTAAGTTTTTTTTTGTATAGATATGCTAATTTTTCAGCAAGTTCATCAACGTTCTTAAATTTTTCAGATGATGCAAAACCTCTTCATCATTTACCGTTTACATTAAGAAGTGAAGTTCCAGAAACCAGTACCAGAGGAGGCAGCGGATCACTATCAACAAATTCTCCATTGTTTATCTTTCTATTAAATGGAATTTTACTGCATACGTTACTCTTTATTTTCAGTTAATTTTTTGTATAGTTATTGTTTTTTTACTTTTGTATTGAAATTTACGCCTTTATGCATCGCTTTTGCTCCACAAGAATGTTGTTTTCAAAATCACTAAAGAAAAATTTTGAAATCCCAGCTATTTTTCTGAATTATTGTTTATGATATCTTAAGCATTGCTGGTTATTTATTTTATTGCAAACAGCGGTCTTAACGTTAAAATTTATGTGCTGTAAATCAGACGTTTCACACTAAGGTATAATTCATGTTCAGTTTTTCACTTTACTTGGATAAGATTACTGATGATAACCTTTATTCTATTTTGAAACGTTTAACGATTACGATTTTGGTTTTATAGTTTCAAAACTACTAATTGAATTATGTTTATGAGCGCTTCATTTTTGCTGTTACATGAGATTAATGTAGTTTAGGCCAACTTCAAATCTTGTGTACGGTGAATTCATAACTACTATATTTTAAAACTCTCCATCACGTAGCATCAGTAGTTACATGCATAGAAGCAGTTTTATTTTTTAACGTTGTATTTTCACAAGATTTTGTAATTTTTTAAGGTGCAAATAATGTTTATTGACCAAGACCTACAATAAGTTATCTTTTGCGTTAATAATTAAATATTTTGTTGTTTCATCTTACATATTTCTGAAGCTGTAATAAGAGAAACACATTATCTAAGCATAGTTTTTCGTTGTCACTGCTAGGTCAATCTACTGTACAAATGTGGTGATGGCTTAAGGTGAGTTTACCGATATGCGACATGCGACAACGCGACAAGTGACAATTTCTCTTAGCACCTTGTTTGTTATATTTTACTGTTTAGCGATCACGCGCAAATCTGGAAAAACCTTCCACATTCATTTTCATTATAATTTTTGTCGCTTGTCGCGTATCGAACAACTTATCTTAAAAGTCATTCGGCAAATATCGAAAGCCTAGCCTACTTAAAATTTCCAATGACTTTGTCTTCACTTATTTTCGATCAAAATGCATTTGAATTCAGTTATTATTTTTAGCTGAGAAGTGATCAAATTAAATCGCTGGGTCTTTGGATAACCATTTTAAAAAGTATTTGTACCAAATTATTTTCGATTTATGCAACCGAAATTATATTGCTTTTATTGGCTTAGTTCTGCACCGCTTTTCGTGAACAGTTATTTGTTCATTCTTACAGCAGCGCACAGATAGAATTTTGCAATCTAGCCAAACAAACTTGTCAAATGCTTTGCCAATGTAAACAAACTTATTTTTAAAAAAAAACGTGTAAAAAGCAAAAAAATACCTCGCATGTTATAGGTTTTTTGCACTGTTATGTTGTTGTATTTAATTAATTGCAATGACGTTTCAATGACAGCTACTGTACATTGCGTTTTAACTCGAAATATTTCATATCTTTTTTTTTTTTCTGTTCTATTATGCTTGATGCTTATAAATATTGCAATGTCGTTTTTGCTTGAATAAATTAATTTAATTTATATAATCATTTGTTGAAGCAGAAAGGCAAGGGTTGATTAGTTTTTAGAAAAAGCACAAGGAACAACACTTATATTTACCTGAAAACTTTGGCAAAGAATGACTGGTCTGCGTATATTTCATAAAAACACTTTAGGGGTCACTTACTGTAGGTTGAACCACTTAACGGGATTCCTTCATTTTAGAGTGGCAGATGGATGTTTCGAAACTCCTAAGCGAACTTGTCACACAACATCGGTAGCTTTCTTGCAAAAAAAGAGAATGATCTCTAGCAAGGCTAGCAGTTCACCTCCGTGGTTGCACTGCAGTGTAGCGGATAGCTCATACGCGAGACAGAAAGAGCTTTTTTGTATTTAGTTAAATGTTTATCTTCTTATCTCGAGAAAGCGATCAGAGCCCTGCAACAAGCTCGATTTTGAGCTCGTTATAACGCTTTGATTGCTTTCTCGTGATTAGTAGACTTGGAGCTCGTAGCCAGCCATCTATATGCCACACCAAGATGGGATTTCCGGCCAACTGTCTTTCCTAATGGCATAACAAGTAAACTTGCCAGCTTGTTTTCCACACTGTTCTTTTGATGCTGAGCGTCAAGCTTGGAAGCAGTGAATACCAACTTTGCAGTCATTGGTTTGACCCGAGCCCAGGGCCGTATTTAAGCCATGAGAGGCCCTAGGCTATTTGATCACACTGATTGGAAGAGCAAAAAAGTTTTTGTTGTTCGTGATGAGGGCTCTCGTTTTCTCCAAGGCTCTAGGCTTCAACCTACTCAGCCTATTGGTAAATCCGGCCCTGCCAGATTCGGAATTAAACCTACGTTTACTGTTCCAGAGGCGGACGCTTTTACCACTCGGCCGTCTTAGCCATGATAGATAGGGACTTATTTTTATGAAAAAAAGAACCGAGTGTTCGAATCTGATAAAACGTTAAAAAAATTCACTAACGTTCTACAATAGTAAAGCCAGAAATTCATATACACAGGTCAACTAGCTCTTTAATGACTCGAGTGGACAACCTTGCTAATTCATGAGTTTACGCTTGGTGGCGGCAAAGAGACAAATTGCTTCATGCATTGCATACAGAAAAACGTATAAAGAAAAAAAAAAAAAAATGCAGAAAACGTATACAATTGCCCCTAAGACTTGACCAAGCAATACGTTAATATGAGATTTTGAAACTTTATTTAAGTTCGAAGCTCGGGGCAATCATCTTTATTCCAAATACAAATTTCAAACGCAAAACTTGTTTAGAGTTTGGATGTAACCAAGTACAATGCTACAAGAAGGCTCTTTGTTGGATGTTGCGTTTCATTGATGATAAATGTGAAGCAATGGGACGGCCGCTGGTGCTTAATCACCAATGTAGGCTATTAAGAGATGTCGACCCTTTTCAAACATTCACCAAGAATGCTTTTAGGCCTACTGCTGTGTCAACATGCATGATATTCTTCACTAACTCATAAAGAACAATGGAAGTCAAACACTATGAAGCTAAGAACTACATAAATTTCTTAACTCGGTTCAAGACTGATCCTTTAGAATGGTGGACAATTGAATATTGAATAATTTTTCTACATATACCGGCTACGATTATAAGAAGTTTCTTCAGAGTACTGGCTTCAGAGTCCTGGATATTTAAATTTCGGTCGCAAAACAATATGATTCGTAGGCCGACAGACTTGAAAGAAAAAGTCGTTGTCAATTATATTTGTGCGCATTCATTTAAAGCATCTTGCGAGGGTAAAACCAAAAAATCAGCAGTTAGACTACTTTGCTTAATTGGCAATTTCTTTGCTTGAGTAAAACATAAACGTGTGCGAAAAATTAGCGGAAACTTTGGCAATCGTTTTGTCGCTGTTTCCTTATTTTTGCCTCGCTGTGGTTTGTATTATATGTTCATTACTTCAAGACCGAAATTCACTGCTGCCTAATAAAATCTGAGCTGCAGCACTAATTATAAAATTTATTCATCGTTATGAATATGCCTATGATGAAACACCAGCAGTAAAACTGAACGAGATTTGACTTGTCTAAGAATAAAACCAACGTCCCCAACTCTAAAGTGATTCGCTGGGTTGGTGTAAGACTGTAAGACTGTGAGGAATAACTTCTAAGAACACATAAATAGCTTTAGAACACCCATTTTAAATTTGTTTCATTTCTACGGTAAAGTTTTTACAAGTTCACGTAATTTCTTTCAAATGCTTATTGCAACGATGTCCTCGATAATTTGCAACACAAGCGAAGCGGTCGTAAAATTGTAGCCTATTTATCGGAATTGCTCTTCAGCTTTAACAGAAGAAATGTTTTACGCTTGAGGCAATATTTTCGTTAAAAGCCGGAGAAACTCAAACTTAATCTTTCTCGCAGTGTTTTTTGCTTAGAATAGACGCAGTAAGGGAGTTTGAGAACTTATATTCCACTAGAGCTAGACAACTGGAAGGGAAATCGGAATTTCGGCCAGAATTCGCGAAGAAATACAACGCACAACTTTAAGTGATATCCTGTACCATCAATCAAAGTAAAGAAAAATGAAGAGTTCTCTCGTCAAAATCCTTACAATCATCTTCAACTTTATAATGTTTGTAAGTATGCTTTAAAACTAATATGTAATTTGTGTTACAATTTCGCGGTGTTTGTTTATTGCCCGTGTTGTGTTTTTCGGATTATATTAACAGTCGCAGTGAAATGGGGCGACTCTTTTTGTTCGATAATGATCCCGAAGTCTTGATTGAATTCCCATCCCTTTCGTTTTTCGTTATTTTTTGCTTCACAGTTAATGTGTAGGCTATGATGTTGATAAACCCCATTAACCTGCCAAATAATGTCAGTCTATGCAACATTTATGTGCGGAAACATGTGAGTTAAACAACAACAATTAAGCCGATTTACACAAAGCGAAAGCGTACTGGCTAAATATTGAAACTAATAATGCAATTTTTTTTGAAATTATGCCTGGGCAAGCACTGTTCGTAGACTTGTCGGTATTGTTTGCGGTGGTGGCATTCTGATATTTAGCGAAAAAAATATTACTCGATTTCGATTGATGCAGTAGAAAATTGGTACCACTAGGATTAGATGTCAGTTATGGTTGATGGATGTTGTTTTATATTTTCTTATTATGTCGAGTTGTCGCCTTTACTGTAGGATGCAGAACCGTTTCACCTTCTCCTCATCTCCAATTCTAGTATTTTTAAAGGACCAAAGGTTTTCTGCGTCATTACCAATTTTTTGATATCGTAATAAAACAAGTCATCTAAACAAAAAAAAATTAATTATGATGTCGAAAGCCGGTGAACCCTTTTACACTAAACACGTAGTTAAGGTGTTCATGAGCCATGCACGGAAATTACCTGTTGTCTTTGGCCGGCCATGCACTCCGTAGTCTATCAAATGCAAACAGCTCTGCAGCCGAGATTTTATCGTTTTGCTGCCTCATGTTGTTGCATAGTCTGGATCAGAAGTTGGCATGGATGTTGTTTAAACGGTTTCTTGTATAGTTATCCTAGAGAAACAGACCATGCACAAAATAAATCATTTCAAATGAATGCACTTTTCCCTTGCTTTCACTCGAAAATGTCGACATCTTGGTCGACGCTTTTTATTATGAAAAGCATCTTCACAGTTACCGGAAGGCAGTTTGTAAAAGATTTTTTTTCAGGTTTGTGGAGGAGCGATATTGGGTTTGGGGATATGGTCAGTTGTTTCTAATGTGGAAATCTTTACGCTACTGGACGAATCCATGCTGGCAGGAGTGTATATTCTGATCGTTAGCGGTGCAGTTGTTATGCTGCTTTCTTTCCTAGGTTGCTATGGGTGTATGAATGACAGCAAACCAGCCATAGTAGTGGTGAGTAAAAATGAACTTGGTACATTGTTGCTGTTTTCCAATTTGCAAAGAAAAGAATGAGCCAGTAATCACTTAACTACTTTTTAGTACAGCACACTCACAGTGATTGCCGCTGTTTTGAAAACAATTGGATGCATCATCTTGTATGTGTATTATGTTCGTGCTGAAGAGTTTCTGGCGAACACCTACAAGCTGGAATATGGAGTGACGCAGAATGTGACAATGGCGTGGGATAAAACTCAAGAACTGGTCAGCATCAAAAGTTGTTTTTAATTTATATAGATTGTGAGCGAGTAACATTTTTACTGTGGCAATTATTGGTCTGGATCTAGAGTAAGAGGCAGCAGTAACTATGCTTCACAGCTTGAGCAAATTATACCAAGGGCGAAATTTCCAAACTTTTAACATAAAAATTATATCCATTCTCACATGGATCCCACTTTTAAATCAGCGTTTCTCAAACCATCATGGGTCGCGAAGGCTTTATAAATGGGTTGCTGACACAAGTAGGGGGCTCAAGTACATTGCTTATATTTGATTTATAGATAGACATAATTTTTTAGCTTTTATGCTCTTGAAAGTTCGACAATAATAAAGTGTCTTCACGTCACCTGACGTTGGTATGGTTGTTTGTGACAAGTCCATCACCGGTATTTTATAATAATTGTCGTGTTTTATTATGTATTTTGTCTTGCCTTGTGTGGAAATTCGTCGAATTATAATCAAGGAAGGGTGAAAAGAAAAATCATTATTTGAGTAAAAATACCAAAAAATGAAACGAACTCCACATTCTTTGTAAAATTTTTGAAATTAACGAGATGCTGCGATTGAAGTGATTATTAATTTCAAGTCAACACTTGGAGTGTGACTACAATGACGTTATTATAGTCTTGTTTACAGTCCTTTTGCAAGTACAAAATTATTTTATTTACAAAATGATTGCTATTCTAAAGAACATCAACAAGCCTCGTTCAAAAACTTGGTTCTGTTTTTTATGTAGCCAATTGGTTTAATATTTTTGTATTTATATGTATACTCAATTTAGGTGGTTGTGGATAGCAGCTGTTTTTGCAGATGATGTTTTTAAACGAATTTGGGTCGCATAAGAAAAGGGTTGAGAAGCACTGTTTTAAGCTACGCCTAACAATATTACAGTTACTAAGATGATGCTGTAAGTTGTTGCATAAACAAACTTCTAACCTTCAGTATAGCTTGTTGAATATCGCCACAGGCATTCACTAAAGCGAGTGAATCACGAGTAATGAGGCAGATGCGAAGTCCTACTTTTTTCTGAGGCCTATTAAAGTGACGCATGAACGACCGTATCACGTTACATTATATTTAAATGCCAAAAATCAGAAAGTATTCATATAATTGCGGTTAGTAATGCATTGAGTATAAAATCGTCAATTAAATGGATGAGTGTCCAGCGCAGTGCAGTGTGCTCGTCGTAAGCATTGTGCTTAAATAAAGCTATTGGATTATTACACAGGAATCGTAAAAGCCTACACAGATTGGTAAAAATAATTTTCGTGTGGGTAGGAACCGATTGCGTCATATTTTATACTATAATAAGCCACAACGTTTTGTTTGATTAGACTGCTTCGGCTCTTCATAAGCTTAACAGACCTGGCAGTTTTTCCGCGTGTAGTATTTACAACCTACCGGCAGTAGCCTGTTCTTGAACACTGATCGCCATATAGCAGTAAACCAAAACTTTCTAAAGCAACTTTGCTTGAACCAAAATAAGTTTTAAGAGGCCTACAACCACTATTAACTAAAAGGGGTTCTCGAGAAAATACTGCGATAAGAAGAGATTTGATAAATTACCAACATGCTTGTGTTACGGTACTATAACAGCACTCAGAAAGCGCTCGCGACCCTACTGTTTCAGCATACGCTTTTTCGATAAAAAAAAGTTACATCTTTTTGGATTCTCTGTATTCAATCTTATTTCGCTCATTTCACTTTTCTATCGGATTGGATGATGAGAAGCGAATCCATAAATTTTTCAGGGATGGAGTTGAAAAAGTTTTTATCTTGCAAGTTTTGTGGGTTTATAGAAGTTTAGAAGTGATGTATTAATTCTAAAGAGCCCCCCCCCCCCCCATGCATCAGTTACTAGTAATAGTAGTAATGGATAATTGGCTATTTATTTTCAGGGTCAATGCTGTGGTTTGCTGGATTATCGTGACTGGGAAGATTCCTACTACTTCAATTCCACGAATGAGTATCCACCTTCATGTTGTGTGCGGGAGAGTGGAAATGCATCGGCGATTGTAAACAGAGAATTCTGTCATATCCCACGAACTGGGTTCATTCACGAAAGTGTAAGCGAGTGTTTTTTAGGATTTCTTGGTAACGGGCTCCCAAAACATCCCAAGAAAATCTTGCCCATCAAGTCTATCGACCAGTGGCTGCGCCAAGGGGCCAAGGGGGGAATAGGGGGGACTAGTTTCCCCCTTCTGTTCAAGCCCATTTTTATAAATTGTAAAATCCGTTTATTTTTGGGGGGGTAGGGGAGAGGGCAGGCGTGGACCTCCTCCAGGTCTCTTTCTTTTCCTATTTTAAAACACGAGTAAGTGTGGCATCATGTGAACATACACACAGCAAAGTGAAAATCCTTGATAATTAGCTGCGATCTTCCATGTCATTAGAACGACTTGAAAATCTTGTTCAAATTAGTAGTGAACGTGACATAGCCGACAAAGTGGAGTTTTTAAATTGAAGAGCAAAAGGAAAATCAAGCTAGCCTGCAAACATTTTCAGGATTTTTCAATTTTCGTTTTCGTTCTTTGCTGTGATACTGTAATAATACACCATATGCTTCCCTAAATTGGGCCTATTGGCAGGGTAGACTGTTTTTTTTAACAGCTTACTTTGAAGTAGTACACTGAATTACAGAACCGGGCTGCTAGGCCCGATAACCGAAGGCGATGTCAATTTCTGTACAATTAGCCTATGCTTACTAGTATCCTATTTTTACTTCATACTTAAGTCCCCATTTCCACAAAAAATCCTCCTGGATATACGCCAGAATGAGCTAAATTAATTCTAAAATTTCGAAATTTTCTGAGGGAGGCTCTTCAAACCTTCTTGAAAGAGTCTAAATATTTACAAGTTTTCGTCGTTTGGTATGTCCCCCCCCCCCCCCCCTTATTTCGGGCAGGCGCCGCCCCTGCTTATCGACTTTCTAAGAAACACGTTGCACCAGCAAATATCAAATAAAATAGTCAATCGAGTACAATTTACGCCGCGTTTTTATTTGATAAGTCATAAAAATTGTTGCGAATCGAACGCTGCCAGTAAAACGCTCTGCAAAACCATTTTAAAATTTTACAGGGATGCGATTATTTTCTGCAAGTATTTTATTACGCAATTGGATGCACTACAATCTTCGTGGTTTTATGTGAGGTAGGTTTGAACTTGAGGTGACTGTGCTATTAAGATGCGTTTACCAGCCGCGGCCACGATTTTAACCTACAATAAATAAAGTTGCTGCGCGGTTGGTGGCAGGAAAAAAGGCGCGAAAAAATGATCGTGTGACGGTACTGGCGTTACCGCCAGCCGCGTACCGGTTAAAGCACCTCGATAGCCGGTTACATTTATTTGCTTACAAAAATCTCTTAATGCAGGTTTAGCACAATCAGATTTGTTCTGTGTTAAATTTTGAAAATGGCAATATTTGCTTCAATATCTAATTGACACAAATTTGTTACGTCAGTTTATAGCGCAGAATTGGAACGACTCGAGTCAGTGACTCGACTAGAGTACGCATTTTTTAGTGACTAGAGTCGCATTTTTTAGTGACTCGGACTCGACTCGAGTCACTTTCATTTTTTTCGGAAATGACTCGACTCGAGTCACTTTTCTAAAAATGACTCGACTCGACTCGAATTTTGTCCTTACGACTCGAGTCACTTTCAGATTATTCTCAATCAAGAAGCCAGCAAACTTGCTTACTGTTTGTAGAATCTTTGCTTGCATGCAGTTATCATAGTTAACAAACGGAAGTCCGGTACGTTAAATAAGTTGGGTTTTGCAAGGCAACAAGACTAAAGAAGGAGTACGGACTACGGAGACGGACTGACAAACATAATTGAATGGAGTCAAAATATCAACAAATTGCATTAGGCTAAATAAATCATTGGTCGGTGACTGTGTCTAATCTGCAATCATGGTGCGATGTCCTGCTGATTGAGATACTGGTAGACTGTTTGAAGTTGAGGTCTTGCAGAGTTGGAACGACTTGCAGAGTTGAGTCGGACTCGAGTCGCATTTTTTAGTGACTCGGACTCGACTCGAGTCATCTTCCTGTTTTTCACAAAAGACTCGACTCGAGTCACTTTCTTCAAAAGACTCGACTCGAGTCAGAACCCCCAAGTGACTCGACTCGAGTCATCGAAAGGGGTGACTAGTTCCAACTCTGTTATAGCGTAGGATTTCTTACTGAATTAACCACAAACGTTTTGTGTGTGGTCAACGACACAAGTTTAATGCGTAACTTTTACGTATTATGTTGTAACTTGTATTATGTTTATGCGTATTATGTTTATGCGCAACTTTTATTATGTTGTAGCTTGCTGCTGTGATCTTCATCGTAGCTTACTATCAATGGATTCCATGAATATACATATATGTCACGTGATGATGATCATGATGATGATGTGGAAGTATTGAGGACTACAAAGCACATTCCTTACTTTTAGAATAATACCTATATTTGTTTCTATTAATAATATTAATGAAATTTTCAGAAACTTAAAATCAAAATGCGTAACAATTTTAAGAGTTCACCTAATTGAATTTGTGTGGGTCATGATTACAGTGACGTTCATAGACGTGGTGACGTTATAAAAAAGTTAACAATTTTATGACGTCATTCTGTGTAGCCTGCTTGATCAATGATCACATGCTGAACTTCTGCGCGTTATTTGCTTGTCTGCCTTTTTTTTTACATCAACTGAATGTCATTAAGTTTGTTTAATTTGCAAAGCGTCATAACAAACACCTGAAGCTACCATCCTAATTGTGGCAAAATCACGGATCACCTTTCCACACCCACATGCACTTTGTGTACTGAACATTTTGCGTCCCAATATCATTTTCAACGGTGTGCTTAAAAAGCGATTTTGATACTCGTAAGGTTGTAGTATGTTACGCAGAATCGCAACAGATTAGTTTAGCAGATTTTGGCTCATAAAAAATAGACATTACGATGGACTGGGTCGTAGGTGACTGGCCATAATTCTCAAATGCATATATTTTATATTTTCGACGATCAAAAAGAAACTTTTCAAAGATTAAATAATGCAATGCGAAAACTAAACCGTGTCAATTATCATGCATGACTTTGTTTAATTTGTATAATATATTAACTTACAAGTGGGAGAGAAGCATAAATTTTGCTTGATTCATCGTGGGTTTGTTTCGAGTTTCCAATTTTTTTGTTGCTAACAATACCGTAGGCTACATCAGTAGCGTAGCTATAGGGGGGGCGGGGCTACAGCTCTCCCGCCATTGGTATGCCAACTATCTGATGTAAACTTGAATAATGCTTGCAAACTGCTGTATCATCGTTTTCATCAGTAGCATAGCAGGGAGGGGTGCTGAATTCTCCCCACTCATTGTATTGATACCGTATGCCAAACTATCTGCTTTAAACTAGGATGGTGCTCACAAACTGCTACACCATCGTATCGTCAGTAGCGTGGCGAGGGGAGGGGAAGCTTCAGCCCCCCCCCCCACCCACTGGTTACTAGTATGCTTCTCTAAATTTAAAAGGTAGGATTATTTCTCTAATTTTTTTGTCACATTACAGTTTGGACATCAGTATTTATAAGCCTACAATTACTGCATATCCTTTACTTGTGAGCTAAGAAAAGTATTTTAAAGCAGCAACTATTGTTACACCAAATTGGTGAAGCATGAGGTTAGGCTACTTCTCTGCTTTTGGCCATAGAGCAGCGCTTCCCGATCAGCGGGTAGGAGAGTTCTTAACAGAAGACCGCAAACCATTCTAAAGCTAGAATATTAGAAATTAAGGGTTGGGTGGGCCTAGAGAAGAAGTATTATCGTGTACAAAGAGTACTCGAGTTGAGGGGAGGTGCGAGGGGATGCCATCCCCCCATTACACATTTTAGCGTAAACCATTCCCTTACAACATGGGTGGGGAACCGGCAAAGCACAGCGGGCTGCATTAATTGCATGATATTTTCAGCGGGCCACATTTAGGCCTACTCTTAATTTGTAAGTTTTTTGTCCTAAAAATATGCAATATTTCGTCGCAAATTTATGAAACATTCATGCTGAGTTGCGTTTTCCACAAAAATTAGAGACTTTTGCGCGTTTTTTGTGTCATGAAAACAGCATGCAGTTGAATGTGAAACAATTTTTAAGGAATTTTCATGTTTTCTGTTCTACCAGTTTTGTTGTACACTTAGGCCTAACAAAGTTTTGACGCGGGCCGCATTCCAAACTTAAGCGTGCCGCAGGTTCCTCACCCCTGCCTTACAAGTATAATAATCATCCCTCTTTACGTCAGCGTAAAAAGTTGTACCATCCCCCCATAGGTGATTTTACAACTCGAACACTGAGTATAAATCATACGATGTCAGAATACGCCTATTTTGTGTTTGTATAATGCATAGGCTAATATGTAAGACATTGTTACAGCATATTATGCAGTTAAACGCACTAAAATTCACTTTTTTTAGCTAAAAAATACAAACATTTTCAGCGGCTGGGGGCTCCGCCCTCAGACCCCTTTGCTTCCGGCGACTGGAGGCTTCACCCCCAGACCCACGACACAGCCCCCCCATTGCAAAATCCTGGCTAAGCGCCTGGGCTGCATTACAAGTTGCTTACCTTGAAAATAGTTTTTCACTTTTCACTTTCCGACATAGCCTATCTTATTTTATACACCTTTTACGAAAACCTAATACCGTATTGATAGACCATAGACGCTTTGCGCACTAACTCTCAATGAAGCGTAAGGAAATCGTTTTGGCAAAAAATTGCCATTAACTCCAGTTGGTATATATTAAATTAAACTATAGTAAAACAAAACCGCTGTTTTCAGTTGTATTTTTCGTTGAAGTAGAAGCGCTTTTGTACTGTAAAATAAAAGATAGGCCTATTCAATTATTAATCTTTTATGGAACCTAATCTATGATGGAACAGTTAAAGCCAGAAGCATTTTTTAAAATTGCTTTTGACGCCGGTAAGTCTAGTAATTGTGGATTGAAATCAGGTTAGGTTATCTTATTCATAAGGAACGCGTAGCTTAACTCTCTCAGGTTTAGACTTAACAGCTTGGTTAGTTTTATATATGCACTACATTGCATTTCTGAGGAACCCACATACAAACACCTCATTAAGTTTGCATTGTTTTGCTGGTCGCCGTCATGCTCTCGATCGATTGCGACTTGATCGATACATAAACCAATTGCAACTTGCTTGCTAATCACATTAACTGCAATTCAGAATGCTGATTCAATTTGTGCTTTATCCTGGACCCAGTGGCGTACGCAAGATTTTTCAATTGGGGGGGGGGTTCAGTGACGTCACATCGTGATGACGTAAAGATACTACATTACAATTACAGTAGTTTAGAGGTATTAAAGTGCATCGTATTGTGTTGTTTCCAGCCTAAATTGCACTTAACCATGATTAAGCTGTATAATGCCATAACTGAGGAAACAGCTAAGATATTTCATTCACACTTTTGCCTAATGCTTTGCGTTTGATTTAAGGAGAGAAAAGGTTTCACAGATACTCAAGCTGTCACGCCGTGGTTAAAAATTTTCTGAAAAAATTTTGGTTGAAATCCATTTGGGTCATAGGAAGATTAATTGACTAAAGTAGGCTGGCTAACTGGCGCAACGTCACAAACAGGGTGCACCCAGGGGTAAAACAAGCAATTCCTTCTCTCCAAAAAACTTTTTTCTAGAATCAACATTAATATAAACAACGCATATAGGCTAAACCTTGTTATAAACAGTCTATATACGGTACACTCATTATGAAGTTTTTCGCATGAAATTTGAAAAGTGAAGATATTGGAGCATAAGAAAAAACCGCCCTCCCTACCAAAACGTTTTTAAACTAAAATAAATTATGCGCGAGAGGAATCCCTAATCATCCGATTAAAGTCAAAAACAGCGTCGATATTGTCTAAGCATTTTTCTGCCAAATCACAGCGTCGATATCAGATGCTTTCAAACACATAATCGGGGTGTCTATGGGAAATGAAGAACTCTAGCTTCTGAGATAGTCAGCTTACGGTACGAAAAAACTATGTTGTCTCTCCCCTCGATCCGCCCCTAGGTCTCTTCAAATCTTTCGTTGGTCTATGGTCGTCTTTGGCAGTATTTTTATCTTACTTTTGGCACTTAGAGCAGTGTCAATTTAGTTTTATGTATTTTAATAAAATTTCTCAAAACACCGGGCGATTATAGCGTAGTGTTAAAAGAATTCGCTATCGACGCGGAAGGTTTGGGACTCAATTTTTAGGCCAGTCAAATCGGACACAGTGTAGCCAACGGCTCGCAAAAGCTGCGACGTTTCTTAGGAGCTGTGTTACCCAGGCGCTAAGCCGCGGGGTCGGGCCCCGCCACTCGCTACCACGTTTCGATACAACAATGAATTTAATGACATGAGTATAATCAAGATTTGATTTGATTTAAAAAAAAATTTGTGTGCAGCCATAGTTACTGCAGATACACCGCATTTAAGGAAACTCTTACTTCTTAATTGTTTTACAGCAACATCAATGACAAAAATGCACTTCAAGCAAAACACAACAGAAAAGTTGGACTACCGGGTACCGGTATTGTAGCATTGCATCGTAATCAGTGCTCGAGTTGTAAAAACACTAATGGGGGGATGGTACAACTTTTCACGCAGACGTAAGGAGGGATGATCATTGTATTTGTAAGGGAATGATTTACGCTAAAATGTTTTGAGAGGAATGGTGTTGTCTGGGATGAAAACATGATAGCAATTTCGGCAAGTTACGCATGAAAAAAGGTCATTCGTTTTAAAAAAGAAAGGTTTCATTTTTTCTGCAATTGTCAAAGGGGAAGGGGAGTGCTGACTCCCGACTCCTGCAAACGTCACTGGGGCCCATCTCTTAGCGCTTGGGTAACACAGAAACGTCGCAGCGGTGACGAGCCGTTGGCGACACTTTGCCGATTTGACCATACCGGAAATCGAAACCCACACCTTCCGCACCGATAACCTGTGCGCTAAACAACTGAGCTAACGGCTGGTACGGGCCCAAAAATCGAACCCAAAATCTCCCGCGCCGATGTGTTTAACCACTACTCCAACTAGTCGGTTTGGCTAAAAATTATGACATCGCAAGCGGATTATCTGCCTGCGTTGCAACCATTCTTATCCAAAAATGCCTTCAGCGCTGAAACGTTGTCTTGTCCAGCCAAAGCCGTTGAGAACAATGTCTTTACGACATCACAACTCGACTCCAGCAGCTTTAGTGCCCATTGACCTTGTCCAGGCTTGCATTTTGAGCCAGCCATTGGTTCAAGCGCTACACACCAAAAAAGTTTGACTACCGGTATTATTGCATCACAATGAAAGTTTCTCGAGATTATTGATACAGTACAGAGAAACACAATCTCTGTATGAAAAAAAGCTGATCGTTCCAAAAAGAGCGGTTTTTAATTTTTTCCAATTGTCAATGAGAGGAGGCTTTTGGTTGCCCTATAGCAGTGATGGAGTGCTCGAGTACCGTGCTCGTACTCGAGTACAGTTTTTCTGAGTACTCGTACTCGAAACTTTTAATCTCAAAAAGTACTCGCACTCGAACCTAAAAGTACTCGGACTCGGTCTAAAAATCAGTCCAGTACACGAGTACTTTGATTTTTATCGTACTTATAATGCTTACTACAGAAACTTTCGTCAAAACCTGCTCAAAAGTTCCGTAAAAGTTAATATCGACTCTAAAGAACTTAAAACCAGTGTTCAAAGTGGTAATAAACATTTAAATAAATCACTTCAAGAAAAGTGGTTCCAATTTATGCAGCAAATGCCTACAAGTGATTTTAAAGTGTAATGTTTAACTGCGAAAAATGTGCTCGTACTTGAAGTCAACCACCAGTGCTCGTACTCGAAGTCAACCACCAGTACTCGTACTCGAAGATTCTCAAGGCAAGTATTCGTATTCGTACTCGAAGGTTGAGTATTCGACTCCATCACTGCCCTTTAGTCATAACGATGCAACGCCCAGATAAAGTGAGCGTGACGCAGTGGGTGGAGCGTTGTCTCCACGACGACTATCGCTGAAGGTGGTGGCTGATTCAACTCTCACATACGCTTTGTTGTTGTGTCCTTGGATAAGATGCTTCAGGATGATTATCTCTGCTTGACGATTTCTTTACAAGCAACAAATTAAAGCATCAAGAAGCAAAATTCAACCAAAAAAATTTGGAAACAAATGGTAACACCTTAAACCTAAAATCTGGATTCGTTTCGTGCTTAGCGCCTTTGTCGCTTTGTGGTCAATACGTTTTTTTCTTCTACGACAGATAGAAAAATATAATAAATTATGAGTAAACTGACAATCAATCTCACAATGAACAACTAAAAAACTTAACAGCTTGCAGAACAATAGCCTACATCTGTGATCCTCGTTATCTAACTAACTCAACCTGTAGGCTCTCAGCTGCTTCGTTTGGAGCAGATTTGATGTGATTAAAATCTCTCAGACCGAACAACATGCTACAGCACGTCTTGTCTCTCAGCCAGGTCACTACGTTATCATAAACAGCCGCAAGAGCAAGAAGATCACGTGCCCCTTCTGAACATTGACGACACCCCATAGTTTTAGACTCACGAGCCGATTAATCTATAGAGCTGAAAAGTTGACGAATCAATAGGGGAAGGGGCTTTGAACCCACGAACCCTCTTTGCCTACGCACTTGGTTGTCACACTATTTCTATAGCTAGAACCACCCATCGAAATTTTACCAAAACGGTTGCATATTTCTTGCATTGGAAAACGTGTAAACTCCAATTTTCTTGTTTTACCCAGTAGGCTACTGGCTGCAATACATTTTTTCTGGGCCTATGATCAATCAATAATTTGATTTCTAAACGCCAAAACGCTGAAAAGTAACGATAGCACAAGCACACAAATTTTACACGAAAATTGATTAAGGCGTATAGAAAAGAGCGCGTGCAACAAAACCCAGGGAGGCGTTGAAACATGCAAGTCAAGACTGACTTAGCGTGGTTGCATAAAATAGTCGTTATAAAATCCTTATTTAGATCTAAATTTTGTTACTTTAAGTCAGAGCAACAAGAACTTGATAAGCGTTTGGATCTTATCGTCTTTACTCTTTATCCAAAGCTGGATGAGTTAGCAAGCCTGCTTTGCAATAAAAATAGCCATTGATAAGAAGTGGCCGGCTTTGACATTAAAAAAGCACTAACTTCCTACGCAGAGCCGGCGGCAGAGCAATCGACTTAGGGGGGCCAAGCGTTTATCAGGGGGGGCCAAAGTTTGAAATTAAGCTCATAAACCGCTTTCTTCAAGAGAGCAAGCTTGTTAATTGGGGGGCCAGGCATGTCGATTGGGTGGGCCAGGCTCCCCTGGCCCTCCCTTGGTTCCGGCCCTGCCTCTACGTTAGGCAAAATAGCTTGTTAAAGGCTAATTAGCAGCAGTGGGCTTCGCCATGATAAGCAAAAGCAAATAACTTTATCAAGATAATTATTCTCACTTTAGAAATAAAACAAAACTCAAAACCAATGACAAATTTTTGCTTTAAAATTCGTGCCAGTTCGGATTTGGATAAATTAAAGGTACCGGTACACAAAAAGCACCCTAAACCGATTTAGAATAAATTTTCGCTCATGTTACGACCGCGTTATCTGTTTACAGTATATCCTCGCACTATTGTATTTTGGACTAGCTAGGAGCTAGGACACACAAATCGGTATCAAACTATTTTAAACTGCAATAAGTTACGAACGAGGCATAACAAGCACATTATAGGCGCTTACGCAATTATTCTCGTTATTTCACGTCGACCGCTTACATCTCTATAGCCTTTTGTAGTAAGTTCACAATAATAATTTCTGCATTTTATAGGTATTTTTAACCGACTCCTCCCCCCCACCCCTAATACTCTATTGCAACACAGTTCTACAATAACTTTCAAATATATCGAAGTAACATTATTTTCGCTCGCTTTTTATTTTTTTTGTGAGGTTGTTTGGGGGAGACCATCGCCCTTTATCCCCCCCCCCCTCTAAATACGCTAGTGTTAATATTACTTTTTCAGTGTTGTTAAGTTGTTGGTTACATATATTAAGTTATTCCATTTCTGCTACACCTGGCAATCTGTCATTTGAAACGGAAGGATTTGACCTACCAGATGGAGTTGTTAGGTCTCCTCGCATGATCCTTCCTTTTCCCAAAGCGCAACCACGCATAAGAAAACAAAGTTCTCGAAGGCGCCGATCAGCTGTAGTCACATTTACCCCTGAGAAAAGGAAGCTAGAAGAAACACAAAAGGCTAAAATAAAGCCTAAACCTGCTATAAAAAGAAAAGTCCAGAGAAACATGATGGCAAATTCTCATCCTAAAGATAGAGATTGGTTTTGCATTGTTTGCTCAGACTCTTACTCAAATTCTGCTCCAGAAGTTTGGGTACAATGTTACATTCGCCAAGACTGTTCTCATGAAGCATGCACTGCAGCAGGGGGAAAGAACTACATTTGTGATAAGTGCACAAATAACTAGTTAGATATGCAAAAAGTGTGAATTTTTTCAATGTGCTGAATTTCTGATGTGTGGCTTGGACATTTATTTTGATGATTAAAATGCAAATTTCGTCATCATTGCTACTTAGACTGTAGCTAGAAGCTTGCGCAAACATGGCTTAGGCAAATAGCTGCAACCTCACTTTAATTTAACGACTAAATCCTACCATTAGCCTGTTGTAACAATTAACCCCTGCACTGCAACAACTTACCCCGATGCGTGGGGTGAGTTGTTACAGTAACTTGCACTTTTAAAAGTGTAATATTCCACTACAGGTGTGTTATACAACTGGTCTGAATGTGTTGTTAGAAAGGCAAGGTGTAGGGCAGGGGTGGCCAACCTATGGCGCATGCGCCAAACTTGGCGCATTGCATCATTAAAGGTGGCGCACTGCATTCTTTAAGATGAAAATAAATGAAGTTTAAATACTGATACTAAAGGCCTGTAGTCACAATATTACGCCTAGCTTTACTTGTTAATCGTACCTTGTTGTTAAAAACAGCATAGCCTTTATTACTTAATATAACTAAGACAGAATGCGTTTTCTCCTACTTTCAGGAAGGCTGTAGTTTATCTTAGAAGTATGACGTCACAATGTTCCCTGTTTCATAATTAATCGCAATCTGTTGATCGAAAAGTGCTCGAATTTTTTCATGGATACGAGAATTTTCGTTGAGTTAACTATGTATATCCGGCTGTCATTGAAATTTTTTCATCAGTGTTTATTTTAGTGATTCCGGTAACTCTCTAAATGAGTGGTTTTCTGTGGATTTATGTATTTGCAACACGAAGTGGACATTAGGTGTGGGGATACAAGAGATTAATGGCGCATCCGAAACATTATGTTAAAAACGTGGCGCATGGTATGTGAAAGGTTGGCCACCCCTGGTGTAGGGCAATTTACCATGAAAATATGAGCGACCAATCTAATAGAGCTAGAGAGCAGATGCAGTTTATGTAAAAATTGTAACAACTCTCCCCGGTCTTCCCTACTTTATTTTAAAACCTGGCGGCGTCCTGCGGCTTCTAGTAAAAGAATGTTCACGCCTCTGATATTTTGTCCAGTCAGGTTCATGTCGACCGCGATTTTTATTTTACACCTTTGATATTGCTTTGATTCATAGATGGGCAAGTTAATGTAAAACGTTAGTTTCGTTAACCACTATTTTGTTAACACAGCTATGTAGGCTACCTCCGTTAACGTTATTTCGTTAAATTCAGCCCCAATTAACGAAGTTGAGCGAGAAAGCACCGATCAGATGGCCGAGTGGTATAAAGCGTCTGCTTCCGGATCGGTAGACTTGAGGTTCGATTCCGAGTCGGGCCAAACCAATGACTTTAAAATTCGTATTCACAGCTTCCCTGCTTGACGTTCAGCATTGAAGGGACAGTGTGGAGAGAGCCGCAAGTTTACTTGTTGTGCCGTTGGGAAAGGCACTTAACGGGATTCCCCCATCTTAGTGTGGTAGACAGATGGCTGGCAACTCCTAAGCGAACTCGTACAGCGCTTCGTCGCTTTCTCGTGATAGGAGGATAAATATGCCAATAACAAATAACAAACAAACAAAAAAAAAGTTAATTCAATTCGTTAAATCGTTACTGTTGACTTAAAACGGCTATTCTTTTTTAAAAAAGCTTGAAAATTTTTAATATCAATATTTCATAAGCATTTACGTAATTTTTCTGCTCCCAAGCAGAGTGTTTTCTCGTTTTTTACTCGCTTTTTGATCTCATTGGTCGTATTTTGCTAGTTTATCGATGTCAAACTTAACCAACAGCGTTTACGTTTACTAAAATTTTACAAAAATTTAACGGAAGTTATCAAGCACTAATGGAAGTTAATTTAGTTCGTTGTCGGCAGCGTGGCGCAGTGGTTAGGAGCGTCGTTTTTACGATGATTGCAAGGTTAATGATTCAATTCCCAATCTACCTTCGTTGTTGCGTCCTTGGATAAGATGCTTTACGATGATTATCTCTGCTTGGTGGAATCTGGCATGCAGCAAATTAAAGTAGTCAGAAGATAATTCAACCTGAAAACTTGGAAACAAAGGCAACTAACTCCTAAGTGAGTCTGGATTCATCCTACGCATAGCGCCTCCGCCGCTTTCTCGTGACAGGAGGATAAAAGTAAAGAAATCATCATCATAAAAAAGAAATTTAACGAATTACTAATTAATAAAAAAGTTAGCTTCGTTATTGATTGATGATTTCTTCATCTTTATCCTCCTATCACGAGAAAGCGACGGAGGCGCTATGCGTAGGACGAATCCCGACTCGCTTAGGAGTTGCCTTTGTTTCCAAGTTTTCCGCTTGAATTTTCTTCTGACTTCTTTAATTTGCTGCTTGCCAGATTGCACCAAGCAGAGATAATCATCGTGAAGCATCTTATCCAAGGACGCAACAACGAGACTAGGTTGGGAGGTGAACCATCAACCTTGCGATCATGGTCGTCGTAAAAACGACGCTCCGAACCACTACGCCACGCTCCGAACCACTACGCCACGCTGCCGACATTGTGCCCACCTTGACTATTAACGAAATTGTGCCCACCTTGGTTGTGCTAAGCGGGCTTCACACCGAAGCCGTTACCGTCAACATCCGCGTTTCATAGCCATCTACGTTTCCGTGCTGTTTAACGTAAAACGCTTACGTGAGCGTTCATACCAATTTCAAACGTTGCGCAGGCTGACTTGCTTATAGTGGTGGTAGTAGTAGGACCGGTAGTAGTTTATTTAACGACCAAAAAAACACCAAGCAAAAACAAGAACAACGGCAGAAAAACAGGTTACGTTGAAACGTGCAGGAAGTAAAAAAAATACACTCAACTAAAAAAACAATAGGCCTACGCCACGTCATCAGTAATGACCAAAGAAAAATATAATTTGACGTTTAAATAAGGTACCAGTAGTGTTAAAAAAATAATAGTAATCACTTTTATCCAAAAATTCTTTAAATTGTTCCAGTGACCTAGTGCAGTGGTTCTCAACCTTTTTAGGTTGCGGACAGGCAAAATTTTCAAATAAATTTTGTGGACCGGTGGACCTTGAAAGCCAACCAAAAATGTCATGATATAAGTGAAGAGCAAAAATCACCAACGTGATTTTCGTTAATGGGATGTTTGAAAGAAAAGGAAAACACTTGGCTGTTTAATGAGAAATTTGCAAGGGACAAATAATGTTTCGACTATAACAAAAGTCTCGTCAGCCTTGCTAAGCACAGCCAATCCAGGCTAAACTCATTCCAGACTGTAAAGACTCTTTTTTGCATTGTTTTACCTGGACATCTCGACTTCATCTCTTTTCTAGATTGTACCCTATTTTTAGCAGGCGACTGGCCCCAAATAACGATACCCAATGAAAGAGCTTGTAACTACTAACCCACAACTAAGTTACCGGTAGCCTAACTAGCCCACATCACTAGAAGCCCCCATGGCAACCCACTCATTTGCAGCTGCAGACGCGTTTCGACTCTCATCAGTGCAGCATAGCAACCTCCCACCTTCCTGAAAAAAAATTCTAACCTTCAAAAGAACTACACACCCCAAATCTAAGCCTCTTCTGATGTGGGCTAGTTAGACTAGCGGTAACTTAGTTGTGGGTTAGTAGTTACACGCTCTTTCATTGGGTATTGTTGTTTGGGGCCAGTCGCCTGCTAGAAATAGGGTAGGCTACAATCTAGAAAAGAGATGAAGTCGAGATGTCCAGGTAAAACAATGCAAAAAAGAGTCTTTACAGATTGGAATGAGTTTAGCCTGGATTGGCTGTGCTTAGCTAGGCTGACGAGACTTTTTCTTGGCTGTTTGTTTGCTTCCGTTTCATAATCAAATTGCAGTGATCATACTGCTGAATTTCAGTTAAGTATGCTTTTCGATTGCACATACTACTGCAACTACTCATGGTAAATGAGTGGTTATGCGCTAGGTTCACTTCACCTCCAACTTTTTTTTTACAAGAAAGGCAAAACTTAATGAATCCTCAGTGCATTATACTGCATATGAATTTGTCTGTTGGCTGACGAAAAAAGTATTGAGCGTGCGAGCCAAGTGGGTTATAATAAAAAGCATTATTTTGAATTTGGTATAATGTTGGAATTTATTTGGCGGACCGGCAGAAAAGTAGGCACGGACCGGTGCCGGGCTGCGGACCGGCGGTTGAGAAACACTGACCTAGTGAGCTTATTACACAGCAAAACTGATACAGATAGAAGAAGTGTTTGACACAACGTAGCATTGTTGAAAATGAAAGCTGGAAAACCAAGAAATTTTAAATGCTCATGGAATGGGAGATATCTGGAGAAACTAAAATCTGCAACAACAAAAACTAACAACAGATATCTGTATTTGCCCTTTAATGCAATTAAATGTAGGTACTGTAGGCCTACTTAATATAATTACGGTATGCACTTCTATTACACATCCAATGAATTCATAAATTACTACAATGATTTCATAAATGGTAGGCCCAGAGCCCCAGACATGCGCGATTCAGAAATTACTATGAACTAGCTTGTATGTGCAGGGCACAAAAAATGAATTGGCCTAACTTCCCAATCACTGCAGTCAAGTACAAGTATCTTACTGTATCAGTACAGAGTTTATAAGTATATTAGACATAAAGTTTGTTTTTTTTTTTGCTCACAAACTTACCGCTCTCTTTCAATTCATTGCCAATAACAATCCAAGCTTGGTCTTCATTGTTTTTACTCTTGAAATCTTTTATTTTTATGTTAGATTATAGAAGCAGGGATGTTGCTTAATTTGCTTAATTAAAATCTCATTAAATGCCATGCTTATTGCTTGATCTGTTAATTACAAATACGTAAAATTGTGCAGTGTAGGACGCACACACCAGCACATAAACAGTGAAGAAACATCATGGTACCAGTTGATCACATGGTGAACAGTGTTCCCTGTAAGGTGCAAAAATGAGAAAGTTGAGCAGGTTTTGGGAAAATATCACAAAGATAAAAAAACAAAATATATATTGGGCAAATCATATTGAATGTAGGCTACCTGAAAACTTCTGTCTGCAAACAATTGCTTATTCAGTTAATTTTTTATAAATCAGTTTCAAAGCAAAATTTTGGGCAAAAGTTGTGAAATAGGCTAGCAAAAACGTTTGGGCAAATTACCGGTACTGGTATTGTAAACATTTTGTTTGGGCTAGACTAGAGAACACTGTCAGTGGGTACAATAGATAAAAGAATAAGCCTATGAAAATTATAGGGTCAAAGTTAGGGTTAGGTTTATCTTTATGGTTAAGGTTAGGGCCTAACCTACCCCCCTAACCCTTATTTTAACTCATACCGGTAACCATGTATGCGATGATTTCACTTGCAAATTGGCAACCATTTCAGCCCACTCTACTCACTCAGACACTGCACAGCCGGTTGCCACTAATTTCGCCACATGGTAACTTCGCCACAGTAACTTCGCCACATGGTAACTTCGCCATATTTTCATGCATCGAAAATTTACATTGCCTACACCGAAACAAGACTTTACATTCCTGTTTGCCGTAAAAAATTTTATCGGGCTTTTCGAGTTACTTGGTAACTTCGCCACATAATCGAAACTGTGGGGTAAGATGTGGGGAGAGAGGTGTGGGAGAGTGCATGGGGTGAATAAGGAAGTGTGTTGGGGTGTAGGGGGAGGTTAGGGGAGCTGTGTGAAGAGATATGGGGGTGTGGGGGGAGATGTAGGGAAATGTTTTGGGGTGTGGGGGGAGATAAGGAAAGATGTGTGGGGAGTGGAGAAGTGTGGGGAGGGTGTGGGAAAGTGTATGGGGTGAGTGGGGAAGTGTGTTGGCGTGTGGGGAAAGGATGTGGGCAGGGTAATAGGGAAGATCTAGGGAAATGTGTTGAGGTGTGGGGTCCCAACACACTTTTAATTCCCCACATCTCCCTACCCTCACCTTTCCCTACATCTCCCCTTACCTCCCCCACACCCCATCACACTTTCCTACACCTCCTTTCATACCTCTTTCCACATCCCTCCTTCCTCCCCACACACCCCAACACATTTTCCTACTATCCCCACATCTCCCTTCATCTTCTCAAAGTGTGGCGAAGTTACCATGTGACGAAGTTTCTGTGGCGAAGTTGCCATGTGGCGAAGTTACTGGCAACCGCACACCACTGTAATTCTGGCGAAATAAAAGAGAGAAGCAAAAATGAAAGAAAAAAAGAAAAAAAAAAGTGCCGTGTGCAAAAACAAACAAACCAAACAACTGCTTCTTCGCAATGCAAAATCAGAAGAAAATAATTACAATTTCCGACGCATGGTCGTCTTGTTATACATGTTCATTACAAAGTAGACAAAATTCCCTTTCGCATGGATATTGTCAAGTTGATGGCAACGTGCAACAACCACCATCAGAATGACTTTGAACTTGAGCGAAATAATCCAAAACGTTTCACGCGTCGTTTTTTCTCAAACAAGCAAAAGTGGGGTCGGAATATATCAATATTGCGACATTTTCCGACACATGGTCGTCTTGTTTTAAACGTTCATTACAAAGTAGACAAAATTCCCTTTCGCATGGATATTGTCAAGTTGATGGCAACGTGCAACAACCACCATCAGAATGACTTTGAACTTGAGCGAAATAATCCAAAACGTTTCACGCGTCGTTTTTTCTAAAGTAATCAAAAGTGGGGTCGGAATAAGTCAATATTGCGACATTTTCCGACACATGGTCGTCTTATTTTAAACGTTCATTACAAAGTAGACAAAATTCCCTTTCGCATGGATATTGTCAAGTTGATGGCAACGTGCAACAACCACCATCCGAACGACTTTGAACTTGAGCGAAATAATCCAAAACGTTTCACGCGTCGTTTTTCCTCAAACAAGCAAAAGTGGGGTAAAAATATATCAATATTGCGACACTTTCCGACACATGGTCGTCTTATTTTAAACGTTCATTACAAAGTAGACAAAATTCCCTTTCGCATGGATATTGTCAAGTTGATGGCAACGTGCAACAACCACCATCAGAATGACTTTGAACTTGAGCGAAATAATCCAAAACGTTTCACGCGTCGTTTTTTCTAAAGTAATCAAAAGTGGGGTCGGAATAAGTCAATATTGCGACACTTTCCGACACATGGTCGTCTTATTTTAAACGTTCATTACAAAGTAGACAAAATTCCCTTTCGCATGGATATTGTCAAGTTGATGGCAACGTGCAACAACCACCATCAGCACGACTTTGAACTTGAGCGAAATAATCCAAAACGTTTCACGTGTCGTTTTTCCTCAAACAAGCAAAAGTGGGGTCGGAATAAGTCAATATTGCGACACTTTCCGACACATGGTCGTCTTATTTTAAACGTTCATTACAAAGTAGACAAAATTCCCTTTCGCATGGATATTGTCAAGTTGATGGCAACGTGCAACAACCACCATCAGAACGACTTTGAACTTGAGCGAAATAATCCAAAACGTTTCACGCGTCGTTTTTTCTAAAGTAATCAAAAGTGGGGTCGGAATAAGTCAATATTGCGACACTTTCCCACACATGGTCGTCTTATTTTAAACGTTCATTACAAAGTAGACAAAATTCCCTTTCGCATGGATATTGTCAAGTTGATGGCAACGTGCAACAACCACCATCCGAACGACTTTGAACTTGAGCGAAATAATCCAAAACGTTTCACGCGTCGTTTTTCCTCAAACAAGCAAAAGTGGGGTCGGAACAAGTCAATATTGCGACATTTTCCGACACATGGTCGTCTTATTTTAAATGTTCATTACGAAGTAGACAAAATTCCCTTTCGCATGGATATTGTCAAGTTGATGGCAACGTGCAACAACCACCATCAGAATGACTTTGAACTTGAGCGAAATAATCCAAAACGTTTCAGCGATTATAACGCTTTGTTGCTTTCTCGTGATAGAAGGATTAAAACGCCTATAAAATAGAATGAAGCTCAACAAATCGTATTAATATTTGAGACCAGAGGACCACTATTTTTTTATCATCTATAAATGTTATGTGGTTTGACATATGATGAATCGAACCAGTTACGTTTCGGCGAAATTGTTGGGCGCCCTCGAGACGGCAAACAATGAGCTCACTATAGCGAAGTGAAATGTGTGAAAAACCTGGTGAAATTGAGAGCTGATATCGCAGTGGCACGGGATTGCCTGTTTTTGCTTACTTTTTTTTTTTGGGCAGGCACTCTTAAAATATCAAATTATAGTATATCATAAAGTTGAGCTTGTTTAATGCAATTATAGGTAAGACACGGTAAGAAATAGAAAAGATGTTAGAACGCTCACGTCGTCCATTTTATGAAAGGAGTTACTGTTACGATACTATAGAAAACTCTTTTATATTGAGCCCGCTGTATTCCACAATAATCTCTTTTCGATGTAAGTTATCATTTTTTGTGTTGGATTAGTTAACTTTCTGGCGTCATAACTCATTATTTTCATGCGACCAAGGGAAAAATAACCCAAAAAGGTACCATTTCACAATTTGTGCAGTTTCAAGTTTTTTCCGCCAAGTTTTACTTGGAAGCCTACCTATACTTAATTTACTTTTGGTGGTGGTAGTAAACGCAATTTGTCATGGAAGATTGAACTATATGATGTGATAAAACAAGAATCAAACCTTCGTTTGGTCCTCAGCATATGCATTAACCCTTTGCGAAAAATCTATCAAATTTGTAGGACTAAAATTACGAAAAAGTTTTAATTATATCAAATGCGGTTAAGAAGTGCGAAAAGTCTTTCAAACAAAACTGAAACGCATGCTTTATTGAAGAAAATTCAATATTATTGAGGGAGACTGCGAGCTGAACTTGCGTTATCCGAATCAGCAGCCACCCGGCGTCTCAAATATGATCGGCTTGAACCCGTTAAATAGGTTCTGTTGCTTGCGTGCACTACCACTCGGCCATGTACTAAATTTTGGGCAGATTTTTAAGCTTGATTGAACGCTACCACAGCTTATGACTTTGAGTCATTCTTGTATGATCTGTTGTTGTGCTGCTGCTTCTTTTGTTGTTGAAGATATCTATTAAAAACAACTAATGAAAGAAAGCATGAAGTGGGAAGGAAAGTACCAAAAAAGTGCGGAACAACGCTGACCAATATCTAGTAATCGACGACAAGTCCACGATGTAGCGAAATTTTCGTTGTCTTGTTATGAACTAAACTTGCGTTCCCATCGTAACGAAACTTTAAGTAATGTACCGGTAATTCTCAAAACTATGAAATTTTTTTTTATATCGCAAAACCGCATTTCCATAGTGCAGTTGTTATGGGTTTGACTATAAAACCTATAAACCAACTTAATCCTGGGCATGAATACAAATTGCATCCGGTAGTGAACTTGTCTTCTAACAAGTGTGGATGATTGAGGGTACCCAACCACAACTCCCTCCAGGGCAAGGTTTAGAACCTGTTAGCCTCCTATAGCTGGGGTCACAAGCTAGGATCTGAAATATGACATTAAATTGTTAGTTTTTGTAACAGCTGTTCTTGCTATGGCATGCTGCTCAATTTGTTTCAGAGATTTGTGTTATTGCTATTAACCATAGTTGGAGCAAATACAATGTAATTGCAATTATGAATGTGTTAGAAGTCTTTTGTTTTTTGTGTATGTGCAAATTTGAAAGTTCTGGTCTAAATTACAATTTCTTTTTACTTTCATCGCGTTTGCAACATTCTACCGTATTCAGTTGCCCAAATTTCTTTTTCGTGTATGCCAGTAGTCTTCTCCGCAACATTCACCTCTGTAAAGCACTACGTCGTACATGTCCTGCTTTCTCAAATAGTAAAGTCTTGCAGTTCTTCTTTCCATTCGTTCAAACTATTGTTCTATCCAAAGTTTATATGTGTGCTTTTCAGTTCAAAACGAGTGTAAAGGTAATTATAATTTGTAACTAAAATTACAAATTTGAAAGTAATTGTACTTGTAATTTGAATTTTCAGGTACAAAGTGATTGTAATGTACTTGAAAAATGATTAGGCGCAATTGTAGTTGATCTGTAAGGGTGAAATTGAACTAGCTCTGCTGTTGGTGTTAACAGCTACCAGCTTAACTCAAATATATTTTAATGCTTTATGACAGACTTCCACGCTTATATTCGTTTTGCTGCATGAGCTTCTTCCACGCCAAGGCAATTTGCATGAATTTAAAATCCATGTGTGCAGTTCTGCATGCCTTTTTCATTGTTTTGAACGCGGAAATAAAACCTTAATGGAATACGTGTACGCTCGTTTTATTCTGTTTGCATTTGTAGGCGTGTTTCGGAAAGAACGAACGGTCAAAGGGAGAAGCGTTTGAAACAAAGGCGTAATTTGAATCAAGATGCAGCGCCCCAATATTTTTCAAGGGGGGGATGCTAATGCATTTAGAACCTGCAATTATCTAAAAACCTGTTTTGCGATTGGTGCAAAATATTTAGAGATAGACGAAGATTTGCAGAGAAGGGGTAACCAACGAGCTATATCGCATTAAGTGCACGGGTACGATGATGAAGCCAATAAGGTATTGCGATGTAAGATTTTAGTTGATTGTCACCACCCAGTACATGAATGATGACGTGAGGAAAGAGTAAGGAATTCCGAATATTTTACTAATAACCTTGATTTCTTTGACTTGCTTTTTGTGAAAGAAAAGTTTCGTCACAATTTAAAACAATTCAATTATTCATTGCATTTGCAACAGCATCAGCATAGCAGCCTCATCTACCCTATCTGTCTATCTATGTCTTGAGTAGCAAAGCCTATACTTGAAACACCATGAGGCTATGTCTTCCCTAATGAACTAGTCAAGCTTAGTTTAAATTGAATTTTTACATAAACTGAAACCTACTTAATTATCATAAGTGATCATGCTTGGGGTGAGTTTAAAAAATATCTAAGGCGCAAACACACATAGCGGTAATTTAAAAAATCAAAAATTTATCATTCTCGAGTTATTACGCCTAACCGTGGAACGACCATGTGTTGGAAAGTGTCGCAATATCACTTTATTCCGACCCCACTTTTGATTGTTTGAGAAAAAACGACGCGTGAAACGTTTTGGATTATTTCGCTCAAGTTCAAAGTCGTTCTGATGGTGGTTGTTGCACGTTGCCATCAACTTGACAATATCCATGCGAAAGGGAATTTTGTCTACTTTGTAATGAACGTTTAAAATAAGACGACCATGTGTCGGAAAGTGTCGCAATATTGATTTATTCCGACCCCACTTTTGCTTGTTTGAGGAAAAACGACGCGTGAAACGTTTTGGATTATTTCGCTCAAGTTCAAAGTCGTGCTGATGGTGGTTGTTGCACGTTGCCATCAACTTGACAACATCCATGCGAAAGGGAATTTTGTCTACTTTGTAATGAACGTTTAAAATAACACGACCATGTGTCGGAAAGTGTCGCAATATTGACTTATTCCGACCCCACTTTTGCTTGTTTGAGAAAAAACGACACGTGAAACGTTTTGGATTATTTCGCTCAAGTTCAAAGTCGTTCTGATGGTGGTTGTTGCACGTTGCCATCAACTTGACAATATCCATGCGAAAGGGAATTTTGTCTACTTTGTAATGAACATTTAAAATAAGACGACCATGTGTCGGAAAGTGTCGCAATATTGACTTATTCCGACCCGACTTTTGCTTGTTTGAGAAAAAACGACACGTGAAACGTTTTGGATTATTTCGCTCAAGTTCAAAGTCGTGCTGATGGTGGTTGTTGCACGTTGCCATCAACTTGACAATATCCATGCGAAAGGGAATTTTGTCTACTTTGTAATGAACGTTTAAAATAAGACGACCATGTGTGGGAAAGTGTCGCAATATTGACTTATTCCTACCCCACTTTTGCTTGTTTGAGGAAAAACGACGCGTGAAACGTTTTGGATTATTTCGCTCAAGTTCAAAGTCATTCTGATGGTGGTTGTTGCACGTTGCCATCAACTTGACAATATCCATGCGAAAGGGAATTTTGTCTACTTTGTAATGAACGTTTAAAATAAGACGACCATGTGTCGGAAAATGTCGCAATATTGATTTATTCCTACCCCACTTTTGCTTGTTTGAGAAAAAACGACACGTGAAACGTTTTGGATTATTTCGTTCAAGTTCAAAGTCGTTCTGATGGTGGTTGTTGCACGTTGCCATCAACTTGACAATATCCATGCGAAAGGGAATTTTGTCTACTTTGTAATGAACGTTTAAAATAAGACGACCATGTGTCGGAAAATGTCGCAATATTGATTTATTCCGACCCCACTTTTGATTACTTTAGAAAAAACGACGCGTGAAACGTTTTGGATTATTTCGCTCAAGTTCAAAGTCGTGCTGATGGTGGTTGTTGCACGTTGCCATCAACTTGACAATATCCATGCGAAAGGGAATTTTGTCTACTTTGTAATGAACGTTTAAAACAAGACGACCATGTGTCGGAAAGTGTCGCAATATTGATTTATTCCGACCCCACTTTTGCTTGTTTGAGGAAAAACGACGCGTGAAACGTTTTGGATTATTTCGCTCAAGTTCAAAGTCGTGCTGATGGTGGTTGTTGCACGTTGCCATCAACTTGACAATATCCATGCGAAAGGGAATTTTGTCTACTTTGTAATGAACGTTTAAAATAAGACGACCATGTGTCGGAAAGTGTCGCAATATTGATATATTCCGACCCCACTTTTGCTTGTTTGAGGAAAAACGACGCGTGAAACGTTTTGGATTATTTCGCTCAAGTTCAAAGTCGTTCTGATGGTGGTTGTTGCACGTTGCCATCAACTTGACAATATCCATGCGAAAGGGAATTTTGTCTACTTTGTAATGAACGTTTAAAACAAGACGACCATGTGTGGGAAAGTGTCGCAATATTGATTTATTCCGACCCCACTTTTGATTACTTTAGAAAAAACGACGCGTGAAACGTTTTGGATTATTTCGCTCAAGTTCAAAGTCATTCTGATGGTGGTTGTTGCACGTTGCCATCAACTTGACAATATCCATGCGAAAGGGAATTTTGTCTACTTTGTAATGAACGTTTAAAACAAGACGACCATGTGTCGGAAAATGTCGCAATATTGATTTATTCCGACCCCACTTTTGCTTGTTTGAGAAAAAACGACGCGTGAAACGTTTTGGATTATTTCGCTCAAGTTCAAAGTCGTGCTGATGGTGGTTGTTGCACGTTGCCATCAACTTGACAATATCCATGCGAAAGGGAATTTTGTCTACTTTGTAATGAACGTTTAAAACAAGACGACTATGTGTCGGAAAGTGTCGCAATATTGATTTATTCCGACCCCACTTTTGATTACTTTAAAAAAAACGACACGTGAAACGTTTTGGATTATTTCGCTCAAGTTCAAAGTCGTGCTGATGGTGGTTGTTGCACGTTGCCATCAACTTGACAATATCCATGCGAAAGGGAATTTTGTCTACTTTGTAATGAACGTTTAAAACAAGACGACCATGTGTTGGAAAGTGTCGCAATATTGATATATTCCGACCCCACTTTTGCTTGTTTGAGAAAAAACGACGCGTGAAACGTTTTGGATTATTTCGCTCAAGTTCAAAGTCGTGCTGATGGTGGTTGTTGCACGTTGCCATCAACTTGACAATATCCATGCGAAAGGGAATTTTGTCTACTTTGTGATGAACATGTATAACAAGACGACCATGCGTCGGAAATTGTAATTATTTTTTTTTGATTTTGCATTGCGAAGAAGCAGTTGTTTGGTTTGTTTGTTTTTGCACACGGCACTTTTTTTTTTCTTTTTTTCTTTCATTTTTGCTTCTCTTTTTTATTTCGCCAGAATTACAGTGGTAACCGCACAGCCATGGAGTTGCACCAGTTGACCAGCTAATATGAGCTACTACTGGTACTATGTACCAGTGAAAGAAAACTGTATGCGTAGGCTGTCACCAATAACAGACTGGCAGGTAGGTTTTTTAGGCTACCGGTATATGATAGGCCTACTACTCATGATTGGTAGGACAGACCGGAGGCACATACTAGCCTAACAGGCCTTTCCTTTTTGCAGCCTACCCAGCTATAGACTACGGCACTGCTTAGTAACCATAGCCTACAGCATCGTAGAGTTACCGGTACTACAATTCACTCATGAAATGTGCAGTAGTAACCTGCCATACTGTAGTCTACTAGGCTATGGTTACTGACTACCGGTTACTACCGTAGCTCTCCAATGCTTCTTCTGTTGCTTAGCACGCATTTTGAGCAAAATTACAATCCTCAAAACCTAAAAAAGTTGCCAATATGAAGCAATTATGCCACAAGTACACTGGTACAGCAATTTGCCCGCTCACATAGCTCAAAATCAGTTCTCTTTTTTCGTCATTACGTTGAGATAAATATTTTTTATCTCATCGTAATGACGAAAAAACCAAGAAAATCTCTCACGTTCCGTCATTGCCAGCCTACATTTTTTGGTGTGAACACCCTTACGTAGTCGTAACGACCGACTCAATGGTAACGTTGACAGAAACAGCTTCGGTGTGAAGCCCGCATTATGCGTAAGATATGCCCCAGTGCCCTAAATTAACATTCTATTCCTAGGGCCCATTTATTGCTTCAACTGTTCTGTCCTGAGGTCCTTGTGCCCTAAATTAGGTCTGAGGCTTATTTACCCTGAGTGCCATTCACCCGAAATTTAACTCTTTATATGGGTCCCTTTACTCTAGTGCCCCAAACATCCTATTGCCCAGTTCTGTCATACTATACCACAGGTCCTACTTACTATACTGTAATTAGAGTGTTATCTAATTATAGAATAGTATAGAATAATACATTAGAGTGTTCTGAAATCGCCATTTTCCATTCCATAGCATGCCCTGCTACCAGCATGGAATAATTCAAAAAAATAATTAGTGTCGCAGTTTTTTCTTAGGTACAAAGTTTGAGAAAAATGAGAAATTTTGGGGAAATTTTTCCAATTTTTTTTTAAGCCTGCCGACTGAAATGGTGGTTATTGTCTGAATATGAATCATAGTGCTCAATACCGGTATTTTGATGCAAAACAGAATTGGTATACTCTGGAGTCTGGAACTCAACTTTGAGGCAAAAATTGAATCAAACTTTCTTTCAACTCCCTAAATCTTTGGGCAAATTTTTTATTAAAATCTACATTTGGTCAAATTTGCACTTGGTAAAAACTTAAACTGTTAGAGGGAATAGTGATTAGGGTTATTTGCGTATCTGCTCATTACACCATTTAGCATGTAGACTTAAACTTACCCAGTTTTCTATCCTGTACCTATCACTTGTGATCCAAATTTTAGGGAAGATCCGGTGCATTTTTGTAGAGCAGTATAAGGAAAAGTTAAAATTGTATTCAAGACAAAGGATTGGTATTTTGAAGAAAAATTTTATGCTCTGTCTAAAGCATCAGCCCGGTTTCTGCTGCTGCACTGGACTGCTTGTTTGTTTTTAGTGATGGGCATGGTAAACCTTTTTGTATTAAAGCGATGCCAATAATTGGTGATTTCAAAAAAGCCATGGGTGATATCGATAAATCTCAATTTCTTAAAGCGATTTTGGTAATCGATAAACGGTAGAACTAAACACCGTATGGGCCCTTATGGGACCGTATGGGCACTTATGAAACCGTATGGGACCGTGTGGGCTATTATGGGACTGTATGGGCACCGTATGGGCTCTTATTGAACCATATGGGCACTTATGAAACCGTATGGGTTAGGGTTAAAGTTAGGGTTAGGGTTTGGGTTAGGGTTAGGGTTAGGGTTTGGGTTAGGGTTAGGGTTTGGGTTAGGGTTAGGGTTAGGGTTTGGGTAAGGGTTAGGGTTAAGGTTAGGGTGCCCATACAGTCATACTGTCTCATACGGTCCCATGCGGTGTCTAGTTCGACATTCCCATAAGTGTCCATACGGTTCAATAAGTGCCCATGCGGTCCCATAATTGCCCATACGGTTTCAGACGGTCCCATACAATCCCATAAGAGCCCACACGGTCCCATACGGTGCCCATGCGGGCCCATACGGTGTTTAGTGCGACCCATCGATAAACTATTGCCGATAAATTTTTTCAAAGTGTTTGACGAAGTTATTTTTTTTGGTGAGAGTCAAATTGCAAAAATGTTTTTTAAAATTTTTCAAGAAAAGAGGACTCTGCGGTGGCATCAAACAAATAAAGGGAGATTTTTAAAATTGTAACAGAACTTTATGGACACAGGATACTTTTTCCATTGTGCCAACTCACTCATTTTGAACAGTGTGTGCATGAAAAATTGTTTATTGCAATAGTTTATTGGCGATAACAAAATATATTATAAAAGCGATACCAGTATTGGTAATCGATAAATCCAAACTATTTTGAGCGATATTATCGTCGATGAATTATCTTGATAAATGCCCATCTCTGTTTGTTTCTATGATGACGTCACTGTCACATGGGACGGGTTTTCTTGCTCTGCAGCAGACTGCTTGTTTGTTTCTATAAAAGTCTGCCAGTGCTCCAGACGTTTTCAAAATCTTAAATCGTTTTTGGCATCTTATTTCGTATGTAGAAGTCCCCCCAAAAAAACAGATGCTACCAATTACTGTACCAGTATATATAATGATTCACATTATCTTTAACCAGGGCCGTAGCCAGCCGGACCAGCTTGGGGGGGCAAAACAAATCTCGGGGGGGGGACAAAAAAATGACCTTTTTTTCAACGATATAGCCATCCTAAAGTGTTTTCTGAAAAATTAACTGGGCTACGCCCCCAGCCGCTGACGGAATTTTCTAATTTTAAGCAAAAAGTACTTCATTCTAACGCACTTTTTATTAAAAAAAAGTATTTGTAACTGATTTAATAATACTGGTAGCAAAAGGACCAGAAGCAGAAATCATCGCATAAAGCTGATACAAAAGTTATTTTTCATTGGTCTCATGGCCAAAGGGGGAGTTGAATTCTTCTTGTGCACACGCCACGAGACGTTCATGATGATTTAGTTGTATCAAACAATCAATTATTCAGCTTGGGGGTCTGGAAGAGCGTTGTAAGCTCCCCCAGCGGGGTCTGGGGCTAAGCCTTGGAAGCTGTTGCTTTTTCTGCTTTTAAAATTACTTTTCTGAATCAGCTTTGAGGTTTTGAGGCTATTAGCAAATTAGTTATTTTGCAATCAGTGCGCCTACAGGCCTCAGAAAAGGCTATTGGGCCCTAATTATAATTTTTTTGGTTTTATTGATAAAATCGCGATTTTCTCAGGGGGGGGGGGGCGAAAATTCTGCCAGGCTGGCTACGGCCCTGTCTTTAACCTAGACTGGGTGATTTGTCAGTGTTATCACACTCTGTAATTTGATTACCGTACTATAATTATATGACTTTGTGATCACTTGTATTGCAATGTACTTGCATATATATTTGAATGCTTTTGAGAACTGTATAGCTGCTAAACCATTTTTAAATACCATTTTATGACTTTTTTGTAGGAAGAGTCTATTTTGCTGTTTACGGCAGAATACTGATTGGCAAATTTTCTTAAAACCAGTCATGCCAATCAACAGTCATGGGCTTAGATGGTTAATATATAGACGATAACCAATCAGTTCTTTGCCGTTAACGGCAAAATAGACACTGCCTTTATTGTGTTTTGTGATGACATAATACGTTAAGAAGAAATAAGAATTTTTTTGATGAACTTTCAACACTTAACTTCAGGATCTTTGTTGCTGTCATACAATATTGTTAGTTAGCTAAAAACTGTCGTTTTTGGCAGTCCAACATGGATGAGGAATATGATGTCATTATTCTTGGTACTGGTCTTACTGAATGCATATTAAGTGGACTTTTTTCAGTCAATGGAAAAAAAGTTCTTCACATGGATCGAAATGATTACTATGGAGGAGAAGCAACTTCTATTTGCCCTTTGGAAAAGTTGTATGAAAAATTTCAAAAGGGTTCTCCAACTGAAGCAATGGGACGCGGTCGAGAATGGAATGTGGATTTGGTTCCTAAGTTTTTGATGGCAAATGGAAAATTGGTGCAACTTCTCTTGCATACCAATGTCACTAGATATTTGGAATTTAAGACCGTTGAAGGAAGTTATGTGCTGAAAGGAGGAGATATTTACAAAGTACCAAGCAATGCATCTGAGGCACTCAGCACCAATTTAATGGGCATGATACAAAAACAAAAATATCGGAGTATGCTTAAGTATGTTGTGGATTATGACAAAGATGATGTCGCTTCCCATAATGGAATTGGTCCAAGCGATCCAATGCAAAAAGTTTATGATAAGTTTGGGGTGGATAAGGACACCATTGATTTCACTGGACATGCAGTTGCCCTTCATCGCACTGATGATTATTTGCAGAAAGATTGCTGGGACACAATTCAGAGAATGAAGCTTTATTTCAACTCCATTGCTCGCTACGGAACAAGTCCTTATCTTTATCCACTCTATGGCTTAGGCGAGTTGCCTCAAGGATTTGCACGTCTCAGTGCCATCTACGGTGGCACATACATGCTGTCAAAACCAATTGAAAAAATTGAATCTGTTAATGACAAAATTGCTGTTACTTCCCAAGGAGAGACTGTTATGGGCAAAATTGTGGTTGGAGATCCTTCTTATTTTCCTGATCGTGTCAAAAAAATTGGGCAGGTTGTTAGAGCCATTTGCATACTGTCCCATCCAGTTCCAAACACGTCTGACAACTTGTCTTGCCAAATTATTGTCCCGCAAAATCAAGTCAACCGCAAGCATGACATATACATTTGCTGTGTGTCTTTCGCCCACGGTGTGGCTTCGAAAGGAAAATATTTGGCAATAGTCAGTACTACAGTCGAAACTGGAAACGCTGAACATGAATTGGAACCTGGCCTAAAATTACTTGGGAAAATCGACGAAAAATTCTGCCAAGTTTCCGACCTATTTGAAGCGACTGATGACGGTCGCAAGTCCAAGATCTTTGTTTCAAAAAGCTATGATGCAACCACGCATTTTGAAACGACCTGCGACGATATTCTCGATTTATATGAGAGAGTGATGGGTGAAGCATTTAAGTTCGGCGAGCCTGTGAACGTGGAAACTGTTCAGGGAGATTGAATTTGAGTCAAAGTGAAGCTAGGTTTTCAAAGTTCTTGCGTTTACGATCATCTGTTCCATAATGGTAATTAATTCGTGTTGTATTTCTATGTTTTTTAAACGTCTGACAAGTCCGACTTAAAAGAGTCCCATTATTGTGCAATACATGTACAAAGCACCACTAGTCCTCAAGGTTAAATTTACATTATTTGAATTAATCAATTGCATGACATTGATTATTATATTGTAAGTATGTACTTCGATCCCTGCTTTTGATTAATCTAATTTTGTACTTGTGAAAAACATTGCCAGATCAATAATCATCAATTCCGACGAACTTTATACTAAGCCTTTTTACTTGCCAGTGTGATTACTGTTTAACAGTGTATTGTGTCTGTGTTAATCTGTGTTTTCACTGTAACTTGTAGTCTCCTTTAGTATGTTGTGTTGTTATCATTCCAGTAAAGATGTTTTGCATGGCAGTATCATGAGAATTAAATTGTGCTTGAAGCGATGTAATGCTTTGGTCTGCTCAAAGTTTGCACTAGTAAGCTAACTAGGCCTCTAGGTCAATTGTTTGCCGCTGGTTATGCAAAGATAACGATATCCGTTGCTTGCTTTGCGTTACGTAGTCCTAGGTCTTTTTAAGAGTGTTTGGGATAGGGTGGAACAAAACTAAATTATTTTTTCTTAATTTCTAATTCTTTTGCCAAAAAAGGGTAAACACTTCAACGTTTTTGTTTAAAAGATTTTAGTTTCTTTAGGAAGCTATCGACAGAATGAAGATTAGCCTATTTAAACCAGCGTAGACTATAGTTAAAACGATAATAATCTTACCGCCTACAAAGTAACTGTTGAATTGATTAGTGATTTAATGAAAAAGCAAGATTTGTGGAAATTAGAATTTCTATCAAAAAAAATTAAAGTTTAAAGACTTGGAGTAAGCTATATTTAGCGACAAGAATTTTAGATTTTGCAAATTCGAAGTTTAATAAAGGTTATTTTATTCAAATTATGTTCATTTCATTACCCTTCCGCTCATCAAATTTAGCAGATTAATTTCAATTCTAATCTTAGCGAATTGATTTTAATTGTAATTCTAATTGGCAATATGCACAAAAAGAGTCTTTGCAGTCTGGAATGAGTCTGGCCTGGATCAGCTGTGCGTATCAAGGCTGACGAGACTTTTGTTAAAGTCGCTTGCAAATTTCTCATCTAACCATATAAATTTGTTTTCGCAAAATAAGAACCTTAAGAGGTTTTGTTTTGTTTTCAAGCTTACGATTGACTTTCTGGTTTTCCATGTACGGTTTGTTTGTTTATTCGTGAATCTCTATGAAGCATAGGCCCAATTCAAAGAATAGTTAATTATCGTAAACCAGTACGATTGTTATTTGAAGGCCGGGCTGCCTGTGAATGGACTTCTGAATATTTAGAAGTCCATGGTCGGTGCATGCAGTATTTTAGTGTGTAATCTTGATTGCAAAATTTTTGAGTGCAGAGAGATACCTCGTTGCATATGTAGTAGAAAGTTTCATTTCGTGATGCGATGTTCTAATTTTTAGATTTGTTAAAAACTCAGAATGTGCGACGGTGTACTTATGCTTCTGCGTTTTAATTCGTTGAGCTAGTTTGGTTTACGTGCCACATTTTTGAAGTGAAAATCTACTAATGTTAGATCATCCTCAATTTTTCTGTACAGGTTTTGTGCAATAAGTTACTTAGAAGCTTCTACAGTTTCTATTTTAGCAGCGTGGTTTATGGTTTAAGGTTGGTAAAACCTCTTTGAAACAGTCGTTCTTAACCTTTTCTGGTTCTTCAATATCCAAATGGTAGCAACAGCTAATAATAAGAGAACATTTAACATTATTTACAAAATAACATACGGAAAATAAAATAATATAGTGGGATGATGAATTAATCTTAACATATATACGAGAAATTCGGAAGCTCCGGCATCTGATTACGATGGCCGAGTGGTTAAGGCCGTGTCTCCGGTTAAGACTCGCCGCAACCATTGGGCTGGTGTACGTCACTAGTCGGTGCGGGCGTGGGTTCGCATGCCACTCGAAATCGGAGTTTTCTGATTACTTTTGATTTGGCCTTAGATCTTGATGAGTTGGATTTAAGTTCAATTCATTAACTGAAATTCTATACATGGAAAATATAATACGCTGAACGTTTTCGGACAAATCACCTGTCCTTCATCAGAGCATGATTAGGCCTATCGATTAGAAATAGAAAGTGAAAACAGGGCTAACTAATATAAGCGGAAAACAAAAACAGCTGATCGGGGTTATGACACAATCTAATGTTTCACAAAAGTAATGAAGTGTGAACGATCAAATTGCGAGGGCCAACAAAGTTTATTAACGCGTGATTTAAGTCAGAATGCAGTAACTACTGTTACGGAAACACGACAAAATTCAACACAAATTTGCAATCAATTTTTAATGAAACTAAACAATCGGTAGAGTTCAAATACTTTTAATAAAAACGAACAACCATTGGCATAGAGCTGGCGGTTTAATTTCGGTTTGAATTTCTTAATAAGAAGTGCTTCATGAACTTTCGTGTTATACTCATTTTTACAGAATCGAAGAATTTTGAACGAAGCCAAACTGTGCGATGAATTGGAACATTTAACGCAGTCCAAAATGTGGTCTTTAATTGCACTTCTTCGAGATTGATTTAGGTCCAAATGTTCCTTGGCTCTAGTGACCAGATGTGTGGAAGACATACCCAAGTATGTCAAACCCGTATCACACGGGCATGTATAACATTAGACGACATTTGAGCACAAACCCAAGGGAGTCATTGATTTTAAGTGAAAATAATCAGAAACTTTCATTGTTTTGTACAAAGCACTAGTTTTAAGCCTGCTATCTTTAAACACAAATCTGACATGTTTCGGAAGAATTTTCGTGAGCTTTTTTTGGTTCTTGTACCCTTTGAACTTTTCTTGTAGCCTACTTTTATTAGCTGAAGCGAAGTTGAAGTTTCTGAGAAACAGACTAAACAGCTTTTACAGTAATTTGACGACCCATCTCGTAGACTCTTACCCCTGGTTAAGAACCCCTGTTTTAAAAAATCAATTTTACAATCGCAAGAATATCGGCTTAACTTCAATCAAGCTTTGTATTTGGCTAAAATGCTTCACGCGATAATTATTATCTCTACAGACTTACCTCTGCAGGCGTTTTTTTACCAACGGCAAATGATAAAGATACCGGTAGGCCAGGAAGGACATTGCTTTTTAGTTGTTTGCTCTTCACCCTGGCCACGTAAATAGTTTGACTGGAATGGTGACGTAGCCACACGAGTGGATATGCGTACCACAAAGGGTAAATTCTTTAAGAAATATTTATGCGAAGGGATGAATGCCCCGGGCAAGATCATTCGTCCTGGAAGATGAATGTTTATTACCTGGGGGTGGATGATGAAGGCTAATAACCAGAATCAGCGCTGTCTCGCCCTACGGTACGAGTTACTGGAGTGATATGCACTGTTGGTGATGGAGTGCTGTCATACCCTCTGACCCAACAAGAGGAAGTCGTCATGACTTCCCGTCCGGTAGGCCAGGAAGGGCATTGCTTTTTAGTTGTTTGATAAAGATACCATAAGGAACTTGAACATTAAATTTGAAACATAGTCAAGTTTTAAACGAATCGAAGTTCGTTTAAAATATAACTCCTTCATTGTTTTCTTGGGACTAAAAGATGAAAATAAGAAGACAATTGATCCGTGATCACTTAGAATTCTGTCAACACAGTAAAGAAAGGCTTTTCAAGGTCATACTGTAAAATGTTTAATTTTAATGTTTATTTGTTTTTCCGTTAATCGCTTTCATTTTGTCGTTAATCGGAAATTCGCGAATGTTATTAACCAACTTAGTAACAGCATTCGATTAAAATTACCGAAGCTTTATTTTCTGAAAATGAATTGGGATCCGTGTGAGCTACGGCCTCGCTGCAATGGCTTCTCCGGAAAGTTTTTCTGCCTACACTATTGCATATTGTGTATGCTGATGGTTTGATTTTTCGTATAAATCTATCAATTCTTTCCTTTCTTTAAACCGATCACACGCTTAATCACAACTGTAGAGTGACCTTTCGATGTTCTTTTTGTGTAGGCCTAGGCTTAATTAAAATGGGCGGACCTTTACCACCATGGTAGACTCTCCATGACGTAATTACCTAAAAGAAATCTTACCAAAATGAGTAAAAACCAATCCATGTGCCTCACGATGAACCAACTTGTCGATAGACTGTTATGAGAGATTTTAAACGAATTAGTTGTACACCAGTATTTTAAGGCTCAAATATGCAGAAGATGCGGATTAGAATAATTTTATTATTGAAAATTGCGGTTGCAGATTTTAAAGAATTTGTGATTGCGGTTTCAGATTGGGACTCTCAAAATCATGATTGTGGATTTGCGGTAGCGGATTGAAACGTTTAAAACCTAGTAGCGAAATAGCGGTTTCAGGTTAAGAAATTTAAAATCTGGTTGCGGACTTTGGACTTAAAAAAGAACGTGCAATGCCCAGGACTTGATGTTGACGATGGTTAAAAAAGATGTGAAGAAATTTATCGCTGTACGCGTTTATTTTAAACCTATTTATGTAGTGGGACAGTAGGCTTAAGTATCATTTTTACTGTGGACTATAGCATTCGGTTTCCTACTTTTGTCGCATCCGTGTCGTGTTTTATCTTTGGCTTTTTCAGCAATGTTTCTTTATAAATCGTTATGAGTTTTTTTCTTCTTCCAATTACGTGATTGTGGAGGAAAAATTTCCCCAGCAGTTACTGTGATAAAAACTGTTTTAGAAGAACCATTATCGTGAACGTGCGACTTACTGTAATGTGTTTTGCAGTCCAATGGCTAAAAAGTCTACTGTCCAATGGTTAAAAAAAGCGAATCCAGATAAAACGCAACCAGTTTTGCCGCAAATTTAAAAAAAAAAACACAACTACGGCAAAATGTTTTACATTACAGGATGAGACACGGGTATGCTGTTATCCAAACTTTGACGCTTCTGGAAATCGAAAAAAAAAGTGCTGCCAGACAACAAGAAATGATTAAAATAGGCAAAACTCTTGCTTTTGCTGGTGTGATTTTTGTTTCTACTCAATGTTTATACTCATTACGTTTTTATCATGTTTGTAATACTCGAAGGTTTGCCGAGAGATAGAGGTTTTGACTGGGGTTGCTATGGAGCACCGCAAGGTTGCAACTCATCTGTAGGCATGTTCATTCATTCTCGATAACCATACTTTTTAGTAAAGTTTGCTTTAAATTGTCTGAGACAGTTGGAATTAATGACCTTTTTTAACGCGACGGCGAGATTATTACCGCATTTCCCGTTGCTTTTTTTTTTTTTTTAGTGAGGTTACGTTAGAGCAGGGGTTTTTAACCGGGAGTAAATTTACCCCCTGGGTGTAATAAAGAAAATTTTAATTTTCGGTATTGAAAAAGCAATAGTGGAGATACACTGGGGGTAAATTATACGATTTTCTTTCGGCAAGGGGTAAACGAGACAGAAAAAGTTAAAAAACCCTGCTTTAGAGTATGATTATGGGGCTTGCCATATTGGTAGAAATTTCGTGATCGTTTGTAAGTACAGCACAACTGCTTTGTGTAGGATAAGTTCTTTGTCACGTGGCAACTAAGGCAAGCTATTTACCGAATTGCCTATTTATGAATATCATTCTTCCTCGGATGAGCACGATGTAGCTATATGTGCTCTGTTTTCAAGTCTTAATTCAAAGTGAGCCTTCAGGACGGGACTTCTTGTGGTTTTATTTCAAAATAGGCCTACCGAATTATCATTAATAATATAAAATTTTTGCTACCATTAATCTATAAACAGCAGCTCTTTCATCTCAAAATGAGCTTTAATTAATGAGGCAATGGTCCAGGCCTACTTGCTGCATTTTATGATTAGCTTATCACATGACTTTAATTTGCATATGACTACGAACAATGAACATGCTAAAGCGTTAGAAATAAAAGCGGAGGAAAACCTCCAATTTAAACGACAGTGGTAGTAGCAATGAAAGAAGCAAAAAACGCTCCAGGTTGATATCTGAAAGTGATAGCGGTATGTTAACCACATGAGGCTGTTTCTACATTACGATGATTTATATTTTATTTTGTTTTGGACAGAGGAGGACCGCACAATCGCACATGTGCTACGAAAAAGAAACGCCCGTTCACTAATGGAAGCGCGAGTAACAGAAGAAACAATTAGCGCTCCAGATTGATATCTGAAAGTGATGGCGGTATGTTAAACCACACTTCTTTTTTGTAACACGATGATTTTATATTTTCTTCATCAAGATCGACTCTCCCTTCATCAAACAAAATCGATTGTCCCTTCCTCGGAGCATGATCACAAATAAAATATTAATGCAGCAAACTAAAATGAGCGAAAAGTGAAAGAGTAGGCCGGGTTATGATATATTTCAAGACTTCACACAAGTAATTAAGACAAATAAAATTGCGAGGCTTGCAAAATTTAAGACGTAAAATCAAAGTATTCACTATTTTTGTGATAGGCCTACGCAGCAATTCAGACAAATTTGAATTCTGTGTAAAACTAAATCATTGGAAGAGTTAAAACACTTTTAATGGAATAGAATAGCTTACCCAATAGCATATAGCGGCCTGTCTAATTTCGGTTTCAATTTCTTGATATAAGTAATGCGTCATGATTTTGCGTGTCGTAGGCTACCCTTTCAAGAGTTGCAAAGAATTTTAGACGAAGCCAAACATTTACTGTGAGGCGTTTAGCGCAGTCCAAAATGAGGTTATTTTAAAATGTATCTTCCATCACAAAAAAAACGCGATAGAAGACCACATTTGAACCGCAATGTACGAGTATGTTTTAATTTACCGGACAGTTTAGCTTCGTTTAAAATATTTTTTCTAACTGCAAAGCAAATAACTCTAAAAATAAATCTCATGTGCGCCATTTACCGGCATTAAAATTATTGTTTTGTGGCAGTTACAGTTAAAGTCATCCATCGACCAATTTTGATTACTTACGTGATGAGTACACTCTCATATCATTTCATTATATGGCTATAACGCCACATACTAAAGGGTAATGGACTTTCAAATCTGCCTAGGCGAGAGACCAAATGTCTCGTGTTTATGGCATTATAATTATGCCGAATGAATGCAGTAGAGCCACTGCTTTTGGATCGGTAAAATCGGGGTTCGATTCCGAGTCAGGTCAAACCAACGACTTAAAAATTGGTAATCACTGTACCCGTGCTTGACGTTCAGCATTAAGGGGCAAAGCTTGTTTTACTTCATCTTGTTCTCACTGCGACAAAATAAAATTCTTTGTTGTTGTTGTGGGGCAAGCCGGCGAGTTTGCTTGTTGTGCCGTTGGAAAAGACTCTTAACGGGATTCCCATCAGTGGTAGACAGATGGCAGGCAAATCTTAAGCGAGCTCGTATAGCGCTCGTGATAAGATAATCAAAATGTAGATAATAATAACAAACATGACTTGTGAAGTTGTGAATCAAAAGCACGATAACAACTTATCACGGAATAACCTCCCAGCAAAAGTGACAATTTCCTTTTTTTTTAATGCAGAAAATTGTAATGAAATATTTGAAAAGTGAAAACTTATTTTCCAACTCCACTGTTTCTCAAACCCAACTACATTTCAACGCTAAACATCAAGCAAAGAGCTGTAAACATGAACTCTTGTACTAACTTCACTCAGAATTGAAAAACAAATCTACCGCTGCAGAAGCAGACCAGGCAAACACCTTTTCCACTAGGCAATGTAATTAGTTCTGGTAGTGATCAAGAACATAAGCAATTGGGCCTAATTGATTATGCAGACTCGCACAACATTCGATCTGCGGGGTTAGCGTGCATTCCGAGAAGTTTTCGAAATAGTTTCATTTTTAGTGTGTTTACCATCTTTTTGTATTATGAATTCTTATATCCTCTTATGAAAACGTGGTGTCCCTTTAAATATCAAGAAAACAAGGAAAGAACGCAAATTGTATTCTTGCGCAGTTGCAGTGCGGTCTTGTGGAGAATCTATTCCATCATGAAGGGCCTAGCCATTACGAAAAAAAATTCTCGAACCCCGGGCCTTAAAAGCCCGGCCGTACTTCAAGAAGTCGTTATTTACTTTTTTCATAATCTACGACGTTACTCCGCGACGATACAGTTACAAGAGCGACGGCATGCGGCCCGTTGCAAGTAGTTCTCTGCTGCATTGGCCCTTGTACTGCTCGGAATTGTTTAGGCCTGAGCTATTGTAATGCAAAAACTGAGTATTTTTTGAAGCAATCCGGTTATTGAGAGAATTATTTTGTTTTTAGAAAGCAGAATTACAACGTTTGGCCGATAGAGAAAAAGAAGTAGAAGAAATAATTGAAACAGACGCTGATGAAGACGATTAAAGATGCATCGTGTGCTACAGAACTGATTACGTACTTTCATAGTTGTGTGTGTGTGTGTCGTTTTAATGCATTCTTTTTCTGAAAACGTGTATGTATTTTGACAGGTATGCTGTGTAGAACAATTATATATTAAAGAAATCTCAAAGAAAATGTATTACAAAATTGTAATAGATGAAAACAAAAGCAATAGCAATAGATTATGGAAAGTAATTAATGAAATTATCAGAAAAGAAAGAAAGCAAACAAGTAATATTCCCCATGAAGTGATAGATGCAAATGGCCACAAACAAACTGATTCGGCAACAATTAGTAACGCTTTCAATCAATACTTTAGTGAAGTTGGCTCTCGGTTAGCATCAAAAATTCCGCCAACATCAAAATCCCCTACGGCCAATATTAAAAGTGCTCCTTACTCTATGTTTTTAGAACCTACTACTGAAGAAGAAGTGACTCAATATATTCGATCTTTAAATGATCACAAAAATGCTGGGGCTACGGACATTCCAATCAAATGTATAAAGCTTTCTAATGTCATCATATCTCCCAATCTTACTGTGATATTCAACAGGTGTGTAACGGAAGGGATCTTTCCTGATGATCTAAAAATAGCTCAAATCACCCCTATATTTAAAAAAGATCCAAAGCACTTTGTGGTAATTACAGGCCAATATCAGTGCTCTCCCCATTTAGCAAAATATTTGAAAAGTACCTCCACAAACAAATATCAGCTTTTTTGTAAAAAAATAAACTCATAGCTCCGCATCAGTATGGATTTCGCGAAGGTTATTCAACCTCAATGGCCTTGGCTACTATACACAATGAAATAATCAGTAACATTGATGATAAGAAAATAACATGCACAATATTCCTGGATTTAGGAAAAGCCTTCGATACGGTAGATCATTTCATTCATATCCAGTGGCGCGGGAACGTTTTTTAGACAGGGGGGGCTCAAAATAGTAAGATCGTGTCAACGTCTGGGGGGCGAAGCCCCCCAGACCCCCCTTTTTTCGAACGCACGTTTTTAAGAGCAGGACACTCAGCAGACCTATTTTGATAGACATCAATTGCATGCCGCTCAAGTGACCGGAATTTTTTCAGGATAATCTTTTATCATGGAAAACAAGATTGCTTACTACCATTAGGCTTTTCTAACCATGCTCGAATTACTACTCATGTATTTGTAAAATGCAAATACCTCAATCACAAAACCAAAAAGTAGGCAAACAAAATTTGCCCGATCTAACTTTTACTTTGCTGATCAGAGTTACATGCAACAAACAATGCCCCATTGAGGTTTAAAAATAACAAAAAACACACAATCAAAATAAAGCACTGAACCATTTTTTAACATAATGAGATGTGTAGATATAGGTATTTAGGTAGGCGTACTAGCTCAATTTTAGTAACAATCATCGGCAGTGCTCGAGTTGTGAAAACACTTATGGGGGGTGGTAGGCTACAACTTTTCATGCAGACCTAAAAAGAGATGGTCATTATAGTTGTAAGGGAATGGTTTACGCTAAAATGTTTTATGGGGGGGATGGTGTTGTTTTCAGGGGGGATGGCATCCCCCTCAAATCGAGTAGCCTACTAATCATCGGTGCCAGTTTAGTAGTGATTTAGCCGCTTCATTGGGTTGGTAGAAAAAATTCAAAACCATTAAAAAACTCAACCAGAAGAGAACTTGCACCAGCTCATATAAGCTTAATTAGGGGTGCCCAACCAGTCGATCGCGATGTACCGGTCGATCTTTGGATGCTTGGCTGTCGATCGCGGGTCAATTTGGCATGTACACAAATCAGGTTGGCCACCAACATTTCCAGTTCATGTAACGCGTCCGGGCCGTGAAGACCTTTTTTTTAGCTTTTCACAAAAATTTTGGTGGAATTCGGAACATCTGAAGGATTGAGGACCGTTTTTTTTGCACTTCACCGCATTTTCGTTTACGATTTACGTAATTCCCATGATCAGTAGCGACTTTCATTCGAGCATTCAGAGTAGTTTGGCGTAAAGTGTTTGGCAGCTACAAGAATTGACAGCCATTATACTTTTACTGGGCCATCGTCCATGACTGCTGTAAAGGTTTGCAAACGCTGATATAAAACACGGTTAAAAATGAACTTCAAGCATTGAAAATTTTACCAAATTTTACGTTGACCAAGTGAATAATAACTGACTGATTTTTAAAAGAATAGTGATTCTTCGTTGGTTAAAAGCACTTTAAAAAATATTTGCTTCATTACGTATGTACGTTGCGAGCATTAATCACGTCGCACTCAGTGCATAATTTTTTTAATTGTCAGGGGGGGCTCAAATGGTTCAGGGGGGGCTAAAAAAAGTTCAGGGGGGCTTGAGCCCCCCCTGGCACCCCACTTCCCGCGCCTATGTTCTTATCAATAAATTAAGACAATATGGAACTCGCGGATCTCCGCTTGAAATGCTGAAAAGTTATCTGAGTAATCGTAAGCAGTTTACAGTGGTAAATAATGTTCGCTCTTTATTTTGCAATGTTACCTGCGGGATTCCTCAAGGGTCCACTTTAGGGCCACTTTTATTTTTGTTATATATAAACGATCTCCCTTTAGCAACTAAATTTAAAGTAAAACTGTTTGCAGATGATGCAAACTTGACTATGAGCGGTAACAGCTTAGATGAGCTACAAAACAATGTGAACTTAGAGTTAACAAACGTGATAAATTGGATGAGAAATAATAGGTTATCTATCAATTTTGCAAAGACTGAGTATATGATTGTTACCAAAAAGAAATTAGATAAACACCTCAAATTTGAAATCAAGATAGATAATCATGTTATATCTAAAAAAGAATGCATTAAATATGTAGGTGTATTAATAGATAATAACCTGCACTGGAAGCATCACATTAAACAGGTTTGCAAAAAAATTAGTTCTGTATAAATACGTGGGGAAGTGCATGAAGTCGTAATTTAAAACCTCTTAAAATTTTACATAAACACATTATTCGATTGATTGCCAAGAGTGAATATCATGCACGTTCGAGTCCCTTGTTTAGTCAACTACAAATTTTACAGTTGGAAGACATATATACTATTGAAGTTGCGAAACATATATACAAATTCAGCACGAATCAACGCTCAGGTCTTGAGTTGATTAATTATTGTCCGATCTCCAAAATTCATTTTTATGAAACCAGAAAAAGTGTGCAAGATAATTATCATATAATAAGAACTAATACTAAATTTGCTCGAAGGTCACTGTCAGTTTGTGGTCCTCTTATATGGTCTGAAGTTCCACATGAACTAAAAAATCTTAGTTTTCCCAAATTTAAGAAAAATTTCAAGAAGCATTTAATTCTTAAATATGACACATGATGAGTGATTTACAAAACAAAAAGAAATGAAACGGCAATTCTAAATTACCGTTTAAATTCTAATCATAATTGACAATTTGGCGTATTTTTAGTGTGCATTTTCGTGTTTATTATTATTGTCTTATTTGTTTGTTTTTGGTTTTCTTTTTTATTTTATTCATTTTTCATGCTATAGCCAAAACAAATTGCATGCTTGCATACTAGGGTGGCAATTGACTAGAAGACCGTATCGTCATTTCGTTGTCTCCCTGTCATGGTGTATCATTTAATGTACGTGTTGCATTTTGTATACCTGGCAAATAAAAACTTGATTGATTATGTGCATTATCGCTGGAGCATACCGCATTCATGCTGTGGATTTATTTTCGTTTGATGAAGAAACGTGGTAGGCCAACTTCGGTCCAACTTGCTAGCATTTTATTCATTATCTAGAAAAATATTTCCGTTGTAAAAAGGTGGTGTATTGGTTAAAACGTTATGAGTGAAACGTGAAGACTAAACAACATTTTTACGAGGTCAATAACGCTGCATTCATATAATCATTAAAAAATGGGATCTAGGCGGAAAAAGCGAAAAATAGAGGATATTTTAAGGTGCTATCAACGTGGTAAAAACGTGATTATGTTAGCTGGGAAGAAAAAAAAAATAATAATAATAATCAATGCAACTTACAACCTCATTCGAAGTAAGGCGCATGAAATAGGAAATTGATATTGTTGCTGTAACTTATATTTCATAAAATGTGTATTTTTGACAGAAGAAAACCATGCTTTTGATCATTCAACAGAATAAAAAATCGTTTACATGCAAGCGATTTTGCCTACAGTAGCCTACATTTCAAACAAGAGCGGCGTAATTGGACTCTAACATTCTTCAACTCCCTACCCCGCCAGCATCTTTTTACACACACGCACACAAACAAATTAATGTTGTGTCGTAACACGACATATTAAAATCATTTCCAAGTAAAAAAACGCTGCGGTGTTCTGGACGGAGCCCTTGACCAGGCCTGGGCCTCCCCCGACCGGGGGGTTCAGGGGAGGTTCCGCCGGCCCTGAGCCCGCAAAAAAAAAACTTTCAAGAGATTTTGAATTAATTGATGATATTTATTAGTTGTCATATACACAAACACAGCGAGGAAAAAAATAACCAACAATGTGGATACATAAGCAAACTGACAGGCATCAAGCAGAAGCCATGCAATACCTCTACCAACGAGTCACGCTCTTGTTGTCATTTGTGGAACCAGTGGCGTACGCAAGAGGGGGGGGGAGTTTCGGGGGTCAAACTATTTAATTGGAATTTATTTGCCGAAATTGTTACCAATTATCATGTTTTTCTGTGCTATCCAACTTCCTTATGTTACCTAATCTTGAAAAACTTTCATTGTGATGCAATAATACCGGTAGTCAAACTTTTCTGGTGCGTTGCGCTTGACGTTGACGATTGCAGAAAAAGTGAAACCTTTCTTTTTTGAGACGAACCGACTTTTCTTCGTGCGGAGCCAGCCGAAATTGCTGTCATGTTTTTTTTTCTGTTCGGTCCAATTTTCTAATTTAATTTCGAGAAACTTTTATTATGATACGATGCAACAATACCGTATTCCAACTTTTCTGATGTGTTTTGCTTGATTTTGTCATTGATGCTGCTCTGAAGCAATTGGTAAATGGGAGTTCCCTTAAATAGGAAGTATCTGCAGTAACTATGGCAGCACACAAAATATTATTTTGAAAAATCAAATCTTCACTGTAATCGTTTCATTAAATTCGCTGTAGTATTGCAGCGTCGTAGCGAGTGGCGGGGCCCGACCCCGCGGCTTAACGCCTGGACAACGCAGCTCCGAAGAAACGTCACAGCGGTAGCGAGCCGTTGGCTACTCTGTGTCCCCTTTGACCGGCCTGGGAATTGAACCTCAGACCTTCCACGTCGATAGCGACAACTTTAACACTGCGCTATAACCGGCAGCAGGGCCGGCGCCAAGGGAGGGGGCCTGGCCCCCCCAATCGACATGCTTGGCCCCCCAATTAACAAGCTTTTGCTTTTCTGATGTGCTTAATTTTAAACTTTGCCCCCCCCCTAATAAGCGTTTGGCCCCCCCTAAGTCGACTGCTCTGGCGCCGGCTCTGACTGGCCGGTTTGTTAAAAAATTATTAAAATATAAAAATCTAAATGGACACTGCCCTAAATGCTAAAAATAAAATAAAGATACTGCCAAGAAAGACCAAACCAACGAAAGATTTAAAGTGGCCCAGGGGCGGAACGGAGAGGGGGGTGGCAAAATTGTTTTTACGCACCGCTACTGTCTCAGGAGCTGGAGTGCTCCGTTTCCCAGACACAGTATCTGATGATATCGACGCTGTGATTTGACAGGAAAATGCTTAGATAATATCGACGCTGTTTTTGAGTTTAATCGCATGATTAGGGATTCCTGTCGCGCGTAATTTACTGTAGTTTGAAAATGTTTCGGTAGGGAGAACAGTTTGTTCTCATGCTTCACTGTGTTACAGACTGAAGCTCGCCTGTGACTAAGCTAGTTAATATTTAGCCCAAGAGGAGCGCCTGGACTTTCACCACTTCGAAACTGTATATCCAACTGTCTTCCAATACCAAACAATTTTCGAATTCTCTTTCTTCTATATTGATTAGTTTTAAAACAGTGTGAAGATATTCTTGACTCAGCACAAAGCGGCAAAAATTAACTTTGCTTTACCGGGTTAAAACTTCAATAAAATCTTTCAGTTAAAAGCACGTCCTTCCACCATAAAACCAAACGTAAAACTGATTTTGAAATTCGCAAAATAGATGTGGCAAACAAACAACACTCACGTGAACAATGACGTAATATGGAGTAAACCAATCGCAATAAAGTTTGAGAGAGGCGTGAAATTGTGTAGAATCAATCAAGTGTGACGGGCAATCGTTGAAGGATGAACAAACGTTGAGAGCAAGAAAAAAATTTACAGTGAGCAGCAAATATTAAACACCGGGTTTGAAACCTTAAGTCGGAAATAAAAAAAAGGTTCGGTGCTGAACACACTGTCTTCACTATTCAAGACAGGGGATACTGGATACTGCTCCTTTCATAATGAGTGCATATTAAATGTTTATATCAAGGTTTATATGCGTTGTTTATATAACCAACAATATTGATTCTTGAATTGATGTTGGTTCTTGAAAAAAGATTTTTTTGGAGGGAAGCAATAACTTGTTTTACCCTCTTGGCTACACCCTGTTTGTGACGTTGCGAAAGCTAGCCTACTTTAGTCAGTTAACCTTCCTATTTTAGCGAGCATAAATTTAGTCTCTGAACCAACGACCTGCCTAGCTGCAGTAAAGGCTTAGCTGATTAACTGTAACTTGCTTATATACACAATCAATCAGATAACTCAGTTTTTATCATGCGACTCGACGTCAATGAACAAAGAGCGTAAAAAGGCGCGAAAATACCACAAGCAGTGTTGCCACACTAAACACAAAACATAGACAAAGTTCGGAAAGAGGGTTGCCACATTTGCCCCCCTCCAGCAATGCATAGTGTCGCATTATGACATTGCGGTGACAAAGTGTCTGTGTAAATGTTCTGGAGGTCGGGATGTCCGACCGCTTCTGGTAGTCGTCGATGGAAATGATAGCTTCTCGGATGGGTTGTTGAAATTGGATGGGGAAACGACGGGTTGTTTTGGGGTGCAATTTGTCCCAACATATGCCGTATTCAATCTGTCGACTGTGACAGTATCTGATCGACCATTAATATCCAAAGTGAAATATTTGTTTGTGGCCGAAATAATGCGGAAAGGACCATTGTATGGCCGCTGCAGTGGAGTGCGGTGCCCATCAACTCGCACGTAGACATATCCAGTTGACGAAAGATCAGCAGGTATGTATGATAATGCCGTTGTATTGTGGTGTTTCATTGGAGGTGGCAGGGCTTTTTGCATTGATGTCTGCAGATCCCGAAGGAAGGTTGAAGAAGGTTGAGACTCCAAAGATCTGGGCTCCACAAATTCACCTGGGAGGCGAAGGGAAGAACCATAGACCAGTTCAGCCGGGAAGCAGTCAGGATCTTCACGCCACGCTGTACGAATTCCGAGGAGGACCATTGGAAGATGATCCATCCAGTATGGATCCGTCGTTCGCGCTTTGAGTGAACTAATAAGTTGTCGGTGCAATCGTTCGACCATTCCGTTGGCTTGGGGATGATACGCTGTTGTCCGCTGCATGTGAATGCCAAGTGTAGTACCCAGTTCAGCCCACAAAGAGGAAGTAAACAGTGCACCACGATCCGAGGTGATGTCAGCTGAAATGCCAAACCGGGAAATCCAATGACGAATCAACGTTTTAACACAGGTGGATGTTTTGGCGTCGGGAAGTGGCCACCTGGTAAATTGATCGATCACAGTGAACAGGTAGGTCATTCCTTCACTAGGTGGCAGCGGTCCCACAAGATCGACGTGGAAGCTCAGGAAACGACCAGAGGGTGGGTTACGGGAGGAAATGGGTGCTTTTGTATGGCGGTGAATTTTTGCAGCCTGGCAATTGTGGCATTCCTTGAACCATCTTTTGATGTCTTTCTTGAGTCCATGCCACACAAATCTCTCAGCTACAGCACGTTGAGTATTTGAGCTCAGCAGCACATAATTTCCGGGAAAAGAATGCGAGAGGCACCCAACGCCCTTTTTGCCATTGTTCGATTTGAGCACCAATGGCAGAGTCGGATGCATCTACAGTAATGCTAGTTTTAGCATCTGGGCGAGGATGATGCAAGAGGGTGCTTGAAGACAATGCGATCTTAGCCTCTTCGAACGCTTGTTGACACTGAGGTGTCCAGGTAATTTCCTTTCCTCGACCAGCTGTTGCCACTTGTAATGGAGCCAACTTGAAGGCAATGCCCGGCATGAACCGGTGATAATAGTTGATCATGGCCAAGAAGCGTTGCAGCTACCCACGAGTTTTGGGAGTGGGGAGCTCGTCGATTGCTTGAATTCTGCTAGGGAGGGGAGAAATCCCATTCTTGGTTACTTTGTGTCCTAAGTAGTCCAATTCTGAAACACCAAATACACATTTTGACTTGATAATGACCAAGCCATTTGAAAAAAGTAATTCGAAAATGCGTCTCAAATGCTCCATGTGCTGGGATTTAGAAACGCTTGCAACCAAAATGTCGTCAAGATAGACAAAAGCAAAGCCAATGTCTCGCAAAATTCCATCCATTAGCCGTTGAAAGGTTTGTGCGGCATTTTTAAAACCGAACGGCATGCGTAGAAACTCTCACAACCCGAAAGGGGTGGCAATAACTGTCTTGGGAACAGATTCAGGCGACATTAGCAATCTGATGATACCCACGTACCAGATCGATTTTAGAAAAAATGTTGGCGCCAGCAATGCGTGAATTGAAATCTTGTATATGAGGGAGAGGGTATCTGTCATCTGTAGACATGCTGTTAAGCTGTCTGTAGTCGCCGCATGGTCTCCATTCACCAGACGGTTTAGGAACAATGAGTAAAGGTGAAGACCACGGAGAGTTGGAACGACGTATGATGCCTGCTTCCTCCATTTTGGAAAACTCTGCTTTAGCAGCTGCAAACTTATCGGTAGACAATCGACGGGGACGTGAAAACGTAGGATGACCCTGGGTAACAATCTGGTGTTCCACTCCATGTTTATTGATGTTGGATTGAAATCTGGAGACCAGAATCTCTGGGAAATCAAGTAATCGCCTATCAAAGGGTGTAGCAGTGTGCAAGCTCAAACCGTAAAGGGTTATTGATTGCATGTCTAGCGTCGCAGACAGGGTGTAAAAGTTATTTAAATCAATGAGACGACGACCTCGTAAATCAATAGCTATATTATTGGCAGAGAAGAAATTTGCTCCCAAGATGGGACGAGTGACATCTGCTAAATAAAAGTCTTGTTGGTAGGCTTTGTTCTTTCCAAAGTTTAACGTCAGAGCGCGCTGGCCCCAAGTATTAATTTTCGATCCGTTGGCCGCTGATAAAAAACCGGAAGGAGACTTTGTTCTCCAAAGATTTGCAGAAGCTGGAAATACACAGACATCAGCGCCGCTATCAACTAAAAATTGTGTGCCGGTATGGCGATCCCACACTGACAAAGAACTGTTAGCGTGTCTGCCGACCGCCGCGGTTACTGGCGGCCGGCCATTCCGTTTCCCTGATTTCGTTCACTGGTATGACCATTCTGAGCATGTACAATCTTTGCAAAAAGACAGCCTGGTCGGCAGTTTCGAGCATTGGGGCCAAAGCGTTGGTGATAAGTGCAAATAAACTTCTCACTGCCAGTTGGCTTAGAAGATTGACCCGTTAGTGCACGAGAATTCGGTCTACGTACTGCAGCCGCAGTGCCAGTTTGAGAGATAGATTGTGCTTCGACAATGCGGTCAGCAGCTGTGGCAAGGTCATGAATGTTGGGAAAATCCTGAAGAGCCAAGATAGCCCGGACCTGAGAGGGTAATTGGGCTAAAAAGAAAGCACGTCTTAATGTTTCTGCATCATTGTTCAGAGATTCCAGTTTTCGAAGAAGAGCTGACAGGGTTCGGTCACCCAAACCGGAAATGTTAAGAAGTTTAGCATCTTTTTGAGCTTGATTTTTACCAAAGGCACTCAGTAATGCAGCTTTTAGAGCATTGTACTTGTTGTCTGCAGGGGGATTAAGAAATTTTCTTTGGCAGTCTGCAAGTGCTATTAGCTTCAACCTACCTAAGTTTAACTTCAGCAGTTTAACTTAGGTAGGTTTAACTGCTGAAGTGTAGAGATTGGTAAAATTAAAAAGTTGAAGCGGTATTATTTTCCCTTTTTAAAGTCAGTTAGCCTCGCTTATCGAAATGAGTTATAGGTTTACTTGCACAAAAGTCATATAGCCTATCTCTGTTGCTGGATAGGCTAGGTTTGTTTGTGAGGAAATGATAAAAAGTCAGGCCACAGGTACGTGCTTATTGTGGTAATCCAGTATCTGGGTGCAGTTCCTGCGGACAGACTAGTTTTCTATACTGCTCAGACGGCAGAGTGATTAGAGCATCCGCCTCGGCAGCTGTAGACTTGGGTTTGATTCCAAGTCAAATCAAACCAATGTGTTGGAAACAGTAATTCAATTTTTCTTTTGCCATTTGTGATAATTTGGTTTAAAAATTGTAGCAGCGCCGCTAGTGGTAGCCTTAACGTTTTGAAGTTATTTGTCTGTAAATTGGGTTATTTTTCATGGTAAGTTGCTGGTTTGGCAGCCTGTGGGGTTATTGTTTTTTACAAATAGGTTTCTAGGTAGGTTTCTGGTTGGGTTTCTAGTTTGGCTTCTAGTGTTAGTTTTCTAGTTTATAATTCTGTTTGAATAAGACTAGTTATTTGTTTGCCGGTTTACGGCTGAGGGTGTTGATAATAAATAGGTTTGTTTATTTACATGGTGTGCACTCTCCCTGTGGATCGGTGGACAGGTTTAGTCTATTTCGGTAAGTTTTGGATTACCTAAAAGAAACTTATCAGTGAAGGCCCCACTCTGCCACTTGAACGAGCTAGAGCTGTCAAGAATAGCTGGTAACTGCACAATGACTATAAACTTGGTATTCACAGCTTCCCTGCTTGACGCTTCGCATTTATGAGACAGTGTGGAGAACAAGCCGGCAAGTTTACTAGTTGTGCCGTTGGGAGAGGCACCCAGCGGGATCCCTCATCTTGGTGTGGTAGACAGATGGCCGGCAACTCCTAAGCGAGCTCGTATAGCGCTTTGATCGCTCTCTCGTGATAGGAGGATAAATATGCAACTAAATACAAAAATACTCTACCGATGCTATTGGTGCTAATAGATTTCATTCAGCTTGGCGCTTAATTATCATTTTCATTTATCTGTAAGTAATAATTTAGAGAATCAATGGAATACATAGTTGTTCACTATGATGACGTCTATTAAAATGAATCAAAAAAGTTAACTGCAACAAGTTTCAACACTCTTGAAGTAGGCTAATGTGCTTTAAATGGCTTAGTTTGGATTGTCCTGAAAAAGTTATTGCTGCTAAAAATTTTGCAATTATGGGATATAAATTCATTAACTGATCTGTCACCGAGCGCCCATAGGCATGGTTTTCATCAATAATGCTATTTTCGATTAACCAATAAAAGAAATATTGAAAGGCGTGTATGTTCGAATTCTAAAAGAAAATTTCCAGAAGATGATTCTCCTGAAAGAATTGAAAGTTTATCCATACAAGCGTTGCGGTCATCAAGTTCATTCAACATTTGTGAAAAAGAAAAGAAATCAGTGACTTGGCAGAGGCGATGATCTTTGCTTTTCCATCCACTTCAGGAAGATGTCTTTCAATATTTTGTAAGCAATTACGACATGTTCTGTGCTGCGCAAGCCTCTGCTTTCCCTACTTTTGCCCTGTTGCAGCCATATGGTGTCTACTTTATTACACTTTATGAGCTGTACCCGTAGATTAGATTGGGAAGGTCATTTAAATACTTTGGAGAAGATAACTCCTTGGCTGCTTGCCTACGATCGTGTGAATTATTCTCGCAACGTTCCTGTCTATTTGCATGAAATGTGTGAATTTGAAAAAACACCCATTTGCTCATGAGCATTTACGTGCAGGTGAATTTGCTATTCAGCAACAAGATCGGTAGGCCTACAGATTTTTCGCAACAGCTGCGGATCAAGTGATTGAGCAGACTGTTAACAGAGACAGTAAATCAGCTGGTGGAATAGTTGGAATTACAACGCAACCTAATGCTGTAGCTAAATCGATTGATTCTCAGTCACAGCGATTGGCTATGACCCAGTTGTGTCAAAGATACGCTAATAAAGATGCAGCAGATCGGCGTAAAAAAGATTCTTGATCCTTCACGTCGTGCTCGAGACGCAGCTGGGGTCGATAGTGTTATTGATGTTGTTGAAGCTACGATTAAACCTTTTGATTATGAAAGATCTGAGTTAATCAACATCTACTCTGGGAGTTGTTGCATCCCCTCTTTATCAAGAAGATTTCACGAAAGCTTATGAATGTGGAAAAGAAGCAGAGCATCATTTTACTGCCCGGTTTATCTCTGATCCGAATGAACCTCATCTTACCTTGAAAAAAAATGAACTTGCACACATTTAAAATTGCTGTAAAGCCTAAAAAGGATAAGAAAGGAAAGTATTTATCGAATAGAAAGCTGTTTGCTCGACTCATCATACTGGTAAAACAAGATAGAGTCAAGCTTTAAGAAGTGCATACTTATTCCCCTGGACCAGTGTCATATCCCCTGGCAAGTTCTGATGGTTTTCTAGCTAAAACGCCCGCATCTGTCTTAGTTGATTTGGTCCAGAGCAATTGGCCCGTAGAAGAAAAAGCTATCGGCGCGATGTCGAGTTGCGCTGTTGTTATTAATGCAATGTGCTTGATTCACAGTTTTCTTCGGTTTCGACTTCCTAAGACATTTATGGACTTTGCTGCTTGCATTTTAACTTAAGTTACAAAAATGGGTCGTCGCTTTAATGCTTGCATAGTTGATATGGTACTTGACGCTTATCCAGTTATTTCCATCAGCGTTCTTGAACATGCCCGTCGTTTAGGCCAAAACATCCAAAAAGTCTCATAACCTCTACGCAGAATTATTAGCTCAAAGCAGCAGTTACCAAAACAGTGGAGGGAATTTCTTCGTCACGATAAAGAAGACCTTTCCGTTTACCTCTATCGAGAACTACTAAAAGAGGTAAATTTCTTTTTGATTTATTCGTTACGCATTGAGCTTGTTGTAATGTCACTTTATTGTAGTGGAAAAACCGTGCAAGTTCCGGAGCTTCACTGTGATCACGCCGAAGCTGACACTCGGTTGATTTTGAATTCTATGCACGTTGCCGAAAAGTATTCAAATATTTTTCTGTCCAGTGCTGACTCATATGTTTTTGTAATTGGTCTTTTTCTGGCCCAAAAGCTACCAGCTACCATTTATTTGGAGCATGGTAAGTACAACACGAAGTTATTAGGCATTCTTAAAGTTTTTTTTTTTTATTACCTGCTGTTGTTACTAACTTGATGAAGTCTAATGCTTTAAATAGAGCGCGCATGGGTTGCTGGATAAAAATTTTTCCTACTTTTACTAATTGCATTGACAATTAACAAATGCTCCAACTTAAACTATTTGTATTTCATTTTTAGGAATCCAGAAGCGCATCAAAGGCATTTCGTTGCTAAGACAAGAGATGGAAAGTCGCACTACCGGAGGGCTTTTGGGGTTGCATATTTTTACCGGGGTTGATTCAACTAGTGCTTTCGTTGGAAAAGGAAAAAAGAAAGCATTTGTACTGTTCAAGCAATATGTAGGCTACAGTTCCAAAAAGGATTTTAAAGCCTTGGGCATATATGGGACGTTTTGTGCTCTAGCTTTACTGGCATTCTGGCATTTACATCAACGAAGCACGGTACAACCTTTTTTGTGCAAAAGCTTTGAGTGGGGTAAGTTTGCCCTTCTGCCGCAATGCCCTGGTACATCATATCAAACGAGGTAATTATCAGGCGGCTATTTGGCGGAAAGCACTTTAAACTAATACTAATGTTCCAAGTCCAAACGATAATGGTTGGATAATTGCTGCAAACAATAAAGTTTTGGTCCGTTGGATGACTCATGAGCAAGCCCCGTCAGAATTGCTGTAAAATTACTTTTGCAATTGTAAAAAATCCAAATGTTCTTACAATCAGTGTTCTTGCGTTGTAAACGGCGTATCATGCACCGAGCTCTGCTCTTGCGTTGTTTGTGAAAATGATTCTGAAACCGCAATTGAAGTAGAACTATTGAATGATGTCAGTGATGACGATGATAGTGATGACAACCAATTTGTAGCCAGTTGAAAAATGTTGAAATGAGTTTGTCGTAACTAAAGGTTTTATTTTAATGCAACGAAATTTAATATAGCTTATTCACACAAATTTCTCTTCGTTTTTCAAGTAATAAAACCTGCTTATCAACGTAGCCTTGGTGTTTTAGCTAGATACAAAATTTAGTCAATGAAAATATATTACGGCGTAAAAATTTATGTTTATATCTTTTTTAAGTAGATTGGCAGCAACGAACAGTAACTTATAAAATTAATTTGCTGATCCAATCAAGTTCTTGTTCGTAAAATATATTTCTTTCGTGAATTATGATGCCATTGTTTAACTGCATAAATTTGACACAAAGGGTACCGGTACGTTGTTTCTGGTTACATATAAAAAATACTTTGAAGTGCTTAATTCATACCAATTGAACTCCTTGGCGTTAACTTGATGCAATAGTTGAAATACGTGAAGTACTGTAAAGTTATCTGTTAGAGAGTAGGATAATCGTCTCGTAACCTAAAAAGTATTTGATAAAACTGAACAAAATTTGCAGGTGTGCCAGTATGTACCGTATACATAATTTATCCACGTCAAGTTTCAGATTATTTTTCAATGAAAATTGTGGTTAAAAAAAATTTATGTACACTCTGTTTAGAAAAAGTTTTTACTTGTGGGTGATATGACGTCATCAACTTATGACGTCAGGATTTGGCACAAAAACAAAATATTGACTGAAAATGTCCCAAACTATTTTACAGAGTTTGCATTGCTAACACAAGAAGTTGAAGCAATTACTCGATACAATTATTTACTATATTGTATGATTGCGCGTTAAGCTAGCGGTTAATGACTGATTGCTGTACGTCTGTGGAAAAAAAAATACTCCATAAAACTAGCCAAAATTCAGCTCTTTAAACTTACTATAAATGAAGTTATAAGGAACTGTATATACACCCTGTCTAGCAAAAATATTTTTTTGCAAAATCGTACTTGTGAGTTATGACGTCATCAACTTATGACGTTAATATTTGAAATAGAGGCAAATTATTGACTGAAGATGTATCCAAACTATTTTAAAGTGTTTGTATTACTAACACAAGAAGTTGCAAGCAACTACTCGATACGATTACTTATTTTCTGGTCTGGTTGCGGTTTAAGCTAATGGTTAAAATATAATCATTGTACGTCAATAGCAGAAAAACTACTGAATAAAACTGGTCGAAATTTCGCAGATGTGGTAATATGTATATTTGAATTTTTCACACCGATTTTCAGCTTGTCAAACATACTACAACCGAAGTTATAAGGAACTGTATACACCTTATCTAGACAAAATAATTGTTTTTACAAAATCTTTTACTTGGGGGTTATGACGTCATCGACTTATGACGTCACAGTTTGGCACAGACATATTCTGTCAACCAAATGTCACTTTGAAAGTGGTCTGACGCATTTACATCTACCACAAAAAAATTTAGAGGCTTTTAAATGTGTGTAATTTCTGCATCTTTAAAAGAGCTATTTTTGTCTTTATGACGTTATTATGACGTAACGGCACCTGTTGGACACGGAAGACACGAGGTTTAAATTCAGCATTTCTTAATCTTCAAATTTACGAAGTTTCATTTAGTTCTTCGGTGGGTATCACGAAATCCATTTTCTAGGCGTTTTTTTTTTTTGATAGCGTAACAAGGCCTAAAAGTTTTTGCTACGCGTCGACATTTCAATGTCAAGTTTGGCACTGTTTTTTTTAACAAGCTTGGCAATATTCGGCAAGATCAAACGATTTTCTTCTCGACTAAGTCGGTTTCCGACCAAAAAATTCGAGATTTTCACGTCTCAGACAGAGGCGCACCCAGGATTCGGCAAAGGAGGGGAGCACAACCGAGGGTGTGGGGGCGAAGCAAGCAAAGGGGGTCGGTTTTCACACAAAAAAAAAACACTCATTTTAGCACACTTTTTTAACGAAAAGGGCAAGCAGTGAGTACAGTTACTCGTGACAATACAAAAATATTTTCGCAGCTTGCGGTATGTCTAAAAGCAGAGGCATGGCCAAAATAAGTGAAACGAGGCTGCAACCAATATCAGTTTGAGAAATTATAGACTGAAAGTTAGGTTTTAGCATCTTATTACAGAGCCAAAAGGGGGGGGGGCATGGCACCGTGCTCCCCCTGTGTGCGCCTATGGTATAAATTCGGATCGCGATCAAATCAAAATCAAATCTTCGTTATAACTTACTCGTGGTATTACGCCGAAGCGTGTAACGAATCGCCGGACCCATCTCCGCGGCTCAGCGCCTGGGCTACACAGCTCCGAAGAAACGTCGTAGCGGTGGCAAGCCGTTGGCAACACTGTGCCGATTTGACCGAGCCAGGATTTGAACCTTAGATCTCCCGAACCGATAGCGTGTGCGCTAAGCAGCTGAGCTAATCAAAGTCCGTATAACTTCGTATAAGTTGCGCGACGAGAAGCTAAATACGCGAAAAATCATTTTCAACAAAACCGCTACAGCGTTTTTGAGAGTCACGTGATGCGTAAAGAAAGTTTAAGTACAAAAATTTTACAGTTACATGTCAACAGTGAAGTAGTTCAGGGCAGGGGATCAATGCCCTCCTAGGTTTTGATTTTTTGTCAGCGCATTATAGTGAAGTCGCTGTAGCGATTTTGTTGAAAATGATTTTTCGCGTATTTAGCTTCTCGTAGTTGCGCGGACAGGAGTGGAGCAGAGACAATGGAGCAAAAAATGTGTCCGAAAAGACAATCGCCTGCCTATCTTTTTTAATGTAAAAACGTTTGAAAGTGTTACAAAAAAAGTCATAACTTTAGTTACTCTCGTTTGATTTTAAAAATTTCGATGCATCGTAAAGCTCTTGATTTTAGTTGTCGTTTAAAACAAATTTCAAGAAAATTGATGTTGTCTTAAGCACTCTACATGGTTAATATTTTGGACATACTTAGTAATTTTTGAAGCAACTTTTACGCTAGCAGCATTTCTTGCTATTTTAAAAAGCATAAATATAGCGAACCGGTCGTTAGCTCAGTTGCTAAGCGCACGCTATCGGTGCGGGAGGTCTGGGGTTCGGTTCCCGGGCCGGTCAAATCGACACAGTGTCACCAACGATTCGCCACCGTTGCGACGTTTCTTCGGAGCTGTGTAGCCCAGGCGCTAAGTCACCAACGACTCGCCACCGTTGCGACGTTTCTTCGGAGCTGTGTATCCCAGGCGCTAAGTCGCGGAGATGGGCCCTGCAACTCGTTACACGCTTCGGCGTAATACGGCGAGTATAATGAAGATTTGTTTTTTTTGATTTTTTGATAAATATAGCGCAGATTTGCAAAAAGTAAAAGTTATTGTTTGATTCAAATTCAATACGTTCAATTACAAAAATTTGAACTTCAATATGAAAGTAGCCTAGCTATATTGATCGTAGTTTTACAAGCCTTTAAAGAATTGTTGCAAAAAAATGATTGCGTAAATTGTTTTAAACCTCATGTAAAAGTAGGCTTCACTGTTCGTGCATAGAACTAGGTTTTTACAACCATGGTAGATTGGAGTGAGGTTGTTAACTTCTGTCATGTTTCACCCTTGGACCAAGTGTAAAACGAGCCTCTAGTTAGTTTTATTCTGTCCCACAATATTCGATTTCAAAAGCCCAGGGTTTGAAAATCAAGAAGCTGCGGCCATGAAACGACGTAGACCTATGTTGATGTATATGAAAAAGTGAAATCAAAAAATAAAATAGATACCGGTATATTTTTCCCGCTTGAATTTTGCTTACTAAATTTTTCGTTTAACAAATGCTCCAAAGCCCAAGGGTGAAGCACGACAGAAGTTAACAACCACACTACCAATCTAACATGGAAATAAAAATTTAGTTCTATACAGTGAAGCTTTCTTTTACACGAGGTTTATAACAATTTACGCAATCATTTTCTAGCGAAAAAGTGTTAAGGGTTTGGAAAACCACGACCAATAACCAGGCTAATTTCACAGTGAAGTTTAAATTTTTGTGATTGAACCTGTTTAATTTGAATCAAATTAACTCTTTGCAAATCTGCCCATTATTTATGTTTTAAAATGACAAGAAATGCCATTAGTTAAAAAAACGCTCCAAAAATTTTTCTCTCTGTCCAAATTATTTACGATGTACAGTGCCTAAAACATAACCAATTTTCTTGAAATTTGTTTTAAACGATAGAGTAAGTCAAGAGCTTCATGACGTGGTTAAAATTTTTAAAATTCAACAAGCATCACCGAAGTTATGACCTTTTTTGTAACACTTTCAAGCGTTTTTACATTACGAAAGATAGGCAGGCGATTGTCTTTTTGGACACCTTTTTGCTCCATTGTCGCTTAACAATGCAACGAATGATTCGCTCAACTTATACGTGAATTATATGGACTTGGCAGCTAACGGCCGGCCTAACCTAGTTAATTACTGACTACTATATATTGAAGTACGAACACGATTGTGAGGAAAGGATGTGAACGTAACAATATCGAAAATGTGATACGAGACAATTTCCATTGTGATGCAATAAAATTAACTTACAAGAAAGCAAACATTAAATGACCATTTCTCGGAATGTAAGCTCACCATAAAATTACGGAGCAATTACGTTAATAATATTGGTAATTTCGGAAAAGTCCCGCGGGCCACTCAAAACTTTTTTACGGGCCACGGGTTGGACACCCCTGTTCTATAGCCTATATGCAGGGTTACCACCGGACCACATCAGAAAATAAGCACGCTGCAGTTAGATTACCAAAACGTCAAAAGCTTTTCATTGTGAAACCACAAAAAGTCGTTGAAGACCAACAAAATAATGGTCTTCACGTCCACAGAGTCCCGTTTTTCCGCTAAAAATCGGTGAAGACCAAAAAAGGTCTTTACTTTCACAGAGTCCTGTTTTTCCATTAAAAACGGCGAAACCAAAATAAAAAAAAGGTCTTCACGTCCGCAGAATGTATTTTTTCCGCCAAAACTTCAAAAGTGAGCACGGGACTCAAAAATAAGCACGTTTCTTAGAAATATGCACATTCACGTTTTCTAAGACATTGCCCTTGAAAATAAGCACAAATCTTAGAAATAAACATGAAATGGTAACCCTGCCTATATGTCATTGTTCTCAATTCTCATATTATATCGACCGATCAGATGGCCGAGTGGTATAGAGCGTCTGCTTCTGGATCGGCAGACTTGGGGTTCGACTCCGAGTTGGATCGAACCAATGACTTGAAAATTGGTATTCACAGCTTCCCTTCTTGAGTTTCAGCATTTAAGTTTACTTGTAGTGCAGTTGGTAAAAGCACTTAACGGAGTTCCCCCATCTTAGTGTGGCAGACAGACGGCCGGTAACTCCTAAGCGAGCTCGCAGCCACGTACAGTGCTTCGTCGCTTTCTCGTGGTAGGAGGATAAGCACCCGCATAGGTGGGCAGCACCACGATACTGTACCGCGGTACTTTTTTAGTACTGGTACCGTCGGTACTTTGAAAAAAAGTACCGGTACCGCAGTGCCGGTACTTTTATTTCTATTTTTAGGCCCTACTCGGTACTTTTGCAAAATCTTTTGTAATAAAAAAAGGAGAAGGTTGCGCAGCTACTCCTTCCGCAGCAATCGTTCGAAAGATTTGTTTTTAAAATACAATACTGCCATCCCGTCAAGCGCGGCAATAGAAAGATTCTTTTCCTCAGGAAAAGATATTTTGAAGCCGAAAAGAAGTGGTCTTTTAGAGTTAAACGACCTTTCCCAAATGGTCTTGTTTTTGAAAGACAATTCAGAGTAAAAGTATTTCAACACTGTAGTTACGTTTCGTCGGTTCTTTTTGCGTCACCGTCCGTCGATAAGGTTTTTACTATAAGAGAAAGTCTCAAGACCAGGGTAGATTTTTTAACAGCCTGCTGCATACAACGTGGCAGTGTTGTAATGACTCGAGTCTCCTGTACAAAGGACTCGGACTCGACTCGAGTTCTCAATGAGGATTATGGACTCGGACTCGAGTCATCCACCCGGACTCGGAGTTTTTCGTGATGGCAATGTTTAGATGAAGTTTTGTGTGATGTCAACAAAAAATAAAAACTTTAAACAAGAAAAAATTTGGGTTAGTGTTAGGTTAGGGATTGGGTTAGTGTTAATGTGTTAGGCTTAGTGTTAAATTAGAGATAGCAGTAGCCACGTGTTGGTTCACGGATCCCTTAACGTAGTCACTGCCTTAAAACCTTCAGGTTAGCAGTAGGCTAGCAATGCTACCGGTACTGCAAATTAGATCAGATTCAGAGAGTGAGCTAATTTGTGGTCAGTTCTACTTCTATTGGATAATGTGGAATAAGATACTTGGTCATACGGCAGCTTCTTGCTCTGCTGCCCAGTAACAGAGTGAGCATGAGCAGTGAGTGAGTAACTACTCATCAGACTACCATGACTCTGTGGCCACTGGCCAGTTCATTGCTGAAGTTCAGATACTGGTAATCTATCGGTAGTTACGAAGCACAAGGAGTACCTTCGGTACTAGAATGTGGTAGCCCACTGGTGGTACAGACATCAGAGAGATTTAAATGGTGGGTATTGTGAGTTATAAGCCGTACGCCCTAATCTACCGTACCGTAATCTGACAATCTTCGAACCGTTTCGGTGTCAATTATTGTCTATAGCCATAAAGTATACCACTACTTGTGCAGCAGAGAAACCATTTATGATTTAGTGCCATAGCTATAAAGTATACTTGCGATCAGCATAATATAATAGCCTATCTCATGTTCCTGTACCAAGCGCATTGCAAGTACCAATATTACTTTTAGAGAAAGTTTGTGGTGTGGTGCAGTTAGGTCAGAAGGTTAAGCCTTTTACTACTAGATTGCCATATTTCATGGAGAATGTTACTACAAAAACTTTTAGTGTCGGGCTCGGAGGACTTTTATTGGTGGTTTTGGACTCGATTCAAGTTTGGTGGATTCGGACTCGACTCAAGTTTGGTGGACTCGGACTCGACTCGAGTTTGATGGATTCGGACTCGACTTGAGCATTTTCAAATGGACTCGACTCGAGTCACAGTCCCAAATGACTCGAACTCGACTCGAGTCCTTCAATGGGTGGACTCGTTCCAACACTGCAACGTGGCTTAATTAATGTTAAACAGAGTTGCGCTATGGGCAGTAGAGATGAGCGGACTGAAATTTTTTCCACTCCGAGGTCAGTCCAATATTCTAAAATGAAAATCCAATCCGACTCCGAAAAAAAGGCTAAATTGAGAGTCCGCAGTCCAATCTTAGTCCAAACATAAAAACACTTGACAAAAATTTCTAATTGCTTGTTCATGATCACATTTTCACAGAGCAACCCCTTCAATCTACATTCAACTTACTGAAGTTACTCATTAGTCTATATGCTGCAAAAAAGTTTTTAAGACTTACTCCAAAAATTCCGTTTTCAAGTTTATGCATAATCTGTTGATACTGCTTCCACAAAAACAATCAGTTTTGTAAATAACTGTACCAGTACAATATATTATATACATTAATAACCCATACTGTAACTACAGAACAATAGACACTGATAGACCTAATGCTTCAGTCAAACTGCAATATATTCTGTAAAAAAACTAATATTAGGATTCTTGTAGTTCCACTAAAATCAAATAAGCAGAAGAAATAAATACACAAAGAAGTTTTTACAGACATACACACAATACGAGTACGCAAAAAAATCAGCAGTGAACTGGTGAACACTTATGCTTACCGGTGCTTAATACTGTAACAGTAAACTGCTAAAAGCAGGCACCAGCACTACACTACCGGTACTTTACCATAGCAAAAAAGCTGCAACTTCTGTTATCTCTGACATCATAAACCACAATTATAATACAAGTTGGCCATTAAGTCTAAGCAAAAGACCAAAAAAATAATTTCAAAATTTAGCTAGTCTATGATAGATTTGACATGAGCTTGCATTAACTCAAATTAACTTAACCTTTGCTTATGCAAATGCACCGGTATCTTCCGTTTCCAAACCTTTGTTTACTTTTTAGGCAATGCACAAAGGTTACCAGTAGGAAAAATATCTCACATTTCCAGTAGCCTGTATGAGTGTGAAGCCTAGCAATCATCAGGTTACATGCATTTTCTACAGTTTAATACCAGTACGGTACTGCTGTTTCAAAAAAGAATATTTACCAGTACTGGTATTTATTTTCAGATTGACAGTCTCCAATCAGCACAACCGGAACCCTGGTACTGGTAACTGACTAATCTGCTCTGTGCTAAGTACCGGTAATTAAAACTACCGGTGTAGCAGCAGCCTATAGCCTAGGCATAACTGATCTATTTGTCTACTATTCAGCATCAGACTCTCTGACGCTATTGCTGAACTGGTTTATAATTGTTATTTCGCTGTCCCTGAGGCTACTTATACATGTTTTTGTCAAATATGACGAATTACAGCGGTACTAGTAAGTCTACTAAACTTAGAGCTAGTCTAAGCCTTCAAAACTGATGCATTAGCCGAAGCTTGGACAGTTTATGTCTATGATGTCATAATCGAACAAACCAAATTTCTAGTTTCAACGTCTCCAGTGCCGTAGCAGCTCAACTTTGGGCCCCCCCAAAAACCCTTTCAAGTCCCCAATACTTAGCTTTCGATATGAATTGTTTTAGGTTTTTCCAGGGGTAACAACTCAGTTTCTCACCACAATGCGAATACTGTGGTAAAATTAAAACATATAACGCGTTATCACTGTGTAAAAATAAAATGTGTAATTTTAAGACAAGTTTGTTACACCCAATTCATTTTCCATAAAACCGTTTAGCTCAGGGTTTTTATACCTTTTTCTGCTCATGGCCCACTAAAATGATAAAATATGATGGTGGCCCAATAACTTTTGCTAAAAGGTACAAAGTCAACGTGATGGCATGATTAGGGAATGCTGATGTCGCTCTCTAGTCAAGCTCTGTGGCCCACTGTTGGGCCATGGCCAATAGGTTGAAAACCTCCGGTCTAGCTAAGCGCACTTTTTCGTACACAGATGTTCTTTTGACAGCATCATAATCTGGAGATCGGGCGCATTAACTTTCGATTGACAACATGGCCAGCGAAGAACCAATCGGATGGCCGAGTGGATAGAGCGTGTGCTTCTGAGCCTGAAGGAGAGAATAGACTGAGGGTTCGATCACTAGTCAAGTCAAACCAATGACTTAAAAATTGGTATTCACAGCTTTCCAACTAGACATTCAGCATTAAAGGGATAGTGTTAAGTGTAGGAAACAGGAACGCCGGTAAACTCCTTTTTTATTTGTAATTATTATTTTTTATTTGTGCTCCGTTAGGTGGCGTAATTGCGTCTTGAACTGTAGCGAGGTAATTCTTTTCCTTTTTTGTAACAGCGTTAGCACGGGTAGGACGTGACAATGTATTCTTAAATTGCTTGGACCTTGGTTGCAAGGCCGTTTAGGCTTTAGCATACTCAGTTAACTAATTGGTATGAAGTGGAGCTGATTGTTGTATCACTAGGACGTTTTTGGGTTTTTAGTGCTTTGTGTCATTGTGTTGCCTAATAGAGGCCTTTGTGTTGATCATTCCTTTGCTTTGTTCTGTAGACCAGATAGTGGTTTGCAGTTACAGGTGAGCTTCGCATAGGCAGCTGTGTGATCGTTCTAGGGATAGATTGGCCCAGTTGAGATAAGCAAGCTGGGAATCGAACCCGTCAGCCCCACCGCAACCAGTTTTTTTACATAGGCCAAGTAATTAGAGAGTTGCCTGCGTTAGCGTGTGCTGTTATAAACTAAACTAGCCCAAGGTAGTCTTACATTAAGAAAGCCGTCAAGTTTGCTTGTGCCGTTGGGAAAAACACTTAACGAGATTCCCCCATCTAAGTGCGGTAGGTAGACAGATGGCCGGCAACTCCTAAGGGAGCTCGTGTAGCGCCCCATTGCTTTCCGTGATAGGTGGATAAAAATGCCAACAAATGGAAAGAAAAAAGATAGTCTGCTGTTTGCCATATTAGATGTAATAAACGTTTTAATAAATTTTAGTTTTCTGAAGCTTTGTTCAGCACTGGTAACAGTAACAACGCATTTTGTAAACTCGAGAAGCAAGGCAAGCGAGCACTTACAGGTATTACTATTGAATTAAAAGTTCAACGGTGTTGAAGGGAGACTGCCAAACGAGCTTGTGTCGTTCTAATCAGCAACCATCTGATATAAATATCAAATGCAATAGACTCCAGCCGTGAATCGAACCCGTCACAAAGAATCTGAACCTGCGTGCGGTATTGCCAGATCATATTGCTGACAATGGCTGTTCATGCACGAAGCTGCTGGGTGTAAACAGCAATGCAAAGACAGAAGCGACATCACATGTCAGCTTAAAACTTTCTAGTATCGACATAATAGCCTGGTCCATCAGTTGCTTAAAAAAGTTTGCTTTGAATCTCTTCCTCAGAAGCTGTACGATATAGATTTGCATCGTAACTAAACATTCTCTTTTTCTATTTTCATTCTCCTCTTTTTTTACTTTTTGATTGAGGAAGACCGGACCAATGTCCAATTCCTGCGCTATTTCAAAAGCACACGTTTTCAAACTAGCAAATCCTTTTTCAATGGACTTTTGCATTCGATGTCAGATTATGGTTGCTAACACAGAAATAGGGTAGGATTGAATTTAATTTACCGATCGGATGGCCGAGTGGATAGAGCATCTGCTTCTAGATTGGTGGACTCCGGGATTCAATTCCGGGTCCGGTCAAACCAGTGACTTGAAAATTGGTATTCACAGCTTTTTTGGTTGACGTTCAGCATAATGGATAGCGCGAAACAAGCGGCAAGTTCGCTTGTTGTGCTGTTGGGAAAGGCACTAAACGGGATTACCCCATCTAGGTGTGGTAGACCGAAGGTCGGCAACTCCTAAGCGAGCTCGTATAGCGCCCCGTCGCTTTTTCATGATAGGAGAATAAAATTGCGAATAAATAAAAAATAAATAGATAAAATTTTAAATCTGCTCACAAGGTGTTAATGAATTCGAATTTAATTTTTTCAAGAGGAATGAATTTGATTTTAAGCTTTGAAAAATGATTGCATCCAACTCTGCACCGGCCTCCTTTTTCAAGTCCTACGCGCACTCTTACACACAGTGTATTCTTTATGACATCATTATGCAGTTTATGACGCTATTTGAAAGTAAACAATAGCGAAAAATTTTAAAACTGAAATATATAGAATCTGAGCGCAAAAAATCCCATTCAACGCGATTCGCCAAGCAAAACTTTGTTTTTGAATTAATGCAACTTCGGGTCCTTCAAGACAATTTGGGGACCCTTTTGGCAGTGTGGGCCCCCCCAATTGGGGGGTTTGGGGGGCGGCTGCTACGGCTCTGAACGTCTCAGTGTGAATTGTCAACTGTTAACGCGCGAATACATCTTTTTTAACGCACTAGAATTAAAAGTACGAGAAGCTAAATACGCAAAAAATCATTTTCAACAAAATCGCTACAGCGACTTAAGTATGGTAAGCTGACACAAAATTCAAATGTAGGTAAGCGTACAACCCATTCTCTATAAGTGGCAGTCCATCGTACTATCCCCTACACCACATCACTGTTGCTAATCCACATCAATATTTTTGTATTCATAGTTTCCTTACGCATCACGTGACTCTCAAACACGCTGCAGCGGTTTTGTTGAAAATGATTTTTCGCGTATTTAGCTTCTCGTATTAAAAGTGGTTGGATTTCGGAATGGACTTAAAAATCCTGTAAACTCGTTCGAAAAACGGAAATGTAATTATTATTATTTTTTTTGAAAAGATTTAAGCTGAAATGAAAGACTAGTATTTTTTAAAAGGAGGTATCCAGTTGCCTAACTTATAGAGTGTCAGTCCGGGTCCGCTCCAATTCAACGCTAAGCTACAGTTCGGATAATCCGGCTCCAACAAAAAAACAGCACAATCCGGCTCCGATGCGGCTCCATGCTTAACTGTAATGGGCAGCCCTAGTGAAATAGGGTGCATGCGCCCTCTGAAATACTTTTCTTCTGGTTTGATACAATTCCGCGGGATGTTGAATTTAAACTCTGTATAACTTCGTATTACTTTATCTCAGCAGGCTTAGGGTTGGATTGGTTGAGTTTTGCGTATTTAAATGCAGGTCAAAACCTAAGCTTAATTAAGAGAACAAGGACGACAGAAAATTTAAAGTAGTTTTAAGACGTCTTTTTTCCAGATTTCAAAATTGATTTTTTCAGATTTGACTCGTAATTTTGCAAATATGCTTTTTCTGGATATTTGATTTTCTTTGATGTGATTTCTTCTTCATTTTTATCCTATCACGAGAAAGCGACGGAGGCGCAATGCGTAGGACGAATCTAGATTCGCTTAGGAGTTGCCTGTATTTCCGAGTTTTCCGCTTAAATTTTGCTTCTGATTTCTTCAACTTGCTGCTACTTAGATTCCACCAAGCAAAGATAATTGTGGTGAAGCATCTTGTCCGAGGACGCAACAACCAGGCTTGGGTGGGAGTTGAACCGTCAACCTTGCGAGCACGGCCTTCGTAAAAACAACCCTCCGAACCACTCGGCCACGTGGCCGACAGACATTCCATCGACTTAGAACTCTCTGCAATAATGTTTCTTGAGTGAATTTCATTAAAAAGATGCGAAAATGTAAAATAATTAAGTACTTTTTCTTGTGAATCCGATGGAATTCGATCGATATACCCTTTTTATTAGCGAGCGGAAATCAATTTTGTTTTTTTGAAGGCCCCCATTCTAAACATTACTGGCCTGAGGCTTACCTTAATAGCATAGGCCTTACTATATTTTGTATTACATTTACTCGTGTCAGCTCAAAGAATATTTGTATAATTTTCCAGACTAAAAACGGAAATTGCGCAACCCAAATTTTCCAGACTATAAGCGCAAACGCAAATTGCGCAACCCAAATTTTCCAGACTAAAAGCGCAAACGCAAGTTGCGCAACCACAAATCGTTTTGACTATAACCAAAGTCTCGTCAGCCTTGCTACGCACAGCCAATCCAGGCTAAACTCATTCCAGACTGTAAAGACTGTGTTTTTGCATTGCTTTACCTGTACATCTCGACTTCATGTCTTTTCTAGGTTGTGCCCTGTTTTTGGCAGGCGACTGGCCCCAAACAACGATACCCAATGAAAGAACCTATAACCTAGAAAAGACATGAAGTCGAGATGTACAGGGCACAACCTAGAAAAGACATGAAGTCGAGATGTACAGGTAAAGCAAATATTTCAAATAGTAACTAGAATCAACCCCAAACTAACGGTAGAAATGACAATGCCAGGGGGTTTTAGTCCTGTATGTACAACAGGAGTTGTCATCGGTCGAAGAAAATAATGGTAAAAGCACTCAGTATGTTTTTACCTATAATCTCTATTACCTTTGGCCAGGGCCGGATTTAGACAATGAGAGGCCCTAGGCTATTCGATCAATGAGACCCTAGTGAGCAACGATCAGACTCATCTCTACGCAGTGGCGTAGCGAGAAATTTAAAAAAGGGGGGGGTGTGCATAATTTCCACACATTTTTTAAGCGTAGTTTTTTCAGCAGAACTAATTTCAAGCTGTTTGAAACATAGAAAAGGCTCTAGGGGGTCCGGGGGCATGTCCCCCGGAAAATTTTTGAAAATGTACATGCTGTAATAGTCATTTTAGGGCTTTTTGAATAATTTTCACGCAAATTTTGTTTAAATTTTTTGACCCTAATTCTGAGGGCTTTGCCAATTATGATGCATTTTCTTCGCACGATTTCTTATCGCTATAGAGGAGGTTTTGATAAAACGCAACTGCAATATTGGTTTTTGTAACTCAGGACTTAACTAAGATGCCCAATCGGTGGAAACAAGTTGCAAAAATATTTCAAATAGTAACTAGAATCAACCCCAAACTAACGGTAGAAATGACAATGCCAGGGGGTTTTAGTCCTGTATGTACAACAGGAGTTGTCATCGGTCGAAGAAAATAATGGTAAAAGCACTCAGTATGTTTTTACCTATAATCTCTATTACCTTTGGCCAGGGCCGGATTTAGACAATGAGAGGCCCTAGGCTATTCGATCAATGAGACCCTAGTGAGCAACGATCAGACTCATCTCTACGCAGTGGCGTAGCGAGAAATTTAAAAAAAGGGGGGGTGTGCATAATTTCCACACATTTTTTAAGCGTAGTTTTTTCAGCAGAACTAATTTCAAGCTGTTTGAAACATAGAAAAGGCTCTAGGGGGTCCGGGGGCATGTCCCCCGGAAAATTTTTGAAAATGTACGTGCTGTAATGGTCATTTTAGGGCTTTTTGAATAATTTTCACGCAAATTTTGTTTAAATTTTTTGACCCTAATTCTGAGGGCTTTGCCAATTATGATGCATTTTCTTCGCACGATTTCTTATCGCTATAGAGGAGGTTCAAAATTATGGAAAAATTGCATCGTCAAAAACATTTATGAAAATGTCTGGTGGGAGGATGCATACCCCTGATCCTACCCTCCTGGCCATAAGCTACAAAAACCATCAAAAGAGTCTGGCTTATTTTAGTCACTTGGCACCATTAATTTTGTTCTTTTTTACTAAAAGGCAGAGTCAAAGGGGGGGGGGGGGGGAGGCATGGCACAATGCTCCTACTTAAATACGCTCTTGTCTCTACGTTTAGGCGGCTAGGCTTATGAAGGTCTTTACGGTCGATTTTCAAAAAAAAGGTGTTGATAAAGGTTTTGAAAAAAAGGTTTTAAAAAAAAATTTCAACAAAAAAAATCTTCATTGTTCGTGACGAGGCCCTTTATTTCACCAAGGCCCTAGGCTTCAGCCTGTCTAGCCTATTGGTAAATCCGGCCCTGCCTTTGGCACAACCTTAGTTTAACTAAAGCTAATCGGTACAAAAATCACTTTGCAGTAGCTAGGCTACCCATGAGCCATTACCCATACACTAGGCTAGTAGCACAGTAGAAAATTTTATTCCTTGCAACGAAGAAAATTCAAAGCACTAGGCAAATAGCACATCAGACATAAGAAGTCTCCGGCCTGGCTGCATTCATTTTTAAAAAATTGAGAAAAATATGAATATCAGTTCTGCCAGGTTTGACGTGTCACGTTTTCAAATGCAGCAGTTTCTGACATACTGAAGTTCAAACCTGACCTCTTTGTCCCGTATTGCTTGTTGCCTTGAGACTATAGACAATAAGTTAGTTAGCATAAGAATACTGGAATAGTCTTAAAGTACTAAGCAAAATGGGACAAACAGTTCATTTTTGAACTTCAACATCTGAAACCGGCTGCATCTGAAAACTTAAAAGCTTGGCAGAACTGATTACTACATAGGGGGAGATGTTGCACCTATGGGACAAAAATCGTGTTTTTTGCAATACATCAAAAATTTCACATTTTTCGTGAACAAAACTTACTAAATGATAAAGTTTAGTGTCTATGTTGAATCTTACAAATTAAAAAGAGCTTGAAACTTGCCGTCTTCCAAGGTTTTTTGAGTGTTCAATATCATCGATCAGATGTCCCATGGGTAAAGCGCATAAGGGACCAATTGGACATGGTTATTGCGCCTGTTGTCTTAGGTAGAAAACATAGTTTAAACTTACTGTAGATAAACATTTGTGATTGAATTGAACTTAAACACTACTTTGCGATTACTGCTCACGAGTCTACTCATATATTTATGCAATTGAAACACACATGATTGACTGATGTGCTTCGTAGCTTTACACTCCAAAAGCGCTAACTTCAACATCAAACATAATAACTCCTGCTGAACTCTTGGTAAGTTTAGTAGCTGTAGACATTGGCTCGGGCAGAATTTTTATTACGTCGCCAAGTTTAATCGAAGCGAGGTATTCGATTTCTGGATAAAAAAGCCATCCTTAATTTTCATGGAGCATTTCAAAAAAATTGCTTCAGAATCTCCATCTTCATCCGGACCATCAATAATTATCCGAGCGAGAAAATTTTTCCTCTTGCTGTCCAACGAATAGACTTTGACAAGCACATAGCCATTAACTTCCAGATTGCTCACAGGTACGTTATTGTTTTGGCCACTAACATTTTTCCCAGAATCCTGACCAACAATAGAACCGATCCCACCATCATATTTACGATGTACCAGTAGCCTACGGGAGTCAGTAATGAGGTAATGTGATATTGTTTAAAATTTAACAGCAAGGAGTATTCCATTACACTTTGATTGCGTGAAGGCACTTATGAGACAGTGTCCCAAAAGTCAATTATTGCAATGTCCCATTGGTCCAACATCAGCCATTGTTGATCAAATCAGTTTTATTTCTTTAGCTCACAACTTTAGGACTCTAACTCTTCTTAGTACAAAACTTCTTTTACTGCCCGATCTTTCACAAAAAAAAACGTGCTTTTAAGAATAATTCTTCACTGAGAAAACTAAATTTGTTTTTTACCACTAATTTTACTTTTTTATCTCAAAAACCTATTCCTAAACCTTGCCATTTAAACGCGAAAACCACGCACTGGCAAGTTAGTTTGAAACGAATGCAACATCAAACTACGCTTTATAACGGAGTTGCTTAAATTTTATTTTCACATGTTTTCGAAATATAGCACTGTTCCATTGGTGCTGATGTCCCATAGGTGCAACATCTCCCCCTACTTGGTAGGCTACCGTAGGCCTATCTTTATTTATGCCGATTGGTATTGAATGCTGTAGGCTTTCCTGTAGGGCCTATTTCCTATTATAAGTGTCAATAAACTGTAAACTATTTCTGTAGGATAACCTACCAAAGCAGCTGCTTGCCGATTCCACGTGGTTTTTATTTAACTTGTGACAAAACTGCGGTGTCGGTGCGACCAAAAATACAACTGCCTAAAAATTATTCGACCGAAACCGATTTATTTATTTTTGGAAAGGTAACCTGGCTTTGCGGTTGCGCACTTCAAAGAAAATTTAATGCGCAAGTAAAGCGTTATTAAATTTTAAATAAACAATGCGCAAATGCAAATTGCGCAATCGAGAAAAAGACCTTAAAAGCGCAAATGCAAATTGCGCAACCAAAAAAAAAAAATATGAAAAGCACAAACGCAAATTGCGCAAGCAAAAAAATCAGGTATAAAGCGCAATTCAAATTTTGCAGTTGCGCAATTTGCGAAATTTGCGCACTAGTTTGCGCATATTCCAGCTCTGCTGTTAAGGGGGTGATGAAAGTCTTCAACTTCCAAGAGGAAGCGGTAAAACAAAAATGTTTTAGAATCACTGCTCTTCACCCAAGGTCTCTAGTCTCGCGATCATGAGTTTTCATATTGTCCTCGTCCGTGGTCCCACGAAGTATTGTCTATTATTATGATCTCATGAATCTGTAGAGCCTGCGTTATCAGTTGTATGATTTGTCGCATTGTTGCGTCATAATTGCTTGTGTTCGCATTCAATCTTACTGAACAAGTTTGTGATTATGTTTTTTCCGGTCTTTTCCGTGGCTAACTACGAATAGACAACAGTGAGCTAAATTTATCTGATTTCTTTCTAACTTCCTTGGAGTCAGGGTTCCGTTGCAAATCTAACTTACAGCTTTGAGTGCTTTCTGATAATCACTGACACAAAAATTAGGCGCCATGAAAAAGTTCGAACGATTTATCCTACGTGAAGATCCGGAGTGCAACAAATTTAAAAAAATAGCAAAGCATATTCTAAAATATTATTGGCCTTTGACTCCTCGAGCACTTTTACGTTATCAAATCTGGTACTTCTAAAAAAAAATTGGGTACCCCTTCTCTACACACTCCGATGTTAAAAATTCTGTTTCTATTTTATTGACTTCACTAAAAGGTTTGACGTGATTATGATTTTTGATGAACTCCTTCCATTAAAAACTCCAGCGTATGCCACTTCCGGTTATTGGGTCCCAATTCATTCACAATTAATCTTTTTGTCGCATTCTGCGCAAAAAGTAGCCTAGTCTCCAATAAAAAAATTTTTCGCTTTATGCGTGGCGGCCCATTCTTATGGGCGAGGGAAATTGTTGCATTTCTTCTGATTTTGGTTGCTCTAACCACTGGCACTGACTATAGCTTGTTTTGTACCGTTTTTTGATGGTTGATGCATAGTTTACAATTTGTGAATTGTGCCGTACCAAGTACTACCGGTAACACTACAATATTGAGTAACTTAATAGTATTTATCTGGCTAATAGCTAGGCCAAATTATTATGAAACTGTACAGTTTTACTTAAAAATCAACAAAATATAGGGCAGTACTTTCCTTCTGAAACTTTTTTTGAAAAGTACCGACAAAAGTACCGCGGCACTAGCCTACTGGCGGTACTTTTGATTTTCAAGTACCGAGTACCGGTACCGCCGGTACTTTAAAAAAGTACCGTGCCCACCTTTGCGCACCCGATTACTTATGGATCACCACATTCGAATGCAGAAAAAGTCAATAAATCCGACCGCATTCAAAGCCTAAAAAGTACGTATTTTCTGACTTTAAAGTTAATCGTTTTGGCTTTGAAAGCCAAATTATTTAAGTAGACTAGCGAAGGTTATTAGGTACTGGTAGACTAGAGAGGGTTAGGGTTGGTTAGGGTTAGGTTAGGGTTAAGTTGGAGTTAGTTTAGGGTTAGGTGAGGGTCAGGTTAGGGTTAAGTTAGAGTTAGGTTAGGGTCAGGTTAGGGTTTACCGGTAAAAATAATAAAAAAAATAAATAAATAACTAAGGTTATTTTCAAATTGTATTGAACTGAAAATTCAACAGTAATTGAGGGAGACTGCGAAATGAGCTTGCGCTATTCGAGTCAGCAGCCACCCGTTATATATATGTCAAATGCGATCGGCTCCAGCCGTGAATCGAACCCGTCACGCAGGATCTGTCACCTGCGCGCGGTACCGCTAGGCCGGTAGTTCACTTTTTAAACCCTAACCTAACTCCAACTTAACCCTAACCTAACCTGACCCTCACCTAACCCTAACCTAACTCCAACTTAACCCTAACCTAGCCCTAACCTAACCTTAACCAACCCTAACCTCTCTAGTTGTTCACGCACCGGCTTTGCTATTTTCGTCATCTGGACCTGGGCTGGGTTCGATCCAACGTGTGTGTCTCCTATTGATTGGTTTGAAACTGTTATGCCGCTAGTCACCGCTTTTGGCTAGCAGATAATCATTTTGTTTCCACAGTTTGTAATTTTATTGCAATTTTAAGAAACGCCCTAAAAATGTGTTGCGCAACTGTTCACGTGATTTGTTTTCTTGTGGCACATAGCACCTTTATTCCTCAGATTCGTTTTTGTTCAGTTGTGGTTCGGACCAATTTTAGCTTATTATTTTATGTCGCCATTTTATCGAGAGAAGAAATCTCAGTTTTATTACAGGCAAAGCCTGCAGTTGGCAAATAATTTTATTCAATGTTATTGACCCTTTGTTTCGTGAAACTGCTTTGTTTTGGATTCAAGTTTGGCCTTGTCAGAAAGATTCAAGAATAAATTCAAGATATTTTAAGTTTGGTGGAAACATTAGATGCTTTGCTAGTAAGGCCTTGGAATTCCTCCGGGCTCTTATTTTGCGGTCGGTTACGCAACACTAGTCTACTAACCTAACCCTCGCTAGTCTACATAAATAATTTGGCTTGCAAAGCCAAAGCAATTAACTTTAAAGTCAGAAAATACGTACTTTTTAGGCTTTGTATGCGGTCGGATTTATTGACTTTTTCTGCATTCGAATGCGGTGATCCATAAGTAATTGAGTGGAATAAGTAAGCCAGTAATAATAATAAAACCATGTTTTATTCCACGATTAAAATTTGAAATGGCAACACCAGCGATAAGGAAACTTGAAAAGAAGAAAGAAATTTCCATTGAACAATTAGCGCAAATCAAAGCAGCCTTCTAAAATAAATAAAGGCTTAGCTGACATCGCTGGTTGACCAATCAGAAGAGGAAGTCAGCATTTGCAAATAGATTTTGCAGTAGGTTGTTTTGTAAGGAAAGTGTTATTTTTTGATTGTTTTTCTGTATAGGCTGTTCAGTAGGATACCAGTACCGCATTAAACTAAAAAAGGCAGAGGCTAAGGTTAAGTGACGAAACATTTGTCTCTTTGGTTTATTTTGTCGAAGTGGTTATTCTTACCGACCTGTACAAATATTGAAATAAGGACTTTGTTAATTCTGTATTTTAGATTATTACTTCGTCACATTAAATGACGTATCACACACACTGCACAGGTTTTGTTAAGTTCAGAAGCAGGTAGGAGGGTGCTTCATCATACTGTCATATATATCTGCCTAAAATTATGGAAAGATACCAGTATTCCACAGAAATTGAGGGCACTGTTTTTTCTATAAATTTATAAGATTTTTTTATAACAAAATATATTCTTTAAAACAAAAAAAAACAGATACTGCTACCGGATGATATAAAAACAGATTAAATGACCTCCCAGTACGAATTCGTAAGTTCAGAAGCAGGGAGGAGGGCGCTTTGTCATCTGCCTAAAATTATGAAAAGATATTCCACAGGAATTCAGGCACTGTTCTGTTTATAAGTTTAAGATTTTTTTGAAACAAATATTCTGACAACGTACCGGTACCGGTAGAGTTATATGGGGTACCGGTAATTGTTGGACAAATTTGAAAAACGTTGAAAAATTTTGGCCAAGCTTATTTCTTTGGTTGAAATATATGTAATGGTTATATAGCTTATTGGTACGGAACTCTTCCTCTTTCAGTTAGAAAAGGTCCCAAAGCTGTACAACGTCAGCCTTGGTTGATATTCTAACTTTTTTCTGTCCATTAATTACCCCAGTGTTTGGGGTAATTAATAGACACTATCGGGGTAAAGAATGGACAGCATTACATTTTTTATTTTGCGTGTATAATAAAGAAACTGAATAGCACCAACTTGTTCAGCATGGTTTAATGATGCAACAGCTAACTTTTTTACACTATTATAAAAAAAAAACATGTACTGGTACCGTACATTGTGGATTAGCATCACATTCATACCTTCACAATATGTTTGAAAATTTCAGATTACTAAGTTTAACACCAGCAGGTGCACAGAATGCATTGATGCTTTAGCACCATATCATGCAATTTATGGTTAAATTTATGTAGTGTCTATTTTGCCGTCAATGGCAAAATAGCTTTTAGGTCTATTTTGCCGTAAGTGACATCATGGGTTTTTAAGCGCCATTTTGTGCTTGATTGCCTTGACTTCTCGATAGCTCAGTGGATAAAGCGCAGCGTATAATGGGAAGCGCTGCATTAGTTTTATGTTCGATTCTCGTTGCGGTTTCAGTTGGTTTCGCTTCGGTGGCTTTGGTTCGAATCACTTCGGTATGATTCAAATGTGCATGATCTGGGGTTAACAATTGAGTTCGTGAAGACAGTAGCATAAAATAAGATGTAATATTCGTGTGACATGGCATTATGTAGCTGCGGCAAAATAGACCTAATAGCTAATATGCCGTTTATGGCAAATTAGACTCTGCCTTAAATTTAAGTGCATAGTAGAGCAAAAACATAATTAGCCAGTGTATATATACTGCAGTTTCTACAACTGTACAAGTTGTTCAATCATTTAAGTTTTTTCTGGGGTTGATCTAGCCTTAATACCATCATGAAAAGGCACTGTTAACATGTCATGCAGAAACACTTGATGATTTTTAGGAAAGAACATACAACTAAATAATGGATATATTTGTTAATGATACTAAAGTGATTAAAGTTATAGGCCTGTAACATTAGCCCCTTTGGTTGATTTCATTACTCTGTTGTACTCTCTTAAGACTGGGAAGAGGGTGACATCAGTGTTCCCTCTAGAGCAGGGGTGTGCAACCTTTTTCACTGGGGGGCCACTTTCGAAAATTTTAACAACGTCGAGGGCCAGTCACCGTCAAATATGTATAAAATTATAAAATGCTAAACACAACCCGTGTATTATAGACAATACAAATAGCTAAATAAATCAATTTTAAAAAAAAATTTTTTTGTCCTGCCATCGTCGAGGGCCACATTGACTGGCCTGGAGGGCCGGATTGTGGCCCGCAGGCTGTGGGTTGCACACCCCTGCTCTAGAGTGAGAAATTTGGGAAAAATGCAAAATTTAGGCAAATTTTACTGATTTTGAACCAGAAATTAATATTATAAAATGCAAAACTGAAAAACTTAAACAAAAAACTAGAATATTTTAATGCAAGACTGTAGGTTGTATTTTGGTAAAGCAAATTTAATGCAAAAAATTTGTAGAAGGGGTCCTCAAAGTAGTGAAATCAGAAATTTTCGGGCAAAAATTTCAATGAATTTATCATTTGGGCAAATTCGCGCTAGTCAAAATCCTAGAGGGAACACTGGGTGACATATTAATAAAATGTATAATCAAAGTGGCTAATTTGGGTAGTTACGCAGTACCGGTACATAATAATAGTACTACTGATAGTCAAGCTAAAAATCTATGAATCAATAGTTGTTAAGTACTAAATAATACCAGTAGGTGTCCAATAATCATTCCATTTTTTCAAAATTTCTGTGGGGTATTCATTGGACGATATGCACAGGCAGCATGACAGAGCTGTAAATGTTTACTCATCATAATCATGAAATTCGGAGCTTCTGGTAGGATTGCCAATAAAAACATCAAAAACAATGAAAATAGTTCTCAATTTTAACAAATTACTTTTTTCACTTAGTTATGTCTTTCATAAAATTTTGACAAAGTTACTTGAGGACTCATTTTGTGAGATAACAAAGGGTTGAAACTCTTGCTTCTTATGATCAATACAATTAGTAATGCTTTTGCTATTGTGACACAAAAGATGACAGTTAGGCAGCTTCTGGTCTTGGAGCAATCCTTTTGTCCAACGATTACCCCATTATTTTAACTGTCCAACAATTACCCCGTGTGACTATACCGGTAGACTATGTCAGTACTGAAGAGTGAACAATAGTGCATTTTTATGACTTTTTTTTCTGACTTATGTTTTTCGTAATGATATTGCAATCCTTTTCTTTTGGTCTAATTGTTGAATGTTGATGTAATTGTATTGGGTGGTCGGCGCCATCTCAACCAAATACTTGTTGATTATATACCGTACTTGCTGGACCTTCAATTTCCTTCTATATTTTTTTTTTCTTTTTCGATAAGTTAATATTCTGACTCAGAAATGCCAGTATCTTACTTTGGTAATCCCAGAATCGTTGGAAAGAGTGCCCACTGTGTTGTTTTAAACCTGTGTGTGATATGTTAGTTATATAATGTGTTTTTATATCATATGTATCATAAGTTGTTGCATTCGGGAGCAGCAGACTTAGATGACCAATTGGTCTTTCGTTGCTTCCCTTCTGCGCTATTTTGCATCATGATAATGAAAAGTTGAGTTGAGTCACGCTCTCTGGGTTTTGGTTAGCATGAAGCGATAATAGAATAAACCATGCACTTATTTGAATGGGCCCATACAAATAGCCACTGCCTTATTTTATTACCCCTTCACACTCTCCTCGGTTGTACCAGAGCGTGACGAAGAAATAAATAAAGCAAGGAAACAAATGTTACAGTAATGTAAAAATAGTCACTTCCTAAGCAGCTGAACTAAAAGTAAGCTTGTAAGTAGAATTGGTTTAAGCCGAGATATCTTTCACACTGCGTTATAACTAGTAGAAATGTAGAATAGTGCACTTATAGAGACAGGAGATCTAGTCTAGCTCCAGAATTTTGATACCAGTGCTGAGTATATAATATTGGACATATCCAAGTCCAAGGTCCGATGTACCGGTTCTACAGACTAACTGCTAATATCGATGAATAACTTTGCAAAGGCAGAGGCTGAGGTTTCTTGACAGTAACATTTGTCTCTTTGGCCGTTTGGTTTGTTTTATTGAAGTGGCTACTCTTGCATACCTGTACAAATAAGGACTTTGTTTATTTTATTACTTTGTCATACTCTCTGGATTGGGGTTAGCATGGAGTGATAGAATAAACCCAAACCAAGCGCCATTGTCGCCAACTTACTCTTAAAACATGGGGAGGTTTCGTGCGAGCACAAGCAAAGTAACAAAGATCACGGAAAATACGCATTAGGCTACTGTGCTGCCTCCCTCCCAAATAACGCATAGGTATTTGAGATGCACCAAACTTGAACTTGCAAATGCGTTGAATATGAGCACCAATAAGTCTTCTTTCTTGCATAGCACTTAGCGTTGAATCAGCGAGTTTTTTTTTAAAGAGGTGTGTTTCATTAACCACCAACACAAAAGAATGATTCGGCACTGGCACACTTAACAAAACAACAGCTGATTCCGATCCCAAAAAACAATTTGGAATGTAAGACCATGAAAACACATGTTTATATAAAGGTAGTGGAACAGATCGAAGAACAGAAAATGCTAGGTTTAAACACCTTTTTTTCATCATAAGCAAAAACATTTTGTCGATTTAGGTTTGACTGGAACTACCAACGCAAAGGAATGATTCGGCGCTGGCACACGGGTGTCTCTATTTATGGAATAGTATGGCATAGTAAATGTGCATAGTACTCCAAATGTGCTGAATCCCATATAGGCCATATGCCCCAGAGTTTCAAACGGTCCTTTCGTCCCAACCGTCCTAAGGCCCGTTTGTCCCAAGGACCAAAACATGCTGAGACCCAGATCCCCAAATGCCCTGAGGCCTGATAGCATATGGCATACTATGCCATACTATTCCATAATTAGAGAAACCGCTGGTTTACTTCCAGTCAAACCTAAATCAACAAACTGTTTTCATGGTCAGATAGTTGTATACTGTATAGGATACATCTATTATACTGTGTATTATATTATTATATTTTACGGCAAGCTATGGTATGCCCTACGCTGTGTTACATTTACACACTACTATCAATAATTGTGTTTTTTTAAGGCGAATTATTTCAAAATTGAGTGTAACTGTAATAATGGAGGAGTTTCAATGCAAACTTAAAAGCTATCAAATACAGTTATCAATTTTTGGTACAAGATTAAGTTGCAATAAAAAACTTTTTCTTTGTCCTCGTTTGTTACAACTTCAATGTTATTAAATCTGCCTGTTGTAAAAATAATTACATCTGTTGTTGGTTTCAAAATTATTGTTAGACATGAAGTATTTGGAAAATTCAAACTTGGAAGCTTTGAGTAGTGCTTTGACTAGTGAAAATGGTGACTGCAAAGTTATTGCCAGAGTTGAAAGCTATTCATGCAGAATGGCTGGAGATGACAAACGTTTGTTTAAAACATTGTCTAATGAAGGAAATCTTAAAGATCTCACAGTGCTTTCACCTCCTCAAACAGTTATGTCTGCGAGTCCCATTGCCTCTTTCAGTCGCAGCTTTTCAAGTGCTGATGAAGCAGAGAATCCATTGAATTATGTCTGCAGCAAAAAGACTTTATATTATCTTGTGTCAACTTTAAATGCGTCATTTAGACCGGATTATGATTTTAGCCATGCAAAGAGTGATGAATTTAGCAAGGAGCCAAGTGTGACATATGTTGCAGAATTTATCAACAGTAGTTTGGGTGCAGTTTTGGGAGAAAGATACAGCAGGTAAATGATGCAATTCTATGATTTTTGAAGTATTGCTGTATGTGTGATGCTTTTAATTTGGTATCTTTGTTAATCTGTTGAAATTATTGCAACTTAATTTCCATATCATTAGTTATTAGTCATTGAAAAAAATGCCTAGTACTGTTTTTCTCCAAGCAAAAAATATCTGTTAGCTTTGTTTGGGATGACCTATTGCAAGTATATAAATTGATATACTGAAATGCCAAAAGGATTCCCTATTGTGTATATGTCGTGAAGGAATACCGGTAAAGCAGTTGCATGATGTCGTATTGATTAATTTGGACCCAAATTAGTCATGTTGCACATCTACGCTTCACGAACTGGGAAAATTCTCCAACGTAGTTGTAAACACATTGGTAAAAGGCTTTTCAGTATCAAAATTATTGCAAAATAGCTTATAATGTTGGAAAAATAAGTACCTCATTTTCATTGCATGACAGGGCTTCTCAAACTTTTTTGTTCTGCGATTTCGCTTAAAAAAAATTATTTCTGTGCGACCCCATTATGGGTACTTTAACGTTAATGATGTTAAAGCGCAACTTCTAATTTCAAGTCTTAAATAAAATATTTGTCTATAACAAAACAATGCCAATGCACACAATTAACGAATACATTTTACAAAAAACAATAATGCAAATAAACATGAACAAAAAACAATTCATTTACAAAGTTATCATAGCTATCTAATGGGATGAATGTGCTTGCTCTTTTTTGCATAATAGATTCGTTTGTGAGTTGATACGAGACAAAGCAGGCTAAGAACATGTTTAACAGTTTTTGTCAAAGTTTGATTACCAATTAAACAAAAAGGTTTTTCTACTCTCATTATTATAACTGCTAGCAAATACCATTATTAAAGCTATTTGATACATATTGCAAAAATGCGTCATCATGTTTTCTTTTTCTTTTTGCCTTTATCAGTTATCATCCTTTTCTGCCTGCTTTCAATGCTACCACATGAATCTAAATTTAAACACTGGTCCATAATGAAATCAATGGTTTGACTGCTCTGAACTTTAGTTTAATACTACTCTATGCTCTCAAAGCAGTTACCGGTAGTTTAAAAACCTACGCTTCTAGAATGACACAATAAAAAGGTTCTTTCAGTAATTGCTCTAAAATCGCAATGCAAGCAATAAAAGCATGTTAAAGATATTTTTCCTACTTAAAAGAGTATTGTCTTTGACCATTTTGGTTTTGAAAAGTGATATGATCGAAATTATATCCGTAAAAATTTTTGGATGCGTGAAAGCCAAGTTATCAAACCAGTATTTAATGCGAGCCATGACTCGTAAACATATGTTTGGATGTTGTGTAAAAAATTAATGATAAGTTCGTGCTACCTTGCTGTGTTAGTTGTAGTGTAGCATAAATGTACAAGTTGTGCTGTGCTTAACTGTTTTTCAATGAGATATAAAGCGTGTATGCAAACACAGATTGTCTTCCACCTTGTGGTCAACCGTTGATGAAGAAATTGCTCTTCGAGATTGTAGTGTGTACAGCTACAACCCAGATCTGGATTCCGATCCTTATGGAGATGAAGGATGTCTTTGGTCTTTTAACTTCTTCTTTTACAACATCAAAATGAAGAGGATTCTTTTTTTTAGCTGTAAAGCTCAGAGCTTGTTGGTGGACGAGCAGAATAATCTCTTCAAAGCAGCAAATGAAGAATTGAATGAGATGCTAGAAGAGGAGGATGACTTTTATTTTTCAAGTAGTTTACCTGTTGTTGTACCGTAAATGAAGATAATCAAGTAAAAAAACTTGCTCTTGATTTGTGGATAATCGAATAATTTTTAAAGTATAAATGTTTTCACGAGTGTGCCTTGTGTTAAAGCTTTTTGCAAACAAGCCTTGAGAAATATCTTGGCATTTTTACTACCAATTTCAACATTGTAATTTAATGCACTTATTGAAAACGACGCTAAAGCTGACCTTTGGTTCACTTGTTTTTATTGTGTTGTGTATATTTTTTTTAGTTTTAAGAAAAGGTATTTTTGTACGCTGTTTCTGTTGTTGATTTTTTTTTTGTTTATTCGATTTCAGATGTTTATATTTTTCTTGGTTCTTTTTATGTCTCCTTCACCGTGATCATTCAAAAGTTTCTAACCTTTAACACCTCTTGCATTTTGATTAAGTTCTTAAGTAAAGATTTATATTGTTTTGGACACTTATCTACATTCTGCTACAGTAGCCTACTTAATATTCTTAGGACTATAATTATGTCATGGGATTTGCGCTGGAAGCTAATTGTTTTTGTAACTGGTCATGTGATCTGGCATGGTAAACAACTGCTTACTCCACATATGGCTCTTATTGCAGTTACATCTCAAAGATGAATTTAGGACAATTTTGATTGAAAACTTTCAAGCATCTGGCTTTTGTTCGTAAAGCCAATTCGTAAATAGTGGCTTTTGCTATAAATTTATTAACTGCTGGTTGCACACTTTTGATATTTGGACATGATTGTCAATGAGGTAACTAATTGACAAATGATCAATGAAGGCTAGTACCGAAGTCTATACAGTCTAGCTACTAGGCTTAAGAGAGTGATTCAATCTTATGTATCAATATAAAGAATTTTATTTAATAAATTTAACTTAAATCTAACCCTCCAAGATTTTTGGCTAAATTAAACGTAATCAGAAAAATCTGATTACGAGTGGTATCAGATTTTTCTGATGATGTATAATTTAGCCTAAAATCTTGGAGGGTTAGATTCAAGTTCAATTCATTAAATAAAATTCGTTAAATTGACAAATACGGCAATTCGCACGTTTCAGTTTTGTGATACACATTCAATCATCAGCTTAATGATAAAGTTTTTCCAAACTGGATAGCCAGTTTCTCAGTCATAGCTAGTGCAATTTTGGGTCGACAATTCGAGATGTTGGGAAAGTGGTAACCTGAGTTTAGAAGGGTTTGCGCGACCAGCTAAAGTGGAGTTGAGCTTTGTTTGTAGTTTTATGAAGCTTTGATCGACTTGGCTGAGTCAAGCTGCGTGTCATTATAAAAGAGCAAACAAAACTAAGCCTCGCTCCACTTTGCATATGCGTGTGAACTTACCATTAATAGCATGACAAGTTACGTTCCTGATCATTGCTGTTGCGAAGTTAACGTTTGATTTTGAGCCTGACTTTATTACGTGAGAAGATATTATATCGCAGGTGTTGCTGACACTCACCTTCAATGAAAGTAATTTTTGCTGATTTGCCGCAGTGGTTTTTAATCTTCGATATTATTTGTCTTGGGAAAAGCCTTGTCTTATAAAACGTTGACATAAATCGTTAATTACCAAGTTCGTTTTTGAGGCAAAATAATCCAAAGAGAAAAACTGTTGGTTACCACGCATGTATAATATCTTTTTTTATGTTGGACAGTATTATTATTACTATACAATGTGCTTGAAACTTTTTCAGTTTAATATGTTGCTTATACCAAATATTCGAAAGGAAATATTAGAATTGCATTAATAGATTTATCACTGATGTAGCAACTGTTTTATTACCTCAAAAATATGTTCTATCACTATAGCGTGGTAGAACTACAAAGAAGAGTACACTAAGTCAACTGGTGAAAAAAAAAACAAAATAATAGTCAACGGTTAAGATTATCGCTCGATAGCATATTCATTGGTGTGCTGAGCTGAATTGCTCAGATTTTGATTGTAAACGGAGTTTTTCTGGACATTTTCTACCTGTTATGGTTTTTTATGGTGTACTTAGAATAAGCAGTTGCGTTGTTCCAGTTTCACTTTCTTTTTAAGCTTGTACATAGCTTTTGCTTACTATTGTTCTTTGATTCTTGTGTCATCACATTGTGCGTTTTCGAGCTGTCGATAAACAGTATACATTTTCTGGCTGTGCGGGTTTATATGTCGAGTTAGGTTTTCAGCGTTGACGTGACTTAATTTAAAAAATATCACCTAAGACTTGCGAAAATTTTGAGTTTCATGTAATAGATTGTAAACTTTAACACTATGTAGTTTTGCTACGAGCTGTAATTTAGAGAAGCATGGTACGTACAGTGCTATGGTAACGGATGTTTTTCCAACAAAAAAGAACCAATTTTTATCTTATATTGTAGAGGGATGGCTTTCGTGACTTGCGTTATTTATCCTTCGGTCTTTTTATCGTTTTCGTAATTTTGTACATGTTATGATTCAAACGGTGCATGAAGCTTTTTCTTAATTGTGCCCTTAACGGGAAAAAAACTACAGTTTGTTCTTTGTTGGAAACTGGCAAATGCAGCAGTTGCAAGGTCCTTCGGGCTCTACAAGAATTGGTGCAAATTTCATAACAAGTAAAAAATTTATCTTCATAATTATTTAAGAATGCTTTTGCGAAATCGCTTAACATAAGAGATGTATTGTACTATAGTTATCTGCAGTAGCCAACTCCTCCTTTGGAAAAATAATCATTTGAAACATTAATTTTTTTTGCGCTAAGATACCATAGTTAATCGTCATGTTTTCATACGCAGTTGTGTTTTAAAACACTAGCTAGGTAGTGACTACTGTACTGCTCTGACGTCATTTCCTCTTTTTACGATGACGTAATGCATATCCCCATGATGTATACATTTACTTCCTGTGGTCGAAATGGCTAAAAAGGGTTTCTTGTCATTCTTAGACTTGAAGCAGAGCTGTTATTGTACACTTGATATCTTTTTTTGTGCGTAATACAACACTCTTATATAACTAGCCTAATGTTTTCGTTGTGCGGTGAGTATCAGTTTAATCATTACCTGCAGCAGCTGTAAACGTGACTGGAATGCACCTCACCAGTCATTTCAAAAAGGTATAGTGGCACAGGTAAAAGTTACCTCTATGGCTTTATGCAAAGAGTAGGCCACACATGGTCACATAGGCATCATGATAAGCTTATCGTTTAGTGGACATTGGTGCTCACTGCTCAGCATCTCAGTTGCTGTTCTCTGCACTGGCCGTTTACTATGTATTACTCTGCTCTAAAAACAGTTGTTTTAAGATTTACGGTGAATACTCACGAAAGTAAGAATGTGGAAGCGTACTGTAATTTACACCTCTTCAGCAATTTTTCGAAAGGCAAAAGTTTAAGGCATATTTTTCAAGCGTATACCTACCGTAACCAAATATGGAAGTTCCAAGTGTAGCTGTTCCGAGAAGCTATCAGCTGATACCTCAAAACATGACCTGTTAATTGAAACAAAAGGCTTGAGTTTCGGAAAAGAACAATAGAGACTCAAATTAACAGTAGGCCTACTGTTGAAAGTTTGATTATAATATTGCCTTGATTCACAATTGCACAGAATAATAACACGCACCCATCACCACCACTTTACAGAAAAATGTGAATTTTGATGGTGAAGTGGCGTTATCTATGGAGCACTTTGAAGTGAAGAATGTCGTAGGAAGTCCATCGATAACAATCGCAGAGTAATAAACATTCAACTGTTAGTAATATACAAATCTTCGAATAAAGAACCAAATTTTATCAGTTTGGATTCTCCTTACTCCCTGGCAAAACTGTTTCGTGCGTGCGTCGCTTTCACGCTTTAGGTACAGAAATATAGCAGCCTACTTTCTAGATCTGATACAAATTTTTCTCAGTTCCTAACGTTATTGGAGTAGGCCTATCCACCTAATTAAATTTTGAGAAACTTACCGCAAAAGTCCAGGATAGAAAACAAAGCGTTAAGACGTTTACTAAAAACCTTACCAACTACTTGGCGAGTAAGCCAAATCGCGAACGAAAGTAATTTTACGTCCAATTTTGTTGCTCCCCTTTGTTTTTTCAGGTTCATAAATCGATGATAGACATTTAAGTAATGTTCTGCATTATCAACGCCTTCTTCGTGGTTCACATTTTGATTCCTGTGTTGCGAGTAGTGATGTAAAAAAAATAGTTTTTTTAGCATCGTTTTTTATTGCCTTTTCCTTTTTTTGTATTTCATTGGTTTTTTTACTTGTTTAGTGAGGAATCATTTGGTAGGGATGTGTTTTAAATGGCATATAGTGTTTATTCCAAAGTTTTCCACTTGCTATGACCCCTTCATCGGTCTATTAATTAGGAACAGTTTCCTGATAATACAGTCACACCAATATCTGACGCCCAATTTCAAGCAACGTTGTCAACTCTTGGACATTGCACCAGCGTACAAAGGACATTGCACCAGAGATGTTTGATACCAACATGCGCGTAGTTGACCTTGGCAAAAAAATTCTACTTTCATTAAGAACTTCAGATGCTATTTTTGATTAGCCTACGTAAGTTTGTTCACGTATTGCCTCTCGCTAATACTCAATTTTTAGTTTGATGGTTACTGGTTAGAAAAAAGAGCCTTTTTGACGTGAAGCTGGATCGTTGTTAAAGCAATGTCAAAGCCATGCAGTTAAAAGCAACATCTCAACCACTCTTTTTTAGCTCACCTTTAAGCTCATTGATCTACTAAATTCTGTACTGCCACTACGGCAAATTTCGAAAGGAATACTACCATTGGAAAAGCGACTGCTGCTACGGCATGGTGCCGATATATAATACAGCCGCAGTGCATTTTACACTTAAACAAAAAATTCTTACAAAAAAGCGCTGGGGCCGCGCTTCCCTCAGGCAAAAGCACAAAACTTTCATATTTTAAAGCTAGGCTCACCATACATCCCGGTTTAGCCGGAACAATCCCGGTGTTAACGCCATGTCCCGGCCTTCCGACCGGTCGTTCAAAATGTTCCGGTTAAGCCCTTCGACCAGCTAACTGAGGCTTAGCCCCGACTTAATAATCAAAGTGAAGTGTTGAGTTATTTTGCGTCGCTTTGTGGAGTCTATGATGCAACGCAATTATTATGGCATTGTTAAAACTGGGATCGTATTGTTGCTTGCTTGCTTCATTGTTACATTTTCTTGTTAATGTATCGCTTCATAAATGCAGTCATGTTCACACTTGAGGTGCAGCAAGAAAAAGCAGCGCTAAATTGATTCGCAAGAGAAATTGCGAATTAGGAAAACAAGTTTTAGGGTGAATAAACCGAATTAAGCAAGAAACATTGTTTTTCATGTCTGCTCAGTTAGGAATAGGGATGTGCCGGATACCTGATATTTATCCGGCGCTTTTTGAGGTATCCGGCCGGATATTACTTCGCAATCCGGCTGCATACCGGATATTTTCAAAGTTCAGGAAAATTGCGTAGAGCAGACTCAATAAAAATAAAATTTACCTTTTCGATCTGTGTGAAAAAATTTGGTGCAAGTTTGAAAACTTGAATTAGGACTCTTTACAAAAAGTAGAACCGAGTACAAACCTTAGACTGCGTTAGTAATTTTTTATATCAAGTGGAGTTAAATTCAGTTTACAAGATTTTTTTTTCGGCGCTGCGAGTTTTGTCATCAGGAAAGCCACTTCAATGGTGTAGCGGTAAGGCAGTAATAAATCGGCTTCAAACCGAGACGGTATAATTTCGATGACCACCACCGCTGTTTCCCGTGAAGACCATGCAAATAATTTACGTTTAAAGCCTGTCTTCTGTCCAACAACTTAAACGTTCGTTTTTTGTTGGAAATGAAAAAAAAAAAAAAAAAAAAAAAAAAACAAACGCGATGCGCAGCCGACGTAGGTGCCAATTTTTCAACAGGGGTGAAATGACGTCACTCGCAGAAAAGTGCTACTAGCACATCGTCACTCGCACATTCCATGCTTACTCGCACATTTCTATGATGTACCAACCGGACCACTCGCACATTGACCAAACTAACACTCGCACATTTCGGTGTTATACCAACCGGACCACTCACACATTGACCACACTAGCACTCACACATTTCGGTGTTGTAAAAACCGGACCACTCGCACATTGACCAAACTAGCACTCGCACGTTTCGATGTTGTAAAAACCAGACCACTCACACGTTCCACTGTTGGAAAAATGGGACCGCTCGCACATTGACCAAACTTGCGCTCGATCGAACATTTGGGTTGTCCGGTTATAATATGGGAATGAACATGGAATGTGCGAGTGCTAGTTTGGCACCCGATCCCGTTGAAAAGTCTCGCTTGAAGCGGTCTTATTTCGTATCTAAAAAAGCGTTTGAAGCGGTGCCAGAGCGTATCTTGACGCTCCAGAGCATGCTCTCGCACGCTTTAAAGCGGTAATAAGAAACAATTAAAGGGCTAGGGCAAAACTGCTGGTAGCAGTGGTAGGTAGAGAATAGGGGTTGAGTAGAGGTATGGGCGAGTTTTTGTGTAGCTAGTAACCCTAAAGCATTGATCAAGATAGATAAAAACTGGTTTGAAGCAGTGAATGTAGACAGACCTACCGCTAGCTCCACTTTAGGCATACCGGTATGTGGTAGGTACCGTAGGTAGGCTACTGGTAGTTTACTGGTACCGGTAATACCGATAAATCTTGGTGAGGTCTACAATTATCCGTGACCGTTTAGCTGAAAAATCTGTAATAAAATGTGAATAGACTAATTATGCATGATGAAGTTTAGCTTACTAACAGACTAATGTCAGCAGGTCAATGTACCATGCAATCGGTTGCTGCTCAATACCGGTACCGGTAGTTTATGATACTGGTAATCCATGGGTAATTAATGTCAATGAAAAATTCGCATTTCACCATTCAATATTCATACCGGTACCGGTAGCTTGTGCATTTAGGGTTCAAGACAGGCCCTCAAATTAACACTTGTCAGTAACTTTGCTCTAATAACTTCGTCACATTGTATCTTCATCGCAGTTTGTTTAGGCTCGTGGCAGCTCACCTTCTGCAAATCGGTTCAGGTTCTCCCTCAAGAATTGGCAGATTGGTTATCGGTACTCTGTTAGGCAAAAATTACCCAAAACCCAATACATACCGGTAAGGTTTCAGTTCGGGTTTGGTTCAACTCCCTGCTTTGGTCAGTGAAAGAATATTGTGCCTTTCACAACAACATTTCACAAAACTGGCAAACATAGGCCTACCTTTGTTGTGTTGCTACCGGTATGTGAGGCTATATAAAAATAATAATAATAAATGAAAAGATGATTTAAGCGCAAGCGCTTTTACATCGTATCAATCAATGGGCATTGACAATTGAAGAATTATTTGCTGTGGTGAACAGACAACTCATACAACATCAGACATTCAAATTATGAGTCTGCAACTCACTCAGTTCGTACTCAACCCATTGTCTTTTAATTCCCACCAAACTTGTTGCAGAATAACTGAGTGCCAAGAAGGAATACATAATTTGAATCTCCAAATAGCAAAAAATAAATGAATAAATAACACTAAATCAACACAACACAAGTCACAGCAATCAACACTGGAAGAATAAGAAATATTTGCAATATGAAATGAATTAGTGATGCACTCAATCTACAGCATATTTGAAAAGCATTAAGTACCGGTAATGTATTCACAACACTGTTATATCACGTAAAATTATCACGAGTACCGGTAGATGTTTTGTTTAAACTAGACTTAGAACATTGACTGTGGCCTAATAACAGGATTACGCATCTGGGTCAAATTTTATAGGGAGAGATTTCCAGTGATCATCCAAAGCATTCTTAAATGCATTTAATGACGGTGAACATACAACATTTTCTGGTAAGGAATTCCAGTCATTCACAACCCTAACTGTAAAATAGTTTTCTCTCATTTTTGACTTAGGCGCACACTTGTATAGTTTAAATTTATGTCCTCTAGTTATAGCTATTGAAGAATACCTTGCCAAACACTTGTACATACTAGTTTTAACCTCATGCTTTTGCAACCAAAATCGCTTACCGGTACAGGACTTTCAATTCAAAATGTGGTTGGATGAATTCTGCGCGGTAGTTACAATATGGAAGTTTGTTTGTTGAAGTATCGGTACCCAAAACAGAGTTTTGGTGGCTGACTGATAGTGGTTGACCTGAAGATTGTTAGGTCCTTTTGCTGCTTCCTAGTTGAGCAAATAAAATGTAAATTAAACTAAGCGTAGCAATATGCTGACTCACATAGTGCTTACAAAACAATTAAACCAATTACTGTAAGTGTCGGTGAATTGATCAACAATTACCCAATTGCATGCAAATTGCTAAGTTTGCATCTACTGGTACCAGTTAAGTTTACTACAGCTGCTCTGACAGTCTGATGCAACTTGCGCTCTTAAGTGGGAACTTACTGTACATTGACAGTCTAATAATAATACACAACCAAAGTAACTTTTGCAGGTGTTTGTTTTGAGAAAAAATTGACCTGCAACCTTACAGCGGCAAGGCACATTTGCATTGGTGGTATGCCATTGATGGCCAATAAACTACCAGTATCAGTAATTCAATGAAAAATATTACAGTAGCAGCCTTGGCATGCATGACTGCTTTCCTGGCAAAAAAATCTATCTTTGGTAGAATTGTATGTACACCTCTGCAATTTTCATGCCTACCCTGTTTTGACCACAGGCCTAGCATACTCTTTTGAGACATATGCCTATTTGTTACATCATAAATAAACTACAGGCCTATGTAAATTACCTATGACATGAGCAATGTTACATTTACAAGGCATGCACTAATGCAGCAATTGGTGGCAAAAAGGGATAGTCCTTCAGAACACTACCGGTACTTCCCTAGTTGATCTGCAAGTTCAAAGAAATGCTATATATGTATCTTTTTGTGCTCCTATTTATTTGAAGTTTTGCGATTGAGACAAAATGATGCTGCTGTTATTGTATTTACTACCTTTGCCTGCATATTCATATTTGTGTTGACAAAATGTTCAGGTTATTACACGTTTAAAAATTTATTTGACTCAGCTCTGTCTGTTCTAAATTTGTTTCAAATTATGTGCCACATTTTATTAGACTGGCAATTAGATCACTAGTGTATTTGTTGAGTTTTTGAAAACTGAGCATGTATTCACGAAGGGTAAGTTTTGATTTCATATGGCTGGTCGTTAATTTACATTATGCACCAGCAGTGTTTTTTTAGAATTTGGCTTGACGAACCATCAAGCAATTTTAAAAGACCGCCAATTTTTAAATTTCTAAATGAAACTGCAATTAACAATTGTTTCCACAAAAATTTGGAGATTTTGAGAGGCCACTGGACAATTTTGAGGACCGTTTCGGTTCCTCAAAACACCTTAAAAAAACACTGTGCACCATTACTGGTATTAGCAATTTTGTTTTGTATTAAGTGAAAGGATGTAGTTTTGAATTTTAACTGAAATTATGTGAAGGTACATTTTAGACAAAGCTCTTACATCGACGCTTGATGTATCAGTAAGAGCGTTCGCTTGGTAGCCAGGAGACTGAGGTTTTATTCTCGGTCAAGTCATGCTAAAGACTTTAAAAGTAGTATTTGCAGCTTCTCGCCAGGTGCTCGGTACAACCAGAAGTGCAAAGGGTTAAGTGTATGTGTGTGTTGTTTGTCTTGTACGTCCTCTAACAGCATTCAATCATTCATGATTGATATTTGTAGTGGGCCACCAATTGAAAATGGCCTACACAATGTGTGCTTAGCACCCGCTGTCCTGTTCCTTTACTTTTTCCATCAAATGTGGTATATTGTTTATTGTCTGTATTTGTTTATTATTCACGTTTCTTGTTTTTCAGAGACGTGTACTGAGAAGGTCGACGGCATTGTTTAAATGCAAAGTTAATGGAAAAAAAAAAGAGTCAGCTTTTTTGAGAGCCTTTAAACCAGCTGTTGAAAGAGCGATGTTAAACCAAGATGCTACACCTGTGCCTGACTTGCCTTTAAACCATTTACCACCTGGAGATGTAGGCATTGATGGTGAACCTTGCTCTAGCAATATGGATAATTTAAATTGCACTACAAGAGAGTCATACGAAGTGGAAAGGGCCAAGCTTAGCACTCGTTGGCGAGGATTGGAAAAGGCCTTACTCCAATATGCTGTCAATTCCTATCAGCCACAGTATTATTTTTGTACATTTTGTAAGGAAGAAAAGGATGATGGTTTGGTTCGATGTGAGGATTGTGGAAGCAATTTTATGTATTGCATGGATTGCTATGACTCAATACATAAAACTGCATGGTTTCACAGACCCAACATTTGGCAGGTATGTTTTAGGTTTACACGCAGAACATCTCAAATATATACTAGATACCATGTGTTGTTGTAAAAAGTGAGAAAGAAATGAAGGATGTGTATGCTGTGCAAGTACTCCAACTTTAGTCATTCGATTTAAGGTGTTTAAACCTGGTTGTTGGTGGTTTTCAGTTGGTTACATCTCGTTACTAAACTTACTGATTGCTGAGTGTAGGCCTTCAAGCTAGAAATGTTTTGTTCCGCAGTAACGCTATCCTTCCTGTGGCTCAAAAGTATCAATGCCTACATCTCTAGGTGGTAAATAGTTTAAAGGCAAGTCAGGCACAGGTGTAGCATCTTGGTTTAACATCGCTCTTTCAACAGCTGGTTTAAAGGCTCTCAAAAAAGCTGACTCTATTCGTTGAAATCTGTAAAGTTTTGGATTGCCACTTTTCATATTGTATGCTAGTGCGACAAGCATTGAAGAAATAACTAACAATAACGTCAGCTCCAATTTTTTTCCATTTTAAGAGTTGGTTTAAACCAATTTTCAAAAACTTTGCCTACTGTAAAATTTTTTTGAATTATTTAGAAAGAAACTGGCACTTTTGTCAAACTCGAGGAAGATATCAAAACGCTGTCAAGGCCCGACGATCATTGTCGGTCCTGTGAAACTATTTATTGCCGGGTTTTGACAGTTGTTGATGGCAAAGGTACAATTGTCGCTTTTTACCATATTTAACTATAACATAAATTAATCTTTGTTAAACTTTGTTTAAGTAGTAGATGATGATTTTTTCGCATCCTGTAGCATGACAGTGCAGCTGTGTATATGTAAAAGGTTTGAACTTACTAATGAGTAGGTGGACTAGCTCGTATTTTTTAGTGTTAGGTTTTTTTAGCTAAATATGACAAGTCTAACTGTTTATTGACGAGCTTGTTAAAATTACTATGATAATTATCACAGTTTACAGATGCTCGTCTTTCCTGTGAACTACTAACTACATAACTGTGGTGGAAAAGTTTGTGTGTCTCCATGACCCAAAGAACTCTGCTAGATGGAGTACATTTGTAACCAACCAACAAACAGTGAAATACGCATGTTCTACCGCCTAGCAGTTTCTCTTAATGTGTCATGGCAACGAAATTTTTAAAAGCATGGCTAGGTGAAAATGCTTGGGGATGTTTTTATGCCTACGTTCCGTCGTCAAGATTTGTGAGATGGTCACTGTTTAACCCAAGCAAAAATGACAGCCTAAACTCTATTTCTGTATACAATCTGTACATAGCCACTGCTTTCAAAACATCTACATTGTCTTAAATGCAACGCATTGTAGGTAAGCACCAGCTGCCATCAGCGTTCTTAGCAACTTTTTAGCTGCTTTGTTATGAAGGTTTAAGTTGTAGCCATTACATTTGGTTTGAAGTGATGGTATGGTGGTATAAGTTGCAATATTATTTCCTTCCGCTCATGCATTTATTTTTTGTTTTGATTATATTTAAGGTTTCCAGCATCGTACGGAAATTGAATTCTGCAAATGTGAAACTGAGTTTGAAACTTTATATCGTCATTCCTTGTGGCCTTGCTCACCAGTCCTTCTTAAAGTTTGCGTGAAATTTGAGCTCATGGAGTTGTTGCGAGTGTTCAGTTTAGATCAACAAGTCTCAATTGAAGGATTTTGTAGTGCCCTGTCCATGCGATACCATGCTGTAGATGCAAAGAATATTTGGGTAAAAAGTCAAGTCTTTGTTGTAGCTTACTCGCAGGCTTGTTTGCGGCCCATCTCCACGACATTGCGCCTGGCCAACACAGAAAGAATGTTGAGTCGGTGGCGAGCCGTTTGCGACACTGTGTGATTTGACCGGTTCAGAAATGGATGTCGTTAACCACTTCGCCAACCCGGTCGGTCAGAGTATCTGAATAATTCTGATTTTTGCAATTTAAATAGCTTCCAGCCGGAATAGCGTAGTGGTTAGCAACATAGTTTCCAGTGAGGCAGGTTTCGGGCTGGTTTCCCCTATTGGTCAAATCGGACTGTTTGATGTGAGCAGCCCAGGAATCTAGCGGAAATGCGACATTCTGTCTATGTAGCCCAGGGGCAAAGTCGTGGAGATAGGCCCCGCAAACTCGTAATACTCCACTGCATTATCCAGCGAGTGTAATGAATATTTGATTTGAGCTTAAAAATATTAATTTGAGAAAGGATTTTGATTTTTAATTGTTTTCAAAGTTGATTTCGCTTTCCAAGAGCCCTAACGTCAGGTGCTTTAATGTTGCAGATAAAGGATCTTTCCAAGATATTGCTTAATGAAACTATAGAGGCGTATCGCCATCATGTTCACCAGCTCCACAACGTTCTGCCAAGTATGCTAAATGTTGTGGACGATGGAAGAGCCTGTCCAATATGCTCTGGTGTAAGTTTTGAGATATTGTATGTGTTATTCTTACTGGTTTCATTAACATCTATATTTTGCATGTATTACAATATATTTTGAAGCAAAAGCAAAATTATATCGTAGGTGTATTTTATCCTCTGTACTGTTCCACAATGGCTGATCATGCAAATTTTTCTCTTTTTTTATCTTTGTCATTGTGACAGTGTTTACATTGTTATGGTAAACATTTTGCCGGTACCTGTAAGTTGCTAATCGTTGTCACCTGATGTAAAACTGTTTCAGTGTACTGTAGCACCATAATTTCTTAATCATTTGTTACACACAACGAGCCAACTTACAGCTTTCCTGCTTGGGATATAATATTAAAAAGAAAGCGAAAAGTTTGCTTAATGTGGCGTTGAGGATAGCATTTGGCCGGTTTTGTAATCCACCTAAACAAGCGTTCAATAGTTTTCTTCTGTTTCTGCCAATTACGGTGACTATAAAAACAACTAAAACCTGTTTTATTCAAGGTCTCTTGAATACCAAAAGAGGTTGAGCTGCATACTCTGGCTGTATCTCAGCCAAAATTTTTTAGCACTTGAGCAGTCCTTTCGATTCATTCAACAGTGTAACTGCATGGTAGCTTCACGAGAATTTGAATCAATGATGTTGTTGTTATAATTATTGAATAAAATCATATCGTTTCTGTTCTCAGTGATATGTTTCCCTGCTTTACAGTACTTTCTCTTCTAAACTCGACGCTTTGATCGTAATTAAATGCATTGTAAAAAAGCTGGGATGGAAAATAGTAAAGCAGTAACACAATTTATTAGACCTGTAAATGTGCGTATGTCAACTAATTGAAAGAGATAGCGTTTGTTTCATAGAATTCACGTTGTGCGGATGGATTTTGTCTGGATGGCAACTTTGGCCTGGTCCGTAAGGCTTCCTCAGGAAAGAAAAGTGCAGCACCCCGTCATGATAAACATTTTTTCTTTGATGATCTGGAGGTTGACCAGTTCCTGCAACAACATTCTGAAGCAAGCAGAAGTTTAAGAGTGTGTATTGTGTTTGTATTTATTTTATTTGGCTCATGTAATTGCCGGATATTAATGTAGTAAAACTTGGTGTTCCACGACTATGGTCGTCATTTTTCTATAAAAGCTCCAGGTTATCGCTGGAGTTCTAACATAAATTGGAGTTTTCATGACGTGGTGTGGCTTTGCTTGCAACTCTGTTCACATCCCGTGTGTTGCACAAGCGGGATGCTTAACCGATTTAATATCATTGCTTTGCTTCGTCTTGTGGCAATGTTCTGCAACATAATTGCTATTTTATATTATTTTTATAGAGCTGTAGCGATTTCAAAGCTTCTTCAGAAATCAGATCAAAATCTAAGAACGCCAAATTAGATGTGAAAGGTGTTTTCGGGAGCTGCTGCAAACATGAATTTCCGAAATACTTTGTCAATATGAAGCATGGTGAAAGGTATTTCGTGTATTGTGTATAGAATATTTTCAGAACATTTCAGTAAGTAAAGTAACTTTGTTGTTATAGGTTAGGTTATGCCGTTTTCATGATTAAGAAAATATTGGAGGAAAATGGCAACAGCAACATCAATATTTTCTACGACATTGCTTGCAAGTTGTATGACCATTTGCTTGTGGTGAGCTTAAGGTTGTAATTATATACTTTGATGAATTGTTGTGAAACGTCGAAACTATACAGTAAGTTACCGTAATATGTTGATGATTAGGAATTTACAGCGCTTGCGTTTGTTATGTATCATTATTTCGTTCAGTCAGGTTCGTCGGATTGTGAGGAAATTTTGAAACGCACAACATTGGCTGTTCCTGTTTTTCATGGATATGGTCACAACATGTCTTGCCAGGTGAAATTTTAAGCTTTTAATACAATTTAAGGCTATTTGTTCTCTGTAACGTATTTGATATCTTCTTTTTTTTTAAGATCAATTTTAGTCCACGGAGAAAAGAAGGTTTTGGACTTACAGAGGGAGAGACAGTCGAAAGACTGTGGTCGTATTTGCGTAAATTTGCACCAGTTACAAAAGAAATGAAGCCGGAACATCGGACCGATTTGTTAAATGATGCTTTGCACCACTACAGTCTTAAATTGCGCAACAAATTAGGTATGAATATACTATGTAGCTCTAGACATTGTATTTAAAGTAAATGAAAATGAGTGAATACGAATATTTGCTGTTAAGTTACGTTACTGGTATGACATATTGTGTATATTGCTGCATGTTTATCGCTGTGTTTATTAAACCTCGAGATAAAAATTAACGATAGTGTTTGTAGATTCGTTTTTGATTGCAAGATTGAGAAGAGCCGAATCTTGTCTGACAAATGCAACGACTGAGTTAGATGCAATGATATCTGCACATCCAGGTTTGTCTTTTTTGTTTTTCAAAACGTTATGCAGCTCTATTTCTTCCATAGTTCATGTTCAAAGCAATGATGCGCTTAGCGGAATAGGAATGCTTGGAGGAATTTCCATACATTTTGCAACGGCACAGTCATAATTTAGTTGAAAAAGCAGTTGGTTTACTTGTTTTACTATATTGCGCAGTGTCTTTTTTTGCAAAGACAACTAATGAAAACAAGTTGCTGTTCAAGTACATCATTGGCCTAAACATAAGGTTACCTCATATTTGTGATGAAGAACTTTAGGACTATCCTTGTCATATGTAGCTACGTTCCGTTATTAATCCAAGTTATTCATTATTACTTCGATAGTGTGTTGCTAAAGAGCTACATTGTACCTAATTTGCTTAGTTTCGTTGTTATAGCTGTTTGTTGATTTGATGAATTGCAATATGCAACTAAATTAAAAAAATTAAATAAATTAAATTGCAATATGTGATTTAATTAAATTTTTAATATTTGATTTAAAGCACTGATTAATACGTCGCATGTCGCTTTGGACGTATTAATCAGTGCTTTACTGTTATTAGATCGTGTTGTTTACTAGTTTGGGACTGCATTCTGTTACTTATCAATGTATAGGTATCCGGATTTTCTTCAAAGCAGTTATTCTCGGAATTAGATTTTGAACCTCTAGCTAAGGTTCAATATCTCGACAAGCTAATAAATGCATTATTGCAGGCTCTGTCACCATGTCTCAGGTGGAAATTGCTGCGAAGTATCAATCAACCGAGAATGCTGATGATTCCGTTCCATCGCTGTCTGTGATGGAGCAGTATGCCTTGAATCTTCGTGATTTAAATGGTTTAAGGTACTTGCTTTTTGTAGGATGCTTGTATAAAAGTTTTTTGCCAAGGTGCCCTATTTGTCTGTTACGTAAGTGATTGAACAAAACATGTCATACATTTTTTTGTAACGTTGTACTGAGTTCAGAAGCTGTAGTTTGCGAATCTCAAACTAGCATATTTTAAGTGTTGTATAACTCAGCAGACCGCTCTCTCGCCTATACTTGGGTTTCTGCACTATTAAATTGCAATGGCCGGCGACATGCTGCGCTGCGTTTTGGTTGTATTTCAAGAGCAGGCCTAGCATTCAGTTCTTGGTGATCCTGACTGACTGAAATGTAGCAATCTCAACTGAAAAGATGGTTGTTCTACGTTGGCGTGGTGCACATGCGCAGAACGCCTAGCTTGTACGAAAGAAAACTTTTGTGTCTGGAAAAAAACTACTGCAATTTTGCGTAGTCCCCATAAAAACTAGAGTTGTGAAAGATGCAAGAAGCGTTATGAAACACTAAAGAGAGAACGCTGCAGAGAGTCAGCAATTAGCGCAATCATCTGTGTGTTTTTTTATGTCTTTGGAACTCATAAAATCGAGCTTTTTAATGAATGCTTTATTTCTAACTTCACAGAAAAGAAATGACGTCACTTCGTCAAACAGAGCAGGAAAAAGAAGCATGCGAACTTGCCGGAAAGATAGCCAAGTAAGTTCCTTGGTATGGTGAAACTTGGTTATGTTATTCGATTTTGCTTTTCCGCTTAAAGGTAAAGGTATGGACACTTGAACAGCGGGTACTGGAACTCAGATGGTGTAGGGCATATAATGCATTTCTGCGAGGCCCAGTACAATCATCAGTCGAAATCGATTGAACGCTATTGAAGTTGATATATAACACATTTGATTCAACCCTTCGCACTTTCCTTGATGCTAATTGCCAAACAGGATTGCAACGAATGTGAATATTTTTGGCGTTACCCAATCGGGAAAAAAAAAATTAGTCCCCGGCTAGAAGGCGAACGCTTCAACCATTGTGTCAGGTCGTTAGTGCTTTTCCGCTTAGCTGTTGCTTTGATAACCTTCAATGCAGTTGGGCTACTTCTGGTACACGTGCTGAAGAATGCTTCAAATTTTTGTTTTTAGATTAGAGAGGCAAATACACTTAGCCCAAATACACTTAGCCGAAGTCAGAGAAAAACTTTCCTCCGAAAAACTTTCCCTTGATTCTCAAACTTTGGCTGACGCTTTAACGGAAGCAGTCACGAAAAAACGCAAGGTTTTTTCTGGCAAATTGAGAAAATTAAATGTGGAACGCCTGTTTCTATGCAAGCTTATAAAGAAGTACCCACGTAAGTAGGTGAAATAATTTGTTTCGCCAAATCTTAAGCGTACTACTACAAACCTATACCTATCGTAATGGAATTAATTTTTTGCAGATGGTCAAAGTGTTCCAGAAAGAATCTGTAAGAACATAAAAAGGGTGACCAACTCCATGAGAAAGTTGATAGCTTCCTACAACGTAATGGGAGAAGTTGAAACAAGCGGACTTCCCTCCCTCGTTTCCTTGAAAGATTTTTGTAGTGCAACAACGACAGCTGACTATGAAGATTTGAATCAAAAGTTGATTCAGACTTTTTTTTTGTATGAACGCGCGCGGGAAGAGGTGCAGTTTGCCAAAAACGACATGGAAAGTGCGATATTGTTTTTTAAAAACAAAAGGAAAGCGTTGGAAAAATTGAGAGAAGACAATTCTTCGTTGGCGGCTTACCTCACTGCATGTCTAATTAAAACCATGGCTACTTTGGAAAAGCTGCAGAAGGCGTCATCCAGCGTAAATGCTGGTTGTAATGTTAATTCTTCTGACACTGAAGAATTTGACCAGGGATACGTGCAATCATGGAATTATGAAGTAGAACTAGAAGATAGTGAGTGGACTGATGATGAATGATTTTTCATCTCTTCGACGCTCCACATGCCGTTTAAACTTTTGTGTTGGTCTTTCTCTGGTGTATTAGGAAGCTATTTGTAGTCTTTTGTTTTTTTTTTTTTTGATAAGCTAGGTAATATGGTTTTCAAACTAAGCTCCTCGCAGTATAATGATCCGACTATTCTAAGTGTCTACATAGACTTGACCATTGTCTCTTGTATCTGAAAATATTCTGTGTGATTTGCTTAAGTTTAACTAATAAACCATATATATTTTGTTATTTCCATATGTTGTTATGCTCTTGAGATTTGTAGACTGTGCTCAAAACAGAGTTTCCTGATTGGTGCAAACTTTAGATCCTTTCAGTTGAACTATCAGTTTGTTGCGATAAGATTTCAGCAGCAACAATTCTGACCAAGATGATAAATCTCTTTCTGAAATATCGATGCCGGTGTAAGGTTTTTGATAAGCTCCCTTAGAAGTTCGTATGTTTCTTGGGTACTGGTGTCAGCGTGCTTCCCATGTTGTCACGTGACAGTGAATGCTATTTTGAAGTGTCCTCTTCAGCCAAGCTGGCCTTTCGCTCGCTTCAAACATACAGCTGGGTCACTGGTCCAAACCTGTGCACTGTAGAATTGCTGTTGATGCAAAATCTGGCTTCAGTCGACAACGCGCTGATGTTAAGGCGGTTTTCTATTAAATAAATTTCGTGTAAGCATAACGTAAAAATTAACAATATTCTAACACATAAATGAATATAAACTCATAAAGAACCGGAACAAGTAAATGAAAGTTAACAAATTATAAACACAAATACACTCAATATGCTTACCAGAGCTGGAGTCTCGGCCAAAATCTTCGAGACCGAGACGAGACATTGATGTTTCGAGACCTAAACGTGTCGAGACCGAGACGAGACACGAGACTTTTGAATCCAAATGTTTGCAAACATTTTTTATTCAAAATTTTAACTGCCACTTCCTTTTAACTGGAACGATCGAGAAATGAATTACATCACCTTCTTTGTATCGTCACACAAGTGTTTACAAGCTTACTGCGGTACGCAATACGCAGTTCACTCATATTTCGCTTACTTTATTCAATTTTACAACGAGCATCAAAATATGGTCGAGACTGACGAGACATGCCTATTTTCCGAGACTTCAAGGTACCGAGACGAGACCTAGACAAAGACTTCAGCTCTTCGAGACCGAGACTTCGAAAAATAGTGTCTCGAGACCGAGACATGTCTCGAGACACTACAGCTCTGATGCTTACCGACTGTTTTGCAGCACAATCTTGAACAGTTGTTTTGCATCTACGAATTCTTAACAGTATATTCATTAACAGATCTTAAACAGTATATTCTTAAACAGTATTTCCTTCTTATTCAAATAGAATGAACATAAATTAATCTCTTGTCTCAAATAAACTACAAGAATTCTCTCTGAGGCACGACCGACCTCTACAGCAGCAACGCCGAACTGTGTCGATGGAATGCAACCACTACACAGCCGGCTCAGCAATCACATGTCGAAAGGCCCAGAGAAAAGATAAAACTCAGGAAAAGGATTAAATAATTACATACAACTCAAACTTTGCAAAACGGTCGGCTCACGGCATTGGAAGTCAAACTCAAAGACAGTTTACGGGTTCGATTCCTATGGCACATTGACCGACTTGCTGCAACAATTGCGTTTCAGCTAAAATGAAGTTCGTGAATCAGAATTACATTCCAATAAGTTGTGATGACGCGAACTCTAGTTTTAATCTCTGCCTGGGGCAATTGCCCCTGTGCCCCCCCCAGGCACGCCTCTGCTTGCGAAGGAGGTTTATTTTTAACTCGTTCGTTTCATAGTTGATTCCGGTGTTTGAGGTGGAACAGTGCTTATCATACCATAAGAACAATTGCTAGATAACTATTTGAAAGTCAATAAGGAGAGTCCACACATTAATTTTAAAGCATTCAATAATACCAGCTTGAGTAGAACTACGGTTTTGTGGTGGATTATGCGAAACCGTTTTCAAACAATCTCGTTAATATTTCGAGTGGCGCAGTGGCATGAAACCTTGTTCTTGGATGGTTGTGATCACAAGAGTATGGTGTAACTTTTACCCAAGTTCCAAAAGAGAGTATGTTTCCCCTAATTGTCTCTTCCAGATTTTTTTGTCCTATATTTATTCTTTTTTACGAGAAAGCGACAGAAGCGCGATAACGAGCTCGCTTACGAGTTCCCTGCCACCTGTCTACAGCTAAAAAATGGAATAATCCTGCCAATTGCCCTTCCCAAAGGTACAACAAGTAAACTTGTCGGCCCTTTAATGCTGGACGTTAAAGCAGAAAGTTGTGTGTACCAATTTTCAAGTCATTTATTTAACTCGACTCGTAATGGAACCCTTATTCTACCGTTCCAGAAGCAGACGCTCCATCCACTCGGCCATTTAGGCGGTAATTCAGCCACCGGATGAAATCTCATAAAATAACAATTTAAAAATCAACTTTAAAAGACGATAACACCGGTAACCCCTCAGCGAATTTGGATTAGTCAGGCATGGATACTCTTTCTGGTGAAAGTGGGATAAAGAAATATTCAAGTGAACAACTATCACGAGTGTTAATTTACAGAGTGGGCCACAAAAAACTTCAGTTTTGGTAAGACATAAGCCTACCGTATTTCCCACAATTGATGAAATTTTCTTCTGAAAAATTTTTTTCCAGAGGCAAGGTATCGCTAATAGTTGTAGCAGTTGAAGGCATTATTTTGCCAAAGGTCCGTTTTTTTTTCCTTGATTCCCTAGCATCGATGATTGATAAAATTTTCGATCCAAGCCCTATCCAGGTGAATGCCTCCTGCCATTCTTACATTGACATTGTCCATGACGCGATCCATCATCTCTGCCGAAATTCTCCTGATTTCGTATTCGATATTTTTTTTTGTTAATTAATTCTAAGAGAATTATCTTCGTAAGCCCGGACTTTCAATAATTCCAGAGAAGGTAGTCTGGAGGATTGAGATCTGGAGAATGCGGAGGCCATGGATTGTTTGTCCTCGATATCAACCTAAAAATATACTTAGTGGAAAAGCAGTTTCAAGTTCTCATGCATGATTCTTGTAACAGCGATCTGCGAAACTCCCACATCTTGCGATAGCAATCAGGTGAACTTTTGTGGCGATACTTTCAAACACGCTCTGACATCCTGAACATGAGTGTAGTTCTTGTTGTCAAAGGTGAACCACTATGTCCTCTGTTGTTGTTTTTTTTAGCTTTTCTACAACGGCTCTGATGGCATTGCGATGTGATGTTTTCCTCTCTGGGAATTCAGATTGAAATTGTCTGTGGACGAGAACTAGTGATTTTGTAAGAAATTAGAGTTTAAGGATTTTGATCCGCCTCTGGGCTGAAAGTCGTTTTCCGATATCCATCTTGTTATGAAATAAAATTTACTGCTACACCTTGTGAATATTATGTTAGCCGAGTGGTTGGCGTTTTGCTCTCCCAATCTAAACTTCCGCGTGCAATCCTTGTCCAGGTCCTCTTCCACCATGCATATTGCATAATTTTCAGGGCCAAGCTGCGGAGTCCCAACTAGTCGTTGTGGCCCAGAGTGGGAAAAGTATGGAAACTTGAATTGTAATAAGGGTTTTTTGCGTTTACATGGTACATGTTCATGAATGCGCAACTCGAACACATAGGCCTACTGGTGAAAGTGCTGCTTTGTTTGATAAAAATTTCTAAGTTGGCTGATTTCTAGATAGGATGGAAAAGGACCAGCAACATAAATATTTGTTATATTACGTATCCCTTCATTAACCCTTCCGTTGCGAGTATTTCTGGGATTAGCGACGGACAAACTCAAACCAGTTTTTTATAATTAACCCTTCCGCTGCGAGTATTCCTGGGATTAGCGACGGACAAACTCAAATCAGTTTTCAATAACAGCACTCATAAAAGATAATGCCCTTTCATATACCTACCTCCAGCCGAGACATATAAGGCTACGTCATGATATTTTTGGTGATTTCGTCTTACGTGCACGCGAAATAGGGGCTTTGCGTCAACCCTATTGACTAGAGTATTAAGCGTCACATTCTTCACCTTCTTTTGGTCATTTCACGCCTCGCGCACACTTCGGGGCTCCAAATGGTCAATTTTTTCCTTGCCTAAAGCCAAGCTATCTTCTCGTGAGCTTAAGACAGTCGGTGTGCCCTACTGTTCAAGTTGAGAACGTCGCGGACTCACTTGCGGGTACTCCTTTCCGGATATTTTTTATCTCTTCCTGTCGCTATGGGGTATTCACAGCCGCTTGACATTGCTAAACGTATGAAGTAGTATACTCCGGAATTCAATTATTATATTTTCGTATAATGTTGCTAACAGCAGCTTTCTACGATACCTTTTGCTCTCATACACTTTTTTCATGTTCGTAGTGGCCATTTCAGATGACCAAAGGAAATAATTTTAGTATGCAAAAGCCTACTTTAAGTAAGAGTAAGACTATTCCACTTCCGTGCTAAGTGATATTCTTCCTCCTTTTACTTGTATAAGATAGTTGAGAGCTTTTTTTTTCACAGCAGAATGAGAGCTTTTGTTCATCAACACTTTTATTGGAACGAACACTTGTGATACTAAAACAGCCAATTGCAAAGCGAAACGCCAAAAAATAATGCAGAAACACACATAATACGTTTTTGTCCCTACGCAAAATGCACATTACACAGTGCACACAAAGAGAAACACAGTGTGTAACACTTACATGAGACCAACTAGGCATTAGGAGATTTCGTCTTCGGGTCAACCTAGCGACAACGCGTGCAAAACCGAACAAGCAAAAAGTGTATCACCAAAAAAGGCAATTTTGAGGATATTTAAGGCTAGGCCCATAAGAAAATGAAAAAATAGGTGTTTGCACAGTTGAAGGTAATTTTAAAAATGCAAAAAATTAATAACCTACGATAGATCTACACCAATAACATGATCAGTACGACCTTACGCCTAAAGTTACTGTTTCGCAAAAAATAACACAGGGTTTACAGACTAAAATAAACGCGAGATGCAATATACACTAGTTTTCCAATAATTGCTATGCTACAACCGTACAAATGCAAGCAAAATCGAGAAAACGGTGAGGTCCGCATTTGGCAGTTCGGAGGTCTAGATAAGGACCACGGTCCGGCAGTTGAGTAGCCTTGCATATACACTCATAATGCAAACTACACAATTTCAACAAGTAGGGTTTCTTCTCCATCAGCAGGTTCGGGTGCACGAAGACCTTGCGATACAAATCTGAAAAAAATTCAGTTCATTTTGCTTCATAACAGTTCTTTGCTCAAGAAGATTAAAAAAGGGGTATGCAAGAAAACACAGCAAAAACAGTAAACTTAGTGATTATAACTGGTACTGAATTAGAATAAGCAGCAAAGTCTTGGCAATTCGCCAAGCTGCAGTCTGTTTAGGCTAAAATTTTTTTTCACTCTTTGTTTGGTTGCGTGTGACTTTGAGCAACGTATATTGGAAAAAAAAGAAACACAGTGACTACCGGTATGCTAAGAAAAGTAGAGCATGGAACACGCTGAAATTGAAATTTATTACGTAAAAACTACGGTTGCAAACTGGATAATACTTTTTCCAGCTCCTCACAAAATTATCAACTAGGAAAAATCGGATGCATTTAACTTTACAAAATAAATATCAGGGTAATAATGAAAGAATGGGCAAAGAGTTATATGCAATCAAACTGAAAGAATTATCCTCAACTCCGGAAACATGCAGAAGTGAAAGCTAATGCGAGTTTATTAGTAGTTGTGAATTTCTGTTTGATGCATCTACTCTACATTTTCATGAAATTCAAACGGAATAAAAAGGTATTTACCCAGCAAATAGCACCCCATCGAAATACATTTTGATAAGCTATAATAATGGGAAATGAAAAATAACCATGTGAATAAACTTGGACTAACTATAGTTCGTATGATTTTTGATTATATTGCAGCCCTTATTAACTGAACGCAATCATCAATCCACAAGTTTTCCTTTAGTTACATCATTCAGTCTACACTCAGTGGCATTAAGAGCCACAATTACTAAAATCCAACCTTTGGTCTTCGTGTTCCAACCGCAACAGATCCTTTCTCATTAAAATACTTTCGCAAACTTCCTTTCCATACGTTGATGGATTTTGGAAGCTAACGCCATCGGGGAGCCCCGCCATTTTAAATTGATGCAACTGTTTGTATGGCATCCTCCCGCCGGAACCAGTCAGATTTGCTAAAACAAAAAAATTGTATAAAGGTATTAATATCCACATTTTTCAACACAACTTATTTAAGGCGTAGTTTTGTCCATGAAAAATACTTCCAAATTGAGGAAAATAGCGGTCTCACGTTCCCAACACGTAATCAGTGGCTTACCGAATAGCACTGTCTTCAGATTTGGCTTCGGCGATCAAAATATTTCCAGAACAAAACTTACAGTAAGCCGTCAGTGTGCCACGCGTTATCACGATGATGGTTAGAACGAAGTAAAGCGGAATTCCATAGCATGATAAAAGATCGTTGGACAAAGGCTAGAGTACAAACCGTGCTACACACCGTAACACCGCAAAAAATAAACAACTTATTTTAGCTAGTAGGTTCTCATATCATGCAGATCTCCCACCACACCAGCAATAAACGTAACGCAAAGTAACTTTTTGCACTCAAAATAAAGGCCAATACTCACTGCGTAGCTCGTTAAAAAGCTTTTTAACAGCTTTTCTCAAATCCAGCAAGCTTCTGGATGAATCTGAAATTAAAAAAAACAAAAACGTAAGCCTACCACTAGTCGTTAATGGAGATTAGAGGTCTACATGATCATGCAAGTTTCAAAAAATGGAAAAAATATAGAAGCTGAGTTTTGTTGACCTTAGCCTTTAAAGTAGGGCTGTTTCTGCGAAAACAGGTTACCGATATTTTCTAGACCAGTAGTTCTCAACCAACGGGAAATTATCTCCATGCACGTGGAAAATTAAATGTCAAACTTTGATACGAAAGTAGTGACTGATTTAACATCCATTTTATGCCATTAGAGGCAACTCCAGAAGGTTAATACCAAAATGGTGGGTCCGCCGCAGACCCTGAATTTCCCATCCGGTTAAAAACCACTGACTTACTGCTTGTTAGTTAGTTAGTGTCTTTTATTTCCGTACCGTCAACACAAAACTCATACAGAAAAATAAGATGCAGTATAATTAATTGGACAGCACGAGAAAAGAAAAGAAGCAACAACATGATAAACATGCAAGAGGAAAGTGAAAGGTCAAGATAAGTACATGAGAAGCATGGCTGCAACACCCGACGATGAAGATTTACCAAATAAAGAAAAGCACACACAAACATGCAGTACAGGAAAAAACGACGATCAGACAAAAAAGACAGCAAAGAGAGTCACAGATTCTACACTGACATGCAATGGTAGGAAAACATAACAGTGTGTGGCCTTTCAAGGATAATCCAAGTCGTAACAGCGCTTATAAAACTGATAAACTAACGTAGAGTAGATGCTAGTGGAAATCACGTAAGACCCGCCTTAATTACCCCGAGCGCTGCCGATAATAAAGAACCTTAAAAGGCCCAACAGGCAAAGAAACCTACCAAAAGAAATCCTATCCAGCCGGGCCACCCATTCAAAAACATCCGGCTCCAGACAGCTAAATGCTTGAGAACCAGTGAGCTAAGCCGTTTCAAGAAGTCTGTGATGTCTCAAGATGGCAAAAACTTTAGAAGTAATACCCACCGACAGTCCAGAAATAATACTAAGTAAAGCAATGTTGAAGCAAGCTAAATTTGGCATCGGCTGGCTACTTCCAGGTATTGCCATCTCACATAGGCATAGGCCTAAAAAATTAAAAGCGCATGTCCGATGTCCAAAGGCGTAAGATGGTATTTGGAAACAGGAAGTCCGTCCGAAATTGCATGTAAAGAAAAGGTTTCTTCTTCGTATGAACCAGACGGCCTGGGCTCCACCCGGATTCTCCCAGACCCCCTAGTTGAGCAGTTGCTGAGTTTTAGATACGAATAAGCAAAATACAATAGATTTGAAAAAAGCTGTTTTACAGAACATTCTCATTAGGTCACAATTAAATTACGCTAGGCTATTTATAGTCTTTACAATGCTTTTACACAAATACACTGTAACTATGTGATTCAACTGCAAATAAAGCAGATTACATAAGTTTTACAATATTTACAAATTTTTGAGGATGCGCTATCATCCCTCTGATTTTTTTGCCTTCTAGGGCGATTGAGAAACCATAGTTTTTCGAGCGTGGCTACTTTAAAATAATTACGTCATACTTTGCATAAGTGACCTTCGCAAGCTCCGCAGATCTTTATTAACGAGATCTTGCTTTACTACGGCTTATTACTATGGCAGTCAGTAGTTAAAACTGTAATAGCGTGACACTCCTGACCGGTCCAACCCAACTTCCGTTAGGCCAGGTCTATTAATAACTTACAACGTAGGCCTACCGGTAGCAGTTGCTAACATCGATTACTAGGCCTCTGCATCAATACGGTTAAGTTTAACCTCATACATCCATAATTGCAAAGGGCAGCCCTACAAGTAGATACTTTTTATACGCAAACGCTAAACTTAACCTAACAAGTATTAAAGTTAGCCTAAGAAGCATTCGGCCCAGTAAGTTTTCGTTGAGCGTCCGCCTCGGGAGCTGTAGACTTGGGTTTGATTCCAAGTTGGGTCAAACCAATGACTTTAAACTTGGTATTCACAGCTTCCCTGCTTGACGCTCAGCATTTAAGGGACAGTGTGGAGAACAAGCCGGCAAGTTTACTTGTTGTGCCGTTGAGAAAGGCACTTAGTGGGATTCCCCCTCTTGGTGTGGTAGACAGATGGCAGGCAACTCCTAAGCGAGCTCGTATAGCGCATTGATCGCTTTCTCGTGATAAGAGGATATGCAACAAAATACAAATACAAAATTAAAGTGTCAGCTACAGGCACCGAAACAACAGTTAAAAATTATTAACTGATTTGTTGTTCTGTTGTCATCGACTAGTGCATGATGAGTAAAATCATAAATGTGCAACCCAAAACGAGAATTTTTTTTATGTATTTAGTTGTATATTTATTTTCCAAAGAGCTAAAAACTGATGGGATACAATACTATGGTGAATGAAGCTATATCATGCATCAATCTCACAAAAAAAAAAAATGATCTTTGCCACTACCACTATTAACATCGGTAGTAACCAATTGCCTTGAATTAGTTAGTTAAGCATTCAAGACCTTACAAGTAAAACAATAACGTTAGTGTGATAACATTGCTCAGGTTTTACGAGACATTCAATTTTATCAATATAAATACTAATAAATGGGAATGTCTCTTTATTTGCCGATCCACTGTCAGCCGTGCCCCAACATCTGGAGCTTAGCTCCCTCGTCTAGGGTTTTTAGTGCACTTTCCGGGGTTCTGGAATTTTTCGCTGATATCACGAGTTTTAAGAGAGCACTGCAAATAGTACCATCTCAAAAATAAGAAATTCTCGATCATTAAACAGCAGGGAGTCGAACCGCATTATTTTCCTGAATCAGGTTAGAATCTGATTTCAGTTTCGCACTGGCCAGTAGCAAAAAATGCACATACAAAACTTGAAAAAGATTAACAATGTTTTTGCTATAGCTGTACAAGAAGTGGGATAGATTAATGGTTGGGAACATCAGATATTTGGGAAGTTGTACACAAAGCAAAGCACTGAAAGGGTGAAGAATTTAATAGCAGATGATGTTTGAAACTCTTCAACGATCAATATTGATCATGTATAAACCGAAGATCTAACACAACTCTGCTAAAGCTGGCTTAAAATCTCGCATGGACAGTTTAACGTTACCTGAGGAGGAATTAGCACATATAAAGTTACGAACGACTACTGGGTTGTCCTCAAAAAAATTAGTCCCGAACGATGTTCCAATAATAGCATGTTGTGACCTGTCTTCCGTCATGAATATTCCGCCGAATTGACAGCCGATTTCTTCTAAGTTTTGACACTGTAAATATACATAATAGCTCTAAATATATAAATAAAATTGTCATCATTAATCATAAGTGATCACAATAAAATTCTAAGAGCACCTCCGACAAGCTATTTCGCCCCAATGACTCTTCTGGGAGAGGGGAGTAAAAATTAAAACATCAAAAATGAAATTAAGTACTGCTGTTATGATGCGTTGTATTTCTTTATTTTTACGCCTGTTCTTTTGGCGGTTCGAGAGTTGGCTGTAGTCTGGGACATGCTTTTGTGCTATTGCTTTCCATTTCAACTTCTCTTGCTCCGGTAACCTTTGCCGTAATCTTCCATATTGTTTGATATCTACAAATATTAACAGAGATAAATCTTAAACAATTTCTTGGTAGTACAGAACTTTCAACTGTTCAATCTCTCAAACCCACACCCTTATGCCCCGACATGTCTTCACTTCTCTTCAGCCACTTACCCTCAACCAACCCCACACTCACCTTTATTCAACCTCGTCTACAGTTTCTTTCAATTCGTTTCAAGCCTCATTTTTTCATCGTCTTTACCCCAAAGCGGCCTCCTTTTTAATCCCAGCAAACGCCTTTATATTTTCAAATGTCTCTAAATCGTCATTTCTTTTCGAACGCTAACCCACACTACTTCTTGTTTCTGCACTCCATCGCTCCTTAAACGATAACATATGCCACTGTTGCCCACTCCGCTACATTTAAGTTCGCAATCTTTTTAAGCACCTCCATTCTCTATCACCACTTCTAATCATAGAGAATTTTATCCCACACCAAACCTTACACCTACAGTCCCACAACCCCTTCCAATCATCCTAAGCTTCTTCCAATTCGTTCCGAATCTTCTTACTTCCCATTAACGTTACACCAAACTTGCGTCCTTCTTGAACCTATCAAACGTTTTTCTATCCTTAAACTTTTTCAAATTCTCATTTCTTATGAATGATTAACTCCACAAACTACCCCTGACTGTATATCCCATCAACTCCTCATTCCCAAACTTTTGTCAATAATGCACTCCCCAACTCATTCTACAATCATTCCAAACTGCTTCCACGGCTTTCCCACTGTTTCTTACCACAATTTGTCTTTTTCTAACCTCAAACCAATATTATGAAGTAGCACAGTAAAAATTTCTTTCAAGGTTTGCATTACATTCATAACGGTGTATTTGTCACAATCCCATTGTTAGAAGATAAAGCAAAAAATATATATTACATCATTTCTTATTTATTTATTGAATTACAACACATTAGTGCTAGGTTAACACCCAGGCACACTGACATGTGAGGAAAAAAAAACGAAATAAAGCAGTAAGTAAAATAACAGAAAAATGAAATCAGTAAACAAGTGAAGCATTAGTGTGTAAATCATAACGTTTCAATTTGGTCTTAAAGGTAGACAGATTAGAAGTGGAAACTACAGTACAACATCAGGAAGCCGATTCCAACTACTAACTATGCAATTAAAGCAAAACTGATGAAATTGGTCACGACTGGCAATATGAATGTTGCTCAAAGTGCCAGCGCCAAATAAATTCCAGGAGGTTCATCCAGGAATCAACCAGAATGCTTAGATGTAAAATATAGTTACCCATGTAGAGCAATTGCCCACTGAGCTACAGGGTACAGGACATACACACAGACATTCAACTTTATTGGTATAGATATGCCTTGTGCTTGCTATGAAGAACACATATGCATCTCATTTTTACCTCATCAGCTTTAGATTTTTCGGAAATTGAGTTTTTGATTTGATTTCTTCATTTTTATCCTCCTGTCACGAGAAAGCGACGGAGGCGCTATGCATAACACGAATCCAGACTCGCTTTAGGAGTTGCCTTTGTTTCCGAGTTTTCTGCTTAAATTTTGCTTCCGACTTCTTGAATTTGCTGCGTGTTAGATTCCACCAAGCAAAGATAATTGTCATGAAACATCTTATCCAAGGACGCAACAACGAGGCTTAGGTGGGAGTTGAACCATCAACCTTGCGATCATGGCTATCGTAAAAACGACGCTCCGAACCATTCGGCCACGTTGCCGACAAGTTACTGTGTTTTTACTCATAATTTTGATGCAGTTTGCCAAGTTTATGCATGTACCTTTGACAGAGCAACTGCTTTTTTGACGTCATTTCGATCAAACTCTATCACATGTTTTAACTGCAACAACAGTAGAAACAAAATAAACTTTGGAATACAATAAATATGGGACGAAAATAGCTTAAGGAGGAAAAATAAAGCCGCTGTAAATCTCAAAACTCAAAACAGTTTTGAGATTTACAGCGGCTTTATTTTTCCTCCTTAAAATAAACTTTATATTTCTGGATTGAAACGACATAAAAAAGCAGTTGTGCGTTCGAAGGTTCATGCGTAAACTTATTAAATCAAATGGAAAAGATCAGCAAAAACACAATAATTTTCGAAAAATAAAAAGTAGATGAGGTAAAAGTGACATGGATATGTGTTCTTCAAACACAAGGCATAGCATTAATACAATCGCAAAATAAAAAATTGCATTTGCAGGCATGCTAAGTTATCATCGAAAATTTGTTGCTGCAAGTACTTTGTTCACCAAAAATATTTTGAACAGTTGTGCAAGTGCAAGCACTAGCATATGCAATGCATACTCCATTCATTATATAGTTGACAGTATTGTGAGTTGAGAGAGAGAAGTGTTGTTATTTAAACAACGTGGCAAGGTTGTATGATAACTCTCACCCAAATTTGGTTGATCTTGTTTTAAAAATCTTAGCCAGCAACATCATGAAAAAAAGAACTGAAAATCTTCGAAACAATAATTCTGAAATCTTCTTATGCATAGTGCCTCTGTCCTCTTTCACAATAAGAGGATAATGGAAAGAAAGCTATACAGGAGGATAAAGCTGCAAGTCTGGACACCTTAAGAGATGTGAATGCCGCACTTAGCATATTTATCCTTTGCTAAGAGCAACTACTGGCGATTTTTAAAAACTATTATTGATAAGATATATAATTAAAACACATTGTTTTGCTGACCTGTATTTTTTAATGACGCACAAAACTGATTATATCCTGATGGCCTACGGCCCACAAGAGTTTTTCTCTGCATAAATACAAAACAAAAATTCGATAAATCAGCATGGAAATTTTCTGGCATCTGCTTTTGCACTTAAGTCTCTGATTCAAATTGTCAACGAAATGCTACTGCAATGTGAAACAAAATTTGCAGGAATAGATTGATGATGCAACAACTTCAATCTACGCCATCAGAAAAGGGGCACTAAAATTTTTTCAAGGCAATGTAAATCAAAATTGTATTTACTCTCTTTGGAGTCATTGCTTCATGCTGACCTGTTTCACAATATCACAACTTAGTGTAGAAATTACAATGCATAAAGTGAAAACATCACAAAATATGTATATATCATATTACTGACTTTTGATGGCATGCAGTTGGTCTGTAATTGTCAATGTTCGTATATTATAATACTAAACTATTCCTCTAAAAATAGAATGGATAAAGTACTGTAACAAACAGTTAGGCCTATTAGAACTTCCACAAAGAGCTATCGTAAAAAAATTGCTTGAAGCATGTAAAGACCAATACTGAGACAAATCTAACAACAATACAAAATCTTTCCAATATGGGCTTTTTAAGGCATGTTTATGTCTTTGACATCCACATTTTGCTGCACTGCTACAGACACTTTAAGAAAAAAGACTTGTTTAATGCAGTTTCTGCTAATACCTTACAATAATTTTTTAACATTAATCAGTTTTAGGGGTTGACAAACTTCTTGTGGAAGTGGGCCAAATTTGAACATTAGCAATACATTTATTTGAACATTAGCAATATGCAGATATGCCAGTTACTTCATCATTTGGACACTACATCATGGTGATATTGTCATCAAGTGACTTCGTCATGGTAATTGGTGACATACCTCAAACATTGACCCCTGAACCTGAAAACAATATTAGAAACTTTAACACCCAAGTACAAACTTTGACTCATGCCCACGTTAAATCATTTGACCAAAAATTCAACATACCGGTAGTAGTTCAGGCAAGTTGAAAGCGCTGATCTGTGCTCTTGATGATGAAGTCACTAGGAGAAAGTCACCATGCCGACGTGTCTATGACAAAGTGACTGACAATCCAGTATGCAATAGAATGCTCTGATGCTGCTTGTGCAACTTTACTAGTAGTGGCAAATGTTAAAAAAAAGTCTTTGCCAGTTTTAGGACATGAAATCAGTTTCAAATAGTGTCTTTGCCTACCGGTATTTGATGTTGGACATCAAGATTAACAGATTAAGGTCGAGATACACTTGCTTTTTGGGTATTACCGGTATAATACCGGTAGCCTTCAGTGGGTGGTTGCTAACTTGACAAGCAAAACCCCTCTGAAGAAGCCTACAGCGCTCTGCTGAATCCCCTAACTTCATAGGTTTAACAGTAGCAGTCCTGAACAAAAGTTTGACTTTTTAGTTTTATACCGATAGATACTGGAATCAAAACTATAAAAAATTCTGCGAACTCCTATACAGCATTAGGGATGTCCATTTCAGAATACCGAATCCCATGGAACCGGTTACTATTTTAAACCAGTTCTGTTTTTAGGATTCGGTTTTAATCGTAAAGAAAAACTGTGTGTGATATATAAATCTCCTTTTTTTCATGTCATTGCTTTTCTTTTCAATCTCAGTCTTTCACAAGGAGTTATGCCTTTTCAATGGAAAACTGCTATTGTTGTACCCGTGTTTAAGAAAGGCTCTCGTGATATACCTAGCAATTACAGACCTATTTCTTTGACTTATGTTTTATGTCGAGTTTTTGAAAGTATTATCGTCAGTAAATTATTATGCCACCTTGAAACCTTCAATTTACTTTCTATAAACCAATTTGGTTTTCTACCTAAACGTTCATCGTCTTCTCAACTGCTTTGTGTTCTATTTAAATGTTTTTATGCGTTTGATTCTAAAAACAGTGTTGATTTGATTTATACTGATGTTGCCAAAGCCTTTGACAGTGTTTGTCATTCCAAATTAATCTCAGTGTTATCACGTTATGGAGTCAAAGATAATGTACTTAATTGGATAAAATGCTTTCTCACTGACCGCTCGCAACGTGTTTGTATTAACAATATTTGTTCTGCTTCCCTTCCTGTTAAGAGTGGTGTTCCTCAGGGAAGCATTCTAGGTCCCTTGCTGTTTGTTATCTACATTTATGACGCTCCTAGTTTTGTTTCTAAGGATAATCCTAACTGTGAAATGTTTTTATATGCTGATGATGCCAAACTTTTCAGCAATAATGCTTTTAGCTTGCAACAGGGTCTGGATAAATTCACAAACTGGCTCAAACTTCATCAACTTGATCTTGCTGTAGCTAAATGTGAACATCTGTGTATATCTCGCAATCATTGTTCTAACTCTTATTTTGCTGGTTCACTTAACATCAAGACTGTCTCTGTTGTTAAAGATTTAGGTGTATACATTAGTGATAATCTTAAATGGTCTTACCATATTTCTCATATACATCGTAATGCCTCTTTGTGTTCTTATCAAATTTTGCGTTCCTTTTCCACTAAAAATATTTGGATTTTGTTAAAAGCTTTCATTACCTACGTTCGCCCTAAAGTTGAATTCAATACGTGTGTTTGGAGTCCTTATTTAAAAAAAGATATTGTTCTTCTTGAATCAGTGCAAAGAAATTTTACTCGTTATGCTTTCACTCGCTGCAACATTCCTTTTAAGTCTTATAATGATCGTCTTTGCAAACTTGGCATTAAGTCTCTCGAATATCGCAGACTCGAGTTCGACCTCATACTTATGTTCAAAATCTGTCATAACCTTTGTGATTTGCAATTTTCAAACTATTTTGAGTATCGTCACTGCAAGTATAATTTGCGTCAACATGAATTCACTGTGCAAACCATTCATAATGCGAAACAGGATCGGTTTAGACACTTCTTCTTCAACCGCATTGTCTCTGTATGGAATTCTCTCTCAAATGATCTGGTATCTGCTTCAAGTCTTTCTTTGTTTAAATTGCGTCTTCATAAGTTTGATTTACATACTGTTGCCTCTCTTGTATTTTAATGTTTGTTTAATTTTTCCTCACTTGTAAGTGTGATTGAATGTGAATTCTCTCACCATTGTGTTGTATTCAAATAAATAAAAATCATGTCAGATGTTGTACGTGTATTTGGACTGGAGTATTATTTTTCCTGTGATTTTAAAATTTGTAGGGGCAAGGCCCCTGTTAGCCCCCTGACTACAAAACTGCCCTTGCATGCTTCAATTTCTTTTAGCGCCTGCGTTTTTACTGCTTGTACGTAACGGTATTTACACACTTCAGCTTCTTTAAAATTCATCAAAAATGAAAAAAAGTTGTTGAATTTTAGTCTTACAGTAGTCGAGCAGTTGAGTGCTGAATTGACATCAAAACAGTACTGATACCGGTAGCCATTCCATAGATTTAGGATTCGGTTTAGAGTTTGAAATTCTGGATTCAAAAAAAAGATTCAGAATTACTCTAGAATACCTACCGGTAATTATTCCGAAATGGCCATCCCTATACAGCGCACTGAGCACAATATTGATTTTGTGTTACTTCATGTATTGTAAATTTTTGAACCCTTACCAACAGACCAACTTACAACTTTTGTGTACCATATATACATTTTTTCTAGCTGGTTGAATAAACTGATAAAACGATAGGCTACCGGTAACGCTTATTGTTTTTTTGGTTCCAACAGGGCAAGTTTTTTTGGCTCATATCGGTACTGTACATGGCCGCCTCACATTCTGAGAACTACCGTAGAATCGCCACTGACAAGACCTGAGGCCTAACGGTACGGATATGCTTAGGCCATCTGCTGATCTGCTCAGCAGCTCAGTGCTTATGGCAGATTTTCAAATGCAAGACATACCAGTACCGTTAATAACAGCCCTATTCATCTAGTACCGGTAGTAGGCTTAATTCATTTTACAATAACAATAGTACCAGTAGGCTACTGGGTTCATAAGTTAATCATGATGAGTACCGGTACACATGTATAGGAGTACCGGTATGCCAGGTACCGGTAACTGGCTAATGACTAAAACTGTGAACAGCATAACTCAGCTTTCAGTCTCATTAACGCTTTAGATTTACTGGTACAGACTATATGGGTGCCTAACCTTAAAAGCCTCATTCTTCATCACACTATAAAGAGCCTCTACTCAACCTCCATTCTCTACCTACCACTGCTACCAGCAGTTTTGCCCTAGCCTTTTAATTGTTTCTTATTACCGCTTTAAAGCGTGCGAGAGCATGCTCTAGAGCGTCAAGATACGCTCTGGCACCGCTTCAAACGCTTTTTTAGATACGAAATAAGACCGCTTTAAGCGGGAGTTTTCAACGGGATCGGGTGAGTTTGGTCAATGTGCGTGTGGTCCGGTTTTTAAAACACCGTAATATTGTGCGAGTGCTTGTTTGGTCAATGTGCAAATGGTCTGGTTTTTACAACTCCAAAATGTGTAGTTTGGCCAATGTGCAAGTGGTCAGGTGATTACAACACCAAAATGCGCGAGTGCGAGTATAGTGAATGTGTGAGTGGTCTGGTTTTCACAACACCGGAATGTGCGAGTCCTAGTTTGGTCAATGTGAGAGTGGTCAGGTTTTTACCACACCGAAATGTGCGAGTACTTGTTCGGTCAATGTGCGAGTGGTCTGGTCATATTTTGCGAGTACGGTGATGTGCGAATGATTGGTTATGTGCGAGTGAACATGGAATGTGCGAGTGGTCCGGTCATAATGTGCGAGTGAACATGGAACGTGCGAGTAGGGTGATGTGCGAGTGATTGGTTATGTGCGAGTGGTCCGGTCGTAAAGTGCGAGTGAACATGGAATGTGCGAGTGGTCCGGTCATAATGTGCGAGTGAACATGGAACGTGCGAGTAGGGTGATGTGCGAGTGATTGGTTATGTGCGAGTGGTCCGGTCGTAAAGTGCGAGTGAACATGGAATGTGCGAGTGATTGGTTATGAGCGAGTGGTCCGGTCATAATGTGCTAGTGAACATGAAATGTGCGAGTGCGCGTATGGTTATGTGCGAGTGATTGATTATGTGCGAGTCGAAATATGCGAGTGATGATGTGCTAGTAGCACATTTGTGCTAGTGACGTCATTTCACCTCGTCTCCAATTTTTTCTCGAAGGCAAACGGCAGGGGGAGAGAATTTTTATAGAAACTTTGTTTTCTACGTTCAAAAAACGACGTTTCAAGGTGCCAGTAGCATTGTAATGGATGTGCTTTTGCTTTTAAATGTTGTGCGGTTTTGTAACATTAAGTAAGTTGAAGCCTTTAATTCAACGTCCTTAGTTCATCAATTGACTGTTTGCGTTAAAAGTTTGACGTTATTCACCCATCATTGCAGTTTTACCGCACGATCGATTTTTTGCAGTAGGACCTAATTTAATGGTATTTATAAACTACAGTAGAACTCCGATTATCCGAACGTCTATTATCCGAAACGCCTATCATCCGAACGCGACTTTAACAAAAGAAATTAAAACCTGACAATAAGCATTAGAACGTCAATTGCGTTTTAAGAGAAAATTGCGTCGAAAATCAAAAATCATTTGACGCATGCGCGGCGTGCTGTAATTATTTGAAGTTTGCAACCAGTTTAGTCACTGCAATATGTCTTCAATGAAAAGAAAAAGAAATGTACTGACTATTGAGATAAAACTTGAGATTATAAATCAGCTAGAAAATGGTGTAAGCGGTTCTTCTCTAGCAGTGCGATTATCCGAACAATTAACTTATCCGAACCACCCCTGGTTTTAATTAGTTCGGATAATCGGAGTTCTACTGTATAAACCTTGCGTTTTTTAGTAGCTCTGATGATAGCGCAAAGCAAGTGAAAATTCAAATTCAAACTTACCTTTTACCGACCGCTTAGTGTAGTGGCTACAGACATCGCTCTCGGTGTGGGAGGCTCGCCACTGTTGCGACGTTGTTGTTTTTTTTTCCGAGTTCGAAATCGTGTTGCACAGGCGCAGAGATTGGCTCCGCCACTCGTTACATGCTTCGGTGTAAGACCGCGAGTACAATGACGATTTGAAGTTTGCTTTCGATGGGTAGGCTATCACAAATTGCTCACAAAATAGCGCAAAACCGCAAAAATCAACACAATGCGTGGTAATTGTGAACTCGATTGCTTTACTCGTAAAATGACGCCGCTGACGCAGGCCATACACTTGATAGTTTTCCTTTCGCTTTATATATATATAGCAAATAAACTCAAAATTTCGTGAAAACAATGCCAAGATTTTGCGCTGTTACATTTTGGAAGTGTTTTAACTACCTTACAATGTGCATGCAGTCAACTTTTACTGCAATAATGAAAACACCTCGGAGGCCGGACATATGTTGATCCTTCGGTAGCAGACTTGAGGAAGCACAGTTCCTGCTCCCGCCGATTAGACGCCTGCGGTGGCTGACCGACTTGGCGACCGATTTTCGGCACACTCTTCACCAAAATCCACACTTCCAACGTGATTCTTCTTACTCGAAAATAAAGCCCAGCGTTGAAAACGTGTTGATACACACACGCAGTGTCGTGGATCGTAGTTGAATCACAAGCGATCAGTAAGATGGTCATTATATCAACTGAGCTCCTGCCTCTCGACCACGTTGCCGATTCGGCCAACTTAGAATAATGAAGTTCATTCTTAATCAGTGACGTGCGGTGAGGCTCATTATTGGTGAGACACTGTTCAATGTTCATTCTAGGGCCATTATGTCACCGCGCAGTATTTGTTCTTAATATTCAATAACAAAGAGAAGCAGCGTCCAAATAATCAAAATACAACTTCATGGAATGTTTTTACATTTATTTGTTATTTACAACATCCTTACGTCTATCGTTTTGAACAAAAATATTTATCTCTTTATTGTAGACATTCTCTTTTGTTTTTTCCGTAACTTGTGAAATCTCAACATCTCAATGGAAATTGTTGCCAGAGGTGAAAGACGCTCTTCTAATAATAACGGTTTTCGGTGCTACTTGCCATAGTGCATTGGTGCACATGTTATTGTATTATTTATATGCGTCTTCGTTGTGTGTAATTGTTTTAGTGTGCATTATTGACAAAAAAAACTCTTTCTTCGGTGCCATACGTGCAAATATTTACAATTAGATTAATGACAACTCGTAAATTTCTCGGCTTCATGCACTTGGAAATTGTGATAGCTTATGTTAATTTTTATTTGCTCATTTAAGCGAATCAATTTCTGACGATATAAAAGTTAAGCAATTTGGCTTTGAATGCAGGCCGTTGAGAGGGGGTCCAGGGGGCCCGGAATTTTTGGGGGGCCCGAAATTTTGAGAATGCCGCGCGTAAAAAATTTCGTAAAAAGTTTGCAAAGGAAACTCTTGATTGGTTGAAGGCAAAGTCACCCATCGCCACCACCTACCGGTTATACCACTTACTCACAGCTAGGGTGCTACCCCTTCCCCCCAGTCAGCCACACAGCTGAAGTAGCCTACTAATCAAAAAAGTCTGAAATGTATTCCGACTAAATAATGCGGTGTGGTATCCTAAAGTAGACCTACTGTTTTTAGATGTGTTATTGCTATCTTAACATAACCATTAACCACACCTCTTAGCTTGTTCTAATATGTATCGAAGAAGGCCTGAGGGGGGCGCGCGTATAGAAGCTCCCCTGCGTACGCTACTGGTCATATCGATATCCGAATGAGGCTCAAAATAGAAAAAGGCTCCGGAGAGAAAATAATTTTTATCAAATTAGGCTTATGCAAAATGCTCGTTTATACTCTTAATTGGAATAATTAACCTAATACCGGTCCCACCATGATTTAATGAGTTACAGTCAGATGCGTCGTACCATCCAATTTTCTGAGATTCATTTTTTCTTAATTCAAAAAAACTAAAAAATAAAAAATTTAGCCAGTGTCGCTTCGTTTTCATTCTAACCGTTTTTTCTTATACAACAAATTTCATTTTTTGTTTATTAATTTTTGCTTCAGTCAATCGCTTTGACGTAGGAGTAAAGTTAGTTTCTTGATCTGCAGTTGGAATATAGAAAAATTTTGCATGCGTTGTTGAAGGTTATAAGACACACCTAGCGTCATCCCATCAAATGCACCAAAACTAAAAATGGTTACAGTCTCCTTTGATTTATTTTAGCCAAGCTTCTGCTTTTAGACGTAAGATACTAAATTATTTCTGTATTGTCTGACACTGTGACTGCACTCACTGCAGGGATCGGTATGTCCTTTTCTAAAAAGTCTGCTAAAACGAGTGTTTTTTACGTGTAAAACCGTGAAAATTTGTTGGTGGTTGGTGACCCCTTAGCCTTCGGCAGCTATGCTCCTCTTGCTAAATCGTGGGGGGGCACTGAGAGAGAGAGAGAACATGTTTTATTCGGCAGGTAGAAAATATAGCACACAGTAACACATCATCACACGTTAAAAATGCGCTACATAATCTAAAGCCGTGAAATGCAGCGCAAGAGCAAAGCTCACCGAGGCAACTGCCACCACAAACCTTGAAATCACAATGTGTTATCTTCAAAAATTATCAACGAAAACGAAAAAAGCAAAATGCAAAATCATTGAGCAAAATGAGATTACTTATACGCTGAAGCAAACTATTCACAAAAATATATACAAAATACACTTACATACAAAATACACTCTCAAGTTTGGTTTGAACAGAAAGCAATTGTCCAGGGGTTAAACATACCGATAACGTGAAATGGTTCAATATATATATATATTTATTTTTTTAATCATACTTGTTAATTAGAATCTGTCTACATTCTTTTTTATATCGATAAAATGCGTAAGATTTAATTGTAGGGGGAATCTGATTCCACATTTTGACTCCAAGAAATTTTATGGATTTTTTTCCACTGTTTTTTCTTACGGAATTAAGATAGTAATTTTGATTAGATTTACTTCTAGTGTTATAGTGATGAGCTTGTTCGATGGGCAAAAAATAAGGGTCACTGATTGCGCATAATGTCTAAAATTAAGAAGTGGGCAGGGATATAATATTGTTGTGAATTCTTATTTCGATGTCATAAAGCGCTGAGAATTGCGAGTCTCAATCTCAAGGTCAGGACATCTCGAAAGCAGAAGCAGAAGAGCTTTGTTTCAGCGAGAGCCTGCATATTTAAACGATCACACAAAAAAAGCACAGATTAGGTTTTGGCGACACCAATTCATGGAATCCAAGCAGAATTTAGCTCAATTTGGTTCTCATGTGAAACAACAAATAATTCAATAACTGCGAGATTTCTAGCAAGCGAAGGAAGATAGCGTTTCTAATAAGCGCAAGTAGGTAAAATAAGCAAACATAGAATCGCAATGTTGGGAAGAGGAAATATTATGGGAACACAGAAATTAGGATTGTGGGCAATAATTTGGCTAGACACGATTGAAAGCTGCAAGGCGTTCTGCAATATTGCCTGACTTAGAAATTTAACTGCGAAGTAAACGGAAGGGAACAGAAATTTATCACGTAATCGCCACAGAGCTTCCCCTCAGATTTACACGTATGATGGGCGGAATGGAATGAAAGGCCAGCATAGGTGGGAATCGACAACAAATTGTGGCTGATTAGAGTCCAAAAACACAATAATCACAGATTAAAAGCGCAACATATAATTGCAAAAGGAAAACTGACTAGTAAAATAATGGAGTCGAAGTTCAAATCAGATTTTTAAACAATGTTTGAAATGGAATAAACATCTTGCGAAAGCCACTAAAACAGTTTAGGTTTGCACAACAGATGCTAAGCATGGGAAGTCCTATAAAAGAGTGTGGAAATTGCTCGTCTATTTTTGTATCAGTTTCTATAAATTAATAAATCGTGAGCGCAAAAGTTCCAAAGTAAAAGACGACATTGGCATGAGATCAGCTGCATACGAAATGCGCATGACGCTACTGTTAGGTAGGCATCACACAAGAGAGGCTGACCGGATCATCCATTGTAGCTGCAATTGTGTGAAATCCAGCATCTAGCAGATATCAAACAATTCGGTCTCCCCCTCGTTGCTTGTCAGCACGATGAAATGATGTGAAATGCGAGAATTGTGACGTCTGAATGAACTGCAAAAAGAAACACTTCGAAGCACACGCGAATAATTTGATTAATACGCGTAATGAAGAGATTGAAATTATATAATTAACAAAGGTCAAAATTGTATAAGCTTAATTAACAATGCACTGCAAAGCGAAATGAAATAACACTAATTTGTTCACAAAAAAACTTAATCAGGTAATCACAATACTTAAAAGGAGAAATTTGTAAGAGAAGTGACACAAATCATTCGAAAATCAGAATGAATTCACGCAAAATGATAGCATTGCGCAGCGACTTTGAAGAAAACGATGCTCAAATAATACTAAATTAATGAAAAAACTTTGTCTGAAGAAGGATTAGCTCATCCATTAAAAGCATTTCATATCAAAAAAACTTGATAAATGTGTTATGACAAAACTAAAGTTAAGCATCACCTTACATAAGAAAGGTATTAAATCTGCGAAATTTAGTGGTTAGCTTGGGAAATAGCTAGCTGATAAGCAATGTTTTTGCGGAGAAATAGCCGTGTCCGAAAAACAGAAATATACAACGTGCTGGCTAGGCAGAATAATCGAAAACAACACGTAGTGTTTTTTTTGTGACAAAAACTTGACTGAATTTTAGCCAACTGTGAGGATAAAAAATATATATACCGGCGACCTTAAAGATAAAATTTCCTAAATAAATTGTAAAAGCGTCAACATTGAAATCATTATCGTGCAGCGAAATTACTGTAGAATGATAGTTTTGCAAAAGCAAGAAAACCGATTCACCTGGTTTGCTAAAGGTGTTGCAGTTGACTATGTTGAGAAATTGGTCGATCTTGCTTCTGTATTCGGTCAAAATCATCGAATAGTGGCCATGGAGACGCTCTTTAACAAAAATCACAAACAAGGCACAATCTTCAAGTATAATCTTCGCTTCTTCAAGTTGTTCGGTCTTTGTTTCTTCATATCCAAAAGGTAAAGGGATCACCATTCAGCCAAGTTCACTCGGGGCGCCAATGTTGTGAATTCTTATTTCGATATCATAAAGCGCTGAGAATTGCGAGTCTCAATCTCAAGGTCAGGACATCTCGAAAGCAGAAGCAGAAGAGCTTTGTTTCAGCGAGAGCCTGCATATTTAAACGATCACACAAAAAAAGCACAGATTAGGTTTTGGCGACACCAATTCATGGAATCCAAGCAGAATTTAGCTCAATTTGGTTCTCATGTGAAACAACAAATAATTCAATAACTGCGAGATTTCTAGCAAGCGAAGGAAGATAGCGTTTCTAATAAGCGCAAGTAGGTAAAATAAGCAAACATAGAATCGCAACGTTGGGAAGAGGAAATATTATGGGAACACAGAAATTAGGATTGTGGGCAATAATTTGGCTAGACACGATTGAAAGCTGCAAGGCGTTCTGCAATATTGCCTGACTTAGAAATTTAACTGCGAAGTAAACGGAAGGGAACAGAAATTTATCACGTAATCGCCACAATATATTGCTGCGCTGAGAGTTACCAGTAGCTGAATGGTAGGCCTATATTTCAACTAGGATAGCTAATCAGTAAGCACCCCCTGGTCAAGAATTTTATTGGCCATTTTTTGGTTGTTAATCGATTTCGATGCAACAAAGTGCCTCTTTCGGTAAATTATCTTCATCATTTTGGCGGACCATTTTTTTGTCACTTTGCGGGGGGCCCAGATGTAATTTTGGTACCCGGCCCGAGCTTGGCTCTCAACGGTCCTGTTTGAATGTGAGCGATCGATTTCTCATACTTCTTGCCAATCTTGGTACATTCCTAACGTCATACAATTCCGTTTTAGTCTAAACATTATTATTTGCTTAAAATTAGGGACAGGGACAGCAGAAGGACATTTTTTAAAATCACAACCTCACCGCCAAACTTTTCTTTTGTACCAATCCGCTTGAAATGCGCAAGTTGTTTTGTCGTGCCTTGAGCTCTGGCGTAACGACTTTAGATGGGCCTTTCTTTCTTTACAACTTGAACTTCAGATTAATATTTCAGCTTTAAAGTCTTTCAATTTCGATATTAATTCTTCTTATATTTTGCAGTAGCTTATTTCAGCAGCAACTCATTTGCAAAGCGTTCAAATATTGTTTTGTGTCGTTGGGCAATGTGCGTATAATATTTCCAGCTTGGTGAAAAAATGTTTTTATCTACGTGACGTCACAATTGCATGCGGCTCGCCGCAAATCGCATTCAATTCAGCATTATTTTGAACATACAGACATGACGAAAAAAAAGAAAAAAGCACGCTTTAAACAAATTCATGTAAAATCTGCTGGTGAAGTGAGGCAGCGCTGCTAGTGCCTCACACTTGTATTTCAGCGAAGAAAGAAACGTGAATCCTTAGTGCGAAAACGTCATAAAAACCACCAAAGCAAAGATAGAGTGTAGGAGCATAAATGACAATGAAATAGGTGGCGTCAACAAACATGTCACGAGTAGGGTAAAATTATGTAAAACAAGCTTAAAATAGCCATGGTTGTTACACATTACTATTGATTTATTCCGCGATCAAACTATTGTTGTTCTCATTTTTAGATAGATGAGGCCGTGCCTCACCTGCCTCCCTTGATCACACGTCCCTGTTCTTAATGACCCAACGCTTTTGAAAGTTTCCTGTGTGTCACATGACCTCGTGCAATAGTTTCATGGCTCGCTAGTCGAGCAAAACGATAGCGTGGAGCCGTGGACAAAAAACATCGAAATATTAATTTTGAATTAGTGCTACTATCCAGTAACCGGCCGGATAGTGACGCACCGGATATCCGGCCGGATACCGATAAGTTAGATTTGCCGGATATCCGGTATTGCGAATTTGTTATCCGGTACATCCCTAGTTAGGAAAGAAATTCGGAGGAGATAAGACGAAAATTAGGCCTATCGCACAGAACGCACCTAAGTTGCAGCCAGTCTAATTTCGAACGTTAGCTTGTAGGGTCTCGCGGGAGCAAACAGATTTAGTCCCTGCTGCAAAGCTTTTAGGCAGACCTGCTATCAAGCGAAAATGCTGCAGCAGTGAAAAAAGCTGGGGTTAAAGCCAGGGATGTGGAAGCGGTATATTTGCAAACAGCTTTCGCTTCAAAAAAAATTCACCGAATTTTTGCTAGTAAAATACAACCAGTGCGTTGGCAGCGATTGCGTAAACCGTAGCTTTTTTTCCAACACGCTGAAAGCTCTTGGTCAAACTGTAGCAAGCATTTTTTTAAAGATAATAATTTGCGAAAAGCAAACGAAAGTGTAAAGGAATGATGAGTCACAATCTTCGAAACTTGCTCTTTTTATTAGGAAAATGTTGATACACAGCACTCAGGGGCGTGGCAAGAAATTTTAAAGGGGGGCATAATTTCCACATTGTTTTCAAGCGTATTATATTTTGTTTTTCAGCAGAACTAATTTGTAGCTGATTGAGAAACAAGAAAGCCTCTAGAGAGATACGGGGGCATGCTCCCCCGGAAAATTTTTGAAAATGTAAATGCTCTAATGGCTATTTTAGTGCTTTTTGAATAATTTTCAGCGAAACTTTGTATAAATTTTTTGACCCCAATTCTGAGTGCTTCGCCAAGTATGATGCATTTTGCTCGCACATTTTCGATTAGGCCTATGCCTGCTTATGGCGTAAGGCTTTATTGCTATCGAAAAGGCTCGAAATTATGGAAAAATTGTATACATCAAAAACGATTTCCAAAATGGCTGGTGGGAGGATATGCATACCCCTCATCCCACCCCCTTGGATCCGCCCCTGGCTATAAGTTACAAAAACCATCAAAAGAATCTGCCATATTTCAGTCACTTGGCACCATTAATTTTGTTATTTTTTACTAAAAGACAGAGTCAAAAGGGAAGGACCGGGAGGGGGGATGGCACAACGCCCCCTCCCCCCTAAAGACGCTCATGACAGCATTCCATCTATTTTGTGTTATGATCAATTATAATTGGAAAAGAGCCAACTATTACTTTTGCGCTATTGATAAATTAGTTGCTTTATTTTAAAACTTAGGAAAAGCTGAAAAAAAGCGATTCTACGTTGGTACTATCTGATAGTCAAGCGAAGAGTAATGGCCTATGGTGAGATCTGGCATCCATGCGAATATGGCACTGTAAAATAATGTCTAATAAACTGAATAAGATACAATATCTAGTAAGTTATTTACAGCATGCTTTTTTGAATGATGTGGAAGCGGTAGCGACATATTTTTCGCGCTTCCGCTTCCATTAAAAATTGACCGCTTCCACATCCCTGGTTAAAGTTAAAGTCAAAGCCAAACAATTTTATCTATGCCTGTAACCAACAGATCCTGAGTCAGTGTATAAGCACGTATCTGCGCTTCTAGGTACCCAAGTCATCACTGTTTTGAGGGTGGGGACCGGAGCCCACACGGCAAAGTATAGCTTTCTGGATCGCCTTCGTGGATTTCAGTTTGTTTGGTAGCTTTTTTGATGGTTATAACTTTGGTAGAGAGATCTTTAATATCCGTGTGGTAGCAACAGCTAATAATTGCAAATATTTAACATTATTTATTTACATTGGGCTATTTACAAAATAGCGCACGGAAAACAAAATAAGCTGAACGTTTTCGGAAAAATCGACTGTCCTTCATCAGAGCATGATCAGAAATGAAAAGTCAACGCAGGGCAAACTAATATGAGCGAAAAACAAGGCAGCAGGAGTTATGACATATTCTAACGCTTCACAAAAGTAATGAAGTATGAACGATCAAAAGTATAAGGGTGGAGTAGCTACCGGTACCGGTACTGTTTTTACGAAACAACAACAATTCAGAAACGCACTTTTATTGTAAAAAAATGACAATAAAACAAAATTGCTGAAAGAGTTAAAATTTTAATGGAAAAGAACACCCATTAGTATATAGCTGCTTTTTTAAATTAAATCAGGGGTGGGCAAACTTTTCGCACAAAGGGCCGCATTGGAAAAAAAATTGAAGCCGAGGACCGCACTGATTGGAAGAGCAAAGTAAAAAAGGTCATCACGACCGCACATGTCCTATTTTCCGCTCAAAATCAATTTAAGAGCAAAGAACAAAAAAAAAAGGTTATCAGGTCCGCCAATGTCCTATATTCCACTCAGTATCAGTAAGGAACAAGGTATATATTTCTGTAAGTGCCCGCGGGCCGCATTATATTATCTACCCCTGAATTAAACAAACAAATAGCTATATGCTAATGATTAGCATTGTCCTTATCATTTGCAAAACTAAACTCGAATCTTTCTTGCTGCGATTTTTATGAGAAAGTCAAATCGAACAAAAGCTTTTTAAAAAAAATGTTATCTACAGAGACATACGTATAATTGGGCGAATACGTAGATTTATGCAGAACCTGTACGAGACGTGATTGATTTCTTCATCTTTATCCTCCTATCACGAGAAAGCGACGTAGGCGCTATGCGTAGGACGAATCCAGACTCGCTGAGGAGTTGCCTTTGTTGTAGATTTATGCAGAACCTGTGCGAGACGTGATTGATTGATTTCTTCATCTTTATCCTCCTATCACGAGAAAGCGACGTAGGCGCTATGCGTAGGACGAATCCAGACTCGCTGAGGAGTTGCCTTTGTTTCCAAGTTTTCCGCTTGAATTTTCTTCTGACTTTTTTAATTTGCTGCTTGCCAGATTCCACCAAGCAGAGATAATCATCGTGAAGCATCTTATCCAAGGACGCAAACACAAGACTGGGTTGGGATGTGAACCATCAACCTTGCGATCATGGTCGTCGTAAAAACGACGCTCCGAATCACTACGCCACGTACGCTGCCGAACAATGACTGACGTCTAATTGATTACTTAATAACTTTGTTTCTCGATCTATCTTTTCTGTATATTATTTTAGCTTGCAGAGGTCATCACTCTGCCTCCATCGTCTTATCACCTTAGTATACCGCAAGCCCACACACACTGGTAGATATCTTTCTTTTGATTCACACCATCCTTTGTCACAAAAATTAAGCATTCCTAGAACTTTATTCGATAGAGCAGATAACGTCACATTGGACAAAACACTAAAACAGAAGGAGTTTCGCACGATTAAGCTACTTTAAAGACAAATGGATACCCTAGAAAGTTTTTCAACCGTAGGTTGATGAAGAAAAAACAAATGGATAATGATGAAAAGCCAAAAATTACTACCTCTTTACCTTACGTGCAAGGAGTTACCGAACCAATTAAACATGTGCTACAACAAATTGGTGTGGGAGTAGCTATGAAACCAATAATTCCTCTATCGTCTAAATTTCCAAAACCCAAAGATTGTGTCTTAGATCATGAAAAGTCAGGGCTGGTTTATCAAATCTCATGCTGTGACGCAGTATACATAGGGGAAACGGGACGTAGCATAACCACTAGAAAGTGGGAGCATGTTGACGCAGTAAAAAATTTTGACGTCAAGAAATTAGATTTTATGTCAACATGTACTGGACAAGGACCATGTAATTGACTGGGGGAACGTTGAAATTTTAAAAAGGGAATCCCATTGGCATAGGCGTCGTGTTGCAGAAGGATTTTTGATAAACCAAAAAGAGTTGTCAATGAATGTTTTAAACAGAAATGATGGTATGATTGCAGGGCCGAAACTAAGCAATGCGGGGCCTCCCCCGGAATCATCTTTCGGGGCCCCCTAAAAAATTTTTATTGGATGGTGATGCAAAAGAGCGAGCCCCGAAGGGGCGATGCCAAGCTAGGGGGATCTGGGGGCATGCCCCCCCAGAAAATTTTGCGGAATTTCACCTTATTTTGGAGGCTTTTTGTCCGTTTTGAGCCTTTAAAATTCCTCAGTTTTAACAAGGTTTAGTAGTCTGTTTAACTAGGTCCCTTCCAAACCCATTAAAATAATGCTGCAAGCAAACTCTACTCTAACATTTCGCTACCTATGCGAAGAAAAAAACGTTTTTAAGGCTTATTTTTGCGCCTTTTACTTGAGAATGAGAGGCCTTGGCAGGAGCGGATCCAGAAAGTTTTGGTGGCAGGGATCTGACTTTAAATTAGGTTGAATGTTAACTAAATATAAAGACGTTTAGACCCGGAAACGGGCGTAAATATGTCCTTTCAAAATGTTTCATGTCAGGGGCGTATTCAGAATTTTTTCAGGGAGAGGACACCAAATTTCGTTACTTTTTCAAGCGCAATTTTTTCCCGGTAGAGTTATTTCAAGCAACTTAAGTAACAAAAACGACTTTAGGGGGGTCCGGGGCATGCTACCCCGAAATATTTTTGAAAATTTGCATACTGTAATGGCCATTTTAGCGCTTTTCGAACAATTCTCAGGCAAAGTTTGTTCATATTTTTGGCCCCTAACATTAAGTGCTTTATCAAATATGATGCATTTTGTAAGCACAGTTTCGATTATGCGTGCTTAAGGCGACTAAGGTTTATTGTTATGAACAGGGATGCAAATATATGTTGAGCATTGCGGGAGATGATTTATCAAAATCGACCATTTTTAGATATTGGGGGGGATGATTTAGCTAAATTGACACGTCTGCAGATGTCCAATTTTTTGCCCAAAATGAAGTGAAGACCAAAAAAAAAAAGATCATAACGTTCCCAGATGCCAATTTTTTTGCCCAAAATGAAGTGAAGGCCAAAAAAAGATCATCACCTGCGCTGACGCCCAGTTTTGGGACATGAAAATATTGGGGGGAATGCTGCCGGATTATTGGGGGGATACATCCCTTCATGGATTTGCACCCATGGTTATGAGAGGTTCGAAATTATAGAAAAACTTTATTTATCCAAAGAATTGTTGAAAAAATGGCTGGTGGGGGTATGCATCCCCCACATCCTCCCCCCCCTGGATCCGCCCCTGGCCCTTGATATACTACTATACGTTTGTTTGCTAGTTTTGCGACTGCTATTTTTTGAAAAATTTGCAGGGGCCTCCAAGGCCAAAAGCATAAATATGGTATGGGGGCCCCACATCGCGCGAGTTAAGACAAAAATATATTGAATCTTAGAATAGGCCTATTTAAGGCACCTTTATCATACGTTGATTAAATAGTACTACTTACTGACTATTTGCGGGGCCCCCTTTTTTTTTTCGGCTCCCCCCCCCGGTTGGGGGGTTCGGGGGGCGCTAGTTTCGGCAGTGTATGATTGTACCTTCTGTATATAATGTGCTTCAGTAATGTGTTGTCAAGGATATACAGTAAGTATAGAAACGTATATGTTTTTTGCGTAGTAATAGTTTTAATGTGATGTCATATTTGAGTTGCATTTTCAGTTTTTTGTGAATTTTCTCGCATTTCCAATAACGTTTAGAGTGTACGCTTGTTCTTTCTGAAAAAGCGTTCTGAAGAAGTGTACGCTTGTTCTTTCCGAATGGAAGGCGAAACGTGAAAAATAAAAAAAACTTGCATCGGTAGAACGTTTGAATCTGAATATGTCAGACCCGATGAACGCAAACTTGTCTTCTATTTTCATTAGTTGTAAACATCTTAAAAATTCATCTTGATTTCACTCACTCGCAAGAGGGCGCCCCAGATCAATAGCCATGCGCCACTGCTGCACGCTAACAACCGGATATGGATGTCATTTAATCTCTTTCATTCGGTGTTAAAACTAAGGTAGTAACAGCAGCGCAAACAGAAAAAAAATTTAATTAAAAAAAAACGTGTTTTTTTAAGTGATTTTTTTTATAAAAAAGTTTATGTTTTTTTTTGTATAAAACAAGTATTGCTTGGGGATAGTAAAATACGTGTTTTAAATTTGCCGTTCCTTGTATTTAAATAAAAAACAATATTTTAAATTATCATTCACATCTCTACTCACGACACCAAGTTATGTATAGATAGTTTGCAAAGAAACATAAGCAAAAGTTTATCATAAACAAATTTGATACTCAGCCACACAAATGACACAATACGATGAGATATCTTTTAGCTAACCTCATAACGTGTAACGAACAGGATCATTCGTACCTCCAGCAACATAACGCAGGAATGCCTGAACGCCTCCAAGTATCATAATTCGATTCGAAAATTAATGACTTAATCTTCATCGATCCCATCGCATTTAGTGTATGCTTGACAGCGGCCCATGCTTGTAATATAGCCAGTGATGGAGTCGAGTACTCAACCTTCGAGTACGAATACGAGTACTTGCCTTGAGAATCTTCGAGTACGAGTACTGGTGGTTGGCTTCGAGTGCGAGTATTACAAGCTCGAGTACGCATACCGAGTACATTTTGACTTTTCGCAGTTAAACTTTACACTTGAAAATCAATAATAAAACCCGACGTTGTGTTTTCCCATTTCATTTCGCTAATATCTCAAGAACTACATGCGATAGAAATTTGATTTTTACGTTTAATGAAGAATAGAGGCTAAACATCAAATGTATGCAACAAAAAAAATTGAAAATTTGGCTACGTTGTATTCTTCCTGAAAACGGCAGAAGTCTTGAGTCACTTACATTTAAATCACTTATTTTGGTGAAAAAACAGGAACCGGAACAAGCCAGCAAATGTCCAGGGGTGGGGGAATAGGCCTTCCCTAAATATCGCAACAAGGTTTATTTAAATGAAGCCACGATCGTGACATCTCTGAGAAAAAATATCAAAGTAGGCCTACTCGTGTACTCGACTGATTTTTTGACTGAGTCCGAGTACTTTCAGGTTCGAGTATACGAGTACCTTTTGAGATTAAAAGTTTCGAGTACGAGTAGGCTACTCCCAGAAAAGCTGTACTCGAGTACGAGCACAGTACTCGAGTACTCCATCACTGCTCTTAAGCTATAGTCTGGATTCGTACTATACATAGCGCCTCCGTCGCTTTGTAATGGAATACTGGACTTACCATTATGTCCTCCTCTTTGACCAAAACAAATTGTTCTTCGAGGACGCCAAAAAATGCCCAAATCTCTCCTTTACGGCATTATAAGCAGTGAAAACATATCATATCATTCTTCCACGAAAAATTTTGGGAAGTTTGACCTTTTATTTATTATTTTTTTGGGCTTCGCATGCTTTTGGGCAAAAAAATGGACATCCGCGGACTTAATGATCTTTTTTTTTGGTCTTAACGTGCTTTTGGGCAGAAAACTGGACATCTGCGAATATGATGACTCTCAAAGAACCTGTTCTCCTTTTGCGTAGGGAAAATGTGGTAACCCTATGTAATACTGTAGTGATTGCAAAATACACTTTGCATAATTGCAATCACTACATTCTCCCCCGGGTAGCGAAAAAAAGTGGGTAGCGAAAAAAAAACTAACTGGGATGGCGGGTGCTACCGGTACTACAGTGTATTATACACATTAATATATAAAACTCCAGTAAAACCACACTTATTTGAACCCAGTCTATGGTTGAACCATAGTCCGGTTGAATATTGGATTGAACTTATAAAGATCACGAACGATTGTTGATAAAAATGCGCTAGGTGGCACTGTGAGACTGCTATTTTTCGTCAAGGTTCAGTTGCTAATCAAATCATCGATCCGTGACAAAGCAAGCTTTTTTGTGCAAGGCTTTGCAAGCAACACTTTAAACAATTGCTATGGTTAGTGTGGAACATCATGGAAATTATTCTAAGCTTCGTAGTCTAGTTGGAGGGTGTGGTGGTTACGCTACAGACTAATGAAACAAAAAATGGACTACCAAAAACTTGTATGAGGATTTATGTTACCGATATCTGGTGCAATTATCCATAGAAAGTACGAGCAATTCCTGCTTCAGGTTAGGTTGTTAGCTGGTTAGTCCTAGATTGATGTACTTGTAACAGTATAGTGTGCTGCTTATGAAATCCGCGAACCAGCGACGTGCTACAGAGAAACTTAAATCTACTAAATTAAAAATTCTCTGAGCAGCAGTGTAAGGAGGAAAACAAAGAGCTGCATGCAGCTTCGTAGTTGCAGGTTGCTGACTCCTGGTCTAGCTCCTGTGTTGTTTTTTCATGACGGGAGGATCTAAAAATGAAGAAACCATCATTATAACCGAATAACAGTATACCGGTGCTGGGCAGTGTTCCCTCTAGGGTTTTGACTAGTGCGAATTTGCCCAAATGATAAATTCATTGAAATTTTTGCCCAAAGATTTCACTACTTTGAGGAGCCCTTTTACAAATTTTTTGCATTGAATTTGCTTTTCCAAGATACAAGCCGCAGTCTTGCATTAAAATATTCAAGTTTTTTGTTTAAGTTTTTCTGTATTGCGTTTTATAATATTAATTTCTAGTTCAAAATCAATAAAATTTGCCCAAAAATTTTGCATTTTTCTCAAATTTCTCACTCTAAAAGTGGTGCTGGGTATAATCTGATAATGGTGACCTACAAACCAGTATAATATTATTAATCCAAGATATTACCGGTATTTTTCTATAGACCTGAGACAGGTGGACTAGAGCTGATAGATCAATACTAGTGACAGGCTATACACCGGTGAAGACTACCGGTACACTGTACATCACCATTTCACCTGGGAATAGGCTATATAATATTACACAGTTAGATGTCAAAAAGTAGTTACCAGTCATGGCTCCCAGTAAGTTTTTTTTTTGTGGGAATCAAATTTAAATGGCTCTTTCAGACTTTCAGTGTTACCGTATATCGGTAGATTGCTGAGGTTGCCAGAACTTTCGTCATATGAAACCTTCGTCACGTGGAACTCTCGTCACATGGAACTTTCGTCACACCATAGTTTGACGAAGCCAACGGGATTCCTGGGTGTTCCTGGTTTTATTTTGGGCATTCCGTACTTCATGATCAATTCTGATGTTGCCACTTTGTCACTTAACCCTGACCTAAGATAACTCAAACCAAACCCAAGCCGAACCTAACCCTAACCGAACTGAACCCTAGCCGAACCTTAACCAAACGTTTGAACCTAACCCTGCGAACATTATCCAAACTTAACCCTAACCGAACCTAACCCTAACTCAGGCATAAGCAAACTACAACCCGCGGGCCAAGTCCAGCTCGCCGGTCCTTTCATTCTGGCCTGCCGGCTTTTACACAAACTTAAATTTTCACCCTGAAGTTAGCGGAAGACCTTTTTTTTCTTTTAGAGATCATGGATGGCAGTGATTTTCAAAACAATAAGCTTCAACGGTGCAAAATTGGAATAAAAAACAAGGTGAAAACTTCTTATGTTGGAGATCACATTCGTACGTGGACCGTGATCTCCAAACAAAATAGGTCTTCACCTTGTTTTCCAATCAGCGTACAGCCCGCGGCTTCAACAGTTTTTCCAAATCTGGCCCTTCATGTGAAATAATTGCCCACCCCTGCCTTAACTGAACCACATCCTAGCCAAATTTAACCCTAACGGAACGTAGATGTATGCAATTATAGTGTGACGAAGGTTCCGTGTAATGATCGGCATTGACCCAAAAATATAACTGGAATGCAAAAGCGAACTACCGAGATACATTGCAGGACTTGTCGATGTATAGCTGATATAGTGTGACAAAAGTTCGGTGACGAAAGTCCCAAGTGGCAAAAGTTCTGGCACTCGATTGCTGACCTCTAACTGCTAAGCTAGACTGTGCATAGGACAAATCGACAAATCCAGACTCGCTTAGGAGTTGGCTTTGTTTCCAGTTTTTTTAGTTGGGTTTTGCTTCTGACTTCTTTTAACGGTTTAATTTGCTGCTTGTTAGGATGATTAACGTGAAGCATTTTAGGTGAGGACACAACAATGAGGCTTGGGTGGAAGTTGAACCATCAACCCTGCGGTTATACTGTTATACCGCTCCGTAGTCATCATAAAACAGTCATATAAATTAAGGTAATGATATGAAAAGTGAGCAGGTACACTATATACCAGCTAGTCTATATATATTCTAAAATCTAGGCTAGTTGACCTGCATCAGTGTACCGGTATATCAAAAGAACTTGAGTAAGAGTGTGATAGGAAGTTACGAATTAAAAGATCTATCACCATTCACCACTACAGGTAGCTTAGCAAGAGGTACAATAAGTAATATAGTCATGAAGCTGATAAGCTTATCAATGATTGCAGATAATGGATATCAATAAGTTCATCTTGGCATTGCAGCTCTGAGCTAACCAGCTTCTGGTATTGTGTGCTTTCAGCTGTTGCTGATACATTGATGCACAGTGCAGAAGGCAGCATAGTGCCTAATAGCATGAAAGCTTTTGCGGAGGAATGAGCTTTGAATGTATACTTGCGTAATATTACCTATCGGCCATCGGCATTGTTATAGCATGATGTCACAATTGCAACTGTCTAAGACCCATATCCGTTTATGTACTGAAGTTAACTGTCATTGTATGTAAATGTAGCTGTATTTATTTACATGTGATTGAATTCAATCATTGAAACGTAATTTTGTAACTTTTTGTATATACTTGCGAGCCATAGTCTGTTCTATATTCTGAATATTGTTGCTTGATAATTGTTTTTTAATGTACACAGATGGTAAGAAATCAAGTTTGCTTTTGTGTGTGTATACTGACGTAGATTAAACGCATTAAAATTTTCTTTTGACAAGTTTTCAAGCTCAGTATTGTGACGGTAAGTACTTTTTAATCATTTATATTTAATTACTGCTAGCTTAGTTTTTAAAACTGTTTGCATTGCTGTCACAGAAAACGCTACATTGGGAACAGAGAAAGTGAACATCATGGGAGAAAATAAAGGCCTGAATGGAACTAAATATGAAAATCACGATATGTTTGTAAGTTAAACATAAACTAGTCTATAGATATAAAGTCAGTAAGTGGATATGGTCTTACCTGTCTGATTTTAAATTTCTAAACATTGTAATATGTCTGTAGTAATTTGATATGATTTAACAAACAACACTTTTTAAATTTCGCCTGGCCGTTTAATGTGCCTTTTTTCAGAATTGCTTATGCATTTGGTTCATGAATTACCAGTACTAATAGTCGTGTTACAGTAGGCTTCCTCTCGGTTTTATGTCAGCTCAAAGCTTTTATAAATTGTTTTGAGTAGTTTCTTTTGACTCTTACCTGGTTTTGATTCATCGATGCAAAATTAGGACTTAGTAAAGTAGCCAGTGGTATTGGTGTGTAAGCAAATCCAAAATTGCCTCTGACGTTTTTTGACTGATAGGCTTACGTGACTCGGAATCAAATTTACCTTGCTAAAGATTGTATGTAAAGGTCTTTGTAGCAATGTTTGTTTGCCGTGGAATATGTTTTAGCAGAAAAGTTTGTTTACTGATAATGAGTAGATGCTACACTAGTTATCTAGATTTGTTTGCGGAAGCGTCAGTTCCGTCAAAGAAGGCTGGTCATATGCTTATAAGGTTGATTTTGTTTCAAATTACAAATGAATAATTTGAGGTGTTGGTACTATAAGTAGTTTTTATTTGCCATTAATTACTTTTCTGGGTTTGAAAAAAGGCTGTTACTGCCTTTATTGTATCATAACATTGGATTTTAAAACGTTGTTTCATCAGTGTTTTTTATTTTTTTAGAAATTGGTGCCGGGAGATGTTTGTGAAGGAAATTTTGACTTCAAAGGATCTGGTAAAGATGACTTAAAGTTTAAGAAAGGAGAAGTTCTGACAATTTTGCAAGTAAACAGATTGTGATCGAAATCATAGTTTGCCTTTAGTTGTGCAATATATCACTAACGATCTTGTTTTCCTAACAACAGACTGTTGCAAATAATTTGCCGATCGTAAAAGATGGCCAAACAAATGCTTTTACACTATTTTGCCATTATAAAGTTGGGGTAACAATCCATAATGGTACTTGAAACTAGCATTCCTACTTGGTCCGGGTTACTATTTGAAATTATTGTTTTATTTTTGCTATTGCGGCAAAGTGGTGAGCACGTTTGGTACAAAAATAACCCTTTCAGGAAAGATGAAGTAGTTTGTTTCTTCTAGAAACAATGCAAGGTATCGTGTTATTAACCAAATTCCACTTTGGCTGGTGTTTGCTCAGTGTGAATAATATTATGAACTTTCAAAATTCACATTGTTGTCATAAGTGGTTTATAATAATGATAATTAGAAAAATTGATTGGTGGAAAAATAAGTGCCACAGGCGCAAAGGGTATGGGACTAAATCTCCCATAAATTTTTTTATTATTGCTTTCTATTGCTATGATGCAGATCACACGTGATCCAAATTGGTATAAAGCGAGAAATTCTGAAGGAAAACAAGGAATGATACCAATCAATTTCATCACTAAAAGGTTTGTTATGTTCAGATAATTATGCATCAAAAGATGAAATGACTGGTGCAATTAAATCATCTTTTTTCACAGAGACGCTCAGCCACCCCCTTCTCCAGAACCGCCAATCTCGCCAACTGTAAGTAATTTATATGTTCTATGACTACGCCGATGTTAGTGTGCTGTTTACAGTTATCACTTAGTACAGTAACCAAAGCATTGCGTCTTTGTTTTATGTTTTCGTAATTATGAAATTTGATCTAAACCACTTTTGGATTCTACGTTACGATTGTTGTCATGATGTATGGTGAATACAGCAGTCCTAAAAGATCTAGCGCAATGGTATTGTTTTATTGATATGGCCAAACAAATGCTTTTACACTATATCGCAGTTTGGTTCCAATTGTGCTTTTACTAAAGTGAAAAATTAACCGTTTTGTGCAATGACCGGCAGAATTCCAAACTAATTAAAGCCTTTTTTGTGACTTAGCCCGTGATGTCTTCAGAAATACATTTCTTATTTTGTAGATTGAAAATCCTCATAAAGAAGTGAAACTCCACGCAATGCCGTAAGTTGTTGCCTGTTTTTCGACTCTGCTGTGTATTGATTTTACGATGAATTTGCTATACAGTCGAATCGGGTGAATTGCATATCGGATAATCGCATAATCCGTTTTATCGCATAGGTATCGTAAATCCCGAACCATAGCCAATCACTTATTAAGCAACCATTTTGGATAATCGCATAACGCTTTATTGCATAATCCGCTTAATTGAGTTAAAAAAATAAAATTATTCGATTATCTAAGAAAAGGTCGCGAAATTTCGGTGACAAAAACACAATTCTTTCGAAGTTCTATTGGAAACAAACTGTTCCAAAGTATAAAACAAACCCGGCGATAACCAACGTCACAAAATGAAAAAGGCCGCCGCAATTAGAGATCAAAAACAACGCAAACTGCGGTGTGATTGATGTTCTTCGAAGACAATTACCGACTGAGAACAACCACACGTGGTTATCATTTCGCAATACAGTAGCAAACGTTCACTTCGCACTGTTTTTGTTTCATGTTAGTTTTGTACAGTTCGCAAGACACTACAAATTTTAAAATTCAAAATGAGTGAAGCAGGAACAAGCAAGCAAGTAAAGCGCAAAGATTTATCTTTGACTGAGAAAATTCTTGTCATTGATGAACTTGACAAAAAAACATCGCAAAGTGCAGTCGCAAAAAAATTTGGTGTATCGCAATCACAGGTATCACGACTTTGAAGAATGACGCGTAGACGTTATTTTGCGTGACGACCAACGGCGCTTCAGTTCGTTTTCGCAATTTCGCATAAACGCATAATTCGCTTAATCGCATAAAAAGGCTTGGAAAATTAACTTTGCTATTAACCGGATTTGACTGTATCTCATCTTCCTTTTCTCATACTTTGCAGCGATTACTGTCTTTTAGCATCTTAATTTTTTCTAAAACTTTTTCCATTGGGAAGGAATGATACCGTTCGTCGTTAGGTGCACTAGTAACTCTTTTGTTATATCGACGTAGAGGATGCGTTGTAGCCTACTGTTTATTGTACTATGATATCACGCATTTTATCTTCATGAGTGATTTATTTTTATGGCAATTATTAAATGCTTATGTTACGCTTGTAAGTAGGGTTGGATCCATTCATTTTTTTTTCTAATTTTGAAATTCAAATTCATTGACTTTGAAAAAACGAAATTCAAATTCATTGACGTTGAAAAAACGAAATTCAAATTCAAATTCATTGACTTTGAAAAAATGAAATTCAAATTTATTGACTTTGAAAAAACGAAATTCTAATTCATTGATTTTGAAAAAACGAAATTCAAATTCAAATTCATGAAGAATTTGTGAGCGGATTCAAATTCAAAATTCAAATGCAAATTCAATCCAACTTACCAGTCACCAGCATACTCACCAGTGTCGCCACTCATCAGCCGCCTCTACTAACTCCATACTTGGTCAGCAAGATTATTATAATTATGCGTTTAAAACAAAAAATATTTTTAAGTACTGTAGGTTTAGCGAGTAGCAACTTGTTCAAAATATTTTCGCTCAAGAAATGCGTAAAATAAAGTAAAAGTGTAGCTAACCTCAAAAATGACTGTACAAGATGCAAAAAAACATAACTTTTGTTAGAAAACACGAAGAACAACTAACGAAATCGAAGAGATAAAGCAAGCACACGCACAAATTTTTAACGACTACAGAACATGTTTATTGCATTTTATAAGCAACAGCCTCTGAAACGTCTCCGCGCCTAGTGAAACCATAGACCGCGCCTAGTGAAACCACTACTATTGAAACCATAGACCGCGCCTAGTGAAACCACTACTATTGAAACCATAGATCAAACGCAGCTATTTCACATTCAAGATCGCTGCGCATAAATGTGTAATCTACTCTAAATGAGAGGAGAAAGGATTGTCCGGCCATCCGACCTTTATATTAATAAGCTACTGTAAATCGTTCTTATCTTGCACTTATAATTAATTTTACGAAAACAGTTTGAAGTGGACACTTCGTATCTTTTCTTTCGCTCGCCTGTTGGTGAAATAAATAAGCTTTACTGATCTCATGTGGAAAATTGCTGACGTAAAGACGAATTTCATTCTCGGCAACTTCACTTCAAGTTAAAATGCTATAAAAACCTATATGAAATCTGAGCGATTGAGTGTAAAGTCTATTCTCCAGCAGGTGCACTAGGGAGGTTACTGTGGCCCAAAAACAACTTTAAAGCGTCTTGCAGCGTCATAATTGCCATCATAAACTTTCTGTTGGCTTGATAAAATGTTATGGAACGTTTGCAACATTAACTGGTATAAACCAGTTACAAATTACTACATTTGCTTTGTAAGGTTTAAGTCGAAAAACTCAAAGTTCGTCAATTGTTTAATCAAAATATTCAAATTCTTTGACGTTGAAAAAACGAAATTCAAATTCATTGACTTTGAAAAAACGAAATTCAAATTGAAATTTATGAAGAACTCGTGAGCGGATTCAAATTCAAAATTCAAATTCAATCCAACCCTACTTGTAAGCCTATTCAATTTAATCGGCGCAAACGAAGTTTACATTCCTAAATTGCCTTAGCAATAATTCGTCAATGGTCAGAGATGTCCAATTTTGAAATCCAAATCGGCGACTACCTCACCAAGTCCAAATCTTTAGTTTATTAGAATAAAATCCAAATTCCTGACGATATATCTCTTACGAAACCCGATTGTGGTCAGGTACCGAAAAATTCAAATGCGAATAGAGAAATGCATCAAAATGTAAATCTGCTAAAATTAGCTAATCCTGACAGTTTAAATCCAAATCCGTGGATATTTCTGGTGACCGTTGTAGACTTTAAATCTTTGTCCAATATTTCCTTGTTTTCGATTAAACTTTGCTATCTTTTTGTGTTTTTTTTTACCTGTTAAAGAATCACGCTGTCTTTTTATGTTAATAAGTAGTATATACTAGAGTGTAAGTACTTCGTTCTAATCGAAGTTTTTTGCAATTTAGAATTGGATTTTTTCCGCCCATATGAAAAACTAATGTGACACTAACATTAGAAATATGCTTTGCTTCAAGTGTTATTTACATATTGTTGGTTGCTTTCCAAGCTTTCAAATGATAGCGAAGTGTTAAGAGGTTTATTGTAGTGTAATTCGTTGCTGTGCTCATACTTTCCGTGAAAGATTACATTAGTCAGAAACCTATACTAAATTAATTTCGTGGTAGGACTCTGTCTGAGATATCATGTCAGGTCATACGCCAATCTGATTTTGTGACGTCATATTGTCTCGTAAGTGTCCGAATTTATGAATGAAGTCAGCACTAATAAGTCCTTACTGGTCATGGGTGTAATGGTATTGCACTTCCACTAGCAAACTTCGTTTATTTCTTGAGTACTTACGCAAGCATTTCCTCTGTGCGCAATAGAATCCAGTACGCTGAAGAGGAAATTGGCTTTTAATGATACAGGCTATTGTTGTACCTTCCAAATTTAAGTGGTTTATCAATGATGCAATACTTGTTAAGATTGATATTGTTGCGTTGGTCTACGTCTATTTAGTTAAAAAGTATCAATGCCACAAAGAAATTTCTTGATTTCTTTTACTGTAAGCACGCGAAAAATTGCTTTTTGGTTGCGTTGATTTTTACGTGTAAAATTATACAATGACTTCATGTTTATATGAAATTCATCACTTAGCGTGCACAGCTTATTTCCGTGTGGCAAAACTGCAGTCATCTGCTTGCTTAACACCTTTTTTTTTGTGGTGTTGATACTTGATGAGACGATTAGGTAAATTGCTGAACGGAAATTTGATGTGCATTTAATACAACTCTCTTCAAGAAGGTATTCACAGTAACTGATACATATATTGCGATCAAAGCAAAAAATATGTTAAAAATTGGGTTTTGGATGAATAAGGAAGTTCGCTTCTGTAGTTTTTGAATTGATTTGGTGCTGAAATAGCCTCGCCGTTCCCTGAAAAGAAGCTCTTGATAGACTATCGTCGTTTGTTCGATCAATTTTGCTGTAGTAGTAATATTGTAATGGTAGCAGTATACTTACTACTTTTTGAATTGGTGGCTAGACACAGTTTTTTTTTTAAATGTGACAAAGCAATGCAGCGACGTCGATTCTTATTTTTTGATAAAAAAAAAAAAAAAAAGAAAAGAGGCAACTTCTTAGAGGTAACTTCAAAGCCAACTTCTAAGAGGTAACGTAAAACTGGACTTACCGAATGATAGTGATTTAGGTGTCTTTACTTGACTCGTGCCGGTCAATTTTGTTTGAGGTCTGCTTCAACATTTTTGCGTATGCAGTATGAAAATAAGAGCTAGACATAAGTATTTCTTGTCTAATTTTGTCCAGAAAATTTTATTGCTTAATTTAGTTGGAAAAATAGTGTTGAATCAGGACATAGGTTGTTTGATGGAAACATTACATATTTTAAGCATAGTTTTGGGCAGATACAGTACAATCCTATCGCGAAACAGTTTCTTGTGAAACTCAGTGAAAGTTTATTTTACTGTGATAAACCTTACAACGGTTTGTGGTTTAGTTATTTCATCATAAGTTGTTATAAATCTGGATGATTATGTCGAATGCACTGTAATATGATTTAAGAACGTAATTTGACGTAATGTAGTTGTGATTGCATTGCTTTCACGTCACATATGCAAGTTACGTCATTGTATATCTAAGGAACCGTCTTCGTATTGAACATGTCTTGCTTACGTATGTAGCGTAGGTTGGAAAATGTCTCACTGCCTTTAACCTCTCAGCTTGTAAGTTTTAGTGCAAGGTGAAAATACTTTAGCATGTTGTTACTGCACCATTATTTAACATTGTTGTTTTTCACGAGCCTACAATAATAACGACAATCGTTTTCCTCGCAATCTAAGATCGGCCGGCTTGTTTTCTTATACCAGTAGTTTTTTTTTCTCAGCACTCTTATAAGTTTTTGCGTTTCGTCCATGCCATTATTCATCCTTCTTTAACCTTTGAATTTGTGTTTGTCCGAGTGGTTAGAACTTTAACTTAAACTTTGAAAGGCGGGTTTTGATTCTTCGCCGAATCATAGGCTTACCAATATTTGTATATTTGGAACAACCTAGGTAAATGCCAGGTATCAAAAACATGACGTAAATACTAAATAGGATTATATAATTTTGGAAGTAGGCTACCAATCTTGGTTTCTGGATTCGAAGAGGAATGAATCGACAACGCTGTGTTGACAGAATGTTAAGTGTTTCATTATTTTTGTAATGACGAGTTTTGCACGAAACAGGCAAAAATGTGACCCAAAATTGTGTTATTTTCAGTAAGAAAGCTCTTTGTTTGCGGAAGTGTCAAGTTGTACATTGTCATTTTCGTGGTGTGGGGATCAAAATTCGCATTGCTCAGTAAATTTGATCAAATTTCAGTTTCCGGGTTTTGTTTTCGTTGAAATCGCTGTTATCTTTTTGTAGTTAAATAAGATTTTGGTGGTTACCGGTATACGCAATTCGATGCATGATTAACTAATTAGCTTATGGATGATATGAGTTTTTTGAAGTGGTCATTATTGATTATGTAATTTAATGATGTCAAGTGTGACAAAGCATTAAAAAACTTTTTTTTTGCTTTATGTAGCAATGTAGGATTGTAAGCCATTGCTACTTCAAACTTAGTTAGTGGTAGAGTGTACGAGAAGATTGTTAAAATGATGGACTATTTTTATAACAGAAAAAATCTCAGCAGCCTTTCACAATTACAATATCGTCCGATAGGCGTTCATCTTCCTTATTTTGACGGTTTGCGACTCATGACTATGACTTTGCATAAGCATATAAAAGAGAAAGCTACTTTTGCAAGTGGTGAAACAAAAAGCACAGAAGCGTGGGAATGCTTTGATTTTAAGACACTACTGACGTTAAAAAAATTGAGTGATAGTATGTCTTTCTTGTGTATTGCTTCTTACCAATTCAGGATATATTACAAATTGCTTTCAATTTTCAACATGTCAAGATTTGCTTGCTTGCTTGCTTGCTTGCTTGCTGGGTCATTTGAGGATGTAGTTTGTATTTAGAGCTTTACATATGTTTTTATTCCATGTTGAAAAATATAGTACGTATTAAGTGACCTTTGCATGGTATTACAATGCAAGCTGTTTCTCACAAAGTTTATTTCTGGATAGTTTATTTTGTTCCCCAGCTGATTTGACTCATTTGCTTCACAAAAAATACGTCAGAAAGTGTTTGCGCGTGATAAAATGTTGGAGAGTTAGAATTTTCTATATTTGCAAATGAAACAGCATTTGTAATGATTGTAGTTGTAGTTTCTCCACTCTTCCGATTTTGGCGATACCCATGATTATCCGAGTAATATCTTGGTGATCTGTACGAGTATTTTTGTGTTGGTGGTCGGAGTAGCAAAAGTTTGCGATTCAGTGTGTTAACATCTTGAATTAATTGCACAATTGCCCATTTGCCGCTTAACGCTAGCCCTTCTTTTTAGTTACTTGCACTTTCCACTTCTTGGTGAATTGCTCATTCCTTCGTTTTCTTTGTTTTTGTTTTAGTATAGACGCTGCAAACCTAAGCAGTTGCAAAGTGGCGTGTACGCTGTTTTTTCAGTCTTGTGTAAAAGTGATCCTTTTGCTACTCTAGCCGCATACGTATGTTAGGGTGATTCAACAAATATCAACTTTCGATTTTTTTGTGGGGCACCTTCTCATGGTTCCCCCTCGTGAAAAAATACTTCAGCTAAAATTGTATGAACTTTGAATACAAATTAGAGGTCGCTACCGACTAATATAGCGTGGCAAGTTACTTTATGACATCATCAAGGATTATCCGAAATTTTACATGATCCACGTCATGCATGCATTATATTGTTCAATATCCAATTTCAAGTATTGCCGCTATTATATTAGCGGTTGGGACCCTTATTGGATCCTCAATGCATCCATGGTAACTTGGAGAATAAGAGGTTCTACATTTCAGGTCCTTGATTGTTTTTACAAAAACGCATTTTTACTTGTGGTAATTTAATCAAAAATGAAATTTTAAGCTAATGGCATGTGCAAAGTTTGAGCCTAAACTTAGCCTGTGACAAAAAATGATGCTAACATTTGGCATCCACTCTTCACATCACGAAGCTTCCCTCAAAGAAGGAAGCTCTAACTTTGTTTTTTCTCTATGAAGAGGCAAAAAGAAAAGCAGTCCATGATACATCGCATTGTGCCACGGAAGATATGACAGTATGGGCTAAAGCCAGCATTCCTACATGCCTGACAAAGCATGTTGTGAAGTAAATTGAAAAAATGTTAAAAGAATGGGCCAAACTGAAGAAAAACAAAGCCAATGTGGCTGTGACGTTGCTGATGTATTATCGATGCAAAGGTTTTCGAATTTGTCACTTTCAGTTCTGGTTGATACCGATATATCTTCTGCTTGTGAAGATAACCAATCTAAATGTAAAAGTTTTTCTCTAGTTATTTACTCATCTTCTGCTTGTACTTTTCTTTGTTCAAGAGATTTTTGACTTTTTCAAGTTCGACTTGTTGATTAAATAATGCTGTATTAACACTACCTGATACCTATCATACCACGGAGGCCTTTTTCTTTTTAAAAAGGAAGAAATTTTTTATCTTTTTAAATTGTAGTCATGCCTAATGCATTAGCATGTGCAATTTCGAACAAGTCTTTTAATCCATCTTTCCACTTCTTCTCTTTCAACTGTAATTTTTCAGAATGCATGGCTTTGTTTTTCTTCAGTTGAGCCCATTCTTTTAACATTTCTTCAATTTACTTCACAACATGCTTTTTCGGGCATGTGGGAATGCTGGCTTTAGCCCATACTTTCGTAATATCTTCCGTGGCACAATGCGATGCATCATGGACTGCTTTTCTTTTTGCCTCTTCATAGAGAAAAAACGAAGTTAGAGCTTCCTTCTTTGAGGGAAGCTTCGTGATGTGTAGAATGGATGCTAATTGTGCAACCATCCAAATATCAGCATCATTTCTTTTCACAGATTTATGTTTAGACTTGGACTTTGCTCATGCCATAAGTTTAAATTTTTATGTTTGATTAAATTACTGCAGCACTGTACATAGGGTTAGATGTTAAAATAAAACACGTTTCTGTAAAAACAATCAAAGATCTGAAATGTAGAACCTCTTATTCTGCAAGTTACCATGGATGCAGTGGGGATCCAATAAGAGTCGCAACCGCTAATATAGTTTAAAATTGGATAACGAACGATATTATAATGCATGCACGACGTGGATCACGTGAGATCGTGGATAATCTTTACTGTATATGATGTCATAGAGTAACTTGCGATACTATGCGAGTCGCAGCTTGCTTCATGATTGTTACTAAGCAAGTATACTGTGATGTCACATAGCTGAAGATTGCATGGAGAATTTACACACGATTTGGTTATGTACCGGTACCATTTTTCGGCTCAACTTTATTGGTCGGTAGCGACCTCTAATTTTTATTTAAATTTCATAAAATTTTAGCTAAAGTATTTTTTCATGAGGTGGAACCATATGAGGGGTTGCCCCATAAAAAAATCGAAAGTTGATATTTTTTGAATCACCCTAACGTATATGTGTCATAGTTCAGCGGTTTGGCAACCAAATCTCGTAGACCACTTCTTTTACGATAGACTACACCTATCAGTTTAAATCACGCCAGCTTCGTAATAATTTTTCAGATGGTTTCATGGGAAAATAACGCGAAAAGAAGCAGAGCGGCTTTTACATCCAATCAAAGAGGGTTTATTTTTGGTTCGTGAATCCACCAACTATCCTGGAGATTACACTTTGTGTGTTGCTGTCGATGACTACGTTGAACATTACAGGATCATATTCAAAGACAACAAGGTTACCATCGACGAAGACGATTATTTTGAAAATCTCACTAAGCTAGTGGAGGTATTATGATGCTACTCTTTTCAGATTTAATGCAAGAGTTGCCCCAGCCAAGATTGGGAAATTCACTCGGAGGCTGGTTTTATTTCGCAAAGTAGATAAATTTAAAACGCGACCTGACTTTCGACGCCAGCAACTTGGTGTTAAAACAGGTTTTTGGGCTTAGAGTCGGGGCTTGGTGTTCAGGTTATAACCAGAGTTAGGTATCTCATTGCTGAGTCGGTCAGCAGGAGTTAATCTCACGCAAAATGGTTGCACTTGGTTTAAGCGATAGTAGAATAACTGAGTAACCCTTTAATGGCAATCACTGCAAATCTCTTTTTGATATTTAGATATCCCAACTGCAGATAAAAATTATTGAAGTTGTCTCCTCCCCCTTTGTGCTAAAGCAGATTATTTTTTGTTCGTCTAATCTTTTTTGCAGGTTTTTTCCAGGGAAAAGTCATTAACTAAATAATCGGTAGAATGACGCTGAGTGCAAACTTTGTGCGATGTTTACTCCTAACCTGAAAATATGCCTCTGAATATAAACCCAAAGATGAAATGATAAATCTATGTTTGTTATTGCATTAAGCATCTGCTTTTTAGACGAAGTTTTTACAATTTCAACTCCACGTCTGTCCTGCTTGCAGCTTTGCTTGGTACCCTAATGTTTGCATAAGTGTATAACTTTTCGTTTGTTTAGTATTATAAAGACGAAGACACTGGACTGGTATGCGCACTGACCACTCCGTTGCAGAAAGAAGGTGGTTTAGAATTTTCGGTGGATACGGACGATTTCAAGAAAGGTAAAACTGCAAAAACAGATCATCTTTGTATGAAGGCAAACATTAATTCGTGCCAGTGACAGTCTAACCTGCTCAGTGCTCACACGTATTTTTCTTTTAAAAATCGTGCCATAGTGTTTATAAGACGTTAAGTTATAAATTTATATTAGAAAATATGTATAGCAGTTTCGGACGGCAGCGAAGCGGTGGTTACATTGGCGAATCCAATCGAACGTGGAAAAGTCACGCGCAGTTCTGATAGGACAAGTCGTGCGAACCTAGAAACAGCGTGAGAGTAGCCTATAGACAAACTCTTTCTGTTTGCATAGATTAGGTCGCCGTACTTTATTGTAGCTGACTTCGAGCAGACTGAGATAAAAAGAATGCGCGCAGTGTCCAGAATAGAGAATTGATCATCCTTGTAATTGACAGCACATTGGTCGTTTTGTAATAAGTGTTGTCCAATTGCTGAGTCGCATTCTGGAGCGGGTTGTTTTCGCTTGCACACTCGGTTGGGTTGCACTCGTTGAGAGGCTGTGTGTTGTCGTAGCCATTTCGGAACATGCTGCTTGATGCGGTCTTCAAGTCATTGAGATCTCGGCATGTTCCGAATTGGCTACGACTACACACAGCCTCCCAACGAGTGCAACCTAACCGAGCGTGCAAGCGAAAACAACCCGCTCCAGAATGCGACTCAGCAATTGGACAACACTTATTAGAAAACGACCAATGTGCTGTCAATTACAAGGATGATCAATTCTCTATTCTGAACACTACGCGCAGTTCTTTTCATCTCTGTCAGCTCGAAGTCAGCTGCATTAAAGTACGGCGACCTAATCTATGCAAACAGAAAGAGTTTGTCTATACTCTTAAACTGTTCAAGTAGTGTTTAGGTTCGCACGACTTGTCCAATCAGAACTGCGCGTGATTTCCCGCGTTCGATTGGATTCGCCAATGTAACCACCGCTTCGCTGCGGTCCAAAACTGATATTCATGAATCGCCAGATCTTGCGTTCTAAAAAATATGTGTGACCATCGCTTAATGATTCCTCCCTTGAAGTTTACAACTTATATTAGGTGTTTTTTCTGAAGATGCTTGGTGTGCTTTCAAAAAGTTTTTTATTCGTGGCTGGTTGGGTTTCAGCTTAATGCTAAGGTTTTGCAGCAAAGATTGTTCACTTCATATTTAAAATATAGGTTAGCAATGCCAATACTTTTTTATCTCGAAACGTATCGTTTGTCATCTGTCATTGATTTTACTTTGTTTGTTTTTCGTGCGTAAATTTAAAAGTCAACATCGTCCTCTTAATATTATAACGAGAACCACAGTACAGTTCTTCTTTGTAACAATGTGATGACCTAAAAAGATTTTCGACTGTTTTTCGTTTCAGCTGGTTGGGCTGTCGACTTCTCGGAATTAAAACTCGGGAGTATTCTGGGTAAAGGAGATTTTGGTGACGTATATGAAGGAGAATTTCGTGGCGAAAAAGTTGCAGTCAAGTCTGTAAAAGATCGAACCAAAGCAGCGCAAGCGTTTTTGGCTGAAGCTTCAGTTATGACGTAAGAATTGAAACGTGTGTTGCATGTATATTGTATAAGGACTGATGTATTTTTTGCATGGTCGCAAGGAAGCTGTTTCCTAAGAATAAACTTAGGCACGAAATTGATCATAATCAACAACTTGTTTATCTAAAAAGCAATCAAATCTTCAATATTCTAGCGATATTACGCATAAGCTTGTAATGAGTGGCTTCGTCCATCTCCTCGGCTTAGCGACGTCCGATTTTTGACCGTCCCCGAAATCGAACCTTAGACCTTTCTCATCGTTAGCGGTGTCTTGTACTACTTCGCTTACCGATTGGTACAACTTGTTTATTGTGCAAGTGATTACCGGTGCGTTATGGTGTAAGTTCATGTTGCAAACATTTAAAAACATGCGAAATTGCGTGTAATATCTAGAAAACAAGTGTAATTAAAAAGTGAGAGGTTTTAAGACAATCTTGGGGCGGAAAAGTTAATTATTGAAAAGCGTTGCTCTAAAAAAAGTCGGTATACTACAAGGAAGCAGACGCTTTTATGACAAAGAAAACACTACTCCATCTAAGAAGCGAAATGTAAGAAAAATCGAGAAATTTTGAAGCAAAATTTTCTGATTGTTTCTTTGGACTTGCCCTCTGAAACGGTGATTTTTGGCCGAAATTTAAATCATAACGTTCAATATTTTGGTGCAAAACAAATTCATTCTTCCTACCTGAGTACCTTTCTTTAAACGACTCTAAATCCTTGGACAGATTTTTTATTAAAATTTATTTTTGTGCAGATTCGCTTTTTCTAAAAACTTAGTGAGAACAGTGCAAACAAATGTGGCACAACTTAAGATTTTAAAAAGAGACTTCAAAACGTTCAGTGGTTACCTTGATTAGTCTGGCGTGCACAGTCGTCCAGCTGTCATCCAGCGGTATGGTTCATTAGGACGAAATACTGCGTCTATTTGGAAAACTGGAACCAAATGTTACATATGGAGTTGCGTAAAGAGTAATTGGTGTAAAATTCCCTTATTGTAGTTTTTAATCATTTTAGTTCCGTTCAATAGAGGTCATTGCTTGCGCAAAATTTAGGTCAAACTACAGCGTAAGATTTTAATCACTGCAAAGTTCGCAGAAAGTTTCACCGTCACTATGTAATTTACGTGGTGTTGTCTCATACATTGGTTTTGTAAGATCTTAAATCGTGCGTGGAAGGAAGTTAGGTTTTCGTCATAATACAAAAGCGTAGTGAGTATAATTTTCGTCATAATACAAACTACGCAAGTTGAGTGCAGGTCTCAGTCGCCATTGTAATGATTGCACTTCCTTGTATATCGCGATATAATTAACTTCTGACTTCAAGAACAAGAAGAAAAAAGTAAAATTGGTCATAAATGTCGAAGTTTCGCCGGTCTCGTTCGCAAGCTCCTAACTAACGAATGCAATTTTGTTAAAATTTAGCGCAAGTACCGGTTATTTCCAAGTTTTTCTGCATTTTTTTGGCTTACCCCTCGTAAAGTTGGTTGCACTTTGTTCGAATAACGTATAAGCTAAAATGACGTTATGGTGATGCTTACTTACAAAGTCTGCAAAATTGGACGTCCGCCTATGAACATGTGATTGAAACTATAAGAGTTCCTTCGTACGTTTTTTCTTTTCAAACGTTTATTTTCGAAACTGCATTTTTTAAATGCATTCAAGTTTCGCGTAAAAATAACTTGTTACAAGCCGGCTGCTTTAACTCGGGAGATGTTTTACTTCATTTTTGTGCGTTGTGAAATTACTTAACGCAATTAGTCAAGTTGTCAAACACAATATTGCGCATGGAAGCTAAATGCAACTCTCCTGACACTTATTTTGGAAATGCTTTTGGAAAAAATTGTGTTTTTCATGTTTTGGCTCAAATTGTTCTTACATAGAAAAATTGCTTGCTAATTTTGCAATATTACCTGCTCTGGTTTGGTGATAAAGCAGCTGTGTTGTACGGATCTCAGAACGCATTTTGCAGATTGCCGAATGCGCTATTTCAAAATGGCTGCAAAATATATGGTGCGACGAAACGACTGGTTTATTAGTTTAACAAACATAGCATAACCATGTGTATGTTCATTTACTTTCATTTTTTGTGGTTATTTTTATCAGAAAAATCATTTGCTTAATTTTCGTTTTGGTTAGTTATCTGAACTTATTTGTTTTACTTGTTCAGCTCATTGTGCCACAAGAACTTGGTCCAACTCCGCGCGGTAGTGCTTCCCGCAGAACTGACAAATGATCCCATTTATGTCATCCTGGAATTCATGACGAAAGGAGCTATGCTCGAGTACCTCAGGTCACGTGGCAGGGCTCATGTCAGAAGCAAGGATTTGTTGAAATTTGCAAAGTAAGTAGTGCTGCAACTTTTCTGCTCTTGTGATTCGTGATTATTTGTTATTCACGTAACAAAAACGTTTGTGATTCACAACACAATAACGTTGCTGTCACTCACTGACCGTGACATGGTATGTTGTAGGAATTTGATTCTTTATGGGAGAGAACAAAAACTTCAACAGATTTAGGGAGACTGCGAAGTGCGCTTGCGCTCTTTGAGTCAGCAGCCACGTGGTGTATTTGTCAAACTCGATCGGCTCAAGTCGTAAATCGAACTCGTCTGGTGGTTGCGCGCGCGGTTCCCCAAAATCATATCGCTTATGGAAGAAAGAGTGGAATTTTTGAAAGTGTATGCTTTGGCTTGGTGCTGATCGAGGAAATGCAGTCTGGGTCGTTGGTGGGTCTTCTAATCTTAAAAAAGGCAAATCCTGTGGCTTAAAACATCTATGGCTGTTTTTCCTGATTTGCTCTGATATTTGATCACAGTAGGCTATATTGCATGATAATCATCATGAAAAATTTTAGATCTTATTTAAAGATATTATGGTAGCCTCAGAAGACTTACTAAATAAACGCTGTAAAAGTCAATTTTACGATTAGTTTCGCGGTTTGACCGCTCATCGAGTAGGCTCATTTTTGATTTATAGTATTTCACCACATTGAAATTTTAGTAATTGCCTTACTAATTTTTAAAATGCTCTATCATTTGTTTGCGACTCTTAAGGACTGTTGATCACTCGAAGCGATTTTCGCAGTGTTACGTAATGTAACTGAAAGTACATTGTGTAATACTGTCTGGTGCAACATTGTCGTGCTTCGTCATAGATGACGTCATTTTCGGTCTGGTTGTGGTGTTGGCGTACCTGAGTCCAATTTCTCAATACTGTTACGTCTTCTATTATTTTCTTCTATTTATTGTTTATGGGTCTTCCGGGTATTGTGAGATTTAAGTTTTGTTAAATATGGTTATTAGTGGTACCTGCTGTTTGCAGCAAGTAAACTCGCGTAAGGTCAACACCTAATCTTGCTTGCTGTGTAATTACAATCAGTATTAGCAAACGCCAGTCGCGTAGGCGCTGAGGGGCGCGTTTACACCCCCCCCCCGACCTCCGATATATTATGTTAAGAGTCGTTACCTTCAAATTTTTTAAAAAAATTGTGCCATAGTTTGAAAAAGCTTTCATTTGCGCTTCCTTCTTGTCATTCAAACGCTTCTGGTAAAAGCTTGTGATTACTATCGGTAGCATTTCTTGTAATATCATAAGTGTTCGGAGGAACTAGGTTTTTTGCTATTTTGCTTGAGATGAAAAGCTGATATGAAGAAGTTCCTGAGCGATTATGTTTTTTCTGCTTCAAATTTTAAATATGGAGTGAGCATATAAACGGTTGCACTGCAGAACGATACTTTACGAACAAACTAGGTGTCCATCATTTTACGGTTTATGGTGCAGGTGTGACTTGCTGGTCGTAATGTAGGGTTTTGTGGTTCCTTGTTTCGTGCGCGACGCGGTTACTGTGAGCAATAGCGCGCAATTTCTTGTCCAAAATGCCTGCTTGTCCGTGGTATCCTTGCCTATTGAAGGCGCAGTAGGGAATTTAATAATAGCTTACCAAACGATTGGCCACAATTGTTTGAATATGATGGAAGGTTTGTTACCTTATAAAACTTTACTTCTGTGATTTATAGGGACATTGCGAAAGGGATGGCTTACTTGGAAAAGAAAAACTTGGTCCATCGTGATTTGGCAGCAAGAAACATCCTCATATCAGAAGATTGTGTGGCCAAGATCTCCGACTTTGGTTTAGCGAGAGAATCCTCATTCAATTTACAAGGCGGAAAGTTTCCAGTAAAATGGACAGCGCCCGAGGCCCTCAAAGAAGGAGTAAGTTTTTGATGTATACTGTTGTAAAAACTACTGTTACTTTTTTAGACTGACTACTTCGTTGTGAAAAATTTTCAAACAAGTTTACCACCTGCTTTTCGCTGCAAAATCTCTTCAGATTCTGTTAAAGTGGCCGATTTTTTACAAAGTTAAACAGAAAAGATAAAAATTACCGTGGTGTCATTGATTGAATGTTCTTTGCTCACTGATTTCACATGGTTTCAATTTTTTGTGTAGAAATTTTCCAATAAATCAGACGTTTGGAGTTATGGGATTACTCTGTGGGAAATGTGGTCGTTCGGAAGAGTACCTTATCCCAGAGTGGTGAGTTACACTAGTTTTTATATTGTCAAACGTTTCATTGCTGAAATGATTACTTTCTAAGGCGTTTTACGTTTTATAGTTCCATATTTTGCATCGATGTTTGTGTGCACTTCGGCTACCTCTTCCTTGTATCAGTCTTCTTTACGCACTTACAGTTACAGATGCAATTTCACCATTGTTAACTTAACTCACCTCAAACCAATATAAAAGGCATCTAAGTTAAATTATTCCTCCTGACATTTAAGTAAAAACCGAGTCGATTTTTACCTGTATGAAATCAAGTCCGTCTTTGTTGCTTGCATATCAGCCGAGTTGCGAAAACATTCGCAGCGAAGTCGTAACCGTGGAAACATATGATCAGATTTGACTTCGTAACTCTTATCATGTGATTTCTGCATCTGATTACTTCAGTGACGTTTTAAAACTAATTACACGACATTGTTGCGTTCAAAAACATCCGTTTTTTTTTTTTTTATCTTTTTCGTGGTAATATATAAAAAAGTTGTGTGAACATTGAATTAATTCGCCAATCGCCACACTGCTTTTTCATCATTGGTAACGCACCTTACGCGTTTAAACTGCTGTCAGTTAGAAGTAGCCTCCGTGTAGCGTATGAAGGCATAGGCTACAGCGCCTTCGTGTTGTATACTGAAAACTTTCCTGTGAACTGTGGCCTGTGCAAGTGGAGCACGTGCGTATGGCGTTTGGCTGAAAATTATCAAAAACAGTTCTGTTTTCAAACCTCGCCCGCAAAGAGTTGCTTTTGTGCGCTTTCTGTAGTAGCGCATGCTGTTGATTTGCTTAAAATAGAGGGACGCTTTTTTGGCGATGTACTGTAATTGTTCAAAAAATCATCGATTTGATTGACAATATTTGCTCACTGGTATTGACGAAAGATTTGCCCACTAACAGAATATAATCGAATTTGAATTAACACATGATTATTGTGACGAGCCATTATTTGCTTACTCTTGATTAACGGAAATAGCAACGGCGAGATCACATGAAACGAGTTTGTTTGGTGAATGGGTTGATTGAGCAGCTACACGAAGCGACTTTTCTCGTCATATCTCTCTCGTATGACCAAGCTGTCACTGAGGTTCAGGTCACTCACGTACACCCAAAAATTTCCTAACAAACTGAGTTGCGAGCATTGTTGTTCGTTGAGAAACGTCGAAGGAGTTTTAAGCGTACGACCGCTATTTTCAGAAATCGGCTTTATTTCTAAGAATGCTCTTTTCGCAGCATTACAACCTCTTGTTGGTTTTGCATTGGTTGATGGCACTAATATATGAGGCTTTTTTTGATGCAAATTGTATAATCCAACTGCAAGAAGATGTGACGTTAGCTGTATTCAACCTTGTTCATTACGTTCTTGATCTTCAGTCTAGCCGCCGTAGAAGAATGTGTTTCTCACAGTTGGAATGAATTTTTTAATAACTACCCGGTTAACTACATCCTTAACGTTAAGTGCTTATGCTGCGTAGGATTGAAAGCAGTTTTCTAATAATAAAATAGCTTTTTCCGTGTTATTGTTTCTAGCTCTAATGCAATGGTCGCCTACTTTCGACCTTGCGTCTCTCCGCTTACTAATCTCGACATTGGCCAAGTTCATTGCCCAATGCCCAATAATCACTAACTAATATGTCTCAAGTTGTCTTGTGTTGTTAGTAAATGCTTTGTTTAGTCAAAAAAGCGGATAAGTGTCATTCGTTACAGCAATATCTATCTTGTAATATAGCAGTGGTAGCACGTGTATTTTGTCGTCTATCAAAATTCTGACTGATGGAGTACAATAGTGAGATTGTCAGTGCTTATATTGAGCGTATGATATGTTTTGTCGTATGATTAAGACTGGTTTCTATTTAGATGTTGTTTGTAGGTGCTGGCTAGGCTTCCACTTCTACGTGATTGGTTTACAGTGCCGCTTTGTAGTTCCTTATGAGCAAGGTTGTGCTTCATTGTAGATGGCCGCTTCCGCCATGCATTAGCGTAGATAACGTTGGTGTATTTTCTTTGCAGCCTCTGAAAGATCTTCTAAGCAAAGTTCAAGCAGGTTATCGCATGGATTGTCCGGAGAGATGCGAAAAATCCATCTATCAACTGATGCTGAAATGTTGGAAGAAAGAACCCAAAGAACGATATTCATTTCAACAAATTGTTGAAGAATTAAGCAAAATTCACCTTTCTTGATTGGCTTCTTTGTCACGCTTGATCAATTTGACAATGAAGTTATATTTATTATAAAAACTAGGCAGCATTTTCGGTAGTATTGCTCGTGTGATCATAAACCTTCAAGAGTTTTTTGATTGTGCTTTTGTTTTTTTATCTTAAGGAATTCGCAGATTTCTAAAGTGTTCGCCAGGGAGTTTTGCTAATAACCTTGTGTCACGCATTACAGTCGTTTTGACGAATCTTTATCATCAAGTGTGGTTTCGTTGTATTATTGGGCCGATCAGGAATTCTTTGCGCATTTGCATTATAAAATTTTTGCACTACTCGCTGAAAGCAAGTCGAGAAACGGAGAGACTTTTGCAGAAAATAGATCAAACAGTGACACGCTTTTTTGACAATCTATTCAACAGTGGAAATGTATTTTGCTAATTTATGGGCTTGACTAGTTTTACCATCATGTTGCCTTAATTAGATACATCATTTGTGGTTGGGTGGCCAGCCTATGGCGAAATGCTACTGGCCACTGACTTTACTTTAAGACGCGTCTAAGCTTCGTTAAAATTTCGAAACATTTCGTTTATATGGCGAATATAAATTGAACTTGAATAATACTTAACTGGAAAATGGCGGTTGAAAAATAAATGTTGGCCACCCCTGCTCATTTTTTTTTTGGCTAGGTTACATTTACATATTTTTTATTGTTCATTGCTGGCTGTATCGCATCGCTGTGAGTAATGAGATTTAATGCTCACTGATTATTGTGTCACTGTAGCTTTTTGCATTCTATATTTCGCAATTTTTTATTTGTTCTTTTTTCATTTAAGTTGTTTTATAAACCTTTTTTATAAAAGAACTGTTTACGCTAAACAGAATATTTTTGAACTATGTTTGTAGAAACTGTACAATAGCAGCTTACTCAAGATTTATAACCCACACAGCAATTATTAAAGGTCAAAGCAAAAAAGAAAAAATGATCCTCTATAAAATTTCGTGAAGTTTTTGGCGATTATGATAAGTTTAGGCATTTAAAAACGTAAGAACAAAAGTATTACCTTCTTCCGGATATGTTACTGCTTTCCGTCACTGGAAAAAGGTTCTCGCTTATTGTAGAGTAATTTGCCGCACTTTGATGTTTTAAGGATCTTGACGTTTGATTTCCTCACATCTAATCTAGATATGAGTTATATGTTGGATGTAGAAATTGGTTGTATGACTCGAATAACTCGAAGATTTTTAACCGTATTTTTTTTTTCAACGAAGAGTGATAAAATTGTGACATTGTTCTTTTTGGTACTCTTGTTGGGATTTAAACAGAACAACGTTTTATGCTACAGTTTCGTATATCTTGCTACATGGATGCCCCTCTATCTATAAGTTTTCATTTCAGTGTATTGTAATTAAAGCTGTTAGGATCTATTGAGCGAATTCTTGTAAAATTGTAATTTTCTGTAGGCGTGCCATGCCAATTGACTTTCTGCCGCAGTTTTTTCGTTGCTAACATTCTTTATTGAACTCGTTTTTGATTTTTGTGCTTATCGATTCAAGTGGCTGATGGAAGATTCTTATGTTGTGCACACTGTTTTATTGTTAAATAAACTTGTACTGTCACTTTGTTAGCTACAGCTTTGCTACTTCAGATGTCATTGTGTTCAAGGTGTCAACAAGGTATTTTTTTGGCCGCTAAATGGCGCTAGTATGTCGGTAATAGTTGGAAGTAGGGGTGATGAGGTAATGAGCACATGGAGTTGGCCGAGTGGTTGGCGCATTGGGCTCCGGAGCTGGCTTCGTGAGTTCGATGCGCAACTTGGTCATCTTCCGTGATGCGCATACTTCACTAGCATATGAACCTAAGCTGCAATTATATGGACTGGAAAACAAGCGAAAAAAAGCAATTGGGTAACGAACCTACTTGCTATCGCGGGTCATTTTGTCAGTTACCGCTTAGGAAGTGGGCCACTCAACTTTTTAGTCATACTATGAAGCCAAACAAAAACAATTGTTTGTCAACCGGTAACCAATAGCAAACGAAGCTAATCAAATCAACCCATGCAAACCTACTGCTGAAATTTTTTTAACGCAGTATTGAAGTATGAAATAAAAACTAACAAACATTCAATGAATTTTTTTGCTCAATGAGAAACATGGAAACGTTTTTACATTACTAAGCACTTAATATTAGGACAAACTGACGATTGTGGCAACTCTCAACTGCATGCTAAGATTTTCGTCTGTTAGTCTTGACCTGTAACAATTTTTTGTGATGTTCATTTTAAAAGAAAATATTTTCATGGATATGTGTTTCCGAAAATAGACAACCATTTGCGAGCACTAAAGCTCTTAATTTTGGAAGCTCTTCCTTTGATGCATAAGCGCGATAAAATTCAAGTGACAGGTATAATTCAGATACTTAAATGATGATTCTGATTTCTTCATCTTTATTCTCCTATCACGAGAAAGCGGCGTAGGCGCTATGCGTGGGACGAATCCTGACTCGTTTGGGAGTTGCCCTTGTTTCCAAGTTTTCCGTAATTACAACTTATTGAATTTGCTTCGAGCGGTTCAGTTGTTTGAGTGATATCTTGGTGGGTATGGGAAAAAAGTAACCTGACGTAGGCCTACTGCCATTATCAAATTGTTAAACAATCAAATCATCGATAAATGCTGTAGATTTAGGCCAGCAGACTCTGACATAATTATAGCCTACACCAGGGATGAGCATTTTGGGCAGCTTCTCCAGCTGGCGGGCCAGATGTGGGAAGATGAAGTCCTTGGTGGGCCGGAGTATTACATGAATAGTATGACGTCACGCAAAACGAAGCGTTGCAATACAGTAGTGAGAGCTGTTTGCAACACTTTCTGCTGTGACCTCATTTCCAGCAATCGGACTAAACTACTACAATAAATTGCTTTAGTGACTAAAATAAGCCCTTCTAGTGCTTCACAAGCGCATCAAGGCAATTGTTTGTTTCACAAGCTACCACTGACAGTTCGCTAGATGTCAGGAGTGAGACCTCTGGCCATATTTCAAAGTACTGTATGCTTGAACACAGTGTGCGAACCGGTCAAAATCCCTTGACGGGCCAGGCCCAGTCTTGGAACCGTATGTTGCCCTTGGGTCGGCAGCGTGGCCGAGTGGTTCGGAGCGTTGTTTTTACGACGACCATGATCGCAAGGCTAATGGTTCAACTACCAACCTAGCCTCGTTGTTGCGTCCTTGGATAAGATGCTTCACCATGATTATATCTCTGCTTGGTGAAATCTGGCAAGCAGCAAATTGAAGAAGTCAGAAGAAAATTCAATCGGAAAACTTGGAAACAAGAGCAACTCCTAAGCGAGTTAGGAATCAGGATTCGTCCTAAGCATAGCGCCTCTGCCGCGGCTTTCTCGTGATAGGAGGATAAAGATGAAGAATTCAATCAATATAATAAACTACGGTAAAGTAGATGCAACAGTTAACAAAATTTTTCTTCTTTTTAAGCCACATAATAGCAGCTTAAGTTTTACTCGAGTAAAATACATGCATCATGGAAAATGACTTAGTTGAGCGTCGAACCAGAAAAAACAGTTTGCAGCCCATTGCACCAACCTCTCGGCCAACTCCATGTGCTACAGTTATAAAATAGCAGGCTGAGCGGTTTTGCGTGTTCACTATGGGCATGTAAAAGGTAAAAAAGGTGCGGGACAGCGGGTGCAAACACACATTGTTCAGACCAGGGGTGGAGAACCTGCGGCCCGCTTAAGTTTGGAATGTGGCTAGCGTCATAACTTTAATTGTTAAGCGTACAACAAAATGGTGGAATATATAGCATTAAGATTTCTTAAAAACTGCGTCACATTCAAATAGGCCTACATTTGTAACATACAAAACGCGCAGAAGTCTCTGATTTTACGGGGAAAAACAGCTAGCTCAGCATGAATGTAATGTGGCCCGCTGAAAATATTATGCAATCAATGTGACCTGCTGTGCTTTACCGGTTCCCCACCCCTAGTTTAGGCCATTCTCAATAGGCGGCCCTGTACAATTATAAATCACGAATGATTAAACGCCGTTAAGGGGCATACATGACGAACAACACATAAACAAAACCCTTCGCACTTCCGCTTGTGCCGAGCGCCAGGCGCGAAAGCTGCGAATACTATTTCTAAAGTCTTTAGTATGACCCGACCGGAAATAAAACCCCAGTCTCCCGGCTACCAAGCGGACGCTCTTAATCGATACACCACTATGGGCATGTAGTGGTGAATATTTGCACTGCATACTTCTTTGTGTTTCTATACGTCTTAAGAAATTATGAGAAAACTAAATAGACTTACTACTACTGCTGCCCACGTGTCCAATTTTAGGGGGCCAAAAGTGCACGAGCTTTCTGCATCATCATTAAATATTCAATTCAAATCAACTTTTATTTCCGCACGCTGAAAAAAAGGTCCAGTGTGCGAAGTAGAAAATTTTTACTGGGGGGGAAATTTTTGTCTACAGTTTTGCTTGAATTCTGAACCCAAATAACAAGACAATTAGGCCTATTGTTCATGGTGCGATGCCGTGGCATTGGAAAAAAATTTCAAAAAGGGGGGGCATAATTTCACCATTTTTTTTCAAGCGTAGTTTTTTTCAGCAGAGCTAATTGAAGCAAATTGAAAAACAGAAAAGGCTTTAGGGGGTCCGGGGCATGCTCCCTTGGAAAATTTTTGAAATATTACACGCTGTAATGGCTATTTTAGCGCCTTTTGCACATTTTTCAGGCAAACTTTGTTTAAATTTTTTGACTCTAATTCTGAGTATAGGGTACTTATTCCCCAAATATGATGCATTTTGTCGCACATTTTCAGTTATGCGTGCTTTAGGCGTATTGTTATCGAAGAGGACAGCCCTTGTTGCATAGTGTTACGGAAGTGAGCAGTGGAGCTTGTGTTTATTGAAAAGTGGTACGGTGAGTACCGTGGCTAAGTGAGTTAAGTTGGGTCGATTATTGTATTCGTTTGGTGAAGATGTCTGAAGGTCTTGCTTGTTTCGTGAGGTCAGCTCCAAGAACGAATTAATTCCTACGGTTTGTCATACAGTTCTTATCAATCGTCCTGTCAGCGAAGTAATACAATTTCCTATTTCGCAACAGTTGGTGAGGTGAATGCACACCCAGTGGCGTACGCAGGATTTTTCAATGAGGGGTTTCAGTGACGTCACACCGTGATGACGTAAAATACTACGTCATGACGATGTGACGTCACTGGCAGTGTCAATTTAGATTTTTAACGTTTATAATAATTTTTTATCAAACTGGATGGTTATAGCGTAGTGTTACAAATGTCGCTATCGATGCGGAAGATTTGGGGTTCAATTCCCAGGCCGGTCAAATCGGACACAGAGTAGCCAACGGCTCGCCACCGCTGCGACGTTTCTTCGGACCTGTGTTGCCCAAGCGCTAAGACGCGGGGTCGGACCCCGCCACTCGCTACTATGCTTCGGTACTGCAGCGAGTTTAATGAAACGAGTACAGTGAAGATTTGATTTGATTTAAAACAAAAAATGTGTGCAGCCGTAGCTCCTGCAGAGACACCGTATTGAAGAAAACTCCTACTTACCAACTGCGTCACAGCAGCAGCATCAATGACAAAAATGCAGTTCAAGCAAAACACATCAGAAAAGTTGGACTACCAGTATTGTTGCATATCGCATCGTAGTGAAAGTTTCGCGAGATTAAATTGAAAAGTTTGACCAAACAGAAAAAACATGATAGCAATTTCGGCAAGCTCTGCACGAACAAAAGTCGTTTTGTTTCAAAATTAAGTATAAGAATTAATTTTTTCTGCAATTGTCAAGGGGGGGTGACTGCCGGCCCTCTCCATTGCATACGCCACTAGGGTCATCTCCGTGACTTAGCGACTGGGGAACACAGAAACGTCGCAGCATTGGCGAGCTGTTGGCGACACTGTGCCGATTTGACCGGCCCGGGAATCAAGCCCCAGACCTTCCGCACCGATAGTCTGTGCGCTTGACCACTAAGCTAACGACCTGTACCGGCCCAGAAATTGAACCCAAAACCTCCCGAGCCGATAGCGATGTCTTTGGTTAACCCCAACTGACTGGTTTGGTTAACTCAAAGTTATGACATCGTAACCGAAACATCCGCCTACGTTGCAGCCATTCTCTTCCAGGAATACCTCCTGCGCTGGAACGTTGTCTTGTCCAGCCTTGATAGCCGTTGAAAACAATCGCTTGATGACATCACAACACGACTCCAGCTTTAACAATACCCATTGACTTTGTCCTGGCTTGTTTGTGTTAGTCGTCGGTTCAAGCGCAACCCACCAGAAAAGTTCGACTACCGGAATTATTGCATCACAATGAAAGTTTCTCGAGATTAATTAGCGAGATGGATAGCACAGAAAAACATAAAATCACTGTGTAATAGCTAACTTCGTCAAATAAAATAATAGATGAATGCCAATAAACTTGCAATAAATCCTAAAAAATCACAAGCTTCTATTATTGATTATAAGTGACACTTATCTTATGATTATGATTTCGAATTGAAATATTGTTATCATACTATTCAGATTTCTGACGGAATTAAATATCTAGGGGTTGAACTAGATGATAAACTTAATTTTCTTCGCCATATAAAAACCCAGAAGCTAAACTATCCCGTAATATTGGCATCCTCATTAAACTCAAAAAATCTTGCCTACTTCAGCCTTAGTAACGTTGTATTTTGCTTTGATACATCCTTTCCTTTCTTACGGTGTAATATTGTGGGGCGCTTGCAATAAATTGTATTCCACAAAATCACGTTCTTTGCAAAATAAAGCTTTAAGAGCGATTGGAAACGCGAAATGGTACACTCCTGCGGGCCCGCTTTATCATAAGTTTAATATTCTTAAACTTAATGACCATTATCGACTAGAATTGAGTAAATTTATGCATATGTTTTTTAGTAAATCAATTCCATGTTATTTTGATGACTATTTTATTGAATTCAAAAACGCTAATAAACACAATAGTAGATCATGCACTTCTCGTAATCCAAAACTCCCTTTATATTCCACTAACCGCACTCAAAAATCAATAAAATTTCAGGGAGCGAAACTTTGGAATGCTCTTTTTTTTTCTCTAAAACAACTTTCTCGGAACAAATTTGTTTAAGAATTCAAAAGTGATGCAATTGCAAATTATTTGTCTTAGTTCATTGTTATTAGTGCTTTCACCATTTATCGAAGATCACTAAATATCATTTCTTGTGTTTGATATGTGTGTACTATATACTTGTACTGTCTTTGTAATGCTTTTTATATTATATGCATAATTAAAACGAAAATTTCGTCTCAACCGCTCTGATTTATCTGGCGAAATCGAGTAAAACTGCTCATTCAGGAAACCGTTTGACTCGAAGACCTTGCGTCCCTTTACGGTTTCCTATCGCTCTGACACGTGTTTTTTTACCATTGCTCGTTATTTTGTTGTTTTTGACTTTATTAGTGTGATGAGATGACAAAATAAAATTATTCTGATTCTGATACAGCAATTTCGGCAAACTCTGTATGAAAAAAGGCGGAACGTTTCAAAAAGTAAGGTTTTTATTTTGTTAAAATCGTCAATGGGGGGGGGGTTGACCCCCAAACCCCCCCTTCCCGTGCGTATGCCACTGCTTATATGCCATTAAAGGAAACTCCTGTTTATTTATGCTTCACAGCAACAGAAATGACAAAAATGCGGTTCAAGCGACACATCGCAAAAGTTTATCTACCGCTACTGTTACATCACAATCAAAGTATCTCGAGATTAAATAAGAAAGTTGGATGGAACAGAAGAAACGTTGGAAATTTTTGCAAGCTCGAAAGAAGGGCGAACAAAAGGCGTATCATTTTAAAAAAGATTAGTTTTCACTGCATTTCTAATCGACAAGGAGGGGGGTGGGTTGACCCCCGAAACCCCCCCTTGCGTACGCCACTGTACATACCCTTCATCCCAGCATCTCCCCCCTGGATCCGCCCATAGCCATAAGCCCATAAGCTACAAAAGCCATCGAAACAGTCTTGCATATTTCAGTCATTTGGCACCATTTGTTCTTTTTTACTAAAAAGCAAAGTCAAAATGGGGGGTGGCATGGCACTATGACCCCCCCTAAATACGCTCCTGAGGCGATGTTATTGGTCAATGATCAAATTAAGACAGAGTGACCAAATTAAAACATTGGTCAACGCTGCGTGTTTACATACCACCATCATGATGAACCAAAATTATCAACGGTAGAACTTCGAAAACTTCGTTAGCTATTTGTTTTAGGCAGGTTTTTGTTTCGTAAATTTAGTAGTAGTAGTGTCTTCTGCACCGTCAAAATAAATAGAACACAGCAATATAGAATTATAGAATTTCAAATACAAACGGACACAGAAAAGGAAGAAGCAACAAAACGATCAACGTTGTAACATGCTAGCGAGAATGAAACTTGAAAATGAGGGAATTAGTGGGCATGGTCGCAACACCCGATTAAAGTAGAGTAGGGTAAGAAAGAACAATCAAAAAACAAACATATGACGGCGAGATATAGAGGGACACAGGAATGAAGCAAGGGGTTTGGGGGGAGAGCAGTAAGCTACCTTAGCGGGGTCCGGGGCAGAGCCCCGGAAGGTAGGTTAGGTAGCCTACAGCATTTTCTTAATTCGCACTCTCAATCTCAAATATGATCTGAAAAAAGTTAGGAAATCGCTGCTTTTAACATGTTGTTAACAACGACGGGAATATTCAGATTGTCGGTGTCCACTGGGAGCCAGTGGACCTTCACCGCCTGGCAGTATATCTGACTTCTTCTTAAAAGCACTTAACTTTTCAGACGAGACTTTATTGAATTAAAATCAGAGTAAAACTGAAAAACTCGACCAGAATGGCGAGGCAATATAACGGTAAGGCGGCAAAAAATAACTGAAGGTTTCCCAACTAAAAATGAACTGAAAATAACCAAAGCAATTTCGCGTCTTACTTCGGCGTTACACGATTTGATCTAACACTTGACACGCCAGTCAGAACAACAAACAAATTAAAGAAACAAAAAAAAAGGGGAAACTGCTTTAAGCAGCCGTGAAAAGGTGGTGGAATTCAGAGCAATCATCATAACAACGGAAAACCTGCAGTGCAGTTTGAAGCGCTCTGTCGCTAATCGACGAAGAAGCTAAATGATTACGCAACATCATAAAGACCTGAGAGCCGTTACAGGTACTCAGGTTCGATACCTCGTGAACACAAAGTTGGTGCTGTAACATAGCGCCCCCTTGAAACAGAGACCTAGACAGTTCGGTTTCAACAAAAACAAATTCAGTGAAAGCACCAACAAACATAAGCAGAAATAATAATACTCAAAGAAACGTCAACGGGTTTTTAATGCGGGATATAACCATATGTGCATATGAATAAATAGAAATTAACGTGTATCAGAAAGGCGTATCTGTCGTCGAGCTTCATATTCAAGGTAAAAATAAATGAAAATTAATAACATTCGAAAAGGCGAGATATACGATTCAAAAGCAATAATGTATTTTAATACAGTAAAATCACAACAATTGAAACGCAAAAGGCAAAACACATATTCCAAAGTAACTTACACAGGGGCGATTTTCGAGAGGTCCCGTAAAATGTATTCAATGTCAGGGTCATCCTTACCCAACTTTTTACTCAAAACAGCCACTGTAGCCCGACGGACAATTTCTTTTCCTTTGCGAATTTGGGGATGGAGTTTTTCAACACGACCTAGGCGGTAGGCCCCCCTATGAGAAAGGTCCTCTGAGTCTCCCACAAGAACTAATTGACCAGGTTGTAGGTTATGTTGAATTGTTCTCCACTTATTTCGCTTTTGCAACAACGGAAGGTATCCCTGCATCCAACCAAGCCAGAAACGATGGGCCATATTAGCATTGTACAAGAAGTCCTTACGTAGGTCTCCCTTATCATGAAACCCACCCACAGGCGTGTTTGGTGCCAGTTCCTGACCTAAAAAGGACGAAGGGCAAATGGGCAACAAGTCGTTTGGTTGGTCGCTCAAGGTAGTGAGTGGGCGATCATTAACAATTCGTACCGCATCCGAGAAAAAAGTTTGGAGTTCAATTAGTGACGGCATGCGGCAGTGTCATCAACAACTCTAAACAACGCAGATTTAAACAGTTTGACTAAGCTTTCCCAGCTACCACCTTGGCTAGGAGCGTACGGAGGAATCCTAACCCAGTTTATATTCTGTTTACGCAAACCATTTTGAAATTCATTTGAACCCAGCATTTTGGGCAGTTGGTCCGCAGCAGCACAAAAGGTGGAACCATTATCAGAATATACCGTGTCCACAGAACCACGCAAATTTGTAAAACGTGTAAAGGCCATGAGAAAATTATTCAAGTCCAGACTAGTGACTAATTCCACATGAATGCACAGTGTACACATGCAGGAAAAAAGTAATCCCCAAGCTTTGCATTCACTACGAAGATTTCGATAGCGAAATGGACCAAGATAGTCTATGCCACAGAACTTAAACGGTTTATTGCAAGCAGTTAAACGGCACGCAGGTAAATCCGCCATGAGTTGTCTGATTGGTTTAGCTTTAACCAAAGCACATTTGCCACATTCTGCTATAAAATGTTTAACGCTCGAAACCCCGTGTATCACCCAAAAACGTTGACGAATTTTCATTAACGTATAAGCGGGGCCAGCGTGTCCAGAATTCTCGTGTTCACTTAGAACAATAAGACGAGTCAAAGGGTGTCTACCGGGCAGAATAATGGGGTGTTTAGAATCAATTGGAAGCTCGGAATTTTCTAAACGACCTTCGACACGTAGCAAAGAATCAGCTCCAACGCAAGGACGCAAGTTACGAAGAGTTTTTAATTCATTTATGCGACGCAAATCATCGGAATTCTTACGTTTGTCATTCATGCTGCGCAGAATGGCATCAAAGTCATCAGGTGATCCACGACGCAACGGTTCAATAACGGACCCGAAATTTTTTAGTTGAACATACTGTACAATTTTCAAGAAAGCTTGATCTTCCTCAAAAGACGACTTCTTAAATTTGACGGCAACAAAATATTTTACAAAAGCCATTAAATAAGCGACGCGTTTCTTCAGAGCATAAAGATCGCGTGAGGTAGCAATCAGCTTATCCAGAGAATCACACTCCTCTACAGACCCAGACTGTGTACTGAGACGCGTAGCGCGAACAACAGGGGCAACAACTGGGGATATAACGCGCTCTTTCTCTGAGACGAGAAACGCTGGTCCTTGCAACCACAAACCAACTGACTCGGGATGTTTAATGGTGCTATCTCTGGTGCCAACATCGGCGGGGTTCAATGACGTGTGCACATATTGCCAAGCGCTAGAGGGAGCTACACGCAAAATTTTATCGACCCTTCGTTTCACAAATCGAGCCAGGTGCAAATCCGGATTAGCGATCCACTTAAACGCAACTTGGGAATCCGTCCACAAGTATGTATCACAATGAAGATGTTGTAAAGCCTCCGAGGCCCGAAGTACAAGTTCACTACACAATTTCGCGGCTTCTAATTCCTTACGTGAAATTACCCAGTTTGATTGGTGAGTTAATACCACACGAGATTTACCCAACAGAAAGCTTACTTTTGACTTGCCAGCAACCCAACAGCGCAAATATACTACACAACAGTAAGCCGTGTCAGACGCGTCACTAAAACCATGTATCTGATACGATGGCATACCCAAAGGATCTTGACGGTAAGCAAAACAATTTCGTGGAATCGAGAAATCCTTAAGCAAACTCAAAGACGCGAGCCATTTTCTCCAGCTACTTCTGACATCGGCGGGGAGAACGTCACCCCACCCAAACCCCGAAGAGGAAACTCTTTGCAGAATTAATTTACCACCAAGTAAAAACGGCGAAGCCATTCCCAAAGGATCAAAATGACTAGAGAGCTGACTAGACATTTCACGTCTGGTCGACGCCTCTATAAACTCACGACAATGAACGCGCAACTTATCTTGTTGTGTGTCCCAAACTAATCCCAACGCAGTAGAATCCGGAAGGGGCTGAGAACCCAAATCGATCTCACTAACAGAAGCCGCAAGATCGCACTGAGGAATATTATATAAAACGGACTTAGCGTGAGAATTGGCGACCCACTTGCGCAATTGAAATCCCCGACTAGCAAACAGCTTACATCCCTCCGAAGCAAACGCTTCAAGGTTAGCAAGATCATTACTCGCCAGTAACAAATCATCCATATAACGATTAGTTTCCACAGCACTTAACGTAACTTGACTGGCATTTGTCGGATTTTCTGCAACCAGTTGTTTAAGAGCGAGAAGTGCTACATAGGGACTCGAGTTGATCCCCCAAACATGCCTTGTGAAGCGAAATATCTGAGTTACACCTCTGTCTAAATCATTATTTTCAAACCAAACAATGCGAAACAAGTCTTGCTGGTCACGTGGAATCCCTACTTGAAAAAAGCACTTACTAACATCAGCAACACAAGCATACTTTCCCAAGCGAAATCTTGTCAAAACTTCTACCAGATTATTTAACAAGTTTTCTCCGGCTAGAACAGCCTGATTAAGCGACATACCCTCAACCATCGCCGCGCCATCGTACACAACTCTTGGCTTAGCAGATCGGGTAACAAAAAACGGCAAATACCATTTACTATCAGAAACAACAGAATCTACAGGCACAATCCAATTTTCTTCAACAAGCTGCGCAAACGTTTTGACTAGAGTGTCCTTAAGCGAAAGGTCTTGCAGAGCTTTACGTCTCATCGACAAGGTGCGTTTAACAGCGCAGTCATAATTATCAGGAAGTTTTTTCAACATCTCAGTTTTAAACGGGACGGGCATCTCATAACGACCATTTACAACACTTATATGGGGTTCTACAAGATTTCTCGCAAGCTCATCAGTTCTAGAAGGTTGAATCACTTCGTCTTGCAATTCGTATTCACGTATCGTTTCCTTGAGCGAAGCGATTTCCTGTTGTAACTCATTACAACAACGCTCAGATCTCAAAGGTTCGACACTAACACGAAATGCTGAAACCGAGTTCGACTCCGAGGGCGCTCTCCCACCGCTGGCAACAGGCCCAAGACGCGTAAGAACATAGTTGGGTTCTTCCTGATCTGCGCCTTCCCGCTCCTCAAGCACAGCCAGTAACGCCTTATCCGACTGTCCAATCAGAACGTCGATACGATCTCGATCCGGGGCCAAAGGAATTTCGACTCCATCAAAGTGGCCGAGACTACTAGTATCTACAGCATGCGGTAACGTAGCCTTATCGTCCAAAAACTCCGGTACCACTATCGCGTCTTTAATGGCAAACTCCTCACCGCTACTCAGCGACTGAAGATTAAAATCCGTACGTCCCTCAGTAGTGACTCTCTGATCAGCGAGTGTACGAATAGTTACCGTAGGGTCGGGAGTAGAATTGAGCCCAAGTTCTTTCATTAAATTGTCAGAAATAAGAGTTACTTGAGACCCCGTATCATGCTGAGCGTAAGCAAGGGTAGACAATCCAGTATCGGGGTTCACAACTCTAACTGCACTAGTGCGCAACAAGACAGTCCTTTTATCCAAACAGTTCATTTTTCTAACCGTGTAGTCGCGATTGCCATTTCGCCCAGTACGACTCCGCGGTGCCGGGATAGGAGCAGCGTGCCCGTCAGCGCCCCCGACATTCCCGTCAGCAAAACATTCGTGCAATGCGGTAGCATGTTTGTTCTGGTTTTTAGGTCCGCACTCTCGACATTTTGAAGGACGAGCACAATCACGAACGAAATGGTCCAAAGAGAGACAATTTAAACATCTCTTAGCGTCAATAACCGTCTGACGTTTAGCTTTCGGTGACAGAGTTCTGAAAGTTTCGCAGTCAGCCAAAAAATGCTTACAATCCGGATGAGAACACACGAAACATTTAGGGGGAGGCTTATCTTTATGGCTCGCTCCAGGCCTGACACGTGAAGTAGACAAATGGGGTCCACCCAGCCCGTTATCCTGGACACCATTCTCCACCCCAACGGCCACCTGGCGAACGCGAAACTCTCTAGAATTGAAAGGCTGTTCGCGAGAACTATCTTTTTCATCTTTAAAAAACGCTTGAGCGTAATCCGACGTCATCATATCGATTTCGTGAACAACAAAGCTGCGCAGAGACTCGAACCCAGGACGACTCAAGTTTAAACCCTTTTTATCCAAAAAATCCAAATATCGTCGCTTTAAAGTATTAGGCAAACGAGCAGCAGTATCTAACAAAAGCTGTCCAGAAAGTTTTTCGACCTCGTCATGAGCATACGCAAACACTTCGAGTGTATTTAAGTCTTCATTGTACATTTTAAGTGACGATGAATTAAAAGCAACCTTAGCACCATGGCGTATGGCCCTCACTTTAGGTTCCGAGGTCAATCCCCCCGACACACCATACCTTTGTCGCAGTCGATCCAAAGCCTTTTCTATACGTACGGAGGTACTCATACTTTTCATAGGTGCACAAAATAAATTTACCATTTCCCTGGGTTGCCCTACGCAGGAAGCTCGCAAAACTTCAAGTTTCCGCTCTTCGAAAGGGCTCTCGTCCATAAGACGCCGAATCTGGTTCTCATAAAAGATAAACGCAATATTATTTCCATCGTAAGCTATCTGTGCGGCCAAGGTAATGTATTCGTTCCTGCCTTGCCGATCAAGATACGTGTGCCAATTAATTTGAGCATTAGAAGTATTAAAGTCCTGTGTTTGCAACCTGGGTTCGGGCCCCATAGAAGTTTTAAACTGAGTGTTAGGACGAGAAGCAACTAGCGCAGGTGCCACTGGCGTTTCACAAGCGTCCCGATTAAGGTTCTTAATATCGACAGGTCCCACCTGTTCTGAGTCGAAACACTTAATGGCGTTTTGACGTTTATGACCATCTAAACCCAGACTAGCAGAGTTATCATTGACACAATAGGGTTTAGTGTCGGGCATTTCTTTTTGTTGGATTAAGTGAGATGGCAGAGGCCTTTGAAGTCGCGCACAAATTCCATTAAAGGGATTCTCTGGCTGTGTCTTAGAAGCACAGGCATTAGAAGTACCAATTTTAGCACATGGATAATACGCATTATTACTTTTGACAGGTGGGTTGTAGGCATTACGTTCAACCGGTGGTCGACAACGAGATTTAATCTTCGATGCTTTAGACAACGTGGCAACTGAAGACCCACGTTCCGAATAAGCGATAAGTTTTTCTTCAGTTTCTAGGTTGGCCGTTTCAAGGCGAAGTTTAGCTAGGGCTTCCGCCTCATCAGCTTCAGCAAGAAGACATGCTCTACGATTCTCAGCTTCGGCATGCACTCTTTGTGCCTCGGCTTCGACCTGAACTCTTCGTGCCTCAGCTTCAGCCATTCGTGCCTCGGCTTCGGCCATTCGTGCCTCGGCTTCGGCCATAAGTCTCATTTTACGTGCCTTGGCCAACTCCTCTTCGTTAGCAAGTTGAGCTTTTTTACGCTCTATTTCAATCCGCCGTATTATTGACGATTTACTATTAACGGTAAAACGACTAGTAACTTGCGAGATACTATCTGACGGTTCAAGGTCATCTTCACAGTCCGAGGTCGTTTCGTCCTCATCAAAATTGTCAGGTTGGTGACTGAAGCGTCGTTCACAAACAACATACGAATCCGAGCATAATTTAAATTGATCGAACAGGCTCTCGGAAAACTGTTCGTATAATTCATTATCTTTTAAATCTCTTAAGGCGCAGAGAAACGACGTTTTAGCTTCATGAAGAGCGTTGAATTTTATAGACTCCTGTTGAAATTTCTCGTACGAGTTGCAGGTAGCCAACGACGCTGAGCAGCGCTTTATATCCAAAATTAGTTTGCGATGTTTAGATTGAAGTTTACGTGGGGCATTCCCTTGAGCACCAGAGCCAGATGTTGTTACCCTGCCAACCTTATCAGAGGCCCGCTCGTTATCAGGAGCTACACCAGCCCCACCCATATCCACGTTACTAGCCCCCACACCCGTAGGCTCTAACAAACATCGTTCACGATTTCCCTCGTCACCAGGGTTAACTAACCCAGCAGGATCAACAATGTTAGGGCGAGTATCACTATCACTACGAGTGCCCATAACCAAACTATACACAACTTCAAGTGTGTAAAAAAAGTGTTATATGCTAATCAAGCCAAAATCAAAAAGAGACAGGTGTGCACCTGTCTGATCAAAAAACAACAACGCTGCCAAGTGTTCACGCGTACAGTACCTTTGTCGGTCTCGGGCCGACTTGCAGATCAACGATGGAACCGACACGCAGTTCGAACGAAGGAAGCACGAATGAACTGAAGCTCGTCACCGGAAACGACGGTCGAATGGCAATGGTAGAATTTGTAGGCTTGTGTAAGGATGGAACACTGGAGTTGAAGATGCGACCAAGGGTAGCAGTTGTGACTATGAAAATGGGCAGCGGATGTTCACGACGAATTCCGTCCCGACGACGTCCACAACAGCAGTAAGGTGAAGCTCCGAGACGATGGATACTTCAGGAAAGGTGATCGATCAGCAACAAAGGCAACGGATGTCCACGACGAATTCCGCCCCGACGAGGTGGTTCCACAACGGCAAGCAAAGTTCCGTAGCAACGGACACTTGTAAAAGGAAAGCCAGACGACAGTAGATGAGAGCAAGCAAACTTCAAGAGTTTGAATGTTGATGCAGCACGATGACAAGTGCAGCGATAGGTTGTTGTTGAGCTTGAACTTGACGACCAATTCTTCAGGGATAGACAGTTATTTTTCTTTATGTTAACAACGACGGGAATATTCAGATTGTCGGTGTCCACTGGGAGCCAGTGGACCTTCACCGCCTGGCAGTATATCTGACTTCTTCTTAAAAGCACTTAACTTTTCAGACGAGACTTTATTGAATTAAAATCAGAGTAAAACTGAAAAACTCGACCAGAATGGCGAGGCAATATAACGGTAAGGCGGCAAAAAATAACTGAAGGTTTCCCAACTAAAAATGAACTGAAAATAACCAAAGCAATTTCGCGTCTTACTTCGGCGTTACACGATTTGATCTAACACTTGACACGCCAGTCAGAACAACAAACAAATTAAAGAAACAAAAAAAAAGGGGAAACTGCTTTAAGCAGCCGTGAAAAGGTGGTGGAATTCAGAGCAATCATCATAACAACGGAAAACCTGCAGTGCAGTTTGAAGCGCTCTGTCGCTAATCGACGAAGAAGCTAAATGATTACGCAACATCATAAAGACCTGAGAGCCGTTACAGGTACTCAGGTTCGATACCTCGTGAACACAAAGTTGGTGCTGTAACACATGTATTCTTTCTTAGTGCTTTCACGAATGCTTATAAATAACTGCTGACGTGTTGTAATGTTGATGAAAAATAGTAGTAGTAGTAGTGTTTTATAAATAAATTGTTTTGTTTTGTAATAGGCGCATTGAAAAAGTTGTTGATGATTTGATTTTTTCATTTTTATTCTCCTGTCACGAGAAAGCGACGGAGGCGCTATGCATTAGACTGGTCCTGACTCGCTTAGGAGTTGCCCTTATTTCCGAGTTTTTCGCTTGAATTTTGCTTCTGACTAGAGATGGCATGGACCGCTAAGAGACCCGCCGACGAGCCGTTAATCGGTCTTTTTACTGGTCCGCTAACGGCCCGTTTCTATCTTTACTTATCACTGGGCCACTAACGAGCCACTAACACTTTTTGAAATCCCTTAAAGTTTGATTAATTTCATTAAAGGTTGGTAAAAAGAATATAGGTTTTTATTTCTGGGCTTTCACTCCAAAATTTTCTGGAAAAGGTTTTTTTCCAAAGCAATTTTTTACACCCCTTTGGGCTTTTTTTGTCCGAAGGCCAAATCAATGGCGGATGACATGGGCTTTGCCTGTATAATTTTGGGCTTTTTTTGTATAAAATGTGCTTTGAGACTCTGATGAGCTTCCACTGTCCATCGGTTTTAGCAGTTGTAAAAAAGCTGTCTTGGACCAAAAAAATTGGGCTCGAGGTCGTGCGAAGCGAAAATGTGGTACTTTCTGGTGATACTAAGGCAGGAGTGGGGCATGTTTGAATAAATTATTTTTTTAAATACTACTTTTAAAAAAACTTAATATTTGAGACAGCCAAAGCACAAGCACATGTATATCTGCAGTTCGTGCAGCTGAACATAGAACTTTATTTTATTGTAGTCTTACATTCAATAAAGAGATTTTCAACACTAAAAAAATGCCTGAAACCTTAACCAAAATAGTAGAAAAAGAGCAATTATGCTTTTTGTCCAAAACAGCTATTTTGATAGCCGAAACCGTATTAAAACGAAATAGCACAACTATAACAATAGAGAGTGGAAGCAAACTAGCAAAATAATAACATTTAAACGTCAGCTGATGCTTATATTGTCCAATTCAACTCTTCGACCTTTCGCTGAATAATTATATAATTGGAAACACCAATCTTATTTTTGCATGGAATGGATGAGATTTTTAAAAAATCCAAGGATAAAGAAGATGCAATCCGGTGCGTACAATCTATGATAGTACGTGCCGGTAATCTTAGGTCTGCAATCCAACCTAAATTTTTCGTTAAGTACTATCGTAACTAATCGATAACAGGTAGCTAAATTCTTTGGTAAGAATAAGCAAATGGCTCATTTGGGGCAAAGGCTGGCTTTTCCTGAAGACTTGTACACTGGTAAAAATGTGTACCGGTACCGTAGCTGAGCTGCTCAAATGTAATTAATATGCACAAAAAGATAGTATCAAAAAGTGTTTCTAAGTTTCATTAAAATGCTTTCGTAAAGCTATGAACAAGTATAATAAATATATATTTGTGTCGCAAATTTGTAGAATTTCGAAGATAATAGAGTAGCCTATCCATATTCAAGAGCTTTTATAGTGTGAAGGTACTGCACCAGCATGTCGGACATTGACATTATTACCGATGATGACGACAGTGTCATGGATAAAGATTTTTTACCAAATTCGGAAAGTGGTAAGAATTTATGCTGTTGGTAATAAGTCATACCAGTAGATATTTGCTTAGTGCTCTTAATCAGCTTATCTGCTTATTAAGACGTCTGATTCAGTGGAACCTGATTGTGGTGCTATGGAGAGTTCTATGTTAGTTCAACTGCAGACTGTCAAAGGCAGCAACTATTTTCTTGATGGGGTAGATGATGATTTCTAGTGCAGAAGTTTTGTTAAATGAACATGAGACAGACTGAACAACTTTTAAAAGTCAAGCTGAATCAAAAGAATTAATAGGCCTACTTTTCATATGAATTGTTTAGGGATAGTTTATTTCTCAATAATAAAACTGCTACTTTGTTTGGTAAAGGATTATGCTGCGTGAGTTTGACAGTTAATTTATTTTACATATACAGGCGACTCAGATGAAAATGATTACATTACCAGGGTAAGTCTTGCACCACTTGTGTTGTTTAAATTTAACCAACCCTTTACATGCATAAACCAGTGTACCTGCACCAATTCAGTCCTTTTCATGCTTAATCTTTGCTCTTTTAAGGCTAAGTGGAAACTTTTTTTTTGTTACACAACCTTGTTAGTGCACGTCACTCATGTTAAACTTGCATAATTGATATAAAGCACAAAGAAATAAAACTGCTTTAACTCTTAAAAAAAAGGTAGAGTATAAAGCAAGCATCACACAAAGGAAAAATGCAGTTGAGAATTATCACTGATATTTTTCTCGAATAGCATTAATGTATACCGGTATTTACATGATTGTATTTCATTTCATTTGCCCGAATTTTTAGCTCCACGCTGGTGCTGCTCTGAAGTTCAGGATACGTGACTTCCTCTCTTCCTCCCTGCACCAACCAAAGATCTCTAAAGAGTTGAGGCTGGAGAAAGGCCTCTTTTTTTCGTCATATGTTTACCGTTTACTGAGCAATGTAATTGATAAATAAAATATTTGTGATTCTTTTTCAATTCTTTTTCTAGACACATTCTCAGATGCCAGAATTAGTCCCTAAGCTTGCCAGGCAGATGGCTCATAGTGTCGCAACCGCAAGCCGAGTGTATAACGGGTCCTACTAAACACCGCAAGGAACTACAAGATACTACAAGGTACTTTTAAACCTTTAAAATGCTTGAAAACACTACAAGGTACTTTTAAACCAAGTACAAAGTAGCTGAATACACTACAAGGAACTACAAGGTACTTTTAAACCAACTACAAGTAAGTTAAAAACACTACAAGGAACTACAAGGTACTTTTAAACCAAGTATAAAGTAGTTGAAACACTATAATGAACTACAAGGTACTTTCAAACCAACTACAAGATAGTTGAAAACACTACAAGGAACTACAAGATACTTTTATAGCTATTACAAGGTAGTTGAAAACACCACAAGGAACTACAAGGTGCTTTTATAGCTGCTACAAGGTAGTTGAAAACAGCACAAGGAACTACAAGATACTTTTAATCCAATACAAGGTAGTTGAAAACAGCACAAGGAACTACAAGGTACTTTTAAACCAAGTACTGTACAAAGTAGCTGAATACACTACAAGGAACTACAAGGTACTTTTAAGCCAACTACAAGGTAGTTGAAAACACCCACAAGGAACTACAAGGTGCTTTTAAACCAACTACAAGGTAGTTGAAAACAGCACAAGAAACTACAAGGTGCTTGTAAATCAACTACAAGACTTTTAAGGTAATTTCAAACCAAGTACAACCTCTTGACCCCAACCCCTCCGACCCCAACCCCCCGACCTCAACCCCCCCAACTCCAACCCCCCCGACCCCATCCCCTCCGACCCCAACCCCCTCGACTCCAAGCCCCCCGACCCCAACTCCAACCTCCCTGACTTCAACCCCCCTGACCCCCACCCCCCGACCTCAACCCCTTCGACCCAAGCCCCCTGACCCCCAAACCCCCCAACCCCAATCCCCCCGACCCCCAAGCCCCCCGACCTCAACCCCCAACTCCAACCTCCCGACTCCAAGTCCCACGACCTCAACCCCCCCCCGACCCTATCCTCCCGTCCTCCCGACCCCAACAACCCCCGACTCCAACCCACCCGACCCCAACTCCACCTCCCCAACTCCAACCCCCCCCCCCGACTCCAACCTCCCCGACCCCCAACTCCAACCCCCCCCGACTCCAACCCCAAACCCCCTTACTCCAAAACCCCCGACCTCAACCCCCAACTCCAACACCCCCCAACTCCAATCAACCCCAACTCCAACCCCCCTCGACTCCAACCCCTTTGACCCAACCCCCCCGACCTCCAACCCCCCGACCCAACCCCCCCGACCCCAACCCCCCGACCTCAATCCTCCCGACCCCAAGCCCCCCGACCCCAACCCCCTGACCTCCACCCCCAACTTCACCCCCGACCACAAACCCCTTCAACCCCAACCACCCCTACTCCTCGACCCCAACCCCCCAGACTCTACACCCCCCCGACTACAACTTCCCACCCTAACCCTCCAACTCAACCTTTGGGATGTTCCTAACGCCTTGTCATTAGTCCATACGTTTCTTGTGGTGTTTTCAACTACCTTGTACTTTGGTTTAAAAGTACCTTGTAGTTCCTTGTGGTGTTTTCAAGCGTTTCGTAGATTTAAAAGTACCTTGTAGTGTTTTCAAGTACCTTGTCGATGGTTTAAAAACACCTTGTAGTGTTTTCAGCTTACTTTGTGCTTCGTTTGAAAGTAATCTTGTAGTCTTGTAGTTCTTTGCACTGTTTTCAGTGCCTTGTAGTTCTTAAACAATTGGTTTGTGGTACAGAATTTTAGTATAGCAAAGTATAGTGATTTCATCTCGAAGCTTGTCGTCTGACACTCATCGGGAGAAGATCGTCAGAAATCAGTAAACTAAATGCAAGTCTTATGTATCAACAGAGAGAAAGAAAGAGAAAAAGGAAAAAAGGAGGCGGAAAAGCACTGATTGGCCAGGCTGATCAGCTGTTTCGACGCGTCCAATCAGCGATAGATCTTACGACTGTAAACAAATTCTTTTTGCCTGCAAAGGTCGGGGATTTGATGTTTTAATAAAAATGTACTACCCGCCATCAACAAAGCAATGTTATCTACGAATATTCATGCCACTGTGATAGTCGGTATGTGGGTCGTACATCCCAAAGGTTGCTGGACAGAATCAACCAACATATTCCAAAGTCAATCAGAAACGCCAATTCCATTTTGAAACGTAGCCTCCCATCACGTGCTTGTAAGTCCTCCCACCCCTAACCCCACCCAGACTTGTGATTCGGCAATTGGGCTCCATCTCCTTTTAAACGCTTCATGTGCTAAACATTATCACCAAGACAGATTCCGCATTCTCGCCAGAGGTCGCTCTTCCTTCCATCTCTCTGTTTTGGAATCCATTTTTATTAAAACATCAAATCCCGACCTTTGCAGGCAAAAAGAATTTGTTTACAGTCGTAAGATCTATCGCTGATTGACGCGTCGAAACAGCTGATCAGACTGGCAATCAGTGTTTTTCCGCCCTCCTTTTTTCCTTTTTCTCTTTCTTTCTCTCTGTTGATACATAAGACTTGCATTTTAGTTTACTGATTTCTGACGATCTTCTCCCGATGAGTGTCAGACGAAAAGCTTCGAGATGAAATCACTATACTTTGCCTTGTAGTTCCTTGCGGTGTTTAGTAGGACCGGGTTTTAGAGTAACGACTAGCTTGTCCCTTGATTAGAAGTATTTCATATAATATCGACAATGAAATTTACTAAGACTTTGTGGACATCCTATATATTCTTACAGGCCTGCTGTTGTAATTCTTGACTGAGGATTACCTACCATGACTATAATTCATCAAATGGATTTCTAATGCCACAATCCACAACAACAAAGACCATTATCGTTGCTTTTTCTCTTTATTGTATGTGTTGGTGCAAGATATATTGTTAGGGGTGTTTCTTAATTTCACCACTTTCGAGTTTTTTTACGTTTACCCTCATTGTGATAGGATTTTCGACGCCAAATACGAATTTGACATTATTTTTTGATTATGACGTCATCTAAGGGATGCACCGCGCGAAATGGCATCGTTTTTTCTATATTTTCATATCTCAAAAAGTACGTGCGATAGAAGAATGGAGTTAACGTCAAACCACGCAGAATGCCCGATTTTCTAGCTGTCCTTAATATATTATTGTTTTTTAAAAAACTACAAATATTGCTTGTTAAATTGTTTCAATTGTGTATTTTGATTTCAACATATCATATGCAATCGTTTTAAGACAGCATGACACTTTGATGGCAGTGGAGGGTGGGAATTAACGTTGGTGAATCCAGGAAGAGAAATAAGGTAGGGCAAACCCCCCTTGGTTATGTATATTAATGCATTCGTACTTTAATGCTTCTGGAAGCGCAAACTGCAAAAAAAGATTTTTGTCAATATTCGCCCCCCATCCCAGAAAAACTCCTGGATCCGACCAAGTTTAGATTACTTGAGTAATTGCATTCGAGTTAGGCTTAACCACTATTATTGTATTACTTTAGGATACACAGAGCCGCTTTGTATATTTGTGAAGAAGAGGTACATAAAAAGATGCTAGGCTGGCATCAAGTAGCAACTTTGTTAAAATTGATCTATTAGTATCAGCGGTCAGTAAGGAAGATTTCTAAATTCAACCTCATACGTGCTGCCATTTACACAGTAGGCCTACTGTACATGAATTTTGGTTTTGTTATTGCAAGTGCGTTGGCACGGCTCTATAATCATCAATTTTCGCCTTATGCGCACCTACCGCAAGTACCGATATGTCGATTTTAGCAAAGTTGCAAAGCTTTGTCCCTACATCAAGGGCGTCCAACCTTTTTGAATTACGGGTCATATCTGCTTTTTAAAAATTTTTGCGGGTCAAAATTTAGTACCATGGCGACTTTAAGCGATTATAAAAACAATTTAAAAAATCATCCTGTGTTTTCAGTTCAAACATCAATGCGATACTTGCCATTTCTGGATACGCACAAGCCTCATGGCATCTGGCTCGAATGTCGTTGTTGCAACACGCAGAGCATCCTCCAAGTGAGTGTCAGATAGCAGGGATCTCTAGCGGGATTCAGTGTATCATCCACTTACGCGTAATCGCTTACGTGTGACAGCATGTTTCATTATGGCGACAGAATACGTAGAAGTTCAATTAAACTAAGCGATGGAAACGATACGGTATGCGTGCTGCACGAGTAACATTGGTTGGACTAGTGAGAGACCTTACCACATGCTTTTGCAGTAATCGTACCGGTAACTCACAATATCGTGTCAGCGCGTGAAGATGAAGTAGGCTACGTCAACAATGCAAGGAGGTTAACGGGCCATTTGGAAAGCTTTGGCAGACCGCAAGTTGGGCGCCCCTGCCCTACTTAATGCTATCATAGCATCTTTTTATGTACCTCTTCTTCACAAATATACAAAGCGGCTCTGTGTATCCTAACGTAATACAATAGTGGTTAAGCCTAACTCGAATGCAATTACTCAAGTAATCTAAACTTGGTCGGTTCCAGGAGTTTTTCTGGGGTGGGGGCGAATATTGACAAAAATCTTTTGCAGTTTGTGCTTCCAGAAGCATTATTATTTATTCATTTTTATTTAGTAGCATATTTATCCTTCTATCACGAGAAAGCGATCAAAGCGCTGTACGAGCTCGCTTAGGAGGTGCCAGCCATCTGTCTACCACACCAAGATGGGGGAATCCCGCTAAGTGCCTTTCCCAACGGCACAACAAGTAAACTTGTCGGTTTGTTCCCCACACTGTCCCTTTAATGCTGAGCGTCAAGCAGGGGAGCTGTGAATACCAATGTTAAAGTCATTGGTTTGACGCGACTCGGAATCAAACCCGAGTCTACAGCTCAAGAGGCAGACGCTCTATACCATTCGGCCATCTGAGCTGTTAAAAGCATTAAGATACATAACTAAGGGGGTTTGCCCCACCTTTTTTCTCTTCCTGGATTCACCAATGTTAATTCCCACCTCCACTGCCATCAAAGTGTCATGCTGTCTTAAAACGATTGCATATGATATGTTGAAATCAAAATACATATTGAAACAATTTAACAAGCAATATTTGTAGTTTTTTAAAAAACAATAATATATTAAGGACAGCTAGAAAATCGGGCATTCTGCGTGGTTTGTCGTAAACTCCATTCTTCTATCGCACGTACTTTTTGAGATATGAAAAGATAGCAAAAAACGATGCCATTTCGCGCGGTGCATCCCTTAGATAACGTCATAATAAAAATAATGTCAAATTCGCATTTAGCGTCGAAAATCTCAGAAAATGAGTAGCCTAATTGTTAAGAAATACGAAAGTGGTGAAATTTTTAAAAACCCAATATGCTGTATTATACATCAGGGGCGTCCAACTTGCGGTCCGCCAAAGCTTTCCAAATGGCCCGTTAACCTTCTTGCATTGTTGATGTAGCCTTACTCCATCCTTACACGCTGACACGATATTGTGAGTTACCGGTACGATTACTGCAAAAGCATGTGGTAAGGTCTCTCACTATTCCAACCGATGTTACTCCTGCAGCACGTATACCGTATTGTTTCCATTGCTTAGTTTAATTGAACTTCTACGTATTCTGTCGCCATAATGAAACATGCTGTCACACGTAAGCGATTACGCGTAAGTGGATGATACACTGAATCTCGCTAGAGATCCCTGCTATCTGACACTCACTTGGAGGATGCTCTGCGTGTTGCAACAACGACATTCGAGCCAGATGCCATGAGGCTTGTGCGTAACAAGAAATGGCAAGTATCGCATTGATGTTTGAACTGAAAACACAGGATGATTTTTTAAATTGTTTTTATAATCGCTTAAAGTCGCCATGGTACTAAATTTTGACCCGCAAAAATTTTTAAAAAGCAGATATGACCCGTAAGTCAAAGACGTTGTACGCCCCTGTTGTACCTAGTTTTGACGACTACCAAAACAATCAATCAGTTTCAACGATTTTCGCCATTGTTTAGAAGTTGATTCACTCCAACCTCCCTTCATGCATTTGCACCCTCTACCAGACTTAGCTGTTAGTAATGCATCTTAACAGGCAGCAAGGCACTGCATGATTAATAGTTGCAGTATTGTTGTTTCGAGTGTTGTCGTTTAAAATGTTTTAAGGGTTAGAAATACTGCTAGACAGAGGTGGGCTTTCCGCAATTTGATGCTCAATTGCGTTGCGCTTCAAAAAAAAATTAATGATAATGATGATGCTCACGCTTTATTGCGTAGCGAATTAAAGAAATGAAATTGACTCCGCTTTACATCAGGAAAAAAAGCAGCTTGGTCAAGCAAGTTGTAGCATTAACTCTTCATTGCGAAAGTGTGTTGCGCTTTCATTTTTGTAAAAACTTGATTGAGGAAGTAGCGTAGCGCTTCAATTAATTTAAAAATGAGATTGCGCTAGCTGCGTTGCGAATCACTACTTCCACGAAGTTTTGCGCAAAGCTTCAGTATATTTGTACAAAATGCCCATCTCTGCAATTAGATAAGAGCGTATCCGTATTTTGGCAACGAAAGTTAACTGCATGGTTAGTTTAAATTATTCCCCTTCTGACTCCCGATAGCTTTGCTTCAGGAAAACTTCAGAGTTTGGCTTAAGGAAAATTTCAGAGTGATTGTTGCCAAAATTTTGCTTTGATGAATGTTTGCTATGCTGTTATTTCGTTGACTCCATGTTGAAAAATGGTTTTTCGATTTGAGCCAACACTAAAAAAAAGTTTATTGGCTGACTTGTGAAAAACTAATTTTACTGACATTATTTTTAATTTTTGTTTGACACATGGCCCAACACATTTTAGCTGGAAACAATCCATTGAATATTTGATTAACAATTGTGTTGCTTTTATGCGAATAAAGTTGTTATTTGTAATAAACAACAAAGTTTTTGACTTAAATCTTAACGTGTGTGATAGCTCTAGCTGGCAAGTAGGCCTACAGCGATATTTTTGAGTGATACTACGGGAAGTTTTTACCGAACAATGCTACTACAACGCGTCTTAGCAAAATTATCAGTGTTGAGCGCTCGGTACCTTAAAAGTACCGACGGTACCGTTACTTGCATAAAAAACTACCGTCGGTACCAGTACTTGTAACGGAACTTTTTACAAACAATACGGCGTACCGTCGATAACGGTACTTTTTACAAAAAATTAGAGCTCGACCGATACAACTTTTTCAGACCGATACCGATATTTTCAAAATATTGAGGCCGATACCGATACTCGATATTGTACCTATGATATTTTTTCACTAATTTCAGTAATTTTAATTAACTTGATACTAAAAACTTCACTAATCCCTCTCCAAAAAACACTATTAGTGTAGAAAAGTCACAGTGGAGTATTATTCACAAAAAATTCACAACAGTTTGGCAATCAATTGGCAATTTTGTCACTAATTTCAATTAAATAATAAGTTTCAACAGCGGTACATGCGACGGCGAGCGAGCGCATTGTTGATTTCTTGCAAAGTAATTGGTGCTTTGTACTTGTCACTCGAATAAATATCGACTATTGTAAGTCGAATATCGACTAATGTAAGTCGATATTTATCGGTGGTAAATAACCGATACGATATATCGGCTTGGTACTGATATCGACCGATATATATCGGCTGACCGATATATCGGTCGAGCTCTACAAAAAATACAGCGGTACTCGGTACGGTATTATTGTCAATTGGACCGGTTGAACTTATTATAACACAATAACGTGTTCACATATCAGTAGCGACAAGGTAGCACCATAATGTTCCGCTTCTGTACTTTTGATCACTAACTGGTCACCACACAATAATGGCACTATAATTGCCAGTATTACGGAGCTACAACGCTACAAATAATGGGGCTATAATTGCAAGCATTGCGGGGCCAAAACGCTACAAACAATGGGCTATAAATACCAGCATTACAGGGTTACAATGCCACAAATAATGAGGCCATAATTGCCAGATTACAAGGCTACAACGCTACAAATACCAGGGCTAGAATTGCCAATACTACAGGGCTACAACACTACAAATATTGGGGCTAAAATTGCCAGTTATGTAAGGCTGCAACACTACAAATATTGGGGCAAATATTGCAGGTATTATGGGACTACAACGCTACAAATAATTGCGCTATAATTGCCAGTATTACAGGGTTACAACGCTACAAATAATGGAGCTATAATTGCCAGAATTACCAGGCTGCAACGCTACAAATAATCTGGTTATAACTGTTAGTATTGCAAGGCTACAACGCCACAAATTAAAGGCTATATTTGCTAGTATTACGTGGCTACAACGCTACAAATAATGGGGCAAAAACTGCCAGCATTACAGGTTTGCAACGCTACACATAATGGGGCTGTAATTGCCAGTACTACAGAACTACATCGCTTCAAATATTGGGGATATAATTGCCGGTATTATGAGCTACAACGCTACAATTAATGGGGCTATGACTGCCAGAGTTACAGAGCTACACCCCTAAAATAATGGGGCTAAAATTCCATTATTACAGGTTTACAACGTTTGAAAAAATGGGGCTATGATTGCCAGTATTGCAGGGCTACAACCCTACAAATAACTGGGCTAGAATTGCCGGTATTACAGGTCTACAACGCTACATATAATGGGGCTGTAATTGCCAGCATTACAGGGCCACAACGCTAAAAATAATGGGAATCAAACTGCAAGCTTTATGGCGTAACGACGCTAGAAATGATGGGTCTTGTTTGTCGGCGTGACAGACATGCACAAAACGCTTGGTATATAGGATTTAGTGTAATGAATGTCAAGGTGACGAGAAGTTTTAAGAAAACAGCGAGTGACAACAGAAAATGGAAAACACAATGAATGGAAAATGCTATTTTAAATTTGCACTTAGATTGTGCATGTGTTTCTTTGCACAGTTGGCGTAGGATAACTGGAAAAAGATTTGCCACCGCGTAGGTGCTTTCGAATTGTGCTTGCACTTTAAGCGGCGATTCCATGGCTGCGCTGAATGTATATCTTTCCAGTTTGAACCGGAGTTGTTTCAACACTAAAAGTGTTTCATCCATTGAAGCATGATTTTTCTGTGAAAAAACATTACAAGATTAATGCCAGATTAATCGGGTTTGCAATTGCCTCCACACAAAATATTCTACTACCCAAAAACTGTTTTTAAGAAATGCTTTGGAATATTGAAAAAATATGAAACTTATTTTAATATTGTTCAGATACAAGACACCTTACAGCAGTATGAAATTTTCTTTGCTAAAATGATCCCACAGCGAAAAAACAAAAACTGTCAAACAACACTTGATCAAGCATTGGAAATGATTTAAATTTTTTTTGAACTGAAAATGAAACCTAAAAATCAGATATGCAAGGATGAGTATAATCAGAAGTACTAATAGCCGAAATTCATACTTTCTAACAGCATACAATGAAAGCATTTGTATCAACTTGTTCTGACGACAAATAAAACTTAATGCATACAATACAAACCCTTAATAATACAAGGAATACGAAAAATGAGAGACTTAAAAGTAAAAACGAGCAAATCTTATGAATGTTATTGAAAACCAATAACACAAATTCAGCTGCGAAAAAAATTAATCGCACGCATGCATTATTTATAAATTCATTCTACAAAGAAAAATTAAGCATAAAAAATATCTTACAGAGCATAGTGTAGATCAAAAACTAACTATTGTTATTTTGAAAAGACTCTTACACAGGCTTACTTGTGCGTAATTCCATATCCATCATCAATGCCCAGCAATTCAAATTGGCAAACCCTAAACTAGGTATGCCTAAAGTGCATCCCGCGAAATGATATTTTCTGGAGGGCATCGCTAAACGTCTGATGCTTTTATTGGGTTCGGCAAAATATGCCCTTATGTTAAATAGTTTTCAAGAGGTATTTCGACAAAGATTTTATGGCTTCCACTCACATCTTGACATCCATCACATCTTGACATCCATTCACACATCTTGACATCCATCATTACTGTATTGCATTGCGAACCGGTTTCATTGCGAACGCAATATGCACTCACCAATATAGATACAACTGAAATTGATCGTTTATTAAGAATTTTTTTAAAGTAAAATCATGTTTTCACAAGACCGCGATCTCTGGAAACTTGGCTGCAAAAACCGGCTGACCTTTGCGTGCAGAAATTACTTGCTGGGTTCCAAAACAACAACAAAAAAATACTACCACTCTGGAGCAAAACGATGATGATAATGATGTTTTCAATATCTTTCATGAGCTAAACTTTAGTCTTCGCTTCATGCTTTAAATTTTTTGGCTTTGTTCTTGACATTGCATTAGTTTTCCTCAAAAGCAAACGCACAATTAAAACACCTGCAGTAGGCTACCACGAAGAAGCTAATAGTCGACAACGACTGTCCAGCATTGTTCATCATGAACATTTACGACAAATGCAGATTTTACCAAAGCACAACTTGCAACAACAACAATTGACTACATAGACATGTAACTATTGAGTAATGTCTGAAAAACAAACAGCAGTTAACAAGGATTGTTGCAAAGCTGAATGGATTAAGTCACTCACACATTCCTAGTACACAGATTTATCTCGTTAAAGAATTGATAATAATTAATATCGTTGAACTTTATTTCACTATTCGCTGAAGCTAGACAATAAGCAGCTGCGACTTGAAAATATCACTTTACACATGTGCTAAGTATTTGCTTCATTAATGACTAGAGTATCATTTTTTGATATTAGACACTAAGCAGCTGACATCTGACAATTTAATAAAATAACACTTTTCATTTCTGCCATGCAAATACCAACAATAACTTTGCTACAGGCTGTAATACAACTCTCTGAAACAAGACAATAAGCAGCTGCCACTCAAAAATAATATACACTTTTGCTTTGCAAGTACTTGCTTAGTTAAAAACTGTACAACAGGGGTTCTCAACTTGTGGTCTGCAAGCCACTTGTGGCCCGTGAAGCAGGTTTTTGTGACCCGTGAGCTCTTCCCCTAATTCCAAAGATATTATTTATTATAGAATGCATGTCTGAAATGTCACGCCAATATCCATATCAGAAATCTTTACCGCATCATCAACGATGCTTCAAAGCACAGCCTCCGTACGGCAGGCGGTTCAAGCATTTTATAGTGTAACAAGATTATGCATAAAACAAGTTTAGTGAAGAAACAATAAAGCAATTATTGCTTTATGACAATAAACCAGATATGACTTGCAGCCAAGATCAGACAATTTGGCGAAGCAGGTGCAGCCCCAAGGCTTGCATGGAAAGAATCAAGATTAAAAAATGGAATAAACATTTCTTGTTTTTGTGAGTGTTAGCTTTGCTAAATGCTGTAGTGCCATTCGCTGAAACAAAACTTTAAGTCACTGGTGAAGTAATAATGTCACAATTCTTAGCAAAACCGCTCACGTAGGATTTTTTCTTTTACGCATCTCATATTTAATACGATTTTTTATCGTTTGCTAAGAATATGCGTTGCACAACGCTCTGGCAGATCCATTTTTGTCAATTGTAGATTTAATGTCACACTTTTTAGCAGAACCGCCTTGAACCAAATGTTCAAAACTCTTGAAAGAGTATGAATATCTTGATCATTAAACTTTCTTGACACTTGATTGGATGTCGGCTACACTGTTTTTTATATAATCATCAGTACTATCATCCGACTCCTCAAGTTTATCCATATCAATACATTGAACAACTTTCTTATTTGACGAAACAACTGGTATGTCGCTCTTACATTACAAAATACTTTGTTTTTCCTTTTGTTTTTCTCTACGCAGCCGTCTCAGTTTATCCAGAACTTGTCTGCATCTTGTCTCAGGTCAGAATGTTCAATTAATCTTTCTTGGATGTGGTTGAATGAAAATTTTTTGCCTCTGATTTCTGCACTAAAAACATCCATTATGATTTCAACATCAGTATCAGAAAATAATTAGCGTTTTTTCAAAGTAAGTGCAGTTGTATGCTTAGTGTATGCATTACCAGCAGTTGCATTGCCTTCTGTTGTAGTAAGTGCTGCAGGTGCAGGTTGATCCACAGGCACTATAGGCACGATGCATTTGCGACTGCCAACTCTAGGTGTATTTAATCCATGCATGGGCAACCTTTTGTCACTGGGGGCCAAAATGTGCATTTGGAACTTGACTGAGGGCCGGAGCCGTAATTGTGATTTTAAGTGTAATCTAGGTACATATTTTTGTGGGGTTTGGATGGTATTCATGCAATGCTATTTTACATGCATTGTGTTTTCAATTTTGTTTGCATAAAGATATCCATAAAAAATGTATACCTATACTGATATAGGCAGCTTTTTCACCATATTTTATCTGTATTGACATATAATTGTAATAATGAAAATGAAAAATTTATTGAACCCAATGAATTGTCAATCTTAATATGTCAGATATGCTATAAAACTAATAGTAATGTTTAATTAAATTACTTTCTAATGGGAAATCTGGGCTTGGTGCTTTTTCACCAACGTGTCAATTTTTGGTGCTATGCTGGAGGCGGCCACTCTTAAGACTATTTTCAAGATGACAATCTGTCAGTCCTGATCCAGTTTTTGACTTAGTGTGCTTCATTTTGGTGAACAGTTGCTCGCAGATATAAGTACTCCCAAATAGTGACATTTTCTTTGGGGCTAAATCTTTCGTAACACACATTATATAAAATAAATGAATATCGATATATTACATAGGCCTACAGCCCTATAAAATTTATTGGCGGACCGGATTTGGCCCGCGGGCCATAGGTTGCCCATGCATGATTTAATCAATAGCTTCCATTGAATTAAGTCAACGTGAACTTGAGCAAATACAACTACTTCATTTGCTAGGATTGCAATTTGAGATTCAGGTCATGATAATATTTAGGCTTTAGGGAGTGTGTGTTTTCATAAAAACCACTGAATTTAGCAGTGGTCAGCTCCAGCAAATAAAATAACCTTCCAAGTTAAAAATCTGGTTCAGCAGTTCAGGGTTCAGACCATTGTAATAATTGTTCCATCTTTGTGCTAGTAACATTTGAGTAGCAACCAACACCACAGCCTGCAAACAAGCGCGACACCAAGCAACAAAATTGTGACAAGCTACTGTATGTTACAAAAAAACAAAAACCAAATGACTTGATGCAATATCATTGCAACACAAAAGCGTGGTCGATACAGTCCAATTCCTTTTTTTGTCACACCTTCACACCTCATAAGTAACAGTAAATCATTGTTACTGAGAGCTTTATTTCCTTTAGTTTCATTATTTTATCTTCCCATCATCAAAAAGTGATAAGAGCACTTTAAGTGTTAACATCCATCTATTTACCACTTTAAAATGGGGAAATCCTATCAAAATTTTCAAGGACCAGCCGGTTTGCTCAGTTGTGACAACATCGCTATTGATGTGAAAGATCTGAGGTTTACATCCTGGTCTGGTCAAATCGAAAACAATATCACCAGCGACTTGCCACCGCAGTGCAGAGTGGTATTTCTTTGGACTTCACAAAGTTGTGTTGTCCAGGCGCTAAGCAGCAAAGGTGGGCCCTGCTACTCTTTACACGCCTCGACATAATACCGATACCACCAGTATAATGAAGATTTGATTTTATATTTGATTTGACAGCAAGCAATACCTGTATTTGCTGGCTTATTTTCCACACTGTCCCTTTAACGCTGAGCGTCAAACAGGGAAGCTGTGAATACCAATTTTTAAGTCATTGGTTTGACCAGAACCAAGCCCTGAATCTACTAATCCAGAGGGTGATGCTCTTTATCTGCTCAGCCATCTGAGCAGCTTAATAAAGAATGGTTAATTAACAGTTCACTGACAAGTCAAATTACACAATACATCATATACCTACCCTGCTAGCAACTAGAGTATCAATGCTGGAAACGTACCGGTACGATACGTTGAAACGTACTTGAAATGTCGAGTTTTTTAAAATATTATCGTCAGTAATTTATTATGCCACCTCGAAACCTTCAATTTACTCTCTATAAACAATTTGGTTTTCTACCTAAACGTTCATCGTCTTTGCAACTGCTTTGTGTTCTATTTAAATGTTTTTATGCGTTTGTTTCCAAAAAACAGTGTTGATTTGATTTATACTGATGTTGCCAAAGCCTTTGACAGTGTTTGTCATTCCAAATTAATCTCAGTGTTATCACGTTATGGAGTCAAAGATAATCTACTTAATTCGAAAAAATGCTTTTTTCACTGATCGCTCGCAACATGTTTGTATTAACAATATTTGTTCTGCTTCCCTTCCTGTTTAGAGTGGTGTTCCTCAGGGAAGCATTCTAGGTCCCTTGCAGTTTGTTATCTACCGTACATTAATGACGCTCCCAGTTTTGTTTCTAAGGATAATCCTAACTGGGAAATGTTTTTATATGCTGATGATGCTAAACTTTTTAGCAATAATGCTTTTAGCTTGCAACAGGGTCTGGATAAATTCACAAACAGGCTTCAACTTCATCTTGCAGTTAGCTAAATGTGAACATCTGTGTATATTTTGCAATCATTGTTCTAACTCTTTTTTTGCTGGTTCACTTAACATCAAGACTGTCTCTGTTGTTAAAGATTTAGGTATTTACATTAGTGATAATCTTAAATGGTCTCTTGCCATATTATTTCTCATATACATCGTAATGCCTCTTTATGTTCTATCAAATTTTGCGTTCCTTTTCCACTAAAAATATTTGGATTATGCTTAAAGCTTTTAATACTTACGTTCGCCCTAAAGTTGAATTCAATACGTGTGTTTGGAATCCTTATTTAAAAAAAGATATTGTTCTTCTCGAATCAGTGCGAAGAAATTTTACTCGTTATGCTTTCATTCCCTGCAACATTCCTTTTAATTCTTATAACGATCGTCTTTGCAAACTTGGCATCAAGTCTCTCGAATATCACAGACTTGGGTTCGACCTCATACTTATGTTCAAAATCTGTCATAATCTTTGTGATTTGCAATTTTCCAAGTATTTTGAGTATCGTCACAGCAAGTACAATTTGCGTCAACATGATTTCACTGTGCAAACCATTCATAATGTTAAACAGGATCGGTTTACATGCTTTTTCTTCAACCGCATTGCCTCTGTATGGAATTGTCTCTCAAATGATCTGGTATGTGCTTAAAGTCTTTCTTTGTTTAAATTGCGTCTTCATAAGTTTGATTTACATTCTGTTGCCTCTCTTGTATTTTAATGTTTGTTTAATTTTTCCTCACTTGTAAGTGTGATTGAATGTGAATTCTCTCACCATTGTGTTGTATTCAAATAAATAAAAATATAAATTAAAAAAAATTGTACTACATTACCGGCAGTACATCCTCGATTATCCGGTCATGTTGGGCAACCTTTTTCCAAAATCTTGACCGGATAAGCATTTGGATGGATAAGAAAAGACCTTAAGAAAAAAGAACGAAAAAAACGAAGTTAGTATGAGAACAAGCTTAGCCACAAAACAATTTAAATGCTAAACGAAAGAGACATTTGGGTAAAGTTTAAAATCACATAGTTCAACAAAATAAGTTAATAAACAGTTTAACTTTCATCAGTACTATTGCTGAAAAACGAAAGGATGGAGGTTTGTTTGATAGTGCTTTCTCACCTTTCAGCAGCAAACTCACACGACCGGTTAATCGAGGAGCCGAATAATCGAGGGCCGGATAAACGAGGATGTACTGTACTTGTGTTTAGTAGGACCCCAATAGAAGTACCTGTTGTACAGAACAATAGAGGTACTAGGTACATATTGGTAGCAAAGTACCGGTACTGTAGTACAAGTTTTAGTAAAAGAAGTACAAATTGCACAGAACAATAGAGATACTAGGTATATACCGGTAGCAAAGCAGGCCTACTGGTACATCTGTACACCACCAGTACCGAGTTGTCTAGGTGTGGGTCCTACTAAACACCGCAAGGAACTACAAGGTGCTTTTAAACCTACAAAATGCTTAAAAACACAAGGAACTACAAGGTACTTTTATAGCTACTACAAGGTAGTTGAAAACAGCACAAGGAACTACAAAGTACTTCTAAACCAAGTACACAGTACAATAGCTGAAAATCGTGGTTTGCGGAACCGGAAACATCCCCTAACGATTCCCCTACTGTGAGAGTCACACAACAGGAACCAAAAACGGTTACGCAACTACAATTTTTCAAACTTTGGTAACCGGAATTTTTGGTGAAATAGACACTTCCTAGTTGAAAACACTACAAGGAACTACAAGGCACGTTTAAACCTACAAAATGCTTGAAAACATTACAAGGAGCTACAAGGTACTTTTATAGCAACTACAAGGTAGTTGAAAACACTACAAGGTATTTTTAAACCAACTACAAGGTAGTTGAAAACGGCACAAGGAACTACAAGGTACTTTTAAATCAAGTACAAAGTAGCTGATGACACTATAAGGCGCTTTTAAACCAACTACAAAATGCTTGAAAACATTCCAAAAAACCACAAGGTACTTTTATAGCTACTACAAGGTAGTTGAAAACAGCACAAGGAACTACAAAGTACTTCTAAACCAAGTACAAAGTACGGTAGCTGATAACACTACAAGGAACTACAAGGTGTTTTTAAACCAACAAGGTACCTATAGTTGAAAACACTACCAGGAACTACAAGGCACTTTTAAACCTACAAAATGCTTGAAAACATTACAAGGAGCTGCAAGGTACTTTTATAGCTACTACAAGGTAGTTGAAAACACTACAAGGTACTTTTAAACCAACTACAAGGTAGTTGAAAACGGCACAAGGAACTACAAGGTACTTTCAAACCAAGCGCAAAGTAGCAGAATACACCACAAGGTGCTTTTACACCAACTACAAAGTACTTGAAAACATTCCAAGGAACTACAAGGTACTTTTAAATTAACTACAAGGAACTTCAAGGTGCTTTTAAAGCAACTACAAGGTAGTGGAAAACAGCACAAGGAACTACGAGGTGCTTTCAAACCAACTACGAGGTATGGTATAAAACAGCACAAGAAACTACAAGGTACTTGTAAATCAACTACAAGACTTTTAAGGTAATTTCAAATCAACTCCAACCCTCCCTACCCCAACCTCCCGCAACTCCAACCCCCCAACCCCAATCCCCCAAACCCAACCCCCCTTGACTCCAATGCCCCGACCCCCCCAACTCCAACCCCTGACCCCAACCTTTGACTCCAACCCCCCGACCCCAACCCTCCAACCCCAAACACACCAAATCTCAGCAAATTACTAAACTCCCTCAAACCTCCAACTCTGACTCTTTTGACCCCCCCAAACGCTGAGTTTTTCATACCTAATTAATAATAATAATAATAAATAATGATTTATTAGTCCCTTAAGATGAGAGTCAACCTTGTTGTCAATCATCTGCCTAAGGGACACATCATAGGCTAGGCCTACACAGTGCACAACTCAGTCATTACAGATATCACAGTAACAATTATCAATGGAGAAAAAAAAAAGACACACAAACACATTAAACATCCGGTACATCAAAAAAAGCCAATTCAAAATAATGACACTTCAATTTGCACTTAAAAGTTTGTAAATTATCAATTTCTCTAATGCAAAGTGGTAATGCATTCCAAACTTGAAAAGATGAATATGAAAACATACATTCTGACTTGACTTTTCGACACTTACACATATTTTCGAGCAAGAACACATCTTCATTATCTCTAAGATTGTATTTACCCGACGGTAATTTTCTAGAAACTAAATCTCGAAGGTACTGTGGTGAAGATCCATGCAAGCACTTAAATGTTAGCATAGCAATTTTGAAATTAATTCGGTACTTAATGGGCAAAAAATGTAATTTCTTTAAATATGGTAACATATGACATCAATTTCTTGATACACGCATATTAAAAATAAAACGTACAGCAGCATAAAGCACCTTAGTAAGTTTCCGCACAAGAAATGCAGGTAGATTGTACAAAATTGCATTACAATAATCTCGGTGGGACAAAATCATCGAGTGCACTAGCTGCGTTTTCAGAGGTATAGAGAGCTTTGAACCAATTCTTCCAAGATTTCTAATATTATTATAGCAAACAGATACTATTTTATTAACATGCTTGTCAAAAAGCAGATTACCATCAAATATAACTCCAAAATTCTTTACAGTTGTTGACGGAACCAACACATCACTGGTACAAGCAATTAAAGTAATTCTTGAAATAATACAATTATCTACACTACGAGATGAGGAAAACTCAATGAAATTGGTTTTCGACTGATTAAGCTTAAGATGATTACAGTTCATCCACTTATTCAGATCGGAAACAAAAGCTCCAATCTTTTCATTTATAGCACACAATGACATATCCCTAGGAAAACCAAGATAACACTGAATATCATCCGCGTACATATGAATGTTAATACTGTGCAATTTTGCAATAGCCACGACTTCCTGAACATAAAGGCTAAACAATTAGGTCCCAGAATGGAACCTTGAGGCACCCCAGTGGAGACAGTCACAGAATGAGAGACAGCACGACCAAACTTAACATAACACTTTCTCGCAGTAACATATGACTCAAACCACAAGAGCACAATATCATCAAAGGCATAGTAATATTTTAATTTATGTAGAAGTAATTTGTGATGAACAGTGTCAAAAGCTGCTGATAGGTCAAAAACAATTAAAACTACATTCAATTTTGAATCAAGCAGTGTAAGAATATCGCAATGGATTTTTACCAAGGCAGTTTCACAACTATGATTAGCTTTATATACAGATTGATAAAATTATAGTTTTTTGCAATGTTTCTAACACCCTTTTCGTTAGTCTAAAAGTTCCTTGTAGTTCCTTGCGGTGTTTTTAACTGCCTTGTAGTTGGTTTAAAAGTACAGTACCTTGTAGTGTTTTTAAGTACTTGTACCTTGTACCGGTAGTTCCTTGTAGTGTTTTCAAGCATTTTGTAGGTTTAAAAGAACCTAGTACTTTCTTGTAGTGTTTTCAAGTACCTTGTCGTTGGTTTAAAAGTACGGTACCTTGTAGTGTTTTCAGCTACTTTGTACCGGTACCGTACTTTGTTTAAAAGTATCTTGTAGTTCCTTGTAGTTCTTTGAACTGTTTTCAGTACCTTGTAGTTCCTTGCTGTGTTTAGTAGAACCGCTTCTATTGCTCTGTGCAACTTGTTTTTCTATTGCAAAAACTGATTTTTTTACTTGCTTGTCTAACAGTGCCTGTTCTATCTGCAAAAACTGCACTGAATGCAGAGACTGCACTGCCAACAGAAACTGCATTGCCTGCACTGCCTACATTGTATAATACTGCCTACAGTGCCTGCACTGCCAACACTGTCTGCACTTCCTACAGTGCCTGCACTGCCTATTCAGTAGTACCTCAACTAAGCCTACCGTAAGCAGTGGCGTGGCAAGAAATTTTAAAAAGGGGGGTGGGCCACAATTTCCACATTTTTTATGCATACTGTTTTCAGCAAAACTAATTTGAAGCTGATTGACAAGCAAGAAAAGCTCTAGCTGTCTAGGGGGGTCCGGCGACATGCTCCCCCAGAAAATTTTTGAAACTTTACATGCTGTAGGCTAATGGTTATTTTAGAGCAGTGAATAATTTTCAGGTAAATTTTGCTAAATTTTTTTGACCGTAAATCTAAGTGCTTCGCCAAATATGATGCATTTTGTTTGCACATATTTGATTATGCGTGCTTAAGGCGTAGAGCTTATTGCTATCAAGAGATTCGAAATTACCCTATGGAAAAATTGTATTCATCAAAAACATTTTTGAAAATGTCTGGAGGGAGAATGCATAGGCTATCCTTTCTCCTACCCCCTCATTATCCGCCCTGGTTAGCCTAAAAGCTACAGAAAACATCAAAAGAGCCCTGCATATTTGAGTCACCAGCTTACCATTAATTTTGTTTCTTTTAATAAAAGGCAAAGTCAAAAGGGGGGATCATGGCTCCATGTCCCCCCTAAATATGCTCCTGACTGTTAGGCAACCTAAGCTCTCACTCAATTAGGTAGGCTACTCGTAGGTCTACTACTTTATGCTGAACAGTCAAGCTGCAATGAACCAAGAGTTAGGCTATGCAGTTATGTTATTATTACTACCGGTACATAACAACAACAGCAGCAGATTTATATACCGCTTAAACATCTCTAACATGTAGAGTGTCAACGAAGCGGTGGAACAATGGAAGAACTGGTGAATTTTGAAACAGAAAAAAGGCTTGTACTGTAGGTTTGAAAAATTCCTGGGTGATACGCGCATGATTTCATCAATCAGGGCTCAGCTTTTGATACCGCATGGCAAAGACTGGACGGGAAAAAAGAATTTAAGAGTACTTAAATGTTCGCGGGCCGCATGCGCGAGCCGCATGTTCGTCACCTCTCGTGTAGACACTTTCCACCCACACCTAAACCAGCAGACCAACGCAGCACCACAGTTGTTACGCTCAAAAGCGGATAATTCGCATGTTTCACATCCGGGTTCGTCTACGATGTCTGGGTATCCCTGAGACTGCGAAGTGAGCTGGCGCTCTTCAAATCAGCAGCCATCCGGTATAAGTATGTCAATGCGATCAGCTCTAGCCGTGAATTGAACCAGTCACGTAGGATCTGTTCACTGCGCGCGGTACTGCGAGGCCATGTTGCTGACAGCTATTATCAGCGTCGAGTGCCGGTGGTAAAAGCACCAGGTCTATTGAGTGGGTTCACACAATTATAAGCCAATTTTGTAGTCGCAACAAATATACAAATTTTGATCTGCGAAGTTAATAGTTTAAACGCATTGATTTTTATTCAGGACTGTTTCATATTGTACACTTGATCGCTTCCTAGACGGCCTTGCAAAGTTGACGTGACCAACCTAATGGCCTTGGAGAGTTTCAGCTTACACCACTACACTTTGAAAATCATATTGCCTTTCACGTAATCCCACTTCTATGCCGAGTAGATTTTGCACTAAAACGAATACATTTTTTAAGAAGAGGATGACCTAGACTACGAAACATTTGGAGGTGAATATGGAAGACGGTAGAGAACCAGAGTTAATTTTGCACGATTTGTAAGAAGCAACCTAATGGTAGCGGTATCTATAACTTCTCTGAAGGCAATGAACAAAAATAAGATCCCGCACCTGTAGGTTTGAAATCCGTCAAACAAGACGTAAAAAAATCGTACGAAAGTAAAATCGGACAAAAATAGCAATTTGTGTGAACAAGGAAATTGCATTATCACACGTGGTTAAAGGTGCCATAATATCATATGGCATGCTTGGTAGGTAGCCCAAGAATCAGTTACCCGGTCCTGCTTCACTGGAAACACGTACACATCCCACAAGTGCGCTTTTATATCACCAAATTTTGATCATTCGGAGGAAACAAAGTCTGATCCCTAATTTGTTTAAATTATAGGTTTGTTCTATTTTGCTTTTCATGCTCACACTTAATTTGGCTACGACTAAGGTCAAATCAAGCATACTTGTTATCGAAGCTGATTGAATCAACTATTAATTAGCCATATATTTGCCGCTAAAGTTTGACCAATGTGTCCGCATGTTTAAAATATATAGCGTAATTGACTGTAAGCTATATTTTTCAGTTTTTTCACACTTTTCTTTAATTTTTGTTTACTGGTGGTATAGTGGTGTCAGTTAGCAGGCTTTAAAGATTGCAAAACTTCAGATGAGGCAAAATCAAATTTGGGACTTCCCCATATTAGGGTTAAAGACCAAAAAACAAACCAAGCAAATTAAAAAAAAATAACGTTTAAAATGTCATTGCGATACCAAAGTCACTGAATTAAGAGACTGTGATCTTCATATATTCTAACTTTAACCCCAACCCCAGCAGCAAGCCTAGCTTTAATCTTAACCCTAGGGATAAAGTTGGAAGGTCGAAGACCAAGAAAAAAACCTACTTTTGAAAACGAGTCAGACAATATTTTGTAAAAGTAAAACAAAATTATAAATCACATGCGTTCAAATAGGGCATGTTTTGAAATTCTAGAAAATTAGACATTATTTGTGCATGTAAAAAGGATTTTTTTAAACAATTTAGAAGCACAATTTTAGAACCAAGCAAAGAACAAAAACTGTCAAAAAATTAACCTAAAAAAAAAAAACGTACGAAAGCAACTAAAAAAACCTAAAAAGCATATAAACAGCAAAGTGTCTGAAAAGTTTTGAGAAAATTCGACGAGAAATAAAAAAAATAGCTAAATTTTACCAATTTTTGTGTCAAATAAAAAATTGACGTCGACTCGTAAAACATCTACCAAATTTTTTTTGCAACTTTTGACATACGAAAATTTTTTTGCAGAATTTTCGTTTTTTTAGTAATTCACGTTATAGAGCTTGACTTCAAATGCAAAAAGAGTTATTTTTTTGCATTTTACAACCTTTTAAAAATTGAGTAAAACGCTCATAAATTTTTGGACTGCGAAAGCCCATATTTTTTTGCGTAAATTGCTATAACTACGCAGATGATTACTTTCTGCCAACAGTTTTTGGTCGAGTTGTCGTTATCATGCTGAAGATTTCCCACAGTCAATATTATCGAAATATATTTAGTATGATATCAAATATTGCGCATTGAGTTTCCAAGCCCACATTCTAAAACCTGACGCGAGCATGGAAAAAAACATAGGCTTTGGGCGGGCTGAGTTTTATTTTTAGCAGGAGTTGCCGGGCCGGTTACTGGGCTAGAGGTTCCGGGCCGTATGGGCGGTCTAGGCCTCAAAAAAGTCAGCCCGAGCCATCTCTACTTCTGACTTCTTTAATTTGCTGCTTGTTAGATTCCATTTTGCAGAGATAATATCGTGAAGCATCTTATTCAAGGACGCGACAAGCCTACATCGAGACGCGCGTGGGTGGGAGATGAACCATCAACCTTGCGATCATAGCCATCGTAAAAACGAAGCTTGGAACTACTCTGCCACTCTGCCGACATTTTAGTTTGCAAAGGAAACCGTGATGGCTACACGATGGGCTGGAAAGTATCGCCGCAGTCCGTATCCACAAGCTACACGTATAAAAAACATTTTAACTTCTTGCGGTAGGCTACCTATCACTGGGGGGACGTTTAGGCATCCCCTCCTGGACAAATTTTCCTTCTTTGCTGGGGGGACGACTATTTTTCTGGTGGGGACATATGTCTCCCCCATCTCCTCCTACTTCGCACACTGAAAAGTTCAAAGTTCATACTAACAACACCAAAGTATAAATTACGGAAAACGGATCACGCAGCAAAACAGGTTAACGTTATAACTGGTAGCATCTAGTCCTACTACATAAAAATTAATATGTGATGTCACCACAACCACTTCATTTAATTATGATGCCGAAAATCCGCCTTCAGGAAGCAGTTTTGCCGTTTTTTTTTTCGGAAGTGTCTATTTCACCGAAAATTCCGATTACCGAAGTTTGAAAAATCGCAGTTGCGTAACCATTTTCGGTTCCTGTAGTGTGACTCTCACAGTAGGGGAACCGTTTGGAGATGTTTCTGGTTCCGCAAACAACGATTTTCGAACTTCGGTAACCGGAATTTCCGGTGAAATAGACGCTTCCTTTTTTTTTGGAGCAACGGTAAAATAGACTTGAGATGACTGAAGTTTGAAATTCATGTCAGGCTTGTCAGCTTCGATTTCAGCCTTTCAATGTTTCAGCTGGACTAGCAGTCTAGTTAGTCGTACTCGTATGCTCATAGTGTTCTGGGTTCTAGTCTAGTGCTTTCTGTTCAAGAAAGTGGTCTGTTTATTAAGTTTGCGATCTGTAAATTATGCAGTACCCGTACCGGTATGCAAAAGCGTTGGTAGGAACAAGATGTGGCAGAAAAGTACCGGTAGGCTACTGATACAGTATCAGTTTATTCTTGCACCATCACCAGCAAAAAGCAATAAGTTACATTTCAGATGTAAAACAAGCGCAAATAAAATCCAGTGTGGTACAAAGGGAGACCACGAAAGAGCAAGACGCTCACCGAGCCATGGCCACCCTATATCACCCAGTTTTGTAAAACAATGCTTAGCGTAACACATGTAGTACCAGTGGCTAAAATAGTACTACAGCATAAAACATTCACTTTTCTTTAACAACACACACAGTAAATAAACTAAAAAAATACGTTCACATTTCCTTGCAGAATCTAATCGGCTAACACGGTATGGATTCAGATTTCGAGCAAAGACCTACAGAAGATTATGCCATGCACTATTTCACAATCACTAGAAATCTTACAGTTAGGTTTTTTCTTTTCCCAAAAGAAAACGAAATAAAAAAAGGAAAAAGAAACAAAAGTTTTTCCCTACTTTCCCAACCCCCCTCCCCCCTAGAATGCAATTTTCATGTGCTTTTATCTTCAACTTTAATTCCACTCAGTTGCAAGTAAAAGGTTATTTGTAATTTATCAATATATCAAAAGATCGTAGAAGAATGAATAATGTTTATTTGTAGTTTGAAATTAAATCAGCTTTAACTGCTTCTTTAAATTTAGGGAAAGAAAGATCTTTCCATTTCGGTTGCAAACCATTCCAAATTTGAGCACCACTGTATTGCAATGCTTTTTTTGCAGCGTTTGAGTTAATAGCATGTAAATAATAATTCCCGTAACTTGTGCATCTCGTATTGTACTTGTGTACAGATTTCGTAGATGTAAAATAATTATGATACAAACGTGAAAGTTTATTATGTTGGAAAAGATACATAAATTTTGCCATTTCTAGATGATACATATCCTTGACTTTTAAAAGTTTTAATTCGTGATACAAACCGTTATTTTTTACGCGATCGTTTTTGCTGACGTTGCATATAATTCTTAAAATTTTGTTTTGAAGGACTTGCAATGGCTGTAAGACTGAATGATTTGTTGAACCCCATACTAGAATTCCGTACAGAATATGCGAGTTCACTAAGCTATGGTACAACATTAGAAGTGTTTTCTGATTAATGTAGTGCCGGAGATAACAGAATATGCCGCAAGTTTGTGATAATTTTTTGTATACATGCTTGACATGAACCTCAAACTTAAGCTTTTCGTCAATATGTATTCCTAAGTATTTTGCTACAGGAGTTCTGTTGATTTTTTTTCCTCGTATATATAATGAAAACCTATCATCACTCGTTTGCTTTGGTGAGAAAAGCATATAACAAGTTTTAGATTGGTTTAGAGTCAATTTGTTTGTTCTTAACCATTCATCAATTATCTGAACTTCTGTATTTGCTTTATTGTTAAGTTTATCCAAATTTTTGTCATTCAGTATCAAAACTGTGTCATCAGCAAACAGTCTTACACTAAACTTAGTAAATTTAGGGAGGTCATTAACGTACAAAGAAAATAAAGTAGGGCCTAGGATTGAACCCTGAGGCACTCCACACATCACCCTTTGTTTGTTAGATGCAACTTTATTAACACATACAAATTGAAATCTTTCCGACAAATAACTTTGAAACAATTTGTTTATATTTCCTCTAATACCATATTTGTCTATTTTTTTTAACAGTAGCTTATGGTTAACCGTATCAAAAGCTTTTTTGAGGTCTAATAACAGTACGCAAGTATGTTCACCATTGTCTAAGCTATTACAAATTTGTGAATAAATATCAGCAACTGCATGAGTTGTAGAATGACCTTTACGAAAGCCTAGTTGTTGGTCTGCAAGAATTTTATTTTTTTCCAAAAACTTGGTTAGTCTTGTTGAAATTAACTTTTCAAAAACTTTGGTTAGGGGAGACAATAATGAAATAGGTCTGTAGTTGTTCATTAAGCTATGTTTGCCTGATTTAAAAACAGGATGAACTTTAGCTAATTTTAATGCACTAGGAAAATAGCCATGTTCTATACACTTATTAAATTATTTACTTAAAAAATTAGCAATCCATTCACTAGCAAGTTTATAGTATTTTAATGGGAATATTTTCGGGGCCAGCTGCTTTTTTCGAATTTAGATTTTGAATTACTTGATGAACTTCTAGTGGTACAACTGGCTGAAAAAAACAAGAATGCACATTGGAAGATAGACTGCTATTCAATTTGGTTGTAGAAAAGTTACCGATATCTGCTTTAGCACTTAAATTTGCTCCCACATTTACAAAATAATCATTTAGAATGTTGCTGATCTCAGATTGTGACTCTACATATTTATTGTCTATGGTAGTTAGCTTATGAATAGTGGTATTACTGCATCGCTTGCTTTGATCAAGCAACTCATTGATTATAGTCCATAGTTTTGTTACATCTTGCTTATGCATTAGTAGTTGCGATGTGTAATATCGTTCTTTTGCCAGTCTTTTTATGGAAGTCAGCTTATTAAGATACTTTTTGTAATGAGCTATTAATTCTGGATTATTTTGTTTGTAGCATTTATTGTACAACCTGTTCTTAGTTTTAATAGATTTTAGTATTGCTTTAGTTATCTAAGGTTTTAACTTTTGTTTTCGCTGCCTTTTGCTAAATGTTTTGAGTGGTGCATGCTCATTAACATTTTCAGAAAAGCCAACAATGAAGTTTGTGCATATATTGTCTAAATTCAAATCAAAATTTCGTGTCGTTGAGGCCAAGTCAATTGATAATCTGTCAGCTAGACAGTATACGTCATCAACAAAATTATCGCAATTAAAATTAGTTGTGCATCTGTATGTCTGAACATTGTTGTTTCTATCAGGCTTCAAAAATACTGAGCATGTTAATGGCAGATGATCAGAAATTTCATATTGTAAGATATTTGAATTCAAAGTCTTGTTTAGTATATTTGAATATAGATGGTCAATTAATGTGGAAGAGTGTGAAGTAATACGAGTTGGTTTGTCGACTGCACAATAGCATCCTTCTGAAAACACACTATTAATGTACTCATTAATGGATGTAGAAGACTGGCTTTTGAGAAGATCAATGTTAAAATCTCCACAAATAATGTAATCCTTTTTATGTTTTGTCAAATCGTTTGGGGTTTGAGTAAATTGAATTTGGAAGTCTGATAATGAACTGGAGGGATGCCTATATATTACACCAATCACAAGAACCTTAGCAGAATTTTTTATCTTAACTTCTATAAACAGTGTTTCAGAGTGGGATGATGCAAAGGAGTACTCATCTATTTTATGGAACTCTAAAAGCTACTCCTCCTGCATTAGAAAGTGAATCACAATGTACCATAGTATAATTTATTAAACTAGCTTTCCCTTTGTTATTGTTGTTAAGTTTTGATTCAGAGATTGCTAAAATGTCAGGTTGAATTTTTATAATTTGCAACAATTCTTCAATTTTGTTTTTGTTTTTTGGAAGGGATCTTACGTTACAATGAATGAGGTTAAAACTTTGCTTAGAGGTACTAAAATACTGATTGGCTAGCCATTCTACACTTCTATAGTTGCATGATTGATTCATGGTTGGGCTGAGGATATGTAAGTCATTACAATCAGCAGTGTTGTTGCCTTTGGAACAGTTTGCTTTGTTTGATGAAGCAGCTGTTGCTGTTTGCATTATTTTAGAAAATTCAACATTGCTAATTGACTGGAATGGTAAAGCATCACTGATGCAATTATTACAATAATTTATGTTATCAACATCATTTTCAATTTTACTTGCTTGCATTCTTTTTAGATTTACACATTTCAAGTGTCTAGGTTTGGTACATTTACTGCACAAGATGCACTTATGTGTACCGTAGCATGCTTTTTCACATAATGTACACTCTGATGAGTCAACACTCACGCTAGTAGCCATTGCAAAAATGTAAAAATGTCATTATCCTACAGTTGATATGCTAGGCTATGATACCGGTACACTGTTTTGTGTAGCTGTAGGCTGGTAGGTGTAGTGGTGTAGCACTGTTCCCTTTAAGGTTGTACCAGGTCTCATCTAGAATAAGCTGTTGAAGTAAGCAGTCAATACATTACACGCTCGCTTCGCTCGCTCGGCAAGCTTGCTTTGACGGCTTATTCCAGCAACGGCTTATTCTAGATTTAACCCGTTTTACCTAGCTAGACTAATGCGAATTTGCCCAAATATAAAAATCACTAAAAATTTGCCCAAACATTGAATGGGTGTAATTCAAGATCTGGAATAATTTTTTTTAAGGCAGTGTTTATTTTGCCATTAACGACATACCGGTAGTAGCTTTTAGGTCTATTTTGCTGCAGCTACTTAACCCCATGTCACACGAATATTACATCTTATTCTATTCTACTGTCTTTATGAACTCGATTGTTAACCCCAGGTCACACGAAGGCGAATCGAAGCAATTCGAACGGAAGCCACTGAAGCAAAACAAATCAAAGCCGCAATGAAAATCGAACCCTAAACTAGCGCAGCGCTTCTTGTGATACGCTGCACTCTATCCACTGAGCTATTGAGAAGTTGTGTCAATCTTTCACAAAATGGCACTTAAGTGACATGGGTTTTTAAGCACAATTTTGTGCTAGATTGCCACGACTTCTCGATAGCTCAGTGGATAGAGCGCAGCATATAATGGGAAATGCTGCATTAGTTTTGGGTGTGATTCTTGTCGCAGCTTTGGTTCGTTTAGCTTTGTTGGCTTTGGTTCAGATCGCTTTGATTCGATTCGCATTCATGTGACCTGGGGTTAACAATCGGGTTCATGAAGACAGTAGAATAGAATAAGATTAAATACTCGTGTGGCATGGGGTTAGCCCAGGGGTTCTCAACCTTTTTTGTCTCGTTTACCCCTTGCCCAAAGAAAAAAATCTTATTTACCCCCAGAGTACCACTACTGCTTTTTCAATACTGAAAATTAAAGTTTGTCAGTTTGTGTAGTCTTTTATTCAGAAAATTTACCCCCTCTTACTCCCGGTTAAGAACATCTGGGTTAGCCTGTGCAGCTACGGCAAAATAGACCTAAAAGCTATTATGTCGTTAACCTGTTAACTGCAAAATAGACACTGCCTTTTAAATAAGAGTTTCCATAGTAAAAACACTTTCATTTGACACATAAAAAAACTTGGCACTTTTACAGTTAACTACTTGCTGTGTGTTATCTTTATCAATGATGCTCCTAGTTTTGTTTCTAAGGATAATCCTTACTGTGATATGTTTTTATATGCTGATGATGCTAAACTTTTCAGCAATAATGCTTTTAGTTTGCAACAGGGTTTGGATAAATTCACAAACTGGCTCCAACTTCATCAACTTGATCTTGCAGTGCGGTAGCTAAATGTGAACATCTGTGTACCGGTATATCCCGCATTCATTGTTTTAACTTTTATTTTGCTGGTTCACTAAACATCCAGACTGTTTCTGTTGTTAAAGATTTGGTTATAATCTTAAATGGTCTTACCATATTTCTCATATACATCATAATGCCTCTTTATGTTCTTATCAAGTTTTGCGTTCCTTTTCCACTAAAAATATTTGGATTTTGCTTAAAGCTTTCAATGCTTATGTTCACCCTAAAGTTAAATTCAATATGTGTGTTTGGAATCCTTATTAAAAAAAAAGATATTGTTCTTCTTAAATCAGTGCAAAGAAATTTCACTTGTTATGCTTTCATTCGCTGCAACATTACTTTTAATTCTTAGAATGATCGTCTTTGCAAACTTGGCATCAAGTCTCTCGAATATCGCAGACTCGAGTTCGACCTCATACTTATGTTCAAAATCTGTCATAACCTTTGTGATTTGTAATTTTCTAACTATTTTGAGTATCGTCACAGCAAGTATAATTTGCATCAACATGATTTCACTGTGCAAACCATTCATAATGCTGAACAGGATTGGTTTAGACACTTCTTCAACTGCATTGTCTCTGTGTGGAATTGTCTCTCAAATGATCTGGTATCTGCTTCAAGTCTTTCTTTGTTTAAATTGCGTCCTCATAAGTTTGATTTACTGTACATTCTGTTGCCTATCTTGTATTTTAATGTTTGTTTAATTTTTCCTCACTTATAAGTGTAATTGAATGCGAATTCTCTCACAATTGTGTTGTATTCAAATAAATAAATATAACTAATTTGCTTTTAAATCATTAAATATGATATAGTCCAGCAATATGCAAAAATTGAAAAACTTTTCCCAAAATTTCTCATTTTTCTTGAATTTCACGTTTTAGACAGTTAGAGGGAACACCAGAACACTGCTGCAGTGCTGCGGAGGTGATAGATAAGCTACGGCAGTATGAGGGTCCTACTAAAGGAAGTGGCTGTTTTTACGGGCCCGTAACATTTGTCTCTGGTTTCTTTTCTTTTTTCATCATGCTTTTGTAAAACTGGGAGAGCGCAAAGGGATAGGCTAATAAAAGGGTTGCCAGAACTTTCGTCACTTGTAACTTTCGTCATGAAACTTTTGTCATGCTATACATCGACGTGTCCTGCGATGTATGCCGGTAGTTTGCTTTCGCATTCCTGTCATATTCTTGGGTCAAATTCGATGGTCTTGCGGAACCTTCGTCAAGTTCAAGTTTATTTAAATTGTTCAGCATGCAATTAAACTGGTACTACACAATTAGCAAAGAAAATTGCTTAGCTGCTAGTGCTACCAACATTTGAATGCACACTGAGGATGCAGCGTCACACTATTGTTTACATTGACGAAGCACTAATTACATCAACAACATCCACACCTCTGCTCACCTCCCCCACACCTCAACACACTTTCCCACACCTCTTCGGGTCTCATCTAGAATAAACCCCATGCTTTTTCTGTCTGCCAACCTTAACCTAACCTATGACCTCAACCTAACCCTGTAACCTATAACCAGACCCTAAACCAATCTAGCCCTAACCAAACCTAACCCTAACTAAACTTAACCCTAACCAAACCTAATCCTAACCAAACCTAACCCTAATTTAATCTGGGGGCTGATACCGCTCCTAGATCTAACCCCACTTACGTCTCCCACTAAGTTACTAGTATTTTTCTGTATCAGTTACTAGTATCAATGGTATATCAGTGTACTACTGGTGGTGTACTGGTACATTGTATTACCGGTACCTTACTTAGCACAGAGCAAAAGAAATGCTTTCACGAACAAATTTAAATTGGACACTTGTTCAGTGTTTGTTGTTTATCAGGTTATAGTCTAGGCTACACACCACTCAGCACCATGCACTGTATATACCGTACAGTAAGAAAGCTTAGAATACCATTAGCCTAAACATGTTTTCAATTTTTTTCATTATCTGATTATACAGTAGCTATAATAGTAATAGGCTGGTGTTTTTCAGACATTCTTGTTCCGTGTTTTGACTTAATCTTTAGTCTGGGTCCTACTAAACATCGCAAAGGACTGAAACACCACAAAGGACCTCAAATTGATGTACTAAACACTGCAAAGTATGACAAAATACCCTAATCTAACCCTAATTTAAAGTTTTTTGTAGTTCTTTGTTATGGTACCAGTATGATTACAAGTCCTTTGTTGTTCTTTGCAGTGTTTAGTAGATCAATTTCAGGTCCTTTGTCGTTCTTTGCAGTGTTCAGTACATCAATTTGAGGTCCTTTGTCATCCTTTGTGGTGTTTCAGTCCTTTGCTGTGTTTAGTAGGATCGCTTAATAAACTTTTGGTCTTATTGATGCTAAGATCAATTGTGATAATTGTGCAGTATAAATACATGTACCAGTCACTTGTATGAAAATTGTACCCGTACTGTTGTAGTCTATTTACAAATTGATTTATTTTTTATTCAAAACGCCAAAATGCGAAGTATAAAGGCAAAGTTGAAAAGACCAAGTGGATCTACTAATGGGAGCAAGGTGAATCTGTGATGTGAAAGTTTATGAGGCATTGAGGTGTAATCCAATATTGTTTATGGTACGATTATTGCTGAAGTAGCCTAGTTTTAACATGCTTAGGTATTGCCCAGAGCCATCCCAATAAGCTGTACACTGTACAGTCAAATGTGAAGTCGTGTTAGGTTTAATGGGTATATGCTATAGTTTGTGTTCCCTAATCACTTCTGTACCACTGAAAAGTGCTGGTACCATTGTTCGTTCTAAGGTGCAAAATTTGTTAAAATTAGAGATTTTGAGCGAATGTTTTTCAATTTTTCTTAAAGTTTGCCTATTAGAAGGGTGATATTTGGCAGTTTGGTTAAATTTGAATCAAAGTGTCCAATATCTTAGTGCAAAACAAAAGTTTCATACTCTGGAACCCCAACTTAGAGGCAAAAATTGGATTAAATTATCTTTCAACCTCCTAAATCTTTGAGCAAATTTTTTAGGAGGCTTCTATTTCACCCAGAAATGGTTACGCAACTATGATTTTCAAACTACGGTAACCAGAAACTTTACCATATTTGGGCGTAACTTTTGATAATAGACTCTAACTCTCCTGATTCCAACCCCCGACCCCAAACCCTCCAACCCCACCCCCTTCAACCCCAATCTCTCTTGACCCCCATCTCCCAACCCCAACTCTGAACTACTGGTTTCTCAACAATTCCCCTACTTTAATTTTTAAACTATATACCATCCCCGTGCTTTCGGTTCCCCTACTTCCATTATTAAACTACGGTAGCCCTACTGTGCTTTCGGTTCCCCTACTGTGAGAATGACTTTACGGGAACTGTATCCGGCTCCCTTACTTTGATTTTCAAACTTCGGTAACGGTTTTGCGATTCCTCTAGTGCAAAAAAGCATGTTCGGTAGTCGAAAACGATTCCCGAAGTAGGGTAGCCGAATTTCGGTGAAATAGACACTTCCTATTTTTTATTAAGATTTATATTTTGCCAAATTTGCACTTGCTTTGTGCTGAGAAGTTGAGGTAACAGTGACTGGTTTCTAAAATTGTTGCAACAATTCAAATTGGGCAATACGGTATACTGAAATCTTATTGCTGTAAGCATACTGCTGCTGCATCAATTTTAATGTTCATGCTGCAAACTGTAGTGTTTTTAATTATATAGTATTCACAATGAAAATGAAAGAAAATCAGTCAGTAGGCATAGTGTATATTTGACAATATCAATCTTTAAGCATTTGTATTTTTGGTTTAGGATGATTGGTCGAAATTGGACCAAAGAGTTTGGCATTCTGTGGCAGCAAATCAACCAGTGAAATTAGCAGCCAAGTTTTCAAAGCATCCAAATGTTAATGTGAATAAACTTTGTCCAAGTGTTGGATATTCAGTGTAAGTTGTTTGATTATTGGTTGCCGCATGTTGGTTTATCAACTCTGCATATTGCAGAGATTTGCTTAAATTGAGAAATTCTGTTGGTCAAGAAAATTTCAGGGCTTAATGACTTTAGACTCAGCTTTACGTTGCATAGCAACTTTTTCCTGCCAAGATTTTACAAGTAACTTATGACCAGGAAATTTATTGTGCTGATATTAATTGTTCTAGTCAATTGTTGGTTTATTGCATTTTATTTAGCTACTGGTACTGCATAACTGCTTGTTGGATTAACGCGTTGTGTTCTTACTCCATGGTTATGTTTTTATCTAATATGTTTGTTTTTGCATTTTTCTAATATAAAAAATCGTAAGAACAATAACAATATTCTCGTCAGCCTTGCAACGCACAGCCAATCCAGGCTAAACTCATTCCATACTGTAAAAACTTTTTTTGCATTACTTCACCTAGACATCTCGACTTCATCTCTTTCCTAGGTTATTCCCTCTTTTTAGCAGGCGACTGGCCCCAAACAACGATACCCAGTGAAAGAGCTTATAACTTGCTTTTGTTAAGGTCGAAACATTAAATTGTCCCTTCTAAATTTAATAACAATATTCAATTATTATGCTTTTGAGATTAATTTTGATCATAATTGAAGAACTTATTCAGACAAAATGTTGTGTTTGAAATCTAAACAACTACACCTTGATTTTTTGTAATATGGATACTTTTAAACCTATGTATAAAAAATATGGGCAAAAAGAGTTTTTTGCTTACTTACCTACTGTTAAGTACTCAAGATGTAATATTTTGTGTTTATAGTGTTCACTATGCTGCTGCTAAAGGTCTTGATGATTGTTTGAATGTTTTGCTGGCTCATAATGCAAATAATAGTACAAGAGATGTTACAGGTATATAATTAATTTTCTTGATTTATATTTTCAATTCTATTTGTTACCATAAAAATGCTACAGCGGTACTAAAATAAGCTGAGCTGGCCACCTGCCCACTCTATATTGCCTTTTTTTCTGCAGTGCAACAAGATAATGGACATACCAGCTTTTCCATATTGTGCCTTTAGATTCTAAACACAATGCACAAAAGCTGTCCATATAGTGGTACCAATTTTTCAGTCTTTGATTTGACTTCACGGGGAATCAGGCCACTAGTTTATTGCTCCAAAACTGGTGTTCTATCCACTTGCCTGCTTGATCAGTTATTTGTAGAGATGTTTATGGGCTGTGAAAGTAATGTTGTTTTACTGGTTATGAATGATGATTGTATCGAGCGTTTACAAAATTTTGGTAAGGTTGTGATGTCAGTGAATTACTGGTACTAAGGTTTCAGTCTGGCCTATCAGTTTATGTTGAAGAATAAGTGATTTGATTCCATTGTAGCGCTACAAGCAATTCAAAAGTTTTTATGCCTCTGCAACAATGGAAGTGTTAATGCTCAAGGCTTAATTAAGGTGTTTTTTTTTATACTAAGTGCGCTCTGATTTCTCCGGAAAATAGCCAAAAATCGCTCGCTTTTTTTCTAGTCGTGTTTCTGCAAGTGTGCAACTGTACTGATACCACTGACTGCCCCATGCTGCGTTTATTGCAGATGCAGGTGTAATATTTAATGTACACATTGTTTTTATCACTGACGCCAACACACTGGAGGGTCCTGCTAAAACCTGCAGGAGCACAAGGACCGCCTTTGCAAGTGAGTTAGGAACACAAGGACCGCTAGGGGCGCTAGTGAGTTATTACTGAGGGCTCTAACCTCTAACCGAACCCTAATCCTTAGTAATAACTCACTAGCAGTCCTTGTGCTCCTAACTCACAAAAGCGGTCCTTGTCCTCCTGCAGGTTTAAGCATTGCCGTACTGGGGCAGTGCTCTCAGACTGCGGCTATCAATCGTACCCCGTGAAACGGATTCTCGCTGAGTTTTAAAGTCTTGAGTTAAGATTTTGACTAAAGCAGTGAGCGTAGCCGATAATCGCTTCATTCATCTATGCATTAAATATTTTTTTAAGAGCAAAGCAATCTCCTAGCTTATAGGGAAAAATGTATATATCATCCTCAGTTCCTTGTTTAAACAGATTTTTTGAATGACATGAGGACGAGGGGTTGGCGTAATTGAGCTTTGTTTTCTCAAGTTCCAAAAAAAATCCTTTTGAGAAAAAGTCTCTATGACGTACCGTTATATTTTTTGGAATAGAAAAACAAATGACTTGCATCCTTTTCTTTTTCCTCAACAAAAATTTTTGCTGATCGCTATCTGTTTGTTATTGCGCTAATACACATTTTTGAGGAGAAAGAATGTGACAGCGATTGATCATATGTTGCGTTTGGTTGCGTAAATTGTTGAGGGCAGTCAGTTCAACGCCGTGGCAATGCAATATGGCAGATTGTCGACACAGCGGCATTATTCTATTACAACCCATGTTTATTTTCGAAAATTTGATCCAATTGATCATTCGACAAATTATTCCCTCTCCCCCCCGCTTTTCTGTCAATTCAATCAATGGTCATGCTCAAGTTAAATAGTATTTTAAACAGGGATTTCATTGTTTAATAATTTTGTAAATCTGTGTTTTGAAAAGGGTGGGACTGGTTCCCCTAATCCCCCCCTGGCTGCGCCGGTGGTTGTTTCACTGGGAGCTACAACTTTAAATGAAAATTTATTATCGCTATTACACTTTTTAAGTTTTTTGTTTGAATGTTTCAAACAGGCGCTACTCCTCTTCATGCTAGTGCAAGATATGGTCACAAAGGAACAACTTCAAAACTTTTGGCTACTTGCACAGTTAATGTTAATGCACGTGATGATAATCAATGCACTGCACTGCACTTTGCTGCATTTGAAGGACATCTTGATTGTGTAAAACTTATCGCTGGTAACAGAGAATGTGATATCCACTGTGTCGATAAGGTACGGTAATTTAAAAGAGTAGTTGTTTGGTGAGTATTTTCATTTTTTAGCAGCATGATTTGGTATCTTTTAGCATTTGTGCAAAAAGTATTTTTAATGTTTCGCCACACTAAAAGGTTAGTTTTTTTGCGCGGTTGTTTGTATTTGTTTTTTTGTACCACTAAAAATTTAAGACCAATTTTGGCATATTTGAGCTTTTGGTTATTGAATTTTCCATTGCAAATGTGACATTGATCTGCCATTTATAATGATGGTGTTGACACTGTGTTATAGGATGGTCGCACTGCACTTATGGTTGCTGCTGCGATGGGACGAATATCTGTTTGCTTGGACTTGATCAAACGAGGAGTTAATGTTAACCATAAAGATTCAAGTTCTTTGCAGCACACTGCTTTAACTCTCGCTGCCGAAGCTGGCCATGCTGATGTTGTGAGTAGCTTTTTATGTCGTGTTTGGGACGAAATGGTTGTGAAATTGCACACAATTTTTTTAACTAAAAACCATGCTGCATTAATTTTTGCCGAGCTTCAACATTTGCAGCTCTGTTTTATATTTTGTTAAGTTGCAATGAGTCATGACTTGTATAACAATGAAGAAAATATTGTTGTATTTGCTTTATTTGTCATAAAACATCGGAGTGATTTTGTGTTTGTCATAGTGCAACAACAGGTCATTCGGTACAGTCATAGATGATTGTCACCGATAAGTTAATATTTCATTTTCGTGTTTGTGCTGTCTATCTATCCTAACAATATGTATTTGTGCCGACTGCTTTGCGGCATCTGCTGGCGACTAAGAGTCGCTAGTCCGGCAATATCCAAGCTTAATTGAGTTTCAACTTTTTTAAGGTGAAATTGCTTTGCGACAGTGGGGCAAACTTTAACAACAAACTTTCTGATGGTCGGTCTGCGCTTGATGTTGCTAGGACGCGCTCCCGTAGGAGTGTGGTGGATGCTCTCCATGTCATCCAGCTCACGGAAGCAGCTAAGAAAACTGACAGAAGTATGTGATACGAGATGATTTTTTAATAATTATTTTTAATCGTCTAGATAACCAACGGCTCGAAAGCCTTAGCTCAAAATCAATTCAGATCTTTATTATAGTCCCGATATTATGCCGAAGCGTGTAACGAGTCACGTAGCTCGTATCCGCGGTTGGCGCCCGGGCAGCATTTTTATGTAATGTACCCAGCACCAGCAGAACCTTGCTTTTTTCTGACAAAGCGTGGGTTTATAAACGCCATTTTGTGCTAGATTGCAACGACTGTTCTATGGCGCAGTGATATGAGCGCAGCGTGTAGAGGGAAGCGCTGCACTAGTTTTGGGTTCGATTTTCGTCGCGGCTTCGCTTGTGACATGCATTCAACAATTGGGTTCGTCAAGATAATAGAATAAGAATGTTTGTTCTGCTGGTGTTGGGTAGATTACATAAATATACCCCCGGGCAACACAGCTCCGAAGAAACATCTCCGCTATAGCGAGGCGTTGACGACACTGTGTCTGATTTGACCGACCTGGGAATGGAACCCCAGATCTCCTGCGCGTTTTTAATCACCTGCCAACTCGCGGTCTTGTCACCGCAAAATTTTGACTTGACTTGACCTGTTGTTGTCTCAGTGCAATTTTAAGGTTTTAAGTTACCTTAAAGGTTTGGACCAAGATTGTTGAGTATTCAAATCTCAAAAGGGTAAATATAAACGGGCTGTTGCGCAGCAATCTATATTGTCCATGAATGGTTGTCCATTGTCTAACCTCGATAATTCTTACGTTGCTATGACTTCCATACTTAATGTTATGGTTTTAATGACCTTAGTTTTTTGTCGGTTTACTTTACCATCGCATTACTTGGTGTGAAGTTTTTTTGTGAAATGACTATGTTGATTTTTAAACTGTTTTTAGATAGCCGGTTGATGAGCACGAGTAGCAGTGCAATCATCAAAACTCATCCGGAAAAATCTGAAGAGAAAGTAAAGGCAGAACGAAATGAGGCCAAGATCGCTCATGAAGTAAGTGATGTTGTGATACTAGAGCGCGTCAGTCGGTTGAATTTAGTGCAGTGCGAAGTTAACCTGATTAGTTTCTTCATGGAAATTAATTGCTTCCTTCGCACGAGCTTGTTAAAGTACGAGCATCCGCAATTAATTCATTTAATTTGTTATAATAGCTTAAGCTTTTCGTATTCTTGGTTGTTTTATTCACAATTCGTCTTGTATTGTTGATATTTCAAAAGCAGCTAATACATTTTGTTCCTTTCACCATAAAATGTGTTTGGTTTTTCATTATTTTTTTACTCGCATTTCATTTTAGCCTATTTTGCTACCACGCTTTAATTGATTATATAAATTTTTTTGTCTTCTATTTTTCTGAAGCTCCTTGTTTACTCTAAGATCCACAAAATCTGCATTATTTGAACCAGTTAGAGTTCAATTAATAAAGTTTAACGCTTACCTTCAGTTGCCGATATTTGCATCTAATTTGTGTGATCACAACGGCATTGTTTTGAACTTGCGAACTGTAGTGTTAGTATATAAGTCGCCTTTACATTTAGCCAACTTTGACTAAAAAATTTATGGTAGTCGATGCAAAAAATGCCAAAATCTCCCTTCTTCAGTTTGTCTAAACGTGAGGTGTTTCGCAGCCCACTCGACATCCAGATTTTTATGAAGTTCATAATCATAGGAAACGTTACGATTGTTCGCTCGCTACATTATGTAATATCCATGCCCTGATATTGCCTAAATGTCACATCTAAATCGTTGAAAAAAATTAAAAAAACGATTGCTCTACGGTGATTGACTTCTGGGACATCTTGTATGTTGATTCATATCGATAGTGCATTGCTGCGGTGACATTAAATCCTGTTGAAATACGTTTACAAAAGAAAAAGATCTATTCGTTTGTTCACAATTTTATCCACTCTAATCTTTCCCAGGGTTTTGAAAACAATAAAGCTCAAGAAACAAGTTGAAACATGCTCTATTTTACTCGCTCAGATATACGTTAATAGTGTTGTATTCCAACAGCAAAATTGTGCCTCTAAATACACTAATTGTTTATACTGTACGGTGAAATTGTTCTCAAGTTTTTACATCCGAGTTAAGACCAACGCCGCATAAACTTTTTTATTCTGATAAAAAAGTGTTGATAAATTTTTATCGTGTTACGGCATCCATGAGAGTGGATTCACTTACAGTCTTGTGTTTATAACATTTCATTTTGCGAGCTAATCAATTCACAAACGCTAGCCATAGCACATAATACAGCATATCCTTTTTGAGAAAATTCATTCAGCAGCAATCGTGAAATGGAGTAAAATAACAGTTTTAAAGTTACCAAAATTTGGCTCATTAAAAGCGTTGTTTTGTTGAACTTTACTTTCCACGTTGATTTTCACTTTTATTGCAGGTAGTGCGTCACGCTCCGGTGGAGCACATTTCCGTACATCGCAAATTTTCGCCGACCAATCACAGCACAAAAGTAGAAGAAGGAGGTTAGTAGTGCGGATAAAGCGACCGCTAAGTCCTCCTGTCGGCTTAGTCGCAAAAATACCGATACTCGGTTTGCGGCTGCTAAATTGAGACGGTAATGCATCATTGTTTTTGTATCGTGAGTGGTGTTTTTAATTTTCTCGTGACATCAGCGCATTTGAGAAAAGAGGTTCATAATTTATTATGTCAACAAATTATTCGCCTAAGACGTCATTGCCAAGTTATTATGGCAATTACTTTTGTTGTTGACTTTAATTGTTTAGCGTTTTCTCTGTGTGTTTTTTTTTGAATTTTTTCACCAAACTCTTGTTTTATGTGCCCTTGAATGTAATTTGTTGCCGACGTTGAATTTTTTTGTAAGAGATGTGCAGTAATGGAGTAGCGAATATTTAACATACCTAACTCATCATTAGCAAACAGATTCTAATTTAGAAACTAGTTTAAAACAAGCTTCATTACAACCTATGTTTATCGTGTCTGTGCTGCCAATGTTTGCTGACAGTCTATTAACGTTATATCGACTTTGTCAAAACGTACTTTTCATTCCTGTCTCGAGTTATCGGTGAAGTGAGTGCAAAATGGCCCATTGTAATGAGTCAATTCCAGTAATGGAGGATAATCCTGTTCTTCAAAAGACCTTTAAACCAGTCAAGTATGATCCGGGATTGTGCGCCGCTATTCCCATCATCATTTTTGCTGAAAGCGATTCACTTAGAAATTGGCTGAGGACACGTAATTTCTTTCAAGTCAATAAATATGACTTAATTCATTTTCAAGTAATACTTATGCTTCAAACGTTTAGAGTTGATTTGATACCTATGAATTACAAACGTTTTGGGGCCTGTAATGCGTATAGGGTTATTATGACATATTTTACCACTGTATTACTGTTTTATGTTAACGCTTTTTGGTTGATAAAGAGCTCATGCATAGTTCACGTATGAGGTTAAACAACCAAAAAAAGAACTGAAGCGATTTATCTGTTATTCCTACTCTAGTTTCAGAAAATATCTTTTTACTTCCAATAAAATGTCAGGGCAGTCATTTTGGACCGAAGTAACTGCATGTTTTCGCTACGCGTACTGTAGCTACTCTATTGTTGTGAAAGTGGAAGTTAAAAATAAGACTTACTAAAGGATTAAATATGGGAGTATTCAACGTACAGTATGATTACGCCTTGCTTTTCATCAACTAAACCATTGAAATTGCGGTTTCTCGTTTGTATCATACATCGCTCAGCAACCTTCTTCGACGTGTCGATAGACAATAGACATGCGAACTTCACTGTAAAATAAACTCATTGGTGCCATGTGAGTAGTTTGTCACTTGCGGTGCAATTAAGATTTTGTATTGGCTTTGAAACCACAGTTTTGTTTAAACCAAAAACGGAGCATTAAAATGAAAAAAACTTGTGTTGATTTGGTATTTAGAAATCTGGTCGAGCCGCTGCAATATATTGTGGTCATTAGTTTCACCAGCGAGTGTGCAAGTCTCGTTTTTGTATTGCTAGCCACCGTACTGTTTTTACAGCTTCTTTTTATTGCTTTAGGAGATTGGCGACTTCTTTTGTTAAATTCAGACTTGTTTATTCTGGACCTTGTTTCACATTGTTATTTGTTAGCGACAAGCAACGCGTACAGTTCGTTGGTGCTTTGGCTTCTTTTGCATCTTTTTCAGCTGTTCAGAACTGACATAATATATGATGATATATTGATGTGTCCCGTAAAATGTCGATTGTCGAGTAGTTATTTGACGAAATTAACTACTTTGCATAGCCTCCAGTGTCTTTGTTGTTGTAATTCACACAGAATGTTTCCTAACGAGTTTTATATTGTGGGCATAATTTAATGAGGCTCTTGACCTTTTCAGCAAACCTTTTATCACGGTATTTCGCCTTTACTGGTTCAACTTGTGTCACTGTTAAGTTAAAATGAATTCTTCATTATTATGCTCGCGATACTCGGAAGCGTTGCGCAAGTTGCGGGCCCATCACCGCGTCGGGCAGCACAGCTCGAAACTTGGAAGAAACGTCGCAGCGGTGGCGAACTGTTGGCGATTCTCTGTGGATAGCGATGTCGTTGCCACTATGTCAACCAACGGTCGTTGATATTAAGTTGATTGAAATGAAAACTATGAGCATTTTTACCAATAACCCCATGAAATTATGTCTTTTTAGTTTCACCATCTGACCATCACAATAACTCAACTATGTTGCCTCTCTACAATGATTCCAAACATGGACATTTGTATGACCGTGACGTCAGTTTGTACGACAGCAAGAGTACTCTTGCATCTGTGTCCTCTCTCGATGTTTCAAACATCCTGGAAACCAGCAAAAACTTTCAAAATGAAACTCCTCCCACTCCTCAGCTCCGATCCAAGGATGCAAATGCAAAACAAGCTCTGAAACTTGCGGAGGAACTGATGTTGAAGGAGGAACAAATTGCACAAATGGAGCTTCGACTTCATGACATTGTTTCCTCCTCTACCAGGGAAATCGAGAGCTTGAAAAATTCCAATACTAAATACGAAAGATCAGTTCAGGTACGAAATATTTCTTGCCTTTAAACCTCATTTTGTGTTGTTCTGCGTTATCTTTAAGCTCGATCACAGTTTTCATGGTGCGTATACTGTAGTAGTAATTTCTTGATCTCACGATTACTCTTCACGCAAGTATATGGTATTTTGATATTGTGACTACGTGTATTCTTGATTAATTGAAAGTTCCGTGTTTTATGTTATTAAAAGTTTTAGTTTTGTTAGTTTTGCAAAGGTGGTTGTAAAAACTTTTAACGAAAAACTAGGTGAAAAATAACTCGAAATTGCTTGTTCAATTAGAATAATGTTTGTCCAATTTTAATGTATTTTTGCTTGAATTTTAAATGAGTTTCCCAGTATAAATGTGGTTAAATATGGTTTAAGTCTCACTTTCTGTGGAGGCTGTTCTGCGAAAAGACCTTTACCAAACACCAGCAGTAAAATGTAGTTTCCTGAAGAAAGTTGCAATCAACTCAGCTTATTTTCGTTGGATCTAAAAAAGTCATCGTTTTGGCATCATTTGCATTAGAATTTCTTATTTAGGAGCTTGAAAAAGCGAACGATCTTCTTTCACAAGATTGCATGAAGTTGCAACTCGAACAGAAAGATACTCTGCAACAAATTGAGCTGTTAAAAGAGTGCAATAACGATGCCGAAGATGCCAAAAGGAAATTCGACCTTGCCCAAGAAAAATTAATTGAATCCGAAAAATTTAGTAAACAACAGTCTCTAAAAATAGAAGAGCTAACGTTGCAGGTAAGCGCGCGACTGATAATGTTTTCAAGACACCCATAATTACAGTCAATCAATTGTGGTTTGTGCGCATTACAGAAACACGAAATGATCGGTTTCTACGAGCAAGAGAAAGCAAAATTGCAGAGCGCTCAATCAGGATTAAACGAAATCCTACTGGAAGTCGGAGCTGCCATTGTTGATGATGGTACGGCTATTGTTGCTTCATTAGATTTGGCCTTGGGCATATACAACAATTATTTTTTTACAGATTACACCGAATCCTTGCGGCTTTTGAAATCCGAAGTACAGCAGTTGACAAAGGTAGCATGCGGTCCTAATTGTATTTGGCGTGATGACATTAGAGATAAGAATATTATGAGGTCATAGAAGTGTATTAATTATTTTAAGAAAAATGCGAATTTTTCATAAACTTTTTTGATCATGGGCAGTTTTTTCATCATGTGAAGAGATTTTTAATGGAAGTTGTTTGTTTTAAGCTAATAGTGAAGTATGCCGTTTTCGTTGTTTAAAAAAACTTCTCTTCCGCAGAAAAATACTCAAAAAAATACCAAGCAAGCAGAACTAGAAGAAAAAAGGAAGTTGGAACTCGCACAACTAGAAGTAATTTAAACTAAAAAAAACTTGAGGCTCATTATATTTGCGGTAATACGCCGAAGCGTGTAACGAGTGGCGGGCCCATCTCCGCGGCTTGGCGTCTGGGCAACACAGCTCCGAAGAAACGTCGTGGCAGTGGCGAGCCGATGGCGACACTGTGCCGATTTGATCGGCCCAGGAATCGAACCCAGACCTCCCGCACCGATAGCGCGTGCTAAACAACTGAGCTAACAAATCACAAATACAATCTCTGATCAACTGGTGTTAGGAAATTCCCACGTTTTGTCAACATGAAGGATGGGTATATTCCGAGCAATGCTGTCGTGAAAAAGGTTTTTGGCTGATGTAAAGAAAATACTTGGCATTGAATTATCGCAAAAGCTGCTATTTTCGTTAGTTTTTTTTTGTAGCAGCTTCGGTTTTTTACTTTTTTCTTAGCTATTTGTACAGCGCCTATGAACATTTCGTAGATTACATTTATTGTGGCAATTTTAAATTTTCAGCTCTTTTTTTTTTCTGTTAGCAGCTTGATACTACTGAAATACTTCATTGCAATGTTAGCTTTCTACGAAAATCACACGCACAAATCGGTTTTTGTTATGCACTACTTTTTCGTGATGAACTTGCTACCGATATGTCGCATACGATCGAGAAAAACGTAAAATAAGCCTGAAACTTTAAATCCAATGTATTTGCAACTTGAATGATTCCGTTTTCTGGCACTGATTCTCCAACTTTCTAATTAATGTCTGATTCTTGTGATTTTTATTCGGCACCAATTATGTCAGGGATGGATGCTTGGTTAAACCGTAATTTAAGTAAATATTTGTGTTTTCAGAATAAGGTTGTGGAACAGGATGACGTAATACAAGCACTGAAACTGAAGTTGGTCGACTCTGAAAGAGAGATTGAAAAAATTAATCAAGATCGAGATTTTCTGCTGCAATCACGAAGCCTTTTGGAGGTTAACAGCTACTTACATTATATCTTTTCTTTTGTTAACCGCAACTCAACAGCGTTTTGCAGCATGTTAATTATACTTCTTCTTCCAAAAGCTGTAGGCCGTGGCTTATTAGATTGGTTTTTCCGTTTTCTCGTTTTCAATAGGCAGTAATAGGCAAAGGTTCTCACCTTGAAAAATTAAAAAAATTATCACTTCATTCACCATGACCTAGTGGTTAAGAACGTTCGCTTTGGAAGCTGATAGAATGGGTTCTATTCTCAGTCGGGTCAAACCAAAAACGTTAAAACTGGTATCTGTTGTGCTAAACGCTCAGCAATTCAAGTGTAGCTCGGAGGATGAAATAAACAGAGAATAAAAATACGTCAGTGAATTCTTGACAAAATTTAGTCCTGGCTCTAAAGGACCTTAGTAGTTATAAAGCGCCAAATAACCGCACAACATTTCATTTTCATTTCACTTCATTCATATCACCGTATTTTTGACAGCAAGATAATTTTCGTTTTATTCACTGTAAATGCCAATTCTAGAAGAGAATCAGAGAAAATTTATCGTAAGCGATGATTATGTTCAAAGCGCAGTGATTTCTGGTATTCTCTGCAAAAATGCATCGAATCAACATGGATAATTCGAAATGTGTAGCTCCAGGGATTTGATCCGTAAAATTACCTTCCCCCTTACAAAAAATGAGCTTTATTGCCCCTTTGATTTTAGCGTAAAAAATATGTGTCAGTTTAGCGAAACCACTGTCATCTTTGCGAATTTTTTTGCCAATATAATATTGATTTAGAGTCGAATTACTGCAAATATTTGTTTTTTTCATGCTTCGATGATTATGACTTCGACATTATTAGTGTTGCACGTATGATATTTTTTGAAGGAACGATTGTATACTGCGAAGGAAGCTATTTCTATGCACGTTAGTACGACTTCATCTTTGCAAGAAGAGCTTGCACGCTTGAAAGAACAGCAAGCCGCGGAGACGAAAAATCATGTCGAAAAAATGTAAGTTTGACGTTAAGTCAAATGTCTTAATCCAATGCGTCAGTTTGGCTTAACATGTAACTCATATAAAGATAAATTGCTTTTTTGCCAAATCTGATTACAGTTGTTTCCTAGAGCCAACCTCTACTTATGCGTTTGCGACGCCGCTTGGCGCGTTTTTTTTTTTTTTTTTTGTAACCTGGTCTGACAAGTTGCGTGTTTTTCATCAGGTTTTGACTTGAAACGCATTTTTTACAACAGTCTTCCCAGCCAAAAATATTTTGCTGAAAAGTTTTTAGTCCATATAGACATTCAAAATTTCTATTTAACCCATTAACCGCTGACGTTGCGTTTACGCAACATCAACTTTGAGTCGCTGTAAAAGTTTTTTGAAACAAGTTATTGCAATAATTTTTAGATTATTTTATCATTTGAACTTTCATAATGTCGCTTCCAGGAAGAATTTTCGAAAATCGAATTTTTTGTTTGTCAAATTAGCTGTTTTTTGCAAGCACTTTCACACCTTTTTGACCAGTTGTTTTTGTTTAGCCGAAAAGTTACGCTAAACTTATCGGAGCCGCAAAAGGTTTTATATACATTATCTACAAGAGCTTATCTACTCATATTTTATAAAAAAAAATGTAAAATTTTATTATCCGACGGTGATGTGTGAGGCAAAACTTTAGTGTTGCGTTTTCGCAACGTCAGCGTAATAGCGTTAGTGAATTAGGTCAATCGCTTTGTTGCACGCTGCATGGTTGTTTCAAGACAAAGGAACAATTAGACAGCGACGTTGAGCTAATTGCTACAGCGACATTGAGCTAATTGCTACTTTCTCCGGCCGAGTCTCTGGACTCCAGATTTGTTTACTTATCACCTAACACATTTCTACTGTTTCTTTTGTTCTTTGTTGAGATCTATTGCAAATAATTGGTCTCTTCTTCATGGGAAAAAAATGTTATTTCTTTGCAACGGTCTTCTGAGATCATTGGCATTACAGCATTTGGTCGTTTTACGAGTTCACAGTGCAGCTTCAGATATCAGCTATTCCAGGAGTTACAAGTTATATAGTCTTTTATTGAAATTGGTTTTTACTTACGGTGATCACTGGCAGAGTTCTTGTTTTGAAGGTGAGTGCACTTTTATAAGTATAAACGAATAAACTACAAAAGTAGATAAGAATAAAAAATTATAATAGATATTTTCCAAGATGAATGATGAATTTTCAAGTAAATTAGGTTAGTACTGTAACTTTCTTATATTATCATGCAGATTTTCCAATGTCACGGAAAGTTTATCTTACGACCGCAGAAGCCATAGCTGATGTTGAGGAGTTGAGTGACGTCGATGACAACCAGATTGATGTGGTTATTGCTCCACCAGAAACATCGGTAGTGAGCGATGAAGAAGGTCTTGATGAGAACGATCTCGCTGAGAATGAGCTGTCGCTTCCTGATGCTGCAGGAATGATTGAAGTTCATCAGACGATCAGCGAAAAAATTGTCGACCGTCCGCAAAGTTCATCGCAACCGGCATCCAAGAGATCAAAGTCTAACACCAAATCCAGGCGTGCAAAATCTAAAAATTCTACAAAAAGATGGAGCGACAAACGTCCAGCATTCACTTCTTCTCCTGTTAGCAAAGAAGCAGAAGAGTTGGAAATAATGGAACTAGAATTAGCGGGAAAGTCGCCCACAGAGATTTTTGAATTTCTTTTTGATGAAGAAGTGTTCAACTTGCTAGTTGAGCAAAGCATTCTCTATGCGAAGCAAAACAACAGGCATGATTTTTCTTGTACTATTGCGGACATGAAAACGTTTGTTGGCTTTTTACTCTTCACTGGATATCATAAGCTGCCTCGTGAAGATATGTATTGGTCCCTTGATCCCGACTGCAATACAACTATTGTGCGAAATTCGCTATGTCGAAAACAGTTCAGAGACATGAAGAAAAATCTACACTTAAAAGATAACAGTGAACTTGATACCAACGACAAGCTGTCTAAAGTGAGGCCATACCTGAACTTGCTGAACTCAAAATATAAGCAGTTTGGCGTATTTCATTTTAACCTTTCAATCGACGAGCAGATGATTCCGTATCGTGGACGTCACTCAGCAAAGATGTTCATACAAGGCAAGCCAATCAGGTTTGGCTATAAGGCTTGGACTCTTGCATCATCGACTGGTTACATTTATACATTCGACATTTATGCAGGAAAGTCAAATAGTGATCAAGCTTCCGAATCTACCGGTACTCTTGGACTCGGCGGTAAAGTCGTCGTTGACTTGTTGCATAACGTTGACAGTGATTACCATGCTGTATATTTTGACAATTTTTTCACTTCTTTTGACTTGCTTACTCATCTGAAAAAGAATGGATACTTTGCATGCGGAACCATGCGAGAAAATCGCACGGGAAACTGTCCGCTGCAAGATAAAAAAGCGGTAGAGAAGAAAGCAAGAGGATGGTACGAATACAAATTCGAAGAAGAGCATGAGGTTTGCATCACACGGTGGAATGACAACAAAGCGGTAACTGTGGGTTCGAATTTTACAGGGGTAGAGCCGGTTGGAAACGTTTCGCGCTTCAGCCGAAGTGAGCGAAAGGATGTGCTAGTGAAGCAACCAAAGCTCATCACTGATTACAACAAATTCATGGGGGGCGTTGATCTTGCTGACAACATGGTGTCCAATTATAGAATTCGCGTGAGGAGCAAAAAGTGGTGGTGGCCAATTTTTTCTAATTATGTCGACGTCAGCATGGTCAACGCATGGCGGCTGTGGCAGTGCGCCCACCCACAAGAAAGCATGCAACTTCTGGACTTCAGACGCCAAGTTACAGTAAATTTATTGCAAACAAAGAAGGAGGTCGGTTCAAAAGCCACAGCAACAGGAAGGCCAAGCAGATTTTCCATTCAAGCCAGCATACCGACTGCTTCAACGAGCACACACTTTCTGACCAAATTTCCAAACAATCAACGTCGCAGATGTAGAGAATGCCACAGTCAAACACGTTTCACTTGTGAATTGTGTGTTGTAGCGTTGCACCAGAAATGCACTGTTGCCTTTCATACGAAATCAAAATAAACCAGACCAAAGGTTATTGCGTCTTCGCTTTCGTTTGCATATGTCTGGCAACGTAATATTCGAGCGCGCTGCAGCGGCGCACATATAATTTTTATTACCCCTAACCGCTGACGTTGCGCAAACGCAACACCTCCGATTTTATAATAAACAAACAAAAAAAAAAATTTTTTTTGCATATTTACCTACATTAGACCGATTAGAACAACATATTAAAAATTGATTAGGATTACTTTACGGAAAACAGGTGCGGCGTTTAATGGGTTAACTTTAAGCCTACTTATTCTTTTTCACGATATTGGAGATGTGGTTATGTTAGCTTGCAACAGAAAACGGCAGCGAAGAGCGCCATGTTTCTTTGTGCTTACGAATGATATTTTAGCAGCTTTTGTCTACATATTTACCCTATGCGCATGCCCAGTTGAAGTGGACGAAAATCCTGCGAGCTTCCTGCATTACAATCGAATTTTTGATGGCATAAATTTGATTATGATGCAGAAAGCCGGTAAGCTTTAAGTCTACTTAAACTAAACATCTGGTCAGAATAATTGTGATGAAATTTTTGAATTTTTTACGAATAACAATTTTCCTGCAAAATTCCTCTGCTCTTTTTAGCGAAATTGCTGTGGCTGGCTGCGAAATATTAAAATGTAACTTTATATATAGTTGCTCAAGTACGTAATGTGTAACTACTCTTCAAACTTAAGTGATCCTTAGCAACTTTAAGCAAGGAAGTGCATTTGCACTTCAAGACTAATATTTGAAATACGACTCTTCTGTTGATTTAAGATTTGAGCACAGCAATTTTTGACGGAATTCGTCGCAACAAACCGTTTCAAAAATCATTGTTGCAAAAAATACAACTTTATACACTAAATTTGAAAGTGTATCGTCACCGCTGATATTGGTATTTTGAACGGTAAAATGTAATTAAATTTCTGAAAAACTTAATTGTATTTGTAATCGAAGACTACAGAACCGGATTTTTTGCCGCGGAAAACCTGATTAAGTGCGTTTGCTTTTACGATCTTGTTCTTATGCTGATAATTTTGCCCGAGTAGGGCTGGGGCAAGGTGTCAATGGTTACTTAAACCTCGAAACAAACAGCCCAGCAGTAGATAGAGTGTTTCATTTTTTCACCACTTTCGATTTGAAAAACGAGTACCTTTAGTTCTGGTGGAGTTTTGATCGCTGATTCCGAATCTGACATTATTTTTTGATTATGACATCATTTTGAGGTTGCACCGCGCGATTGTTTACGTCATTTTTCACTTTTTTTCGATATTTCATAAACTACAAACGATAAACGTGTACAACTTGCGTTAATCGACACAGAATAGCCGATTTCCTATAAGTGCTCAATAGATTTGAAAGTCGTATCTCCAACATTTAAGAAGTTATTTTGAAATTTAAGAAGTTATTTTTTTGAAGTTTAAGAAGTTATTTAATTTAAGAAGTTATTTTGAAAAAACAAGTTTCGCTGTTGAACATGACGTCAAAAAAACAATATGACGATGCGACCTAAAATTCTCCGATAACAATAAAGTTGTAGCATGCTTATCTCTCAGCAGAGTTTCAATGCAAAAAAGTTGCGTTTCTGCGATTAGAGATTGATTGGGGGAGGGGGGGGCAGTTGATGATGATGTAACAATAACATGTTTGCGACGTAACAGCAAAAGGTAATTGCAATTCTATACTGTAGCGTTGCCTGTATATATATAACAGCATGCACTTAATCATTACGTTTTGTTGCTAATTTCCAAGAATCGCAGGAGCAATAAAAATTTAAAACTGACAATCTTCTTTCTATACTTAAACTTTCGCTTCTAACTCTGCTCTACCTGAAGAATGACAGCTAACGCTACCCCGGGAAGTCTTAATAAGCATACATGCAAACGAAACCAACATTTTATTCAACATCGAATAATAAGTCATTCAATATTGCAAAGACACGCACGAATATGAACATCTGTTTGGTTGGGATGAAGTAGCGATTCTGCAACCAGATTATTAATGACACCTTTCATTTTACCCATGATTCGTTCCGTCACTCTATTGTTGTTATCGATATTTTTCCAAAACTCTACTGGTACTTCAAAGCATCTAGCGCAAGGCGCACTTCTGCTTCTTTCGCTGAAAAAACTTTTTGAGTAGATAATACGATCTTTTGGTAAACTTCGAGTGTCTACAAATGTAGGAAGAGACCCTAGAGCAACGGCTTTGACCGAATAAGACGGCACTTTAGCGAAAACGCTCCAAGACACATGTATAGGGGACAACTAACCACAGCCAACGCATATCTCCGTCTCTTGATTTTCAGCTTTGGAAAACTGGATGACGACCAAAAGTTTAAACAGCAAAGAATCGTTTCTTAGGCCTATATTGTTTCAGTATGCACGCTTTCATTCTTGAAAATGCATCTCAAACCATCAGCTGCTGAAGGTCCTGGTAGTATACTCTCTTCCAACGCCATTTGTTGTTTGCTTATCGAGAAATTAACGCTGAACTTGCCGAAGTAGTATTAAAATTCTTTTACGAGCATGCTTTACGCTGGTTATCCGCCATAAATGTGTCTTCGAGCGTTTTCGCTGAAGTGCCGTCTTATTCGGTCAAAGCCGTTGCTCTAGGGTCTCTTCCTACATTTGTAAACACTCAAAGTTTACCAAAAGATCGTCTTATCTACCCTCAAAAGTTTTTTCAGCGAGAGAAGCAGAAGTGCGCCTTGCGCTAGATGCTTTGAAGTACCTGTAAAGTTTTGGAAAAATATCGATAACAACAATAGAGTGACGAAAGGAATCATCGGAAAAATGAAAGATGCCATTAATAATCTGGTTGCAGAATCGCTACTTCATCCCAACAAAACAGATGTTCATATTCGTGCGTGTCTTTGCAATATTGAATGACTTATTATTCGATGTTGAATAAAATGTTGGTTTCGTTTGCATGTATGCTTATTAAGACTTCCCGGGGTAGCGTTGGCTGTCATTCTTCAGGTAGAGCAGAGTTAGAAGCGAAAGTTTAAGTATAGAAAGAAGATTGTCAGTTTTAAATTTTTATTGCTGCTACGATTCTTGGAAATTAGCAACAAAACGTAATGATTAAGAGCATACTGTTACATATACACAGGTTTCGCTACAGTATAGAATTGCAATTACCTTTTGCTGTTACGTCGCAAACATGTTATTGTTACATCATCATTAACTGTCCCCCCCTCCCCCAATCAACCTCTAATCGCAGAAACGCAACTTTTTTGTATTGAAACTCTGCTGAGAGATAAGCATGCTACAACTTTATTGTTATCGGAGAATTTTAGGTCGCATCGTCATATTGTTTTTTTGACGTCATGTTCAATAGCGAAACTTGTTTTTTCAAAATAACTTCTTAAATGTTGGAGATACGACTTTCAAATCTATTGAGCACTTATAGGAAATCGGCTATTCCGCGTCGATTAACGCAAGTTGTACACGTTTATCGTTTGTAGTTTATGAAATATCGAAAAAAAGCGAAAAATGACGTAAACAATCGCGTGGTGCAACCTCAAAAATGTCAGATTCGGAATCAGCGATCAAAACTCCACCAGAACAAAAGGTACTCGTTTTTCAAATCGAAAGTGGTGAAAAAATGAAACACTTTACCCAGCCGTTTATTCTGTTTTTCTGCATTATTGCTTGAAGACTTAATTTGACACTTTCACTCAGTGTGAGTTTGCGCGAACAAAAAAGTTAGGTTCTAAAGTTTACCATTTTTGAATAGGCATCTCGAAGAGAAACTGTCGATGTCGCTTGCATTAAACGAGGAAACAATGGAAAAACACGAGAGTGACAGAGAAAAATGGAAACAAAGCGATACCAATCTCAAGGAAAGATTGAAGAAACTGTCGCAGAAATACGACGAAGCAAAAAAAGAAGCTCTTGAAAACCAAAAAGTGAGCTTTTTTTTCATGCAGTAATTTGATAACTCAGCAGTCTGCATAGTAGTATTTGTTCTAAAATGTGTTTGTAAATACTTGCTTGATACTAACACTACTGTTGTAGACTTGAAGTTAGGCTTTCTCCAACTAAACAGGTCTTGCTTAGAGTAACAGTAGCTCATTAACATTAGTCTTAGTTGTTCCTTCGTGGTGTCAAACTGCGCTACTTGCTAGTTACACACCTTGGTTTATAAAACAGCTGGTACCATACGCTTTTCAGTAATGTGAAACTTTATTCCAAGGTCCCTCTTTTTTTTGTCTTCCAATTTCAGTCCGGCTTTTTCCTCATTACCGAAGGTGGCCGGATACACCTCATCCCCTCCGCTATCGCTCTCACACCTTCCCTCCATCTCGTTCGATCTGCAACTTCCTCGATCTTTAACCCGACTTTCTTTACACTCTCTTCCATCTGCCTCCTCCAAGTATATTATCATCATCCCTTCTAATCATATGTCCAATTTGTCCATACTATCTTACTCCATTCGCTTTTGCCATTCTATCCAACGTTTCCTTCAAACCTAGCATCTCCATCAGCTCCTCCATTTTCTTTCCACTAATTTCACTCCACACATTTACCTCACCATGGCTCTTGCAGTTCTTCTCAAAATTGCCATTTCAGTCTCCCTCGAACACCATGGCTCACTTCCATATAACATCGCTGATCTTACGCAGGTACGATAAAGCATTTCTTTCATTCTCAAAGAAAACCTTCTCCCACGCAACAACTCTCCGCATTTTCTGAATTTGTCGTTCGTTTAGTTTTAGCCCCAGCATGTGTTGACGTACGTCGCTTTGTCCTTTTTCTAATTTATTGTGGTTTATTTTGTTGTGAATATTCTCTGGCAAGCCAGAAACAAAATAAACTACCGGTACTCCTTTTGACGTTAATGCGGCATTTTTCGAAGATCAAATTTATCAAGTAAAAAACAAATCTTCATTATACTCTCCGTTTTAAGCGTGTGATCAGGTAGCGGGGGCCTATCTACGCGGCCGTGCAACACAGCTTATTTCGAATAAATGCCGCAGCGGTGGTGAGCCATTAGCAATGCTGTGTCCGCTTTAACCGACCCAGGATTTGAACTCAAACTTCCGCTCCAGAGGCGCGAACATTAACAACTCTGCCATCTGGAGTAGTTAAGCTCACTTTGCATGAAATATAACCGTCAACCTCATAAAGTAGCTGTCGCTATCTTTTTTCAGTAAGGCTAAGCGGTTAGAAGCGATTGTGAAGGACTCAGTATACGACCGAGAGTTTTAAGCAAGCGTGTGGAAGTCGAGTGTTTTATTATTTTGCCTGTTGGCCCCGGCTGGTCCTCTTTGCTACCAACGTGGACCTGCCCTTCGGCTCCTACAATTGCAACAAATTGAAAAGTAATCCGTTGCAATTCGATGAATAAAACACTACATAAGTTATGAAGCGAAGCTGTGCAGCCTGTTCAGAATTAAATTTAAAAAACAAAAACGTAAACGCAGTCGAAAACTACAACAGCAAAGATTTAAAAATTACCAAGCGGGCCAAAATTGGCCCGCGGGCCTGCAGTTAAACCACACTGAGCTAAACAAAGTGCTGAAAAGTGAGCAATATGTTTTGTAAGATGGAGGAATGCAGATTTGCTCAAGAGACGAAAGAGCATGTTTTGCCAACTAAAAAAATGTCATCGAGTATTGCTACCATGTGCGGAAGTGGCTAAAATGTAGCAACGAATAGTATTTACAAAGAAGGCCAGATTTTATCGTTTGCAAACTGCCCACCTAGCTCAAACTGCACACTGACAACTGAAATTCTAATGGAATTTTTCCAAAGCATCCATAATTCTAGGTGACAGTAGGAGGTATTATTTAGTCATAAAAACGTCATGCTTGATCAATTTGTACGCAAGAGATTGCATGCATCTCTTGCGTAGTGCATAGTTAACGCCATTTCACATTAGATTAATACGACAAGCTCAAAAATTAGTTTTTTAGTGATAACTTGAAAAACGAAGCAGTTAGAGGTGCATAATGTATTAAAGACAGATAGGAAACCTGTTCTTATGAATCGACTGGTATAAAAATTATTGCTCTAGGAGCTGTACTTATTGCGTTACGAGAAAAACTGGTATTTGCCCCATGCAAAAACCTATTGCACCCCCCCAAAGTATCAAGATGGCAATTTATTTGAAAAAAAATTGTTGGGTTGTTGTTAGGTGACGATTTCTGCGCTAGAAATCATATAAACTAAGGGATAAGAAAAAAAAAGTGAAAAAACTGGTCACCCTAGTGTACAGCGTCCATGCTGCTGAGCAAAAAACTATAAGATTTATTAAATACGAATTTTTTCTGTTTTGTCACAGTTATTGCTTGAATAGTATAAACGATTCGGAAATATTCGTTGCTTCAATAACTCTTAACAACGTTGCAGAAAATAGATCGGCTCCGCGTTGAGCGAGATGAGCGAAATGCATTAGTTGAGACGCTGGAGAAAGAAGTTGAATCCTTGGAAAACGTCCGAAAGGAAGTGGAAGTGGAAGCGAATCGAACCCGGCAGCAACTCACTGAGTCTAAACAAAACTGTTCGAAACTGGAAGATGAGGTCAGGGTTTTTGTTTGCGTTTTGTCGATACCTCGACCTGCAGAACTTCTCATGTTTCTTCATGTTATTAATTTAAAAGTTCATGGCCTGTAACGTGGTTAGTAAGCTTTATTAACAAAGCTAGTAAGTTAGTCGTTGAAAATCGTCGTCTATATACCCCGCTTTGCAATTTTTCTGTATTTTTGAGCATCTTTACGTGGAATACGTGGTGTTTTGACTTTAGCAATGCTGTTTCGCTCTTGTTAAAATGTATGGAATGGTGAGTGAGTATGATTTCGTAAATGGGTACTAGGGTGTTCACCTTTTTCACTTTTTGCGAAAAACTCTTAGTTTGTAGGATTTACAGGGTGCAAATCAACACCAAAGTACAGTGCAATATTTTTTTCAAAAATTTTTTCGCTTTCATACTCCGGGGGGGATGAAAGATTTTGGTGGGGTCAAAAATGGAAAAATCCTGTATCTCAAAAAATCCTGTATGTCAAAAATGGAAAAATCCTGTATCTCAAAAATCCTGTATCTGAAAAAATAGAAATGAAATTTTTGCTTCAAACAATTCAGAAACACAAGTTTCCTATCTGCTTGTAATACATCTATTAGCGTTATCTCAACCAGAAAAAAAGTTGTATAAAAAAAAATTTATTTTCACGTATAACTGCCACTTGACCAAGCCGTTCTGCCACAAATAGATAATGTATTTACAAAAATAAGATAAACTTTCATACGTGAAACTAATTACTAAAAATCACGCAACAGCTCGAATTTCAACATGTCACAATATTTCTAGGGTTTGAAATTTAATCTTTTGCATCCATTGCAAATATAACCCCTAATTTTAGCGTCTACTCTACTTCTATCAGCTTCTATTTTGTAGTCTTGCACTTTCCTGTCAGTGATGCATCGCGTCATGTGCCCTATATATCGTCCACAGGAACGGTATGATTATCTACAGAATTCCAGAAAGCGCTTTCTGCTTTCAAGCACGGGGCATTTTTGCTGAAACTACTAAAAAATGATTTTAACGGAGCTCTTTTCCAAGCAAGACTTGACGTGTCAACATTATCTGGAAGAAATTGAGATTTGTCCAGCAAATGCTTCAGCTGAAATGCAGGATTCTTTGAATAAACATTCAACGCTACGTTGGTTGGATTCATCCATGCATTAAAGTGTTTCACAAAAATCTTCTTAACACTTTGCTCCATCAACATTGTATCTTCAGAGCTGTAGTTTAGAAGAAGATCTCGTATGTACAGCATATTGGAAGGGCCTTCAGGAGCCCGGGAATTTAAATGAATTTTGAAAAACATTGGAGCGTAAACTGAAACGATGTAAGAAGTGATTCGATGCAACTTGTCTTGCTGTGCTTTTGTCATATTCTTTCCAAATAACAGTAGTCTCAGGTATCCATTGGCTGTCGTTAACCATCTGCAAATAAAATTATTTGAAGATTTATTAAGCAAAACAGATAGAATTTTTTCAACAATCAGTACCTTGCAAAAGATATGGTTTCTTGTAAAATAAAAATCTTTCGAGTTTGGCAGGAATATCAATACCTACAACTTTACAAGCCAAAATCAGCAAGCAAACTTGGTCGTCTCGAAAATCGCGGTCATCTAAAATCAAACACGTTAGAGAATTTGATCTATTCAATAGGAAGCATTTTGTACGACTACCTTCTGTTTCTGCTACCCAAATAAGGGTACTTCGAAGAGAGTTCAATCCTCTGGCTGTAACAAACACGCTGATGCTACAATTTAAAAGCTGCAACTCTTCAGTCGGCTTAACTTTTTGAATCAAGTTGTACACGGATTCTTCTGCCATGCGGTCTGGAGCGACTGACTTGCCTTCTATAAATTTGACAGTGTGACCTAGCAACAGCTCATTGACGTGAAATTGGCATTCCAACACGTGAATGCCATGTCCAACATTTTCTTTGAAGAAAGCAGCCAAGCGGTTGCTGATGCCTTTTGCCTTTCCGGTGTTCTTACTAGTGGTATCAGCCATGACATATTTTCGACATCTGTTGAGGAGTGAACATAGAAATAACCACCGCATAAACGAGCTCTGCCGTAACAGATTCACTTTCCCCAAAGGAATGAATATTGATAACATCTTCGCGTCTAAGAAAGTAAATAACGTGTAGGAGCTATCGAAGTAAACCATAGCGATTTTAGCAACATCAAACCTGGAACATTTATCTCCATCATAGTACTGGGCAACAAAAAGAAACCTCTCCCTTCGATTAACTTTTTTCTCATCATATAGCAATTGCATAAAACTAGAATTTCTCAGTTTTTCATCAACTTCTTGCGATGAAACATGCCTTAATAAAAATTTCCAACTCGTCTGCACACTAACCTGCTCTAACTTCTTATTATCAACCAACCTGCTTTTAATTCTGGTTTTGTAGACAGCTGACTTCCCAATTGTTTGCTCCGTCGTCCCAAGCGCTTTCAATGTATTATTAATAATGGTTTGCTGCTGTCGTATGCTTAATTGCTTATACCCATTCCATCCGCATCCTTACAATTATCACTCGTCATGATTTTAGATCGTTTGTCTTTGTATAGACGTTGGACCTTTAGCGGAGGTGTGTAGTCATTATCTTTCTGAACATCAGCATTAATACCGTCATCACTTTCAATTACAGACTGATTAGTACTGCGTGTCGGAGGCAAGATAAGGCTTTCATTCTCTGCCAAAGCAGTTAAATTAAAAGCAACTCTAAACACTTCATTTCTAGTATGATCTCATTTTTCTTACCACTGCTTGTTTGATCTTCTTGCTGATCAGCAGCAGAACCAAGAAATGATTGAGCAGCACACCTCTTCTTGGCATTGACTTTAGAAAGAGTAATTTTCCTGGTTTGAATTAAATATACTCTTCCTACGCTCATCTGTTGGCTGGATCTTTGATCCTACGGAAACACTAACTCTAAAATGTTTTAGAACTCGCTTTATGCTATGTACAATAAACCTGAATAACATACATACGGTACCTTTAGTGGGAATTCGTTTTTCAAGAGGACCTTTGCAAGTTACTTTACCATACTGCTCTGATGAGGTCCGGTCATCATGGATGCACTTGCACGAACAGACGTCGAATAGTTTATCCAATGAAGATTTCTTCTACTTTATTTTTTTTTTCTTGGCATCAGAGTATGTTTTTAAGAGCTTTTTTAATTTAGTTTCCATAGATTTTCGACCAATAGTTGGCAGGCTGCTTTTGGCCCACACAGCCTCCAGGACATCAAGCACATTTTCTTTACAGATATTAAACGGTGGACTTTTGTTTAGAAATTCCTTCCTTCTGCACATGATCTGATTTCTATGGTAGAAATAGTGTCCAATTACATCCTTTTCTGTAGGTAATACATGATATCTAATTTCCTGAGCAAACTCACATTCCTTGACAGCTGTTTTACCATTCATTCTTAATCCTTCCTCCCTCTTCCAATTTTTTCACAACTTACCTTAATAACTGTACTGCTCCTTATCTTCATATTTTTCACACGATTGACAAACAGTCATTGTTACATCACAATGATTTTTCACTTTTTTTATCGGCTTTCTCAGCCACGTAGGCATTTATTTCCCGCGGTTATGAGAGAAGGTCACAATGGATGAAACCGCATTTTACTTTTTGAGATACATCACAAAATATCTTTTTTTTTATATAACTTTTTTTCTGGTTGAGATATCGCTAATAGATGTATTACAAGCAGATACGAAACTTGCGTTCCTGAATTGTTTGGTGCAAAAATTTCATTTGTATCTTTTGTACTTTTTGAGATGCAGGATTTTTCCATTTTTGACCCCCCCAAAATCTTTGGTCCCCCCTGGAGTATGAAAGCGAAAAAATTTTTGAAAATAAAATATTGCACTGTACTTTGGTGTTGATTTGCACCCTGTAAATCCTATAAACTAAGAGTTTTTCGCAAAAAGTGAAAAAGGTGCTCGGGAGAATTTGCAGTGGGTGTCGTTCGCGGTACCACGCGCAGGTTGCAGATCTTACGTGATGGGTTCGATTCACGGCTGGAGCCGATTTGGCATTTATACCATATGACTACTCAATCTAAGAACACAAGCTCACTTCGCAGTCTTCCTCAATTACTGTTGAATTCTCTGTTCTGTTGAGTAAATTACTCTTTTTGTCTCTTTACAGTGTAGTTAAATTGCTTTTGCTGCAGATTGAAAGTTTGCGGAAAGCCAAGAAAGATCTTTCAACGAAGTTGAGTTCAGTGAAACTGTACGAATGTACTGAGTTGGAAAGGAGGAAAATCGACTCTATGAAAATGCAGCTCGAAAGTCTTTGTCAGCACATACAAGTATGAAAAAAATTATACTAGAATCCATCGTACCCCTGAGTAAAAGGCATGAGTTTAATATCCAGTTGGTCCAATGGTCCATTCTAACACAGTCAGCGACTGCTTTGCAAAACACAGTTAGCCACTGCTTTGCAATCATTTGTTTCAATTTCTTCGTGTTAGTAACTGCTTAAAGGAAACCTCGCGATCATAGGAAGAAAAAATTTTTGTTTTATGGTTTTGTGGTAATGCTTTGCGCAGTGGCGTAGCGAGAAATTGTAAGTGGGAGAGGGTGTTAATTTTAAACGGGGCATGAACTACAAAAGTCATCAAGGTATGGCACAATGCCCCCTCCATTTCCTAAATACGCCTTTGTATCGAACGATTTTCACAGTAAACTTATTATTGTCGTGGATGTTGACTTTGTTTTTTTTTAGGAATCGGAAAAAAACTATAATGAAACAATATCGACATATCGGGGCCATTTATTGATGGCAGCAAAGGTAAGTACAATGCGTTCATAATTTCATCTGTATCGTGTACTCTACAATGTTGGTAAGTTAACGCAAATCTACAATTGCATTAACTATGCGAAATATATTGTAAAAATTTGCTTCTGTGATGCGTAGAAATTAAGTTTTCAAACCACTATCACCGGGCTTGAATGAAAGTACACATCAAATACCTAACTGCGCGGAAAATCTGTCGGTATGACATACGAGACAAAACATTAGAATGTTTCAACTGTTTCATTTTCTCACCATTTTCGAAATCGAAAATGCCTGGGGTTGATATGGTGGGGTTTTGGGCACAATGAAAAAATTCAAAATAATTGTTTAATTATGACGTCATATTGAGGCGGTCCACGGCCATTGAAATTTCGGGGGAACCAATTTTCATGGGTTTTTTATATGTCTGGAACGGCTTATCGTAAACTAGTAAAATTAGTGTCAAAATGCGCAGAAGGGTTGGTTTCCTGTCACCACTTAAGAGAATGTAAAGCTCTATTTGCATTAAAAAAAAGTTATTTGAAAAAAACGTGTTTTTTGCCGTTTTGCTTACATTCTGTCATGTTGGTTCATCATCCACGTTTCATTATTAGTTCGCAAGCATATTTTTAATAATATATTAGTTTCGTAACATTATTACAGCATTTCCCGACACAAAGTAACCTGCAGTTTTAAATATGTGCTTCTGTGAGACCAAAATGACCTAAGAAACTTATTTTTCTTTCACACCAACACCTAAATTTAATTGCATTAAGAGTGTTTATAATTTTCTTCATAATGCTCGACCCTTATAATATCGTAGCACAACTGCGGAGCAGATCCTGCTGTTAAACTACTGTTTATGTCAGCTAAACCTAAAGCTTTCATTCGGATTTCTGGACGCCGGCGGCAGACAGTTGCAGGTGAAGCGGCTCTGTTCCTTTTGCCGATAACCGACTGTTGTCCTATTGAAGTCATCCTTCGATCAGTTGGAACACAGCTTTTCTCGGTAACTGAAAATATCTTCAATTTCTCGTAATTTTTTCCACCAAGTGTTTTTATTGGTTGGTACTGTTTATCACTACCTACATTTAGTATGTCATCTTCTGATTCATCTTGGGCCATAAACCTCGCGCTTCTCGAATGAAAAAAGTATCTCTGGACTTGCTTTTGCTGTTGGAAAACGCAGCAGGCCTGCTTGGACGATCGCTAGCTTTTTGTATTTCTTCCCTTCTAAAACTGACTTACTTCAATCGTGGAGATGACCATCTTACGCACACTTCTCTGGTCTTTAACCAAGTTTTTTTTTCGGAACTTGGTTGTCGAAATCGCAGTTGCATTTGAATTTTTATAGTGAATTGATGGAACATCAGGAATAGAACATTTGCATCTACATAGATTTTTCAGCCACACTTCATCTACCTTCTCACCTTCACGTTTCAAAGCTTTTTTTCTAGCTGCAGTCTACCTATCGATCAATTCCTTCAGCTTAGCCTCAACCCTTAGCTTGCTTACAATTGGAAGACCATATTTCCTCCACAAACCAATTACGTCTTTGAAAAGCTTCTTAATATCTCCGAAAGTGGGTATTTTATTTAAGAATCCAGGGTTACTATCGCTTATGCTATTTCTCAAAGAGGAAGTAGTGACTAATTACTTCGGAGTTGAGCGGCAGCACATTATTATCCAACTCCTTAGGTTTTTGCAAAGATTTGCATGCGTCAGACCTGAACCTCATAGCCATGATCATTCATTCATTATATTTATTTGTCCGTAAATATTGTAAGTTCACGTGACGATAATCAAAAATATATTACAATTATAGGACAGGGAGACTGCCAAGGGACCATAGGGTCTTCGAGTCAAGCAGCCACCAATTGCAGCTAAATCTATGCTCAGTTATTTGCAGCTAAATCTATGCTATACTGTTGCAACCTAATGTCACTTTAAACTTGGATATTTGTGTTACACGTATCTAGTCCTTTACTACATTGCTTTGAACGCTTTCTCTTCCAAAATATATGCATTATTTCATTGAAGCTGCTTTGTAATGGAAAAAATACGGGTAAATTTACTATTTCTATGAAAAAAAATGGCAAAAAATACGTTTTCAAATAACTTTTTTTAATGCTGATAGAGCTTTACATTCTCTTAAGTGGTGATAGGAAGCCAACCCTTCTGTGCATTTTGACACTAATTTTACTAGTTTACGATAAGCCGTTCCAGAGATATAAAAAACCCATGAAAATTGGTTCCCCCGAAATTTCAATGGCCGTGGACCGCCTCAATATGAAGTCATAGACAAAAAATGATTTTGAATGTTTTCATTGTGCCCAAAACCCCACCATATCAACCCCAGGCATTTTCGATTTCGAAAATGTTGAAAAAATGAAACGCCCTGAAAAACATATCAATGCTTTTATGCCGTGACAGCTACAAAACATTGCTAGCGCATCGATATTTGTTTCAAAAGTAGGCTTTATGCAGGGGCGTGCCCAGAAATTTGAAAGGGGGGGGGGGGGGGGGCGCAATTTCCTGTTTACACGTTTCCACTGAAAATGTCGATGAAGACAAAAAAAAAGGTCTTCACGTCTTCCGACGTCCAATTCATCCCCCAAAATCAAGTGAAGACCAAAAAAGGTCAACGCGTCCTCACATGTTCTGTTTCCACTGTTCCGCTGACTGCAGATGTATTTGGGGGGGGAGGGGCGCGGCCCCGCCCCTGCTTTATGTTTGGGTTATTTTGTTAAGATATGTCATCATTGGGCGGCGGCTCGTCGAACTTGCTTTTTCCGTTTTTTTTTCTGCTTTGCTTTTTTACGTTTAAATAGTTGCTATAGCTCCCTATTCAGCATCCACCTCAAGTGACTTTTTGGTAGTACCATGAGCTGCATCAAACTAAACTGTACCATCTACTTTGATTAGACTCCGAGCAATTTTGAAATTACGCCAAGAGTAGGCCTAATGCATCGTGAGCTTATCTCTGTATGCTGCAACTTCATTTTTTGACAGGGCGAATTAGATCCCGATGTTCTTGCTCCTTTAAAAGTAATATTGAAACTTCAAGATGAACCATTCGAGCAATTGTGACGCTGTCGCATGTTTAGTTCTACATTCCGGCTTGGTGCTTAGCATTCTTGCACTTGCTGCTTTTACGATTTTTGTATTGTATTTCTTTTAGGTACTACTCCTATTGCTTTTTTTTAATTATGCAAATTAATAATGTATTGTATTTTATACCTTACAGTGCTTTCGTGAATTTACATTATGTTTTGCTTTGTCAAAGTACAACCCGATGCTACAAATAAAGTGCTTTTGCAATTTGTGATTCATACTTGACCTTTTAGTAGTGTTATTTTTAGTAGCCTTTTGTAGTCTTTCGACTTTCAGTTAGACTGCCAGCGTAAAATCTAAGATTGGAAAGCGATTGCTCTTCTAGGCTATTTGCAGCAATCAGGTCACAGACTGAGATTTCAGCTTATGCAGTGGCCTGTGGATTCCTGGGTTAGTTAATACGTTTTAAGGCAGCCTATTGTAGCGGTATCATAAAAGCACGACAGTGTCATGAGAAGCTCATGGAATTGATCGACGTGGACTAGCGAAGTCACCTCTAAGTGCCCCATATACCAGGCTGCCATGCAGCCTGGTATTTCATGCAGCCTGGTATTCTCCTGAAAAGTGTTCTCCCTCGAATGCATGCTGCCGCGATTTATTAAACAAATGTGAGAAAGCGCTCGAAAGTTCAATGCGATCCGGCATCTAACGCCTTTTCAATCAACCTAATTTGCATTTAGGCACATCATAAGAGAAGTGAGTTCAAAAAAAAAAAAAGGCATGTAGCATACAAATGATTCAACGTGACGGTTAGGCTACTGGTCATGAACTTCGAAATAACAAGCATTGAGCGACTATACAAAGATACACACAGTAGCCTAATCTAAAGCAAAAATTTATATACATCAAAAGTGGCGAAGTACAAAACATAACGATACTAGACAAATTTAGCATGAGGGCATAGGCCTTCTAACTCGCTGTTGATACTGTTTCCAATTTTCCATCGAAACTTCTGCTAGAAAATGGCTTTTTAAGTTATATTATCAACGCTTAATTCCACTCCTCTTAAGAAATTTTACTACAACTTAAGATGTATACTGTACATTGACCGCCAAACTTTGGAAAATGACAAGCAATTAACTAACTGCAACCGCATTTATAGCCTACCTACAACACTGTAGAGGGAGTCGAACGCGCTCATTTGTAATGCTGATAAGCAGTGCTGGCGCCCACAGAAAAAAATATAGGGGGGGACAAAGTGTCAGGTCGTTATCTATGGCGCCACCAACCAAATGTTTGAATGTAATGCAGATAAGCCTACTGATATAGCAACGAGTAAGCGGTTGGCGGTTACGCTCATTTGGACGCGTAATGGACTAATATGCAGTTGTACACATCCCGTTTGGCCAAGGATGAGCAAACTTTTCAGCGCTGGAGCTTCATACAAAATTTATGCGGGCGGCATAGAGTAGGCCTAAAATACCCCCCAAACAGCAAATTTGAGTAAATCAAAAAATTCTTGTTATTGGCACAAAATAGTGAAAACTTCAAATCAGGGGCGTAGAGAGAAATTTTGAAAGATATTCACTTTTTTCAAGCGCATTTTTTTCGGCAGAACAAATTTGAAGCTGATTGAGAAACAAGAAAACGGCAGCAAAATTTTTTAAGCTGTACGGCGGTAACCAGAAGCATCATACATAACAGTACTGCTGTGCAGTAAGGCGCCAATTTGATGAATTTTTGTCGCAAAAATGTAGTTCTGGCCAAGCATTTTGTTCAGTCGGGGCTTGATTTTCTACCTTAGTTTTTGTTGAACACAGAAGACGAAAGTTTGCAATTTTGCCATTGCCTAGCATGGTGCGTGACGCAAAAGTTGTTGAAACATAAATCCAAGCCAAGCTGATTTTTCCCAGATGTACTAGCATTCATTTCGACGCGGCGTCGTTGCTATCACAACAGTCGCAGCATATCGCAGCGGTCGCAACGCAAGCGCTCGCGCGCAGTGTGCATAGTTGCTTGATTTTGCCGCTGAAATCCCAGACGCAGGTCGTTTGAACTTTGGGGATTTCCAATCGCAGTCGCAATCGCTAACCTGTGTGTGCAGCCGCCTATACTCGTAATGAAAACTAGGCGAAATGAAAATGCTGGTTTGAACCGGTGTATGTCGCAGAGCTGGATGTCTCGGTCTCCAGACACGTCTCGAGATACGTTTTTCAGTGTCTCGGTCTCGCTATGCCAATGTCTCGTCTCGGTCTCGGACCTTGAAAGTCTCGGAAAATGGTTATGTCTTGATCGAGGCATGAAAAAATTTTGGATTTGAAACAGCATTCAGGTCTTTGATACGGAAGCAACAATGCTACTTACCCGATGTATTCAAAGTAAAACATTGTGCGTGATTTCGCACTTTGCAAAAACATTTGGCCACATTTTGTTTAGACCATTTTGCTTTGTTGTTCAGGCCTGCAGAATTGCAGGCTTTTGCTTTCTTTTTGTGAGCAGCATATATAACAACTGATCTATTACAACCACAACGCACATGCATTCGATGGTAATCTACTCTCGACAAGAATGTCTAACCTTTTAATTTATTAGGGACCCATTGCAAAATTAGATATTTAACTGGGCCGCAAAGCGACCAGAATTCCAATATTTCATATTACAGTTCTAAGAAAAAAAATTATCCATTGATAGGTAGGCCTTGTACTGAGCCGCATTTTGCTGAAAATGCATCTTTTTTAACAACAAAGAAAATTTAAAAATCCATTAATATAATTAATTAATGTAATAATAATCCAATAATGTTAATTTAGTTTTAACTTTTAACAATATGGCCTTCACTCAAAGACATAACAACCGCTAGCCACATCTAAAAAATTTATATATTTTTTATGGACAAACGGTGTGTCAAATCAAAAAATTTTCAAGAGAGTAACGTGTCATAGGCCTATGTCATAAAATTAAGATTTCTACAAATTTGTTCCCTATGAAAGATGTTATTCTCGTCTGGTTTACAACAGCTACCAAAAGATTATTCAAAGTAGTCCAGGCCCAAAAAAGGCTTCAAATCGAAAAAAGTGCAGGGATTACAGTTGCGGGAAATTTGGTTACCGACATGGGAAGTGCTTCCAGATTTGAGCTAACTCTTTTTATGAGAAAGTTATTAACCAGATAGATTTTCAAAAATGTATAGTGTCACAATCGCTTTAAAATGTTTATGTTAATTAATTTATTATTTATGAAATATAAAGTATTTTGATAATTTCATGAGCACTCTCGTGCTCAATACTTGATAAACTTGCTAAAAAATTGTTTTAACGGAGGATAGTGGGCTGCAATGCCGACATCCCTGGTCTAGACCAACATAGCCTACCAATGACTTTTTCTTTAAAGTTTTCTTGACATCTTTTTCGTTAGATTAAAAAAGAATATTGGGTCATGTAATCGTCTGCGAGAGGTATTGCTTGCCTAGCAAGCTACAAGGACTTAAATCCTCTGTGATAATAAGCTGTTTCGTTGTTTCAAAAGTAATATTGGAAAAAGCTGTTTCAAAAGTAACGGTTATAAGCACATCTCCACTCGAAGCTATGATGTCTCGTCTCGAAGCTGTGATGTCTCGTCTCGTCTCGGTCTCGGTAGGTTCGGTCCTCGTTCCAGCTCTGGTATGTTGCATTTTTTCTTGCGTTTCATTTCACCGCGAAAGCACGAATACCGTGGTTGAATATATGATGTCATCATTTCGGCATTGAGTGATTGTGTTGAAGGTAATTAAAGTGTGTGCGCTACAGTCAAATCTCAATACTATTCCACTCTCGATACTATGCTGCTTTTGATCGTCCCAACGAAATTTAATAAAAAATAAAGTTAACTATGCCATCCCTTAATCTCGATACTATGCCACGTGAGATATATGAATGTTTAGTAAAAAGAGCCTTGTGACGAGTCAATGTATAACAGTATGCCACGTTTAGTTTTAGTATTGTGATCATTACAGCACAGAAGCCTACAGCACTTTCGAAGTCAAAATTTCGTTTCAAATCGAAATTTTACCCAAAATGTCAACTCAGAAGCGCAAGCGAACTGACTTAAAACGAGGGAGAAAACGATTCTTCTTGCCTACTTTCATTTCACAGTGCTTCCGACTGACAAGTCAACAAATTCCTTTACGCTTGGTTGGCAGAAAAAAGAGGAAAAATATTCGTTTGCGGCGTGTTTGGAATCGCTTGATTCGAATCGGTGTGATCAGTAATGATTACTAAATATCACGTAAAAAGTAACAGATATTTACTCTCTGCTTGTGAGCATCATGTGCAGACAAAAGAGAAAAAATATTTGCTTGCGGCGCGTTTAGAATCGCTTGATTCGAATTGGTGTAATGATTACCAAGTATCAGATAAAAGCAACAGATATTTTCTCTCTGATTTTGAGCGTCATGCTCAGACAAAAAAGAAAAAATATTCGCTTGCGACCTGTTTGGAATCGTTTGAGTCGAATCCGTTCAATAATTAGGCTACTAAGTACATATCAGATAAAAAGTAACAGATATTTTCTCTCTTCTTGTGAGCGTCATGCTCAGGCAAAAGAGAAAAAATATTCGTCGTCGTGTGGTATTTAATTGTTTTGATTGTGCTGCTCTTTTTAGATTCGAATAGATTTTTAATTCGTGATTACCTAAACGAATACAAGTAACGGATAAAAAGTATCGAATATCTTTTGTAAAGAAATCACTTGGAACCGATACTCAAAAGTAACGGTTAAGCACATCTCCACTCTGTACCTATCAGTACGCTCCGGATGGCAGATGCTTTCCCGTAGCCCGGAGCGTTACTCTGTCTACGCTATTTAATCTGACTGACAGAAACCGAATCTGCCTCAACGGCAGGACACCTAACGATGTTCAAGCTAGGCAGTGGCAAACGTCCTTTTCAGGACAGGGCGATGCGCATCTTCGGCGCACCGTCAACAAGTTCCAAAGGCCCAGCATTCTCCAACTGAAAATCGAAGGCCTCACTGCAAGGAAGATGAGCGTGTTGCATCATCTTGCGTTACAGTGTGAGGCACTCGTCATCGTCTTACAGGAAACCCATTGCACCTCGGTAGAAAGCTTAGATCTTCCGAGCTACCATCTAGCTGGGTTTTCTTTGAGCAGGAAACATGGTCTTGCTACGTTTGTCCATGAGCGTCTGAAGTGGATCCTAATCGACCAGTCCCCACCAACATCGGAGATCGAGTGGGTGTGCGTGGATGTCGATGGGTATAAAATGGTCAAGGTCTACAAACCCCCTCCAACACGGATGCAAGCATCTGATCTTCCAGTATTCCCCCATACCTGCCTCTATGCTGACGACTTCAACTGCCACCATGTTGACTGGGGTTATGATAATAACAATCCAGATGGTGAATGCTTGGCTGGCTGGGCCAGTGCCAACAACTTCACCCTGCTATATAGCCCCAAGAAGGCCGCCAGTTTCCACTCTGGCCGCTGGAAAACAGACACCAACCCAGATCTTGCATTTGCCAGTGTCGATTTGGACAGTCGCTTATCTGACAGACGTATCTTAGGAAAGTTCCCAAGGTCACAACATCGACCCTCGCTTATAAGTCCACCCAAACTTGCTCATCCAAAACCGAGCAAGCCTGTAAAGCGATGGAACTTCCGCAAGGCCAACTGGGACCACTATTCTAACCTAACCAACAAACTGGCCAAGAGTATACCGCCACCTGAATCTCAGAACATCGATCAGGTTTACCAGTGCTTTTGCAAGGTAATAAGCACTGCGGCGAAGAAATGCATCCCTCGTGGTCGACGATCAAACCACATACCTTGCTGGGATGCGGAATGTGAAGACCTCTATCAGCATTTCCTGCAGTCACCTGGGGGCCCTGATTCGGATAGGGCTGCTACAGCCCTACTCACAAGGCTCGACGGGAAGCGGAGAAATCGCTGGTCAGAGACGGTCCGCAACATTGACTTTTCGCACTCCAGCCGGCTGGCATGGAATACTATAAACAACTTGACTGGTAGGTCACGACAATCCCCTCGTCAATGTCCCGTTTCAGCTGATGCTATTGCTTCTCAGCTGGTTAAAAACGGGAAATACGAAGGTGTGAATCGACGCTCATCTCGGCTCGTTTCACAGGAAGTGTCTGACCTTTGGAGGGCTGAGCCATTACATCCTGCGAATGTCTCCGGGAGTTTCTCCCATCAAGAGTTCGCTGCTGCCCTCCAACATTTAAAACCAGGCAAAGCTCCTGGACCTGATTCCATTTGTCCGGAGCTAATAATCCATGCTGGAGCCGGCTTAAAATCTTGGCTACGTGGATTCCTATTTTCCTGCCTGCACCACCTCAAAATTCCCAAGATCTGGAGAAGAGCGCTAGTAGTAGCGATCCCAAAACCTTCGAAACCGGTAGAGGACCCAAGGAGCTATCGTCCAATCTCCTTGCTCTGTGTTCCCTACAAGATTCTCGAGCAACTTATCTACGCCCGCGTCGAACCTCTTATTGACCCTCTGCTTCCACGGGAACAGGCGGGTTTTCGACGCGGAAGATCCACCGTGGATCAAGTCACTTTGCTCACGCAAAGCATTGAGAATGCATTCGAAGCGAAAAAGAAAGCCGGTGCCGTCTTTATCGACCTGACAGCTGCCTATGACACTGTCTAGCACCGTGGCCTCACCTGCAAGCTGTTGCGGCTTCTGTCGGACAAGTAGTAGTAATAGTAGTAGTGTTTTATTCAACGACCATCAAAATACATAGAAACAACGCATATCACGACATTCGGCCGAAAAAAAAGGCAACAGCGACAAAACGCGAACCGTTAAAGCATGCAATATACAACCCTACAATGAATTTAAAAACTAAAAAAAGCATGGTCACTGCACAGGCACATGGTTCGTATGATTATGGAGCTGATCCGCAACAGAAGCTTCACCCTTACAACTGGCGACAGCAAGCCTAGCAGGTTACGACGCCTGAGAAATGGTGTCCCCCAGGGATCGGTCCTGGCCCCCCTCCTTTTCAACATCTATACATATGATATCCCCTCCATAACCTCCAAGAAGTTCGCCTATGCCGACGACCTGGCGATACTTCATGCATCTGGAGAATGGAAGGAGTTGGAAAGGACTCTAAACCAGGACATGACTGCACTCTCGGAATATCTCCAGACCTGGCGATTAAAGCTTAGTCACACTAAAACGGTGACGGCGGCCTTTCACCTCCACAATCGAGAGGCTAAGCGTGAGCTTAAGATCTGTAACATCGGTAAGACCTTACCTTTCTGTCCAGTTCCCACTTATCTTGGGGTCAAACTGGACAAATCGCTCACATATCGTCCTCACCTGGAAGCATTGCGCAAGAAGCTATGTGCTCGCGTCTCACTGTTGAGGCGACTTGTTGGAACAGGTTGGGGTGCTAGCGCTAAGACATTACGCACAGCTGCCCTGTCTCTGGTCTACTCGACTGCCGAGTACTGCGCACCAGTCTGGTGCCGCAGCGTGCACATACGGCTTATCGACAGTGTAATAAATGACGCCTTGCGCATTGTCACTGGGTGCCTGCGTCCCACTCCATCGGTCTACCTTCCGGTTCTTTCAGGCATCCAGCCAGCTGAGCTTCGCCGCCAAGGAGCGACACTCTCCCTAGCCAACCGCAGCTCCCTGGACCCTGACCACATTTTACATGGCCAGTTTCATGAGTCACAGGACGTATGAAGGGAGAGATTGAAATCTAGACGCTCATTTGTACCTGCTGCTCGGAAATTACTAGACAGTCTTTCTGAGATGGACGTCCGTGCAGCCGAGTGGACGAACACGAAATGGGACATGGAGTACTCCGCCAACGCATTGTCACTCCACGCTTTCATTCCCAAGGTTAGCTCCAGACCCTTGGGTATGGGTCTGCCCAGGGCAGCTTGGGTCAAGCTCAACCGTCTGCGTTCTGGTGTTGGACGTTTCTGTTCGTCCATGTACAAATGGGGTCTCGCTCCTCTAGCGAATTGTGAGTGTGGTGCCAGTGAACAAACCGCAGATCACATCGTCTCACAGTATCCCATACATCGGGCACCCCGAGGTATGTTTGGTCTAATGGTTTCGGATGACGAAACAAGATGCTGGCTGAAGTCCCTTACAGTCAGCATCTGACCCAAGCAGTTTGGTGGCCAGGGTGGTAAAAGGATAAACCCTCGGCCTTGGTCCTTTCATCTGTCTTGGAAGAGATGCCCCGCCAAACGACGACGACGACGACCTATCAGTCAGGCTTAGATCTACGCTAGACTACCTCTAGCTTATTAATTTTCAGCAATTGTGTTGAGTATTTAGCGACTAAACTTTGTTTTTTAAGGTTTTATATGTCTATGCTCAACCTATTTTTAAGCGTTGATTGTCTTTTTCTACGATGCGCGTACAGCTGCAACAGAGCGTGACGGCTAAATAAAGAAAGATAAAAGAGGAGAAGTTGCACAGCCATATAGTAGACTATGTGTAGACATAAGGCTTATTAACCAAGACAAAACGGATAAAACGACGAAAAAAGTTTTCCAATCCAATATTGCAAACCCAGGGGATTCCCCTTGGTGAACACTTGAGTTTTTGTTTAAGTGGGCATTTCATTGACATTTGGTTAAGTCCTTTTGATTTTATTTTCAGTCTTGGTTGGCTGAAAGTTTGGATTAGTATTTGTACCAGAAGTTAACCTTTAAGCACATTCTATGAAAGTTTAGCTGAAAATGTTCTATTTAGCTGGTAGAAGAAACTTTGTTTGCTCAGTTAAATGCTTCATGTTCTACTGGTACAGTTTAACCTTGAACCAGTGAACCAATGCTGAGACTCGACTAGCAGAGCAGTCTGCCAGTCTACCAACGATTTATTCATTAGTTTGCCCGTTTACTGAAACCTTATAAACAGTTTTTGGTCAACAAAACAGTTAACTCAGTCTACTTTCTCGACTACCAACCTACCACAGCAGTCATACCAGTATACATTCACTATCTAGGCCTAGTCTACACTCTACAGGTATCCTGGGTATAGTACCGGCACCTGGCATCTGTGGCATGATACGGGTAGTCAATTTTAGCGTAGCCTAGTTCAAGAACCTTGGAATAACTCACTAGAACCCTTAGCAGTCCTTGTTCTCATGTGAAAAATGGTTTTTGTGATCCTGGTGCTCCTGCAGATTCTGGGTTTTAGTAGGACCCTTTCTGGTAGGTGGAGTAACGTCTAGTACTGTAATATCAGCCTGCAGGTTCGGTTAGGGTTAAGTTTGGTTAGGATTAGGTTTGGTTAGGGTTAAATTTTGTTAAAGTTGGTTCAGTTACGGCTCTAACCTTAACCGAGCCTCATCTAACCAAACCTAACCCTAACCAAACCCAGAACCTGGGGGCTGATTCTAGACATTACCCCCCATTTCTGTGTGTTACTGGTACTGTAGGCTATTATGTTACCTTGCACTCAGATTAATATTTAGAAACTGGTTTTCCAGTTTCATGGTTACAGTAAACAGTTTCATATTCTTTTTTTTAAGGAAGTGTCTAGAGTACTGGCGGCCTTTTGTAGATAACGGTACAAACAAGCAGTTCAATGCAGCACGAGAAACGAATCACACGTCACAGTGACGTCATGCATAGAAACACAAAGCAGTCCAGTGCAGCAGGGTTTTGATTATGGAAACCGGGCCGGTGCTCTAGACACTGCCTGTTTTTAGAAGCTTCTATTTCGCCAAAAAACGATTATGCAACCATAATTTTCAAAGTTTGGTTACCGGAAATTTTGCCATATTTGATCATAACTTACCGGTATGCTATGGTTTCCCTACTGTGAGAATGGGCAATGTTACCTTAGTGGCATAATATCAATAGCACAGTATCAGTGAAAAATGGTGACTTAAATAACACTGGATAAATAATAAATTATCTACTGATAGCAAAACAGATGTTACAATAAAAAATTTAACCAGTCATGTTATTTTTATGAATTTAGTATTGATGGCCTAGTGCTTCCGTAGAGAATGGTTTGGTGTCAACGTTGTTGTATTGGCAGACATTAGTTCCGAAACTGTTGTTTTAACAAAGTATTTTTAGTCATTGTAAATTGCTTTAACAAAGTATTTTAGTCATTGTGCAACTTGTGCTGTGCTTTAAACAAATTATGTGCTGCTTGTGCTATAATACTGTGTTGCAAACTGAAAAAAAATGCAACAGTTTGCGCTTTTTTGCCCTATGAACTGTGAAGAGTAGGTTGTGCTTTGTAAGCGCAAGTTGCTCTAGTTCGAAAAAGCAGTGATTGTTTTAGTAAACAAAGTGTCTATTTCACTGAAAATTCCGGTTACCGAAGTTTGAAAAATCGAAGTTGTGTAACTGTTTTCGGTTCCTGTAGTGCGACTCTCACAGTAGGGGAACTGAAGGGGATGTTTCCGGTTCCGCAAACCACGATTTTTGAACTTCGGTAACCGGAATTTCTGGTGAAATAGACGCTTCCTTTAGTAAAATATCACTTCATTTACTGAACAAAGGTCAGTTCACACTAATGCAAATTTTGTCCAATTTGTCGTTGCATAAAATTTTTTGAGGTTTTTGATGTAAGCAGTTGACTAAAATATCTTCCACAGAGTCCAAGAGAACATGGTTTTTCTTTTTGTTGGCTGTTCTTCATAGCACCTTATGATTTCTTCATTGAATACCTTGTCAAGTGACATAGCTTTACCCTTACTGTTTCACAGCCTTACCTTAGGTTAGCTGTCACTTTCGTGCTAAAAACTGTATCATATTCTGTGTAATTGCACCCTAATACACTAGACAGCGTTTTTGAGGGCAAAATGCCAGAGTTGTAAACTCTCGAGTCCTAGTCCAGACTTGAGTCCACTTTTTGAGGACTTGGACTTGCACTCGGGCTCTTGAAAATTGTTAGAGGTAATATCAATGTTTCGTTTCTCCAGAGTGTATAGACTCTTTATTATGTCCAGAGTGATTACTACAAGTCATCTAGACAGACATACAATACAAAAATAATAACTTCATATGTTGTGCAGTGTAGCAGATCAGTGAATAGAATATTAATGGCTTTGATTGATATAATCAAAGGACTGCTGTTCCTTGGTGCAGTTCCTGAACTGGGCAATTCATCTTATTTTATGGGGAAGACAATTTACGCGTAATTTCCTGGCTTGACATATTATGGAAAGCTCTTGTGTCATGCAGCTACCAGTCGGGGCAGCTCATGCCAATTAATTACTGCAAAATGGGTTGCGATCTAACTGTTTGAGAAGGGCTCATGTGAAGTGATAGACAATCTGACTCAGGAAAATACCTGTACTAAATAATGATATCGATGGCCTTCTTTATTTTTAAAACTGCATGCCAAATGGTTTTTGAATCGTGTTTTACAGATTTGTAAAATGTAAATGTAAAAAAATTGACTATTGGTACTTATCATGTCATGACCTCCAGCATGAAGCAGAGGACTCATACCATGGGAACTCGCACTCGGACTCATACCATGCACTCGACTCGTAACTTTAAATGCTTGTGAACTCGGACTTGGACTCATGATCAAAGGACTCGCACGCGGATTCAAACTCGTTAAAAATGACAAAGGTCACAACAATGCAAAATGCACGAGGTTTTGACTTCTAAAATTTTTGAAAGGTTAAAAATTGTATTTGCGAAAAAAAAAAGATGCTGCAAATGTTTCAAAAGATAATCACTCGTAGTCTTAAAGTAAATTTTATTAGTTTGAGCTCAATTTCATTCTATTTGCGAATTATTCAGTGCAATGAAATGCTTTTATTGCAATACTAAGTGACTAACACTTAACATTCTGAACTACGTTTTTGGACCATTTCAATCTTTTGTCCATCGACCAAACAAACAATGCTCTATATCAGACATGGAAAAACTACAGCCCACAGGCCAAATCCGGCTCGCAGGCCAAATCTGGCCTGGCGGTCCTTTTATTCTGGCCCGTCGACACTTGCACAAACGTAAACTCCCACCATAAATTGAGCAGAAGACCTTTTGTTTCCTTTAGAGATCATGGATGGCAGTGAGTTTCAAAAAAATAAGCCTGAACGGTGTAAAATTGGAATAAAAAACGAGAAAAACGGGGTGAAAATCTTTTATTTTGGAAATCACATTTGTACATGGATCGTGATCTCCAAAAAAAAAGTCTTTACCTTGTTTTCCAATCAGCGTGTGACCCGCAGCTTCAACAGTTTTTCCAAATCTGACCCTTTGTTTGAAAAGCTTGCTCACCCCTGCTCTATATTCACGAAATTATAATCGGTCTTGCATAAAATATTGCCTCTTACAGTGTGCAGGAACAAGCAGCCATGACTCTGCAAGAAAAGTTGCTTGTAATTTATGCATTTGCACTGCATTTTTTGATGCTCTAAGCAGGCAACAGTTGTTTATAAGCAGTAGGCATATGATGTATCAGATTATTTTTTTCTTTATAACTAGGGCCATTTTTTTTTACCTAAAAAATATATTTTTGACTTTATTTTAGTAAAATTTTGGCTTTATTTTGACTTAACCGCTTCCGCGTGTTATTTATGTCTTGTTGTACTTTATTAATTATATATGTTTTATAATCTGCAACTTACATAAGTTTTTAAAGAAAAAGGTAGCCTACTTCGAACATTTTCTCAATTACTCAGTGTTGAAGCTAATGCAACAAAGCGACGCATGACGTTAAAACCTAGGATAACGAGCCATTGTGTGTACCGGTATCAATCAGTGTGTAACACAAAAATTGCGTTGCTATCGCAACTGTACTGTACACTAACAGTATGTCTACGGTATTTTTAATGAAAGCCACGCAGTATAATTACAAGGACGTTTTATTGTAATACAGCATCATATACTTTTTTGCGTTCTTAACATCAAAATTTCTGTCTTTTCTCAGTAATTTATTGAGCATAGAAAACGACCTCTCAACAGCAGCAAAGGTTGGCTGGGCTTTTTGCAATAGTGCGTAGCTTGTTGGGTCAATTGTCAAGTTGGTACAGTTTATTGTTGTTTCTAAATCAGAGTTGGATAGTCGTTTGTTAATGTGGTCTTTAATTGCGCAGGGGATCGTCATCGAATTGCATATTCTTCAGCAGTCTGTATGCTTTGGTTATTGTGCAGGCACTTCCTTCTAAGAACTCTACGTTGGCTGCTAGAGTCCAGTATTGATTTATTTTAACCAAGTCCGACACCAAACCTTCCACATTGATAGCGTCTTTTGCTGTGATGACTAAGAGGCCTGCACTTGTCCAATTGTTGACAATGGTACGAACAGCTGGAAGGTTCTCACTATAATATAAGACAGCTCTAAGCCAAGTAGCCCATCTCGTAATTACAGGGTCAGGAGGAGATGGCAGACCAGCATCCTGAAAATCTTTCTTGCGATCTTTGTTTTTGATTGTTGCTGCCTTGATCGTTGCTATTACTTCATCAATATTTTTAAAATGAGCACGCACACGCATAGCGCAGTTCTGTAGTAAGTGCGCAACGCAGGTAACATGCATCAAAGAAGGGTATAATTCCTTTAATGTCTTTCCAGCCGAAGGCATGTACCGAGCAGTATCAGTCAAGAACAATGAAAAGTTCCCGCGTTTTATTTCAAGTTGTCGCAATATGTCATCCACAGTGTGCAGAATAATACCGCTATTAACCTTGCGATCACTGTCAAGTGGATGGCAATTAACGAGGAATGTCTGATTTGGAGCATCTAAGCTACCCACAAGCACACTAATATACTTTTGTTTAGAAACCTCTGCTTCATCCTCAATCAAAAAAAATTTTTTTGTCACGAAGTAATTCTTGAATTTGTTCCTCTTTTTGGGATGCCAATTTAGCAACACATGCCCGGGCTGCGGTCTCCGAAGGCAATACTTTTCCCATTCTAGCAAACAGAGACTTTAAAGAAGGATGGTTCAGTTTATGAAGTGGAATGTCTGCTGCTAAGAATGAAGAAACAACCTGTTCCTTGAAGTTTACTTGATCGAAATGTAAAATGGTTTGCTTACTTTGAGATTTGCTCTTCGTCTCCAATATTCCTTGGTGTTGCTTACTTTTTCGGTGGCTTTCCACAAAAAACTTTTTGTTGCATTTGACTAACACGTCGCAAAGGTTGCATCGCAAGTCGCCAGCAGGAGTTGCCGAAAACTCATCCGGATATTCCTGTCAAGTTTGCCTAACTTTCACTATAGAAGATTTGGCTTGTTTTGGCTTTTTTTGCTTTGCAAGCTACAACTTAAAAGACCACGTGTAAAGAGCGCAAGGGTTTTATAGGATTAGATTAATTGTCTAACAATTATGTATTTATGCATCAACATTATGACGTTTCATGCATAATAAGTGCTATTTCCTTCTCAATTACTGCGCGCATTATTGTGACGATAGTGCAAATATTGCAACTATTTCAAAAGTTTAAAACCAAATAAAACTGCGGAAAAAATTTTAATAGCAGCTCAAAAATTCCAAAAAATATTTAAAAAATATAAATTTGTTCGGGACAAATTGATGTTTCGACTATAAGAAAAGTCTCTTCTGCCTTGCTACGCCCGTGAAACAGCCAATCGCTTTTTCATGGGTGAACGGGTTGGGCAGAGAGGTTTTTTGCAGGCTTTGGTAACTGGTATAGTTACAGGGAATCTGTGACATCATAATCCAGCATGTACTAATTCCTTGAAGGTTTTATTTCAAATGTTCTACCTTGAGCAGAACGAGTAGATGCTTAGATTTGGGGTGTGTAGTTGTTTTGAAGGTTAGAATATTTATTTTTTCAGGAAGGTGGGAGGTTGCTATGCTGCACTGATGAGACCATAATAAGGTCGAAACGCGTCTGCAGCTGCAAATGAGTGGGTTGCCATGGGGGCTTCTAGTGATGTGGGCTAGTTAGGCTACCGGTAACTGAGTTTGGGGTTAGTAGTTATAGGCTCTTTCATTGGGTATCGTTGTTTGAGGCCAGTCGCCTGCTAAAAATAGGGCACAACATAGAAAAGAGATGAAGTCGAGATGTCCAGATAAAGCAATGCAAAAAAGAGTCTTTACAGTCTGAAATGAGTGTAGTCTGGATTGGCTGTGCGTAACAAGGCTGACGAGACTTTTCTTATAGTCGAAACATAAATTTGTTCGTTTTTGTAAGAAAATTTTTGATAAAGACAATTTTGACGAATTTTGACTTTATGCAAAATTTTGACTTTATTTTGACTAATAAAATCTACCGAAACAAGACTCCTGAACATTTGAAACGAACATTAGTACACATTTGATGATGTAACAAGGTCCTGAAAAAATTTTGACTTTATTGACTTTAGCGGGCCCTATTTATAACCAAAACTTTAAATAACTGTAATGGTACGCCATTTTATAGTGAGAAAAAATAGGTTTGTTTTTGAATGTTAGAAATTATCACCTCAATAAGTGGATTTATTTCAATATGAACGAGAGCAGTCCAAGTTATATATCATTAAGGAAGGTACCAGAAAATTTTGGGCTCATTGCGGCAAAGGCATTGATACAGGAAAAGCTAAATAATCAAGAAGCAGTGATTTCCATTGGCTACGATCAAGATAATGATGGACAACTTGTATCGACTACTATTATCGCACACTTAAAAGAATCATCATGTAAGATGAGGTTTCTTTCTAGTTTATACTGTTTGAACGTTTAGTGGCTGTAGCGCAGCAGTTTTAAACATTGCTGTGTTTTCTTTATAGTTTGTGTCATTTTGCAATTGACTTCCATTCACTTCTCAAAATTTTGCAGATGTGTAACAATCAACAAACATTTGGGAAGTTTTAGGGGAACCCAGGCGATTTGAATGCAAAATGACAAAAATTTTATAAATGATATTTTTTGAGGTGGCATCAACTTAGCTTTTCTTATAGCATTTATAGTTTGTGAATCATCGTTGGGCTGACTGTTAAATAGGAATTATATACAGAATATGTTAAGCTTTGAGTGCTGTTATTTGAAAATTTTAGACTCATCATAGTTAAACATAATTTAATCTGTGGTGATTTGGTAGCGTTGTTGAGCCGATCTGTGTAAGAACGTAACCATTTTGATTAGTTTTCAATATTTTTATTTATCGTTAAAATATATGTTTCAGTTGTAACAGAGCTTCTTTCACAACGCTGCATTGAGATAGAATATGAGTCTAAACTTTATCAGATCTTGCTCACCAAGCCTAGAATGAACAGCATTGATTGCCTTCAAGTTCTTCGAAATGATGTTTCCCGACGTCAAACCACTCCTAGTAGGTGTTCGTCTACGTGTAAGTTTTTTTTCCAATACAGCATTTAAAAAAGCTTCAAATGCTTGTAACCATATTTGTAATAAAACGTTTTTATCTTTAATTTAATGGAAGACTGCGACATAATACCAGTTTATAAATTGATAATTGTTTGCAAACTGTAGTGTATACTAAAAATACGCATTAGCAAGATCTTTTTAGATGATGATGTTTTTACGTCATTTCGCAACCGACGCAGCGTTTTCTGTGCTCGTATTCCTTCAGCAATGTTCAATCATCAAGCTCTGCGGAATCATTTCGAAAGGTTATAAGTGACTTGCTTAGTTAATGCTTTGTGATATACACTAATTCATACTTTTGCGTTTTGAAAGTCTTGATCAAAATGATTCTGTGACCACGTAGTTATCGTAAAGGCAACAGTTATTTTAAACAATCGAAGCTGGTTTTTCACAATAAATGTTATCTTAAATATTTATTAATTTTTTATTACTGCTTTTAAATGATTAAATATGCATTTTTCCAAACTCACATCGTAATAATTTATGGTTTCTCGTGTCTCAATTTCAGGAAACTCATCCCTGCGATTTAGCTCCCGGCAGCACAGCTATCGCTCGAGCGATGATCAGTCGCTTTCGGCGTCGTGATTACTATTTTTTTAAATCTTTGGTGTGACTCGACAAGTTTTAAGCTTGATCACTTTCTTCAAAGTACTCTCGGACGTTCGGCCCAACCGTAATGGTATTGAAATGGTCTTCATTTATTGTCTAAAAAGCATAAGCTATAAACCGAATAGATACTGTTAAAAATATTATGTTGTGATTGGTTTTAAAAAAATCTCTGCGAGAACTATGCTGTTGCATAGTCTGGTTACAGCATCTAATTTTTATGCTCTTATTTTTAAATCAATAGATTTGGACCTGTGGCAAAAATCTTTCTCCCTTCAAACAGAAAACTCTATGCAATAGTAGATTTCCATGATCATGTGAGTAGCATTGGTCTTCACTATTTTTTTTGTTTTTGTTTTTTAGCTTCATTATTTTATTACAAACAATACAGCCAAGATACAGCTAAAAATACTCGGGCGGACGTTTTGGTAGGGATGTGCCTCAAGGAAAATTACTCGGACTCGCCGAGTAACGAGTATTCACTACATTACTCGGCCGAGTCCGAGTATCTACGACGTCAAAATATGAACTCAAAGTTAGGTGAAGAGCAAAAAAGAAAAAAAAAAAGGTCGTCACGTCCGTATAAGTCCTAATTTCGACCAAAATTCGGATAAAAAGCAAAAAAATGGTCAGAATGATAATGATTTAATACTCGGCCGAGTATCAATTAATACTCGGCCGAGTCCGAGTAATGCCTAATTACTCGGCCGAGTACTCGGACTCGACTCGGCACATCCCTACGTTTTGGCTCACATCTGATGCCATTATCAACGCTAAAAAGCTTACGTTATGCTGGGTCTTAAGCCATGATGCAAAAAAGAGGGAAATTGAGACAGAATCTGGAGAAGTGCTAGTAGGTGACGTATTAAATAGGTGAAGTGGAAAGGATGTGGAGTCTAAGTTAAGATCCGGTTTGAGTTGTTGAATGAATAAGGACTCGAGGATGAGGAGCTCGTATTTATCTGGGGAGTGGGTAAGGATTTGCGGGTTGTTAAAGTCTACTTTATGGTCGGTGTTGGATTGGATATGGTGGCATACTTCCGAGGTGTCACTGGTTTGATGCTCTTGTAAACGTATTATGAGATTTCTTCGGGTTTAGCCGATATAAAAGGATTCACAGGAACAATTAAGACGGTATACAACGTTGCTTCTTCTGAGGTGGCTTTGGGGATCTTCGGCATAAAAATTGTTTGGCTGTATTGTTTGTAATAAAATTGCTAACCTACTCCCAACTGAACCGTTTGCCAAAGCTTCGTTATTGTGTTATAAACGCTACTCTGTTGGTGTGTATATATAATCTTACAGCATGAATGGAATATATTTCGATTTTACGAGATACTAACCTTACGTTTTATGCATATTACTACTTTAAAGCAGTTGGAATGTAACTTAATTAAAAAATTACGACTGTGCTTGGTTTTATCTTTTGATTTCAGTTATTATTTTAATTTTTTTTATGTTTAAGTACGAATTTATTGTAACAATTTCATTGGATTCGCAGGAATCGGCAATGAACGCTATATTGTCCCAAGGTCAGCTGAAAGATGAAAATCACAGGTTAACAATTGAATGGTCCCGAGGAAAAGGTTCTGGTAGGATGGTTTGCGTTGACATTGACATTAAAGATAACTGATTTATCCAAAAATGACGTTTTTTTGTTTTAAAGGTGACACATCGAATAGATGGAATTCTTATGATGGAAGCAGAGGTGGTGCAAACAGGAGTAATTATGCGATGCGTGAAACGGCCACAGGCATGTAATACTGTGTATGTTGCGTTGGCCATGGTATTTTCGTTTAGGCGCATGGCTTTGATGTCTGGAGTTTGCATTGTCTGTGAAATGGCCAATCTCTTTATGTTGCCAATTTTGATCACAGGTAACACTTCGTATAGAAGAGATGGGGATAGTTACCCGTGTTATGGTGCAAGTAGTGGTAGTGCAATTCAAACTAACAATGCAAGAAATGATGATGCGAGGGGTAAGTTTGTAACTGCACGTTCAAGTTCAAGCTTTTAATGCATGACTGCTATCAGGTTACTATGTACTCTGTCATGTTCTCAAATCTGCCTTGTTTTTTTCGCATGAGTTATGGGCAAGAAAACAACGACAGCTTTTTAAAGCCTTTGGACAGCGTTGTTGTGCTACGTTTTGTAGTTGTTTTTCAATATTTGGCAGAGAAGTTTTCCGTGCTATGTAGATTTGCAAATTTCGGTGAAAGTATTTTTGTGGCATTCTGCCACCAGCATAGGTTAAATGACTCCTTTTTGTTTTGTTGTATTGCAAAAATAATTTGTTACGTTTCGAGTTCTGTCGTTTGATTTTCCCACTAACTTTTTCTGTTTCTCATATGGGCCTAAACTGAAAAATATTTGAACTGGTTCATAATTGTAACATAGTGATCTCATGGTTCTGTCGCTCGTAGTCACTTCTAACTATCATCACTGTGACACCGACTCATATTCAATTGAGTTGCACTTAATGCTTCGTGGTGTGGATGGATAGCTGTAATGTGGAGTTAAGCAGGTGTTTATTTTTTTGAAAAGTTCCTGATTCGAGTTAATGATGTTGACAGTTCTCTATTTCTTCTTTTAGCTACCACCACTAAGCAAGTTACAAATTGGAATGAGCTTTTGGAAAAAGAAAAAAACTTTTTTAGTGCTCCTTTTCAAAGGTTTGTGATATGGGTGCTCTGTGTTACTTAGCATATATACATATTTAATTTGTTTCTTCCCTACTAAGCAGTGAAAGTGCATTATAGATTTTTTACAGTAATTTTGTATTATGCTATTGGTTATATAACAGCTAGTTGTTGTGGTGGCATATTTTCCATTATTAACTAAGTTTTGCTATAACCAGATTGGTTGGGTATGTGGGTAGTTGATAGGCACTGCTTAGTTTTTTAACTTCTCATTTTAGTAATTGCATAACTAGGTCCTCAGTCTATTACGCAAATTGGAGAACAATGTGTGAATACATTAATAAACCAAAATGATAGACACGTTTGATACTGATTGATAATTTATCAGTATCGTCCTCTTTGTTTGGTGTGACGCTTAGTTTATGGAAACCACTTCAAGATTTTTGCTATTGTTTCAATACTTTAATATTGGTTCTGGAAGTATAGCAAATTGAGTATTAAGTACTAACTGTTACAGATGTGTGATGGTTCCGAATTTTCCATCAAACCTGTCTTTTGATCGTCTCCGTTCTTACTTTGATCATTATCAACAAAACGGAGAAAGAATTGGACGAATCATTCGATTACGCGACGGAATTTTAGTGGAATTTAAAGACCAAGAAAGTAAAGTCATTTGGATGACGTGGTTTCGATTGAAGCTAATTTTTAAAATGTAAAGTTTTTGTCAACAAGGAACATCGAAGGTTTGGAACGGCAATTTTGAATTTGGTCTGATTGTGAGAAAGCTTGCTAGAAAAATTGCCAATTTCTTAAGTTTTTTTTTCAAAGTATCTATCTACTGCTTGCTTTGGGTGCCCTTTTGGTACAAAAAGTAACGTCTAACGTATCTCAGCTGTGGAACAGCCGTATGTAAATCAAAGTTTAATGAAGATGTTATGGAGTTGAAGTGATGTTAGTGGCAAGTAGTTGATACTTCCATGGTAAACCGATGTTGGCAACACTGCTCTATTTAAACTTGCTAATTAAACCTCTAATTAACAATGCCGGCATACGCTGCTTCCTACGTTATAAACGTTAGAAGCACAGTAACTTTTGTATCAGTCTTCTGTGGTTGTGATTAGCGTTTACTAATGGTAGTTGGGTAGAGCTTCAACTGCAAAGTGCCTTGCTTAGCAACTATTCTGCCGCTAACGATGACTTTCAAAAGAATAATCTCACGTATGGAGAGTCAAGACTATTGTAAGTAAGAAACTGTAAATACTTTTCCATTTTTTGACGTTACGCAGGTGCTGACAGCGTATTGGAAGAAACAGATCACGTGATTGATTCAGTTTCTCTTCAGGTAGTTCCAAAACCTATCCCACCTGTTTACAACCACTGCTTTCTTGTAGAAGTAAGTAACTCTCTTAGTATCGAGTAGTAAGTTAGTGCTTACATCGCTTAGATTTGAATAGCTACTGTAAATAGTTATTTGCCTTTTTTGCCGACGGGACTAAGGTCAAATAAATGTTTAGTAAGGCAACTATGCTCTGATGTTGCACGTAAAAGGTAATTGGATGGTAAAAGTATTGCTGTATCTGTGTAATTATTATCTTTGGCGGCAATTTCATTCTAGAACAGCTTAAGTCGATGTGGGCTTAAATTTATTGTTTAAACCTTAATAAAGCTTGTGGCCATGATAACATTTCCCCTTATTTCTTGAGACTAGGTAACGAAGTTTTGGCACCAATACTATCGCAACTTCTTGTTCACGTTTTTGACCTAGGATATTTTCCTCAAATCTTTAAAACCGCCAAAGTCGTACCAGTATTTAAGACTGGCAGCAAGGATCTAGTCAATAATTATCGCCCAATTTCTCTCCTTCCTCACCTTTCAAAAGTTCTTGAAAAACTTATTAAATCACGATTTTTGAAATTTCTCGATAAGCATAACGTTTTATATAATTATCAGTACGGCTTTAGAAATAAGCATTCTGTTGTTCACTCTTTACTAGATGTCACTAGCCTCAGTTATGATTCAATCCAAAACAAAAATTACACGGCATTACTTTTAATGGACTTCCGGAAAGCTTTTGACACTGTGTCACATAAAATCCTTTTGAATAAACTTTATCATTATGGTATACGTGGCCCCGCCCATAAGTTAATGGAAAGTTACCTTTCAGAAAGAAAACAATATGTTATTATTAAAAATTCTTCTTCCTCAACTCGATCCATTAACATAGGTGTTCCTCAAGGCTCCATCCTTGGCCCACTACTATATCTCATCTACGTGAATGACATTACTAATGCTACCTCTTGTAATCCGCGACTTTTTGCTGATGACACTTGTTTAGTCTTTAATAACTCTTCCTTATCAATTCTCGAACTCAACTGTAATATAGAGCTAAAAAATCTTAAAAACTGGTGCGATGCGAATAAACTACAAATAAATCCACAAAAGTCTGCTGTTATAGTTATTCCTCCTAAATTAAATTCCCCTTCTGTCAATATCCAACTAATGTATAACAATTCTTTGATACCATGTAATAACTCATTTAAATACCTTGGCGTAATATTAGATAGCAAGCTAAATTTCAAATCTCACATTGATATAACTGCATCCAAGATCTCAAGAGCTGTTGGCATTTTAAGTAAACTTCGTTATATTTTCCCAATGTCTTCCCTAGTTCTTTTATATTATGCTCTAGTTCATCCTCACTTATTATTTGGCCTTCCTGTATGGGGTAGTACTTTCACAACTTCCTTAAACAAACTTCAAACCTTGCAAAATAAAGCCATTCGAATAATCACAAATTCGGATATCCGAACTCCAATCACTCCCAAATACTATGAACTCGGTATTTTGAAACTCTCTGATTTATATACCTACGAAATAGCTAAACTCATGCACCAACATTCCAGACACACCCTTCCCCTTCCCCTCTCATCTCTTTTCAATAAAACCTCCACTATCCATAGTCGTCATACACGAACAAATGCTCTAAATAACCTTTATCCGCCAAAATATTCAACCAATCGATGCCAAAATTCATTTCGTTACCAAGGAACGAAAATTTGGAATTCTATATCTGTCGAATTAAGAAATCAATCTTTTTCTAAATTTAAAAATAATTTCAAATACAGCCTTTTGAAGAGGTACTTCTGAACACTCAACAATATTGATAATACCCTACTCTATTATGCAAATCTTTAATATTGTTTTTTTTAGCTAAGTTTGCTTTTGTGTTTTTTTTTTTTTTTTTTTTTTTTGTGTATTTCTCTAATCTGTCTTTGGTCCAAAGGGTGGCTGCTTGACTCGAAGACCTTAGTCGGTCCTTTCGCAGTCTCCTTGCGATTAATTCTAGTAATAAAATGATACTATCTAGAACTAAAAAATTTTTTTGTTTTTTTCTGCATGTTATTGACTTGTGTGTCTTTTTTGCTATTGCTAGTATACTGTTTTTTTCGCTAAATAAATTAACTGACTGACTGACTGACTGACTGACTGTTCTTGCCACTCAAAACGTAATGTTTTAACTATTGGGAGAAAAACCATGGCTTGTTCCGCAAAAAAATTGCAATTGCGCTTGGTCCTAGATTGTACTTGCGTAAAATCACCGTGTTCTTTTCGTTTGTTTGATTTTTTCACAAGAATTTGGTTTGACTTATTGACTTTGCTAGGTCATAATGTTATGGAAATTTTTCAAGTCGAAGAAGCGAAACCAAGTTGCTGTGTAATATTTTACTCCTATGTCACGCAAATGTTTGTCATCTATTAAAAAAAATCAATTAAGATCTTTCAAAACCAGGGGTTTCAATTTGTAAAGTTACCTGTATCAGCTCCTCTATCTATGAATGTTTCTTTTCATGGCATTATCTTGGCAGAAAACAAGCAAACATTTATACTGTTTCCAAGCCTTTTTTAAAACTAATTATGAATTATTGTAGGTTGTTGTAAAGGTAAGAAGATGTTTGCTTGTTTTGTGGACTAAATTTGGATCTAAATAAATATTTTTGAAATTGTAGGGTAATTTTGAAAGCATGGATACTGTCACTGCTTGGCTGGAGTGTTTTTGCAATCAGAGTGAATTCACGCTGCAATGCCACAGTGAACATAAATTGTACCTGGCCAAATTTGCTGGAACCGTTGGTAAGTTTGTGGCTGGTGGTAGTATTTCTGGTATTGCAATATACGGGTTTTATACTTCTTTGTATTCATCTTAACTTATCCTTGTAATAGAATATCAAGAGCTGCTGAGCTTTGCGAAACGAACACCTCTTCCATCAATTAAGCCAAAGGTATTTTTAAGTTTTAATATTAATTTACAGATTCAGATTGTTAATAAAAAATTCAAAAAGTGCATGTTAGGACTAAGAAACTAGTCAAATAAGTTCCCTATAATTACCGCTAAGCTCAGTTGATAAGACATTGATATCGCAGCAGTAGTCTGTGGTTCCCGGGTCGTTCATATCGGACACAGCGTAGTGAATGGCTCACCACTGCTGCGACGTTTCATCAGAGCTTGGTTGCGCTAAGCCACGTGGATGAGCTCTTACTCGTGACGTGCTTCTGCGTAATAACGTAGTACGATAAAGATTCTGGTGATAATTTAGCATCAAATCTATCCGCTAAAAGATACCAATGGATAACATAACACTATGACAATGCGTTAAAATTGTACAAATTTTGTGCATAAAGTAGGTATATTGTAATGAAAAGACATAGAAGGACGCAGTTAGTGTAATAATATGACCAGTTTTTGATTATTTTCATCTGACAATCAGCTACCAGTTGTTGCATTTAGCCTTCTCATTTAAGTAAAATCATGCGTTCTACCTTTGAATAAGACCAGGTGGGCGTAACGAAGTCTGGTCTGCTTTTAAATGTGCCAATTCAATAGTCTTAGTTTTCTTGTATGGTCTTTGTCGTTTTACTTTTTAACGGTGTCTCACCCTTAGCTCCACCAAAATGTATCAAATAAAGTTCATTGTTTTCAGATTCGTGAATTAACGGAACCTGACTGCGTCATGGTCAAAGGTTTGACTTCTGACGTTAGTGATGACCTCATTAAATTGACGTTTATGAACAAAAGAAAGTCCAATGGTGGGACTGTGACTTCCATCCAGCGCAAACCAGGCTCTTCAAGCGCAGTCGTCTATTTTGCGAATTGGCAAGGTTCGTACTGTACTGGTATTTGTAATCATCTCTTTGCCACAGTATTTGTTGCGAAATGACATTGCCAGGAAGATTTTTTAAAGCATCTTTCATATAGTGAGAGGGTCTGTGCTTCAATTCCCGGGCCGGTCAGTCGGACGCAATGTCGTCAGCGGCTCGCCATCGCTGCTGTGTTTCTTTATAGCTTTGTTGCCCAGACGCATAACCTCGGAAGATCACACCAATCGTTACACGCTTCGGCGTCATGCCGCCAGTGATATGAAGATTTATTTGATTTATATTTTGTTGATACCGGAACCTCAGTGTTTCATCACTAAACCCGTCATCTTCTTGTTAAAACCCCACACTACCTCAAAGTCTCCAATCCTTTTCTTTTTATATTTAGACGCTGTAAACGTCGTAGAGAAGGGAGAAAACGAGCAGTTGATGGTTGGAAGTTGCTCTGTTCAAGTGACCTTGTGGTTTAACCACGTGACTAGAGTACCTGACAGAAGAAATGTAAACAACAGAAAACAACAAAATAACAAGAACCAATCTGCGAGACCCAGCACGAGATCGACAGGTTTCCACTTTGAATTTTAATTGTAGACGCTAAGTTGAAAGCGATCTTATCTTGACACTGTAAATTTGGGTGCCTATTTTCGACTCTGTTGACACTTCGTAGAATTTTGCCAGGTGGTTCATTGGTATTTTAAACGGTTAAATTGGCCTATGCAATTGATGTTTGTACTTAATCGCAGAACAATCTACATCGAACATCAAAACATTTGAAAAAGACGTTGACTGCGATTATGACGTCATTGAATTTATCCAAAACACCTCCATGCACAAAGATAACTTAGCCAAGGAATTCAGCAATCTTGCGACAGTGCGGTTTCCACAGAAGGGTGCCGGAAAAGCTAATACAAAAGGACTTTCCATTGCTGCTAAGTTTGACGCGAATACCCATCGAGTTAGGGTTCGCTTCCATCCAAGTCTAAAAGTAAGATTTTTGAATTTGTAGATCATCATCACAGCTCGTTGTAAATTAGACTTATTTTCATAATGAATGGTTTACATGAAGTTTTTTAACGCTAACTATGGGGAGGAGCCGTATGTTAACTCAAATTTGTATAACGATTTTCTGTTTATTTAAGTAAATCGTCATTTTAAACAAACGTTCAAAGAGAAATAAATAAATATAAATATACAAACTTTTTGGTTTATTTATTAAAAAGTCTCTTTAAACAAATGTTCAAAAATAAATATGCAAAAACAAATATACCAAAAAATTCGTAATTTTGATAAACAGTCTTTGCAATGATCTACGTATTGCTCATTAAATGCTCACTGTAAAATGAACACTCAAAAATTTTTGACCATTTATTTCAAGTCCATAAAATCATTTATGATGAATGCTGATTGGAGAAAATAACTATGGGCAATTCTTTTCTCCAATCAGCGTTCGCCATAGTTGATTTTATGGACGTGAAATAAATAGTCAAAATTTTGGGTGTGTTTATTTTTGACAATTTCTTTTTTGAGTGTTTATTTTAAGGTGAGTATGTATATGTTAAATGGGCAATAGGCCTACGTAGACCATTGTATAGACCAGGGATGTTCAACCTTTATATTTAATGGGCCGCATTGCAAACTAAAATATGTAACTGGGCCGCAAAACCACCAGAATACCTCAATGCAATAGAAAAGTTACGTGGATCGCAGTCCGCAGCGTTTTTAGCTTGAAGAACACCTCGTTGATTTTCCAGAAAACGAAAGATTTCTAATGTAATCAGAAGCTCACCCAGATTTTGATAAAGGGATGGGGACGCAACTGGGGGCTTGGAGGCGCAGCCCTCAGCGTACCAAAGAATTTTTTGCGATTTTCACGCAAAAAACACATATTTTCGCACACTTTCTTATGGAAAGAAACGTATACCGGTACCTGCAAGCGAGTGCGGTCACTATAGCTAATACGGAATACAAAAATAAATCAACAGCCGATGCTCGATATCCGAGAGCAGAAGTTTGACTAAAATAAATGAAAGGAGGCTGCAACCATTATTATTTCGAGTAATTGCAAACTAAAAGTTAGATTTTAGCAGCTTATTACAAATTTCTTGAACGCCAGAGCCAATGGGGAGGGGGCATGACACGGTGCCCCCCCTGCGTGAGTCTATGGTTGTAGTCCAACAATTGACACTTGACGGCCTAATGCTCAGCGTCAACTTTTTGAAAATCGACGGCGCATCGGCTAGCGTCAACGAAGAATTGAAGACGTCGATTGGAACCGTCAAGTTAGCGGCGTCGACGCACACCACTACTATTAACTACGAGTATTTCAAGAATGTTAGTTCAGTTTTAGCAAGATGGTTTTCACTCAAAGCCACGTCTAAAACATTAAAATAATTTTGATGAGCAAACGGTGCGTTTCAGGAGATATCAAAATATTTGCAAGATGATAACATGTCTTATAATTAAAATTTCTACAAACGTGTTCTCTATGAAAGATATTATGTGACACACCATACAGTTCCAACAGCGGTCGAAAGATTTTTCGAAGTAATTCAGGCCCAAACAGTGCATTAAATATCGTAAAAAGTGCAGGGTTTCAAGTTGTAGCAAATTTAGTCATCTTTATAGAAAGCATTTCCGAACATGAGCTGGCTATTATTATCAAAAAGTTATTAGGTTAACCAATGAATTAAAATTGTTTATGGTAATTTTATCTATTTATTAAATATAAAGTTTCTTGGTTAAACTACATAAAGGCTCTTGCGCTCACTACATGACAAATTCGCTTAAAAGATTTTTTCACTGAATCCATAGTGGGCCGCATCCAAACATCAAGTGGGTTGCAGGTTGGACATCCCTGATATAACCTATTTAATTAACAGGCTGTCTCATTTTTTTCATGTTTTTTCATTTTCATTTTTTTTTTAACCATTTGTCATTTTTTTTCATTTTTGTGCGGGCGTGATGACTTTTTTTTTGTTCTTCACTTGATTTGGGGTAGAAAATTGAATATTTCCGGATTTATTTTTCATTTTTTTCAGCAAATATGTCATTTTTTTCAGCGAATTGCCATAATTTTTTTGTTGATTGCTATCTGGACAGTCTGAAGTGATAAACAAACTTATTTCTGTAGTTATTTTTATTTGTATATTTTTGAACACTTGTTTATTTAATACAGAAACACAAATGGCTATTTAATAAAGAAACAAAAAAGTTTGTATATTTGTTTTTGTTTATTTATTTTTGAACATTTTTTCAAAATGGCTATTCGTTTAAATAAACAGAAAATTGTTTCACAAATTTGAGTTTGACAAGCGGCTTTCCATGCTGAACATAATTTCTGAACGTACGTAATAGTGCGTTCAAAACATTAAAGACGTTTGCAATGGGTTAAGATGTAATCGGATATCCAAATTTCAAACTTATTGGTATGGCGGAAGAGGTATATCAATTCGAGCAAGTCGAATACCTGTGGGACTACGGTGTAAAATACAAATGTCTTGAACAACGGCCGAAGGAGAGTGACAAGACTGCATTATTTATAGAAATCTGACCCTGCAAGATTTAACCAAGTAACTTTCGAAGATGATTGCATGAGAACATTGCAAGGTTTCTTGGCTAAGTTTGACTCTCAAAAGCAAGCGTACAATAGCGCTAATCTATTGGCTCTACGCAATTCAAATCTTTGGAAAGATTCTGCCGATGTCATCAAAGTTGAAGTGCGTGAAGGTGAAGCTGTTCAAGTGTTTGCAAGGTAAGATAAATCTACGCAACGCTAGCCAGCAGTCACCTGTCTAGTATCTAATCTAAAAGAAATACAAATCTTCATTGTGCTTGCAGTATTACTCCGAGACGTGTAACGAGTGACGGGGCTCATCTCGTGGTTTAGCGCCTAGGCAACTCAGCTCCGAAGAAACATTCAAGCGGTAGCGAGCTGTGTCCAATTTAACCGGTCGGCCCGGGAATCGAACCTTCCGCACCGATGGCGATGTCTTGAACCACTACGCTAGCCTGTATGATAAGTCACTCACTTAGGCCTAAGTGATGTCGCTATGGTTAAACAAGCGCTGCTATCTCTGATGTTTTTAGACAGTCTTGAGAGGCTATAAATCTTATGGCATTATGCACCTGATGAGTCCGGAAGGACGAGAAAGGTGATTACGGGTAACCTTTTTTCTTGCATTACGCGAAGCTGAACTTGCAGTTCTCAATCGTCGTGCTGCTTATCATAATTGATATGAAATGTTGATTACTTCGTGATTCTGTAGGTGGGATTTCTCATCTTTGGGTAGCGTCAAAATAACTGGTTTGAGTTCAGAAGTCCCTCAAGTGATGAGATGGCTGACAAAGAAGTGTGACGTCACCGAAGAAAAAGTTACGTTTTTGCCTCAGAATTTCCAGTAAGTGGCTCGAAATGCATTTTTCAAAAGTCTCCCTTTGAATTATTGCAATTTTTTTAATCCATTCGTGCAGAATTTTAACGGAGTTGGAAATTTTTAAAGTGTTGTGTGAAAAGTTTGCGGACGAAGATGTTGAAATAACTTGCGATAAACCATCACAAAGCTTAATATTGAAAGGATCGTCGTTTGCGGTAAAACAAGCAAAACAAGAAGCGAGTAAACAAATCAAGGTAAATTGTATTCATCTTGTATGTAACAGCGCTTGTTAATGTGAATGAGTAGTGCACTAGTTCAAGGGTGCTTTATTTGGGGGCCATAGAGCCCCAGGGGCGATGTTTTGAGTGGCACTTGGCAGTGTGAAGGTGAAGGTAGACATGCATAATAATTATTTAATTTTGGCCGTTACATTATGGTGCATAGGTATCATAAGACTAAATTATAGCCCAGTGCCTCCAAAAGGTTAAGAATTTCTGCGCTGGTAACGTGAAACTGAACATTTTGTTTGGAAAAGTTGATTATATGTGCCTAACCTTGGCTTCAACCTGAATCTAGTATTAGAGACGCTGTTTGTTTTGAAGTATAAGGGTTTTGCCCGAAAGGCACCAAATTACCTTCTTTTTCCAGAGTAGTTACTTTCGCAGTTCAATAAAGAAAGATTTTCTGTTGCATGTTTTGGCCGTAAAATACGACTATGCTTTGGATTGAATTGTTGCACCAACCTTGCGCGACTGCCCGCGTTACGTCTTTCTATGACTCTCGTTGTACGATTATCACAGAGCGCTGGTGTTTCACGGCTGGATTTTCTTGATCAGCACCAGATAAATTTTCTGAAGGATGCCTGCGATCCTCATTCATCCATAACTAAAGAAGTGCTCAGAGGCATGAAGCGTCAGTTCAAATGTGGTGATGTGGAAGTAAAAGGTATGTTGTGTCTAAAGTCATCTGGTTTGAATCTTGACCGTTAGGAAAGACTTTTCGTTTTGCACAATTCCCGATGCGTCTGAGAAATTATCATCATCAAAGCTAATGGGCTCTCGCGTACTTTCACATCGAATTTCGCCCTCATGGAAAAAAGTTTGGTCACTACAGCCTTAGTTGTTATGCATTTGCTGAGCTTCTATAAAGCACCCCCATAGGCGAAAAGGGCTCAGTGGAGCATTAGGACAAGGTCATAGTATTAAGTATGGCGCTCTCGTGAAGACAGTTAGTATTGATGGACTTTTTTCATGTTTAGCTTTTCTCCGACTTCAACCGTATTTCGCGTTGGTTTATTCCGATGAATCTGATCTTAAATTCGCCAAGCAGTTTCTCTCCCAATATATTTGCTGCAGAGAGATAATCGTTGAAAAAAATTTCGATCAAATAACAAGAACTCCACAGTGGAAAAAACTGGAACAAAATATCAATCAAACCAATTTAGGAAAAGTTCGTCTTCTAATAAACGTAAGCCGCTTTCTCCGAATCGTTTAATTTTCCGTTCAATGCATAGTGTAGATATAACTTAATACTTCTGTGATTATTTTGATTTTTGCCTTAGCATCTACCAGTGTGCAGAAATTTTCTGAGGAGACGCGTTTTCTAGCGCTAGTATCTTTCAACGTGTTTTGGGAAAAACTTAAGGAGGTCGCGCGCAAAGGCGCTCCTCCTGCGTATGCATCTGCTCCTACCATTGTTTGTAATGTATGGGGTAGGGTTTTCAGTTTTAATTACTGATGCAAACAATTGCTTATTTTGGACTAAAACAATCAATTGCCATTTTATAACAAGCAATTAATTGGTAAACCATGACGTCATTTTTCACAAAAATTGATGGCTCACGTATAATGCAGTTGTAGAATCCTGGATATGTCACATAGTTTTGTTACGTTAAACAGTTGGTTGGTGGTACAGAACTTGAAGATTGCCAGAAGCAGAGGTTTCACATTTCCCGAAGCTTTTCGTCTGACACTTGTCAAGGGAATCGTCAGAATAAAGAGTGTAGAGCTGAGACCGCTTATAAAAGCGCGAAGAAAAAAGAGAAAAGGTTTCTGATTGGACGAAAAGTGTCGACCAATCAAAAACAGAAGCGCTAGTGAGAGATTTTCAGCGCGTAGACAAACTCCTTTTTGTCTAGGAGTATGTGACATATCCAGGATTCGGGAAATATGAAACCTCTGCTTTTGTTACGTTGTGGCAATTTGCTGTAGGTTGAGCAACTAACATCAAACGCTGTAGGCTAAAGCTGTTATATTATTGTGAAGCGTTTGGAAATAAAATTTCCGGGCACATATTTTTAAAATGCTACTGAGTTGGGCCAGTTATGCGTCTAACACCAAGTGTTATCATCACTGACGATCGGTGATGGAAATCAAGGGAATCATTGATTACCTGAGCAACATGCTTTCAAAAACCTGGAATGTTAGTTCATTCTTTTGAATTTAAAAGCCCATCAATTTATTTTTTGATTTAAATTTGCATGCTTTGATGCCAACTTTTATCACCGTTGCGTAAGCGAATCTAGCGCGTGTATCAACTGTGCCACCACCAGTGGTTATCATACTTGTCACACTTCAATGATTCTGAAGGAATTTTTCTTATGCCGGTATTAGAAGCATTGAGTTGTGTCCCTTGCAACATTTTCACCTAACTTACCATGACTGCACCTCGCAAAACTCCAGCATTCAGTTAACTGCCATTGGTTTTAGCCAAGTTGCTGCAAATCTGACACTACGATTGCTCTGTGGATGGGTCGTACGCATGGCGCTTTTAACAACAGGCCTTGACGTCGCGCAAGCGGCGGCTGTTTGTGGAGGCTGACTGCAAAAACGCGATGTTTGAGCATCACCATCCTTTTTCTTTTTTTATAAATGTTTTTTTTAATCAGCTTCACTCAGAATGCAATTTGGCATGTTTCAGGACTAATGTACGGAATTTAAATCCTTATTGTTATTGTCAATACAATGCTATCAAAATTTTTTTGAAAAGAAAAGAATTTAAATGACATTTTTCAGAAAGCGGTGGAATTCCAGACGTACTTGATTTGTACCAGAATGAAAAGGCACATTGTTAGGAAGGTTGCAACTATCAACGACCAAAATGTATAGATAAAATAATAGTTAAAATTCAAAACACCATATTAGCTTAACTGCGTTATGAAGCTGCAAGATGAGAATCCCACCACAACTGCATTAATTAAAAACAATACTTCGAGCAATATTACCACGTAGTGTCACACCAAATAACATTTCCCACCAGTATGCTAAATAGTAACAGGTAAAAAGACAAAACATTTATTCTGAACGATGCAAAACATATGAATTGCATGCATAGCTAGAAAAACAAAGCAAGCATACCAGTTGCACGCACACGTGAATAAATAGATGGTACAAACCGAAATTAAGCAGTGTAGAAATGTCGCTAACAAAATAGTACAGTGATAGTTGTCGAAACACAGAATCTAAAAGTCACAACAGACACAATTATGCGTTGCGATCATATTACACAGTAACATACCAATATTATTACAGCTCTCTGACAGCTTGTTTCGCCATTGACACAGTTAATAACACTTACAATACTTTGGTAAGGACAAGGTATTTTTACAACAATCTAATGTGAAATTTCTGCAAGAAGGCTTATCAACAGTAAAATCATGAAAAAACTAATAAACTTACTACAAAAATCACAGTTGTTACCGGTATATCTTATCAAAATTACCTTAAACAACATATATACAGTGTGACAGCTTGTATCCACTTATTCTTCTTCGCTTCATCACTTGGCAAACGGTACACTGGTATCTTCTCACAGCTACTTGTGGCTGGGCATTTTTTACTATCATAATTTGTTTAGCACGCATATACGCAACATTTTCTTGGCATTCTATTGCATTTGGATTATAGTGCTCCACATACCTGGAACTAACCTATGTGTAACACCCAAGCTAGTCTACTATAAAAAATGCAATTTAATTGAAGGGCAGTACTTATTATGCTGTAGATACATTACCCACCATGGGGTATGTCTAGTATCGGCCCCCATGCTTTTTCTGTGTTTGCGCACTGCTAACAGCGGGTGACGTCTAGAATCGGCCCCCGATTCGGTTAGGGTCAGGCAATACGCTGGGTTAAGTTTCGCAAACCAAAAAAGCGTGGGGGGCAATAATAGACATTACCACCAGCAGCTGAACTTTTAGCTAATTCAATTCTAGACGAAGTAATTATCTAAACTTCGATTTGAAATTAGAAATGTCAGGCAGGACTACCGCACAAAAATTTTGTGCACCGGTACTTGTTTATTCAAACTCCAACTACGATACCGGCACCCGAAGTTGCCAAAATCGTTATAAAATTCCACTGTAATTTGTTTTTAGTTGATATTTATTCTCCTATCACGAGAAAGCGATCATAGCGCTATACGAGCTCGCTTAGGAGTTGCCAGCCATCTGTCTACCACACCAAAATGGGGGAATCCCGCTAAGCGATTTTCCCAACGGCACAGCAAGTAAACTTATCGGCTTGTTCTTCGCACTGTCCCTTTAATGCTGAACGTCAAGTCAAGCAGGGAAGCGGTGAATACCAATGTTAAAGTCATTGGTTTGACCCGACTCGGAATCAAACCCGAGTCTACAGCTCAAGAGGCGGACGCTCTTACCACTCGGCCATCTGAGCTGTTCGGACTGGCTAGTCATTTAATTTGAACCACGTAGATTACGCTAAGTGCTAAAAGTAGATAAATATTTTTGATTTTTTTAATATTGCTGTTCCTTCTCATGATATTCTAAATCTGTTTCTATCAGACACCCGGCACACGCCGGCGGAAAACTTTGGAACTGTCTTTTGCTGATGTGCTTAACAAAACTATTTTTAATTTGCCAACTTAGATTTTTTTTTTTTAGATTAATTTGCCAACCAGCACGGCTTTTGACCGAGCTGAAAAAAGTTTTTTTTTACGCGCTACTATGATCCTGACGAACTTGGTAACTACTTCTTATACGTAGTTTAAGTTAACCACAATACTGTTTACCAGCTCACTGCGCCCTTGCCTGTCCTTTACTTCCTTGTGTCGAAGTACTGACCAATGACCATTGACTTACCAAGTACTGATGCAATTAAATGCGTGCCGTGTGCAAAAACCGCCAAAATGCAAAACTACGATCAGCCTCCACAAACACTGCCGACTTGCGCGATGGCAAGGCGTACGTGATATGCGTTTTGCTAGCGAAATATTTGCGTGGCTTGCTTATGCTGCTTAGTTGGAAGAAAAGTAGGAATAGAAAATGAAATAAACAATACCAAAAAAAAATATGTATATATAAATGCATTATTTTAATTTGCATTGTTCTGTATAATCCCGGCATAATTTGAAATTTTAAAGGTGCAATTAATTGCCTAAATTTAGCAATTAATAATAAATTGTAATTGCCGTAAGCAACTTTTGAAGCAATTAATAATTACAATTAATTGTTCCGACTAATTGTATAAAACCCTAGTGTAAGGTGACTGAAATGTCGACGCAAAAGTTCATTGTTTGTATATTGTGGTTTCATGTGTTTTTACAAATGATTGTTTTGCAAACAATTACCAACAAACAACCACTAGGAATGGGCCAGCTGGTCAGGCCCATCTCTCAATAAACGATAACGTTGTTTTTTTTTTAATTAATCCAGAGAACTGATTCTAAATTGATTTTGGTTGGAATGAAGTCGTTAGTTGATGATGCTTACGGGGAGATTGCAGCTCACATTCGTGACAATATAGTTGAAGCGAGAAAAGTGAAAGTTGATCGTTCGTTTGGCTTGTTTTTGAAAACTTTTCCTGAAGAATTGCAGGCGAGTGTACATTTGGCCCGCTTGGAGTGGGAAGTAAGAGATGATGGAAATGAAATCTTTTTGAAAGGGAAATGTCTGCTTGTTGCGAAAGGTAAAGGGTTGAAATGATATTTTGGTGAACATCGCTTTATGCAGATTTTTGTGTATATTTGACCTAATTGGCGACCATTAAACTTGCTAACAAACTTCCAACCTTCTTATGGACGTTTTACAGCAGTATGCAAATCGATAATTTCAATAATTTGGCTTCACTTTTTAGAAAATCTTTGTGTTATCCAGAGAGTGGCTGCTGTACTCAATGATTTGGCGCTGATTTCGTGGCCACCTTGTTACGGTCTTAGTTTTTTGGTAGTAAAATTATCAGTGTATCTTAACAAAACGAACAGCTTGGAGGCATTTTTATGCTAATTTTCTTGAATTTCGTAGTTAGGTCCGTTTTTAGGAGGTAGCTTGTCTTTTCGCGAGATGATTGGTTATGAAAAGCACTCTTTGGAATGGAGACCCTCGGGAAGAGGGGGTCGGCAAATTTTCCTCACTGAACACTTTTCAAAAAAAAAAGTGGCATCAACACATTGAAATGACGTTTTCTTACTTCGTAATACAAACACAAGTTTAACTTTATTCGAATAAGTAACGTCGCTAGATAAGTAGAAAGTTGTGAACTTTTTTAGAAATGACGTCATCGTGACGTCAATGGACCAGAAATTTGGGGTAGGGACTTCAGACTATGCTGAGTTTCGCCACATGCGTGAAAATATATATATCATTATTCATTAGGATGTCGGTAGACACATTTTTGACCAGACTAGATAGTAAAGTGAAAAGTACTGTTTCAGCTGTAGCGTGGATAGATAAAGAAAAAAATGGAATTGAAAGCAGAGAACACTCTGTTAACAAACCGGGAATGTGCCAGTATTTCCAAAACTCGAATGGAAAGGAGTTTCTAAACACGACCAAGACTGTTTGCAAATGCTTAATTTTTGATGAAAACGTTTGGAATTCGTCAAATGAAGCCGTTTCTTTTGGTCCCAGAAAAGTATTAGTGAGTAAAAAATGGATGGTGATGTTTCATTGTTAAATCAAATCTTCATTATACTCACGGTATTACGCTGAAGCTTGTAACGAATGGCAGTAGACAACGTAGCTCCGAAGAAGCATCTGAGCAGCGGCGAGACGTTGGCGACACTGCCCGATTTGACCGTTCCGGGAATCGAACCCCCGACCTCCTGCTCCGGTTGTGATGTCTTGAGCCACTGCGCCAACTACCTGTTTGTTTCGTTGTTGAGAACTCAATTCTGTAACGTCATGGAAATTTTTACCCTTCATTTTAAAAGTTTTTCTGATTCTAAGCAATTTTTGAACTTCTAGGTATGCTCTTAAATGAAAGCTTTATAGCAAGTAACTAGTACAGACATTCTTAACCTTTTCTGTCTCGTTTACCCCTTGCCGAAAGAAAAACGTATAATTCACCCCCAGTGTACCACTACTGCTTTTTCAATACTGAAAATTAAAGTTTTTTTCAGTCTTTAAATCAGAAAATTTACCCCCTCGGTAAGTAAAATTTACCCCCGGTTAAGAACCCCTGAACTAGAACATCAGCTATTTCTTTTCTTCAACAGTTGAAGTTATGTGTGTATTAGTAAAAAGTTTATCCTAATTTCAAGGGAAAGAGATCAATGCGATATAACAAGCTCTCTAAGGAGTTGCTGGCCACTTGTCGATCATTCTTGAGATAGGGCAATCCCGCTCAGTGCCTTTAGTCTTTTCTAACGGCACAGCGAGTAAACTTGCCTTCCATACTGTCCCTTAATGCTGCGCGTCAGGCAGGCAAGCTGTGAATACCAATTTTACAATCATTGATTTGACTCGATTTGGAATGAAACTCGAGTCTACCGCTTCAGAGTCGGACGTTCTTACCACTGTGCCATGTGAATAGTTGATAAACAATCTGACAAATTGTAAGATTCATGATAGGACTTTTTTTGCTCTGTAGACGGTGTTTTTTCAATACAACAAGAGATGAAATTAGTTTTCTTCAAATTCTTGAACATAATTTATCAAATTAGAAACACACATTTCAAAGAAAGTGTCCACCGATATGATATTTCTGACGTCTGAAACCATAGAAGCGTTTGCGTGTTGGATGGTATATCTTAAACAGATGTGTGGGTTTTACTAGGGAACATCCGGACAAACGCTGTTATGCGGCACAATTCCACAAACAAATGTTAAAATCCACGTCATTCGGCATGACATCACTGAGCAACGCTGTGACGCAATCGTCAATACATCGAATGAGGACTTGGAGTTGAGGAATGCCGGAGTGTCGGGGGCAATTTTAAACAAAGGTTCGCTATTGATCGAATCCTTAAGGTTGTTTGGCTGATCAAGGTCAAGCATCCTGAAGGATGAGTGTACCTTTACCTGAGTGCGGCTGATGAGGGCTATTAGCCCGAAACAGCGGTCCCGCTCTACGGTATATATATTGCTAAAGGTTTGCTATGTTTTTAATATCGAACATTTATGTAGCTGTAAGTAGACCAGTGTTTTTTTTGAAAAATATGTGGTGACCAAAATAGACTTATTGTAGTACCCAGCATGAAAAAGGCTATTTTTGTAGTTTTTTTACAGAGTGTTTTCATTACAGAGTGTTACAAACAGTATCGGTAGATTTGCATCATTGTTTATTTGAAATCAAACTTGACACTTCTCTCACTGATTGTGTTATTTGCGATTACGTAGGAGGAGAATTTGTCGCTGGCTATTCATTAACTCTATTTCAACAATGTTGTTATTCTGTCGTTGCCAGACTTGTGACCTTTTAGAAGCAAATAGAACAAATAGAATTCGTAGCTCTTTCGACTTTGGGTTTTTCTTCACCTGATCAAATCAATTTTCTCTACCAAAGTTACAGCACTTTTGAATTTTTCCTAACCAAATTTGGGTTTTTCCTTCCCAGAGCATTGCGGCTGATTTTTTTTTGTCCTAAACTAAAAAGTTTCTGCATTAAAGTCAATATTTTGTTCTTAAGGCTGAAGCCTGTTGCTAGTTGCAAAAGCCTTTGGTTTCACTGCGATTTTGAGAGCAAATATATATAGTTTAGGAACAGTACTTATTATGTTTCGTGTTAGGTGGAAGATCCATTCAAATGAAAATGAACTGTGAAAAATTCAACCTTAGTAATGGGAAGTTGGCGGTAGGCTGCGCTGTTTCTACAACAGCTGGAAGTCTTCCTTGTAAAAAAATAATTCATGTCGTGGGACCAACGTAAGTAATGAGATGGACGCTGTCACTCTCTTTTGCAAACTGCTTTTTGCATTTTTTACAAGTTTCTTATCGAGGTATTGAGATAAGTGCTAGATTATTGCCGCTGCCTGTGTTGACATGTAGCTCATGGTTTTTTTTTTGTCTGTTTCTGAAAGACCGATTACGCTTTCCGATGTCGATTTTGGCTGCATTAATAATAGAGCGCAGCTCACACCCGCTGGGTCTCTTTGAAATGATTTTACCACTTTTCTTTTTGACTAGTTCCGAAGAAGCATCGCAGCTGTAGCGGGCCATTGGCAACACTGTTTGAATTGATCGGTCAGGGAGATAAAGCCCAGATCTATCGATATCAATACGGGAGGTTTGGGCTTCAATTTCCGTGATGATTAAATCGAACACTGCGGTGCTGTAGACGGTTCACCAGTCGCCACCGCTGCGATGTTTCTTCGCAACTATGTTGTCAAGGCGTTAAACCGCGAATTTGGGCCCCGCCACTGATTGCTCGCTTCGGCCTACTACCGTGAGTGTAATGAAGATTTGATTTTGATTTCTTAAGAATTTGTGAAATAGCTCGACGATGCGAACCGGCATATTAAAATCAATCAGCAATAACTAGTTAGCTTTTACGTTGAAATAATCTGCTAAGGCTTGCGTTTGAGTATTGTCGCAGCTGTAGTAACTTTTGCTGATAACGGCAGAGGTCTAGGTCGTGCAAAAGTTGCTTTAGGTTTTTTGGATGTAGGTTTAAAACCCGAACAAAGCATTGCATTGTTGTTTCTTTAGGAAAATTATCTCAATTTTGCTGTCATATAATGATATTTACAAAAAATCAATTACGACCAAAATTTTGTTCCAGTTGGTCTCCAACCAATCGTGATCAAGCCCGATCCCAATTGAGGCAGTGTATATTTTCGTGTTTGAGTGAATGCGACAACTTTGGTTTGCAATCAGTTGCAATTCCCGCGATAAGCTGCGGAGTTTTTGGTGGAAAAGCAGGAGATTGTGTGCAGATTATTGTGAGATCTATCAAAAAATACTTTGAGCAACAGCAATCCTCCGTCCAAGAGGTATCTGTATTTTTGGTGATAAATCGTTGTCAAATTTGAGAGCTGTGGATTCTGTTTCAAACGAGAAATTTCTTTTTTGGTGTAGGAGCTAAACGGGGACAATGGGACATGGTCTTTTTGTTGTTATTTGTAAGATTTTGCGTGTGCAACTTAATAATTTTTTGTGCTGCATATAACTGTGCTTTAGCAGTTCCTAAAAGTATTTATGCATTTTTGCACTGCCGAGGTGCAGTTGCTGCTCTGAAGTTAGTGCTTTTATTAAACGCAACTTTTTTCAGATTTTCTTGATTGAAAAGGACAATGAGAATGTTCTGAACGAATTTGTTTGTGAAGTTTGTGACTTGGCTGGTTTGAATGTCCCTTCACATATAAAGCAAAAGGTATAAGCGTCATAAATAACTATTGGTAAGCACCTTAGCTGAAATAACCAGGTGTCGGGCAGCGGAACCGCCATGTTGTGCATATGTCTTGCAGTATCGATTGCTACAAATCGTCAATGTGGTTTGTGCATCGGGTTTGGTTCAGGATAGAAGAGAGTTTATGACCGGGATGTTGGTTATTTAGCTCACGTTGAAGATATTGCGTTTACAACATGTATTTCATGGTAGTTTAGAGGTAGGTTGATCTCATCGAGGCTCTCCTAGAACTCCCAAATTGAGGAGTCGCCATCGAAGTTAATAAGAAATTTTTATTCAGGGCAGTTTACAGCTTTAAATCTAACCATTTTGGAATAAAAAATTTCGATTAATTATTTTGATCGTGACGGTTAGATCTTATAAAATTCACAAGCCAGTTGGTACTGTGATGAAAGAGATCGCAATTGGCGCGGGAGGTCGTTGGTTCGATTCCCGGGCCAGTCAAATCGGATACTGTCGGCTCGCTGATCGGATAAAGTGATAAATAACTTTTTAAGTGATAATTATAGGGATAAAGGGATAAAGTCAAATCGGATAAGTGGCGGAGACGAGCCTCGCCACTTGTCGCTTTCTTCGGCGTAACATCGCGATGATGAAGATTTCATTGTTTTGTTTTTAGACTTCTAAAATTGCTCAAGTACTTTTTGCATCTGATGCTTCCGATTTTTATCCAACGCCGTCCCGGCCGCTTGCAGTGTCGCTTATCACAGGGAACATAGCTGACGTGAAGGTAAGTTGGAGGAATTGTTGATAGTGACGATTTTTCGTAGCGATTTTATTCGTTCATGATTTAAACTCTTAGAGTACAGCAACTTGAACATTAACAGAGAACTAACCTTATAATACAGTGTCACTGTCATATGCGGCATTTACACGGCGTAGAAAATTTGTATACAGCTTTGCATACTATAGTATACATACTTGCATTTATGTTTTGTCTACACTATGTTGTTTTGTTTTGTTGTTTCCTGTTATGCTGAACACAAAGTTATGTATTGCATGCGTAGCGTAATATGGTCTTGTTTCCTACATTTTCTTAACATATTTTTGATGCGCTTTTGGTGTTTAGGCTGACGTCATAGTCACGTCTTGTGCTCCTGAGAATTTCCACTCATGTTCTGGCTCTGCAACATCCAAAGCTCTTCTTGCTAAAGCAGGTCCAAATCTACAGGTCAGTAAATTGTAGCTGGATAAAACTTAAGTGCCGAAATTGCTTTTTGTTGGAGTTATTATGTTGGTAAGGATAACAAAATTATGAACCTATTGCTTATTGCATAGTTACCTTGCGTCTAACAGTAGATAAGCTGACGGATTTTGAACGTGCTGTTGAGCTTGTCATTTTAATAGTTTGCTTAAAAGTAACGGTGTCGCGTGTTTTGGAAGTATAGCTTTAAAGATACGTAAAGAGTTACTAAGGTTATTTTCAAATTCTATTAAATTTAAAATTGAACAGCAGTTTAGCGCAGTGAGCTAACGCTCTGTGAGTTAGCAGCCACCCAGTTGCCAACTGAGATCGGGTCCAGCCGTGAATCGAGCTCGTCACGCTGGATGTGTAATTTGCGTTCAGTAGTCGTAGGCAGTGTCGGGTTGGACTCTAGCCATTTCTTTTCTTGTTACCTGGGATTGGATGTCGTGAAAAAATAGGCAAGTGATGGTAAGTTAACTGAAATTAAGGAAAGTTTGACAGTTTCTGGAATTGACTTTTGGAGCGCTAACAAGCGAAGGTTTATCTTGCTTGTCCCACTGGTGAAACAAGTTTGGCTTTTCTGCAACAAGCGCTATGGTTGCTAAAGCTTTTAGTACAGTAAGCCTTATGATGCGGTAACATCGGTCTCGCATGAGCTTACAACTTCTTTCCAATTTATTGTTATTGAAATCAAATTATTCTTTTTTGTAAACAATGGCGAAGTTGATTAAATAGATATCATTAATGTTTTTGTTTTTTCGCCAATCTTGTGTTTTCCATTTCAGAGTTGATTTATTTGATGTAGTGCGTTTGTGATTTTTAAATTCCTTTGCATATATGCATAAATGAAAAGCAAAAGTTGATTTCATTTTTGATACGCATTTTTATAGATTTGCACTGAAAGGAGTAGTAAAGACTTAAAATAGAAAAGCTAGATTGAGCTTTGTTAGGGAAAATAAAAATAAGAAATGTTGCATTAGTTGGCCTGAACACTCGATTTTTATACAACTGACTCGGACTCGAAAATCTTTCGTTCAGTGGACTTGGACTCGGACTTGGCACTGCTGGACTCGGATTTGGACTTGGACTCTCGTCAAAAACACATTTACCCAACACTGCTGCTAGGTGATGTCGCTGACACTGCTATCGAAGTGGTTAGCAAAATGATTTTATTTTTCTAATTATAAGTATATTGCTTCTGTTATTTATGCACATGTTACTTGTTAAATTTCAGAATGCTTGCCAGCAAAAATCATCTAGTGTTCATCTACAAGCAGGAGATGTCATGCAGACTCCTGGCTACAACCTCAGCTGTAAAGAGGTTGGTGATAGCAGTGCCTAGAAATTTGCATTAACCTTATTTTATCGAGTACAGTGTTGGCTACTTGATCGAATTGTTATCTGTCGAGAATGCAGTGTCCACGTCTTAGCTATTTGGTGGCACAGATACAAATCAAGCTGCGATGGCAAGTAATGGCAGGAGTGGATTAATTTTGACGAAACTAGAAGCATTCTTGCTGAAAATAACTTCGGTTACAAGATCTGGGCTTGAATGTAACTGATTTTCGTTACAGTTACGACTATCCATTAGGACCATTTTTAACGACTTTGGCATTAGCAGTTTCCCTGCTTCTTATGATGGGTACTCTTAGCTATTGCCAGTCGTTAAATACTAATTTTATATACCTTAGTCTGTTTCAACACCTGAGATCATTGTTTTTTACGCAATTTTTTGGTAGGTTTTCCACATGTTATTAAAAGATTACCATGGGTCTAACGAAGAAGAAGATCTTGTTGAAGCAATTCAAGTCTGTCTGCTTACTGCTGATAGCTGTGGCTACACAGAAATTGCTTTTCCAGCAGTGGGTACAGGAGGAATGAAATATCCTCCTGAAATGCTAGCAATGTGGTTTAAGCATCAGTTTGATGACTTCCGTGGAAACAGTTTGCAAAAAGCCACCGTTGTGTTATTTCCATCGGATGCGAGTACCATCACGGTAAGTTTATGGCTAATTTAAGCTTTTCCCATATTTTTGCAATTTAAGGACAATGTTTCAGATTTTTCACATAAAAAATGTCTTAGGTCCGCTGCTAAAAAGATTTGTGGTTGCTTAAAATTTATTATTTTTTTGAGCTAGAAATTGTGCTGGTAGCTAGAAATCTTTCGGAGGACTTGGTACCATTTAATCATTTTACATTTAGTTAGAGATGCGAACGTCCCGGTTAATATTCTGGCTTTGTACTCGTTTAATTTTAGGTAAGAACTGCCTTTGCAACATGTGCTATGTGGTTGTACTGATTGTACTCTGTATGTAATCGCTTGATCGTGCTTTCTCCGCTTACTTCGTACGAAAAAGTGTTTTGGTAAAAGTAAGGTTGCCAAATCTTTGTGTCATAATTTCGGAATGTTTTTGTAGCAAAAATAGGATTTTAACGGAGATAGATTGTTTCTAGGCTTTTTCTCAAATTTTTGATTCCAATTCGATTTCTGGCGGCTTAACGCCGAGAAACGTTATTCGCACTCCGCCACAAAAGTTTGCGGCGGAAAGTTACTCTATGGACGCTCAACTGCCATCGAGAATGCTTCAAATACTTCAAAAAAGAAATAGGTAAGAACACACCGTCTGAGAACATAACAACATAAATAACTAGATATTTTATTATCCTTTTACGCTCCAAACAACCGAAGCACATTTATGTTGTTATTATTAAACGGTAATGTGATTAGCTCAAAACAAAATAAGACAGTTACCAGAATAGCGTAGAGCGCGAGAAAAAGTGAGCAGCATACCGCCACAAGTCAAAACAAAATTTTAAAAATCAGACGGAGACTAAAGCTTTGGTAATAAATTAGATAACGGAGGTTATTTTCAAATGAATATATGTCCCAATGAATCGTCTCCAGCCGTGAATCAACCCGTCTGTTGTCAAGCCCGTCTCCAGCCGTGGATCTGTTGCATGCGAACGATATGGCGAGGCCATGTTGTTGACATAGACCAGTAGAAAACATGCAATCTGTAAAATATTTCGCACTACTTTACTTTTCTAGATGTTATTCTTCCTATTGTCATAAGTAAACTCTTGAATCGTTAAGTGGTCAAAAAATATTTTCAGAATATAAAATTTGTGAGAATTTCCAAGCATTGTGCGCAAAGACACGAACTGGTTTGTACTTTCTTGTTTTGACAGGGTTCCAAAATCTTATGGTGTTGTTCATTCGTCACGCCAACCCAACAAGTCAACCAGTGTTACATATGCAGTGAAACAAGGCAATATTTTATCCAGCAATTGTGACGCTATGATATGTCCCACTTCAAACCAACAGTACGATTTATCCGGTGAGTTGGATGTTATACTTGAAAAATTGTGCTGTTTGTGTCGCCCACTTCAAGTTTTGCGGATTAGGTTTCGATTGCAAATGATAACTTTACACTTAAAACCTAGTTTGCATTACTACGCTGTGATACATCAACTTTGTGTTACAGTAGGTAGTTTTTAATCTTTTCATATTCCGCTCTCTCACCATCTATTATACTCTACAATACATCATACTCATCACAGTATGAAATGTTTTCAATTTTCGAGCAACAGTGATGAAGCGTTGGGAAGCGTAATTAGTTTGAAGAAGTAATCAGCCCCCAATCGCTGTGAGGTTTGCATTGCGTTTTATCCAAAAGATGATAAAAGTTGCATACCCTGTTTTCTTGTTCAGTGTATAATGCACATTTTTGTAGCCCGAAACCATGTGCTTTTCGTTCCAAAATCAAACTATTTTGCAATTTCATAATTTGAAAGTTTTTATGGCATCAAAACTGAATTTGACCAAAATATCCTACGGTGAATATACCGCGAGAAATGGATCAGGCTAAATTTGATGTGATTATGAACAGGTGCTCAATTAATGGATCAGGCTAAATTTGATGTGATTATGAACAGGTGCTCAATTATCTCAGATGTTGCTTCAGAAATCTGGTCAACAAATTGATGTCCAACGACCAATTCACCAGAGTTCTATATATCGGGTGACCAACGGTGGAAACCTAAATTTCCGCTTTTTAATATTCGTACCTTCGCCGCATAATTCCGCAAATTTAACTCATGTTTTGCAAACTGTGTTATCTTTTGCGGATAAAACCTTGCAGGTTAAATCTTTGGCTCTTCCAGCGATTTCAACTGGTAAGTTTGAAATTTTGAATAAATTTTTTTGACTAACAGCAGCTCCACACTTCTAGAACGTCAACAAAAAATCAAAATCGCATCTTCATTATACTGGCGGTATTACGCCTAAGCGTGTAACAAGTGCGGAGCCCATCTCCGCGACTTAGCGCCTGGGCGACGCGACTTCGCTGAAACATCGCAGCGGTTGCGAGCCGTTGGCGACACTGTGTCCAATTTGACCAACGCGAGATTCGAACCCCAGACCTCGCACACTTATAGCAGTGGCTAAACAGCTGTTCCATGCTTGTCAAACGTCATTACTTTAGAATTTGTTCTAAAGATTGCTGAGGGCTACATTAAAAATGTCCGTTTTGTCGAGAGTTTGGACTTCTCTTGCTGAAAGATTACATTTAATTGGTATTTGAGTTGGTTTTAAAGTGTTATTGAAACCTAAACATGTCAGTAGTGCAATGATACATACCTGGTTTAGTGTAAAGTTCTTACTGAGTTAATTTTTACAAAATTGCGAAGCACGAACTTCGTATTTTCAATAAAAAATTATTTTCAGGAAACGGTAAAGCAAAGGTAATTTGAGAATTATTTAATTGTTACATTTATAATGTAACCTTGCTTTAAACGACTTCTACAACGGTTCAGGTAACGCTGGCTTGAAAAGCGCGGATGTGGCTCGAGCAATGGCAACGGCGTTTCAAAGTTTTGAAGCCAGCAAGCCTCAATATCTTCAGCACGTTGAAGTTGTCATTTACGAAGCGAAAAAGTTACAACACTTTCAGAGCGCCATTCCTACTTCCTCCGCAGCCGGTTTCCAAGCTCCTCAACCCTCAAACCAGCGTGCAACCGCAAGCAAACCAGTCATCAGACCAAGACGTTCAGTATCAAGCAAACCATCCAACATCATTCCAATGCAAAGTGGAACAGAGTCCAATCTTGGCGTCACTTTTATTCTCTGTTCGAAAAATCCACAGAATATTGACAAGGTGGGCTACTGGGCTACGTTCTGTTAAATCTTATGAGTATTAGGGAAAAATTATCTACGCAGACGAGAACCAGTAGTACGCGAAAAATTACAATATTTTTTAGTCGTTTCGATTTCTGTTTTATTCATTGTCAATCATATACAAATATGATTGATGGTGGACAAATAATTTTTATGAAAAGCTTTGTGATGCAGCTACGTACTGTGACTATTTTCAAAAAAGTGCTAGGCTTTATGAAAGTAAAATGAGACCGTTAACCGTCGAATTTTTTTTTTTTTTTTTTTGTTAAACGCTGAAAAAAATCTATTTTCCTCCGATATTTTTCCAACATTTATGATAATCGCTGTTTAAGACTGTTTCTGTTTTTTGTAAAATTAAGCAGTGTTTACCTACAAAATCATCATAAACAGTTCTTTTATTTATTTATTGATGATGAACTTGTATTATAGGCAGAAAAACGAATCCAAAAAGAAGTTGATGAAAGGAGTTTAACAAAATCGGTCAGCAGTGAAGTGATATCTCGACTTTCTCCTGATGAGGAGGAAGAGATCATGAGGTTGGAACAGAAGCACAACGTGGTGATCCGGAGACATCCTCGGTTAGTCTAACATTGCATTCAAATTTTTATTATACTCGAGGTATTACGTCAAAGCGTGTTACAAGTGGCGAGCCCCATCTAGCGGCTTGGCACCTGGGTAACTCAGCATCGAGCTCCGAAGAAACGTCGCGACGGTGACGTTGTCGACACTGTGTCTGATTTGACTGGCCTGGGAATCAAACCCTTAGACCTCCGCACTGTAGTGATGCCGTTGTTGCTACCCTAAGCAATCGGTTCGCGTTTGTAAGTGGTAGAAGATGAGTTAGATAGCAAACTGCGTCTACAACCTCCAACTACTAAGCTACTCTTATTACAGCTGTTGAATGCTAGCGTTGTTCACACTACAACGGATTGAACATAAAACTTAGCAAATGCGGCTAAGTTTTTGTAGCAGCTGCAGGTAGTAAACAGCGATTGACCCGTTTTTGTTTTAAGGCTGAGACCGCATACGATTACTTATTTTGAGTGGTGTCTGATTTTGAATTTTTAATGCACTTGGTTTGAAAACGCTCTGCTCATTGTTGAGTGATATTAACTGTTATTTTTCTTTTTAATGCGATTGCTTGTGTTTAAGTCGTATTTTTTTTTCGTTTGCTGTGAAATATTTGAGTAAGTTTAAACTTTTTTAGGATATACGAAGAATTGGTTGTGTCCGGTTTGAAGGATGACGTGTACAAAGCATGTGATTCTGCTAATGACATCATACGTGAATACAAGGAAGCGTTAACATGTGCAGAGTATGTGATATGGAAATACAAGGACGCCAACTGCTCTGATGCAGATGAGTTTGGAATTCGCGATAGCTTGAAATTGGAAACATCGTACAAAGTGATTTGATTACTTTGTTTTTAAGATCTTATTATGTTCTTATAGCCGCTAGTTTTTTTGGTAAAAATTTATTGTTTTTGATTTTGGTGTGCAAATTGCTTTGATCTGTGAAGCCCTTTTAATGTTTTTGTATTTAGTTGCACGTTGAGAAAGCGATCAAAGCGCTACAACGAGCTCACTTGGAAGTTGCCGGCCATCTGTCTATTATTTTAAGATGGGGGAATCCCGCTAAGTACCTTTCTCAACGGACAGCAAGTAAACTTGCACACTGTTCTCCACACTGTCCCTTTAATGTGACCTGACTCGTAATCAATCCTGGACCTATGTAGCTCCAGACGCGGACGCTCTTACCAGTCTGCCATCTGAGTTTGTAAAATAAGCAAATACATATCCTAATTATCCTATCCTTGCTATGTTTCGGTAAATTGTAATGGAGTGAAACCTTTAAAAATACGATTTACTGTGAATAAAAATGGCAAATGTACTATTCCCTAATTTATCTAATAGACTGTAAGCTTGAGTTATTGGCTAGTTCTGAGAATATATTGTTACAAGTGCACTATTAGAACTTTATGTTTTAGAAAAATGAAAAGGGGCAGTTGCAACTAAAGGTGTCCATTGAAGGAGTGAAAGAATATATTTCCATTGATTTTAGTGCCATGATTTTGTCCTCCAATCGACATACCGTGCTGCAGTTGGAAAGAAAACTGCAAGCAAGTGCATCCGCTGGAGATGGTATGTTTATTGTTTATATAGATGCGTTTTTTCACGTCTTAAATGATTTTGACGTGTGACTAAGGTAGCTGTACTGCTGTAGTCTTGTTGTCATCCCCTCGCAAGCTTCCAGTATTCTCGTATGTGTCTTCCAAATTTTCTCGCTGTTCCATTTTTGAACTGTGCAATTTGCCAAACTGTAACTGACCAGACCAACTTGCAGATTTAAGCGGTATTTCCTTACTGCATTGTGCGATTGTCGTTTTGATGATATTCTAGTCAGGCAGAGGGTTGTTTCATAGAGATAGTTCCTTATCTTGATATCAACAAACATTTTAAAAGTGGCTTGAGGTACAAGCCATTTAAAGTAGTGCATCTCCTGCAGTAATTAAGATGGGTATGGCGATCATTTTCGTGGTAACAATTTTTTTGTTTGCTGCGATACCTAACTTCCCATGCACGTTGTAGATTTATCCTCATATCTGTACTCTTTGCCTCGCTGCCGGTGCGGGAGGTCTGGGGTTCAATTTCCATGCCGGTCAAATCGGGCACAGTGTCGCCAACGGCTCGTCACCTCTGCACTGTTTCATCGGAGCTCTGTAGCCTAGGCGCTAAGTCGCGTAGCTGGGCCCCGCCACTCGTCACTTGCTTTGGCGTAATACGGCGAGTATAATGAAGATTTGATTTGATATTTTTTGCAGGCTCTTCATCTGATTTGCCATCGCATTGGACAGATATGGGAGGAATGCAATTGCAGCTGGTTGCTTTGCAGCAGAATTCTCCGGAATATAATCAAGTGCTCAAGAAATTCACAAGCACCGGTGCTTCTCTTGGTGCTGGATTGAAAGTATGATAAGATTTTAGTTTTAATGTCAATCACGCTTACTTGTCCTACACCGCACTCGTACTTGAGCATTTTATCGGCACTGCAAAAACTATGTGGCTAAGTTACAATGAAAGTTATGTTTTGATTTCAATTTTTTAGGGATACAAATTTCAGAATAAAGTTTCCCACAAAAAAAGTTTATTTTTCTGTAACGCAGAAACTTAACAAGATAAAGCGGTGAAAGTTTCATCCTACACAAACCGTCTGTTCCAGATTTGTTAGCCATCAAAATCGTCATGATCCATTTTGCGTTGCTGATGTTACTGAAACATAAGAATGATCACATTTTTGACGTTGCTGCTTAAATAACACTGGTCAACACGATTTTTCTTGCATGGAGTTTTTAAACGGATTTGGGGTAATCTGAGGTCGCTGAATCCGAATCTGGCATTATTTTTTGCCTATCACATCACGTTTTTGGGATATGAAAGCAACATTAAAAAAAAAAAACGTTTTTTCCAAAACCTTGAACAATTTACGCTGCGTTCATGCACCCATAAATGGGATGAGGATTGCAATAGGAGGAACCTATTTCCTTAAGAGAGCATTTCTTAAACTCTTACTGCGCTCGCATCCTTTTTGAGGATTTTTGGACAAAGTACACAAACACTAAATTAAGTGAAATACTTTAAAAAAACTCGACCTGAAACATTAAGTTTATCACAGGTGAAGACAACACGGAAATGTGATTTTTCTTCCTCTAGCGTATTTTCATAAAATAGAATTCCCAGTTTTCAACTTAGAGCACACAAACAGCATTTGAAATGGTTACATTATTACTTTAAAACGATTTGCAGTATGGTATAGATCCTATGAAAACCTTCGCGCAAAGAAGCAATCACGTTAAAACGTTATGAATTTTCGTTTTTTTGCTCATCTCTCTTATGAACTGCATGTACCTTTCATCAAAATCCAGCAGTAATCTGCCATCATTTTGCAGTTCCATCAACCGTGGTAATGTTCCTCCATCACTTTGATGTCCTGATGGAAACGCTCACTCTGGTCCTTGTTTTCGTCGCCAAGGTTATTGAGAAACTTGCATTGGCGGCTATGCAAATAGTGCAATTCAATGCTCATTCTACTGCGTAGTTCTTACAGATTGAGAAGAAGCTCTTCCACTATCTCTCTATAATTGTCAGCTTTCTTATCGCCAAGGAAGTTATGAATCACATCAGCAAATGCATTCCAAGCTCGAGCCTCAACGGTGGTCATTGCAGTCACAAAGTGGTGGTACTTTGGCATCTTTCCGATCTGAGGCCCATCAAATAACCCTTGCTTTTTTCTTTTCATAGCTTAGGCCAGGAAAGGTCGAGCTTACGCAGCCAAAACAGTCTCCGTAACGACCAAGTGCTTTGACAAACTGCTTCATTAGTCCAAGTTTGATACGCAATGGTGATAGTACACATAATGTTTTTCCGATAAACCATAGGGTTTTTATATTTTTTTCTAAAGGTTTCATAGTATGTCTTGAAGGCCATTGTTTTCTTACCCAATGCACTTCGCATGCTCCACTATCCCAGTAGACCAATGGCATGCAGTAAAAAAAAAACGGGGATATTTAGTGTGACCTCCTTGTTGTTCCAATAGAAAATTCATCTTTTTCAAATCCACACAGACTAGTCACTGATGATCGCAGTATTTCAGTCTTTCAAGCACAACCTTGATATTTGAGAAGTTCTCTTCTAGAACAACAGAGTGCCCTATAGGGATAGATCCATGCTTGTTCCCGGTGTGTAGTAACACACACTTTAGATTTCTATTCGAGCTATCGATGAAAAGTCTCCAATCGCTTGAATGATATGCAAGCAAGCCCACAGCAAGAAAAAGCCCTGCAACATCTTTGCAGTCAAAAAGCTGGCCATCATAGTGGAAATACTCCTTCAATTTCTCCTCTCTGTTGCGATAAAATGAAACGCTTGCGCCGGTTTTGAAAAGATGTTTCTCCTGCAGTCTGGAATCCAGTAGTTCAGCAGATTGCTTAGTAAGACATCAACGTTTTTACTTCTTATCCTGTAACTGTAGAGTGTCGAGAAACTCAACTTGTCTGCACTGACTATGCTGTTCAGTGTTCACCCTACTTATGTAGCTTTAGTGAAAGAGGGGAGTACTCTCTTCGGAAGCGTCTAACAGTTATAGGTTTTTCTGCCGAAAGGATGTTTTAATTTTCAAAACAAAAGCATCAGTCTTGCTTGTTTCACAGCACTGTAACTAACAGATATTACCACTCTTTGTTTACATTTCGTTAACGTGCTTAAAAAATGAGCACTGGAAACAATTTTTGCTCAAGATTATGAGGCGTGAAACTAGTGAGTGAGTGAACAACTTTTGTGTAGTTTACCAATACGGAACATGCAGATTGCAAAAAAACGTGATGTGATGCAGTGACTCCGAGTTCAGATTCGGACTTGGCACTCCCAAATTACCCTAAATCAGTTATCAGTTTCCAAAGTCCATGCAAGAAATTTTTTTTCTTTTGTTGTCCTTTGTAATATGCTCATTGCTCAACGTACTACCCAGGTAGAAATATTAAAAATGGTCGAAATTATTAAAAAATGAGCAAATGAAATGAATTGCAATACCAACTCTTTGTAGCTCTTTAAGTTCTTACATGCAGGATTAAATCAAAAATACATAATTCAAAATGCTAAGCGTTAGGGTGTTCAATTTTTCACTATTTTCGAAATCAAAAAAGCTTGGGTCTGCCTATTATGGAATTTCGGCCACTGATGCTAAATATGTAATTTACTCTTCCTTATGATGTCATTTTGAGGTGGCACCTCGCGTTTGAAACTCCGGCTGGGCGTAAAATGAGGGATTTTATCTAACTTGAAAATGCTTGGTGCTAGAAAGTCAATATGGTATCAAATTGTGCAGAAAGGTCGATTTCCTACACCTTCCCAATTTTTACCGTATCTTTATCAGAAATTACATAAAATTGAAAAAACTGAAAATTGACGTATTTTGATGCAATATAATGTTGCTAAAGCGTGTTATGCCTGGCGCATTTGTGTTTTTTGTATATTATTGGTCGCTGGGGTGACTTGACAGAAATTCGAACCCATTCTTCTCACTTTAACTCGTACTCGTTTCCTCATGGCAACTATCTTGTGTTTTAGATTGAACGAATTCAGAACACGGCTCTGTACAAGCAGTTTCTGGCGCAGAAGCATAAAGTCGAAGCAAGAATGCAACAAAGAAATGTTCGTAATCCGGTCACGCGTGAATTATTTCACGGAACCAATGCTGACGTGTGCGATAACATTTACAAAGATGGATTCGACCGAAGTCATTGCGGAAAAAATGGTATTTTGAATAAACTCAGCTTATCGCATTATTGCGGTTTGTTTCCTGTGTGTTATGAAGATGGTTATAGGAAAAGAAAGTCATTATTTCCTCATTGAATTACCGAACATATTAGTAAAAGTAATTGAAGGTTGCGTAGAATGCACTGACAAATACGATGTACCATTTGCTTCAGTCGATGTAATTCGTATAACTTTGTATATTTACAAAACTGCTGACAGTAAACACTGTTTCGACGTTTCAGGTCTCGTCAGTGCAGTTGGTGTGACCGACATTTTCTCAAGGCGATATATGCTTAAGAAGGATTTTTACCTTGAGGTTTGTTTGTAACTATACCGTTTGTGGGTTCTTGTAACTGATATAGTTGCAAACCACAAGCAAAAATTTTTTCTCCGGCATATATTGCCTTGAGTAAATGTCAGTCACATCAACTGCACTGATAAGACCTGTAAGGTCGAAACAGTGTTCACTCTCTGCAGTCATGTATGCGTACTTGAGCTTTGCATTCATACTTGTATATTATAGGAACCTCTTGTGGAAAAGGTGTTTATTTCGCCACTACGGCTGCTTATTCCCAAGGATACAGCTCACAAGGCAAAAATGGAAAAAAACATATGTTCTTAGCTGAAGTCATTACCGGTGAATTTTGCCAAGGAAATTCGTCATATAATGTACCACCGGTTAATCCTGACTTGGGCACCGAGCGATACGACAGCGTTGTGAACAATACAGGATCACCAAGTATGTTTGTTGTATTTAAGGACGCAAGCGTTTATCCGTCTTATATTCTTACTTTTTGATTGAGAGTGGAAATGTTCTCGCCAGAGTTTGTTTTTCACCAATAATTTCACGCGAGGCGTTTAAAAGAGTTATTGTTATCTGATGACGCATATTTTGAAGAATTGAGGTGTAGGTCCCTAGGCTTAGCATTAACTCCAAAATGTCATTTGTATACAAGTTGCGACAAGATTTGACCATATTTTGATGATGTGTGTTGCCGCGTTACTGTGAAAATTCTTCGTTAGTTTTGCGTCTGGGAACAAGTTTTACATTTAAACTTTTTTTTAATTCGCCCTGTAAGTTGTGCTTATAGTTTATTTGTAATGAATGACTTTCATGTTTTACAAATTTATTTTATTGATCTGCGCTAATTTAAATTTCCATTTTCTTTCTTTTTTTGATCTTCTGACATAACTTTGCTGTGCATGATGTAATTGCATCTTCATAAAACACAGTTTTGGGTTGTTGGCCTTACTAGAAATACGTTTTATTGCTTACTAACATGCCATCCACTTCAATGCAATGTGGCAAAAAATTAATCTCTCGAATTATTGAATCAGCAAATAGGCCTATACTAAGCAATTGCATTTGCTTTCATCAACTACTAAAAAGGCATTCTTACTGTTGTGTTGGCTGTTGGTGGACCGTTGATACGCCGACAAGCCAAACGGGATGGCGGTGATTAGCGGGTTTTTTTGTCGCGGTAAATGTTTTTTGATCTTAATGTTTTAATTCGTTCATGGAGCGCGTGAAAAATAAGTTTTAAATCAAGTCTTTTCTTCTTAGATAGTGCTATTGTGTATTTAGTTTATTTTTTGTAGTGTTTTTATTTTTGGTGTAGCCTAATTCGAAATTGTCAGTTCATTGTTTTGTTAAATTTGTGAGAGAAAATATGACAAATTGTGGTGCGCATTCAACGATCAGCGAAAAGTCGATATTAAATTGCAGGCACTGGCAATGTTGTTTATTGACTCTTCTCATGCCTTTTCCTGCATTTGTGGAAGTCGAAAGTACACATAATTTGCTTTGTCAGTTATGTTGGTCGCGCACGGTGCAACGGGGCCTTGTTCATCCAACTGTTATTGATCGACTCATTTTAGTGTGGCCTATTGATGCATTTGTTTATGGCGAGTTTAACTCTACCATTATTCACTGTTGCATTCCACTTTTTTAAATTTCAAGTTCTTGATTTTTGTATTGTCGCTTGTTATTGATAATTCGCGTATTATTTTCATATACATGCCGAAATAAACGATTTATCGCTAAAATTTGTTTGTGGAGAAGAACTACCAAAAATTGGAATTATTTAACAATTGATGACAGGAGAGCATGTGCAAATACGAAGGAGTTTTTTCGGCGTTGGAACACAGAAATAGACTCGTAAGTGAACCGTCATCGCTGCTGCGTTTTGACAGTTGGCACTTTTGTAACATTATTGTGCTGTGTTTTGTTTTGGTGACAAGTAGGACCAGCACCTTTTTTAAAGTTTATAACAATAACATGCTTCAGTGCTTCGTGCGATTGAAGAAATGAATTGTGCAATGTCTGTTTCAGTTGCATATTTATCCTCCTATCACGAGAAAGCGATCAATGCGCTATACGAGCTCGCCTAGGAGTTGCCGGCCATCTGTCTACCACACCAAGATGGGAGAATTCCGCCAAGTGCCTTTCCCAACGGCACAACAAGTAAACTTGCCGGCTTGTTCTCCACACTGTCCCATTAATGCTGAGCGTCAAGCAGGGAAGCTGTGAATAGCAATTTTAAAGTCATTGGTTTGACCCGACTCGGAATCAAACCCGAGACTACAGCTCAAGAGACAGACGCTCCATACCACTCGGCCATCTGAGCTGTTTCGACTAAACCATATCAGAGATTAGCGAACTGTGATATTCTAGACGGCGTAGTCGATCTCATCATAGTTTTAAATAAAAATCTCATTCCGAATAATTTGGCTGCAGCAGTGAAGCCAGCGATGGCGGAAGCATTTCTAAAGTGGGGGGGCCCAAAATTAATGACCAGATTTTTTCACCTACAACCAGGGTTGGCAGTGGCGTAGCAAGAAATTTTGAAAGGGGGAGCATAGTTTCCACATTTTTTTCACCTTTTTTTTGGCGGAACTAATTTGAAGCTGATTAAGAAACAAGAAAAGCTGTAGGGGGGTCCGGGGGACATGCTCCCCGGAAAATTTTTGAAAATTTACCTGCTGTAATGGCTATTTTAGTGCTTTTTGAATAATTTTCAGGCAAATTACGTTCAAATTGTTTTACTCTAATTCTGATTGCTTCGCCAAATAATTATGATACGTTTTGTTCGCACATTTTTAATTATGCGTGCCTAAGGCGTAAGGCTTACAGCTATTGAGCAGGTTCGAAATTATAGAAAATTGTATGCATCAAAAACATTTTTGAAAATGGCTGGTGGGAGAATACATATCCCTCATCCCACCTCTTTGGATTCGTCACTGGCCATAAGCTACAGAAACCATCAAATAAATCTGGCATGTTTCAGTCACTTGGCATCATCAGTAGTGTTCTTGTTAACTAAAAGGCAGAGTCAAAAAGGTAGGGGGCATGGCACAATAGCCCCGCTTCTAAATACGTCTCTGAGGGCCGGATTTAGACAGTGAGAGAGCCTAGGCTATTGGATCACACTGATTGGAAGAGCAAAAAAAGGTCTTCACGTCCTCAGATGTCCTGTTTTCTCTGAAAATATCGGCATAGCGAAGAGCAAAAAAAAGGTATACACATCCTCAGATGTTCTGTTTTCCACTGAAAGTATCATGAAGAGAAAAAAAAGATCTTCATTGTTCTTGATGAGGCCCCCCATTTTCTCCGAGGCCCTAGGTTTCAGCCTGCTTAGCCTATATATAAATCCGGCCCTATGCCTACAATCCATATTTAGCGTGTCCACAAATGACATGTCCAATTTATGTGGGCTTCGGAATTACGGTTCTTGCCACTAGTTTTTGTTCCCCCCACCCCACAAACAAAATTTTCAAAGAAGACACTCTGATTTTAAGTTCTTTCCTGAGTTTCAATTTCGATGGTAGGCCCACGCCTATTAAGTTTCAAATACATTCATGCAGAGGCAATATTGTAGAAATAAACGCGTAAATTAAGGCCTCTCCTGAAAAAAAGTGGGGGGGGCCAGGGCCCCTCCGGCCCCCCCCGGTTCCGCCACCTATGAGTGAAGCCTACTGTGCGAGTCTTCAATTGGACTTCGTTAGAAATACTACGCAAGAAATAAACGCTTTCGTAGTGGCTTGACATCATTATATTTCATATGAAGCAATTTGTGTATACAGTTGCATTAGTCTTTTCCATCAGAGGTGACGGCTCGCAGGAAAAATGTTTTTGTATTAGCCCAAGGGTGGGCAAACTATAGCCCGCGGGCACTTCCAGAAACATACACTTTACAGAAACATTTGCTCTTTAATGGATTTTGTAGTGAAAAAAAGAACATTTGCTGGCGTTAATGACCTTTCTCTTTTATTTTTTGCTCTTCACCTGATTTTGAGAGGAAAATAGGACATCTGTGGTCATGATGACTTATTTTACTTTGCTCTTCCAATCATTGCGACCCTCGGCTTCAAAATTTTTTACAAGGCGGCCCTTCGTGCGAAAAGTTTGCTCACCCCTGTGTTAGCCTAATAAATGCAAAGCTCAGTCCGGGCTTGGTCAAATTGCGGCTCAGTCTAGCTGGAATACGTAGTGCCTGAAAAAATTCGAATCACCAACTCGGGTAATTCCCAGTTTAGCAATGCAAACTCTTCGGACAAGTTGACAACACAAACTGCTTAGATTTTCAGAGCGCTGCGATTCATTGCATGACTGGAGCTGCAGAATGACTTTTTTTTTCGCACAATTGGTCAAAACAGTGAGTAGCCTGCATTGTACTGGTACACCGGGCTACATGATAACTTCTGAAAAGTTCTTACAAAGCAAAAAATATTTAGTTTTACGCTGCTGGGTAGACATAGGACAATAGCCTACATCTGAAAATTAATTATTAACTTTGAATAATAAGTTATTATTTAAAATGAGTTAGGCGTCCCAATCATCTATTATTGAACTGCCTCTTCTGAAGTTTATTTTATGCAAGAGTTAGTTCGTCTTATTCTGCCGTTTTTTCTCAAAAGGTAACAACTACAATTGTTATACAATAAATATGGGACGAAAATAGCTTAAGGAGGAAAAATAAAGCCGCTGTAAATCTCAAAACTGGACGTTTCGACAACATAAATTCAGCTGTCATCATCAGCAGTGTATACAAGGCAGTACAAAACTGTAAGAACTAGAATTTACAATTCTAACTACAAGTAATAGCATAACCCAGGCAACGGGTCAAAATAAGTAGTATAATTATAACGTCATAAACCAAAAGCTAATTAAAAGACTGACGGAGTTAAATTAACAATTAAATAAGTAAAGAGGGGCGGATTTGGAGTCAACGTTAAGCAATGGCTCATATTTTTGAATAACGTTGACTCCAAATCCGCCCCTCTTTACTTATTTAATTGTTAATTTAACTCCGTCAGTCTTTTAATTAGCTTTTGATTTATGACGTTATAATTATACTACTTATTTTGACCCGTTGCCTGGGTTATGCTATTACTTGTAGTTAAAATTGTAAATACTAGTTCTTACAGTTTTGTACTGCCTTGTATACACTGCTGATGATGACAGCTGAATTTATGTCGTCGAAACGTCCAGTTTTGAGATCTACAGCGGCTTTATTTTTCCTCCTTATACAATTGTTATGTTTTTGAAATAATCGAGGTTTTGTGTTTTTTACAATTACGCAAAATCCTGATTGTCAATTTTTTTTATGATGTTATAAGAAACCATGATAAATCTCTTTTGTGATTTTATGATATCACAAAAAGACATGATAATTACAATGGTAGTTACCAGCAAAAAATTTTTTCGCAAAACCATAGCGAAAAATTTTTTTGCGTGTAGTTATTACCTCTTAATAATTACGAAAGTAAATAAATTAGGAGTTTGATTTTTACACAGATGATGAAACCTCAATTTTTGAGTCGAAAACTGTAAAAAAAACATTTTTGAAAAATTTGTAGTTCTTTTGAGAAAAAACGGCAGTATTTAGTGAGAAGGTTTGGGGAAACAGTGGTAAATCATGAGGTTGCAAGTTTTAAAAGCAAAGTTTAACCAACTTATTTGAGGAAGTGTCGCAGATTTATCGGTATGACATATCTATATTCCTTCAGCCCAGGATTACCGTCAGTTTTCTAGGTTTAGCAATTGCTCTAGGCCTAGTTTTTTTTTTTTTTTTTTCTTTTTACTGCTGAGTCTGCCAAGCTGACATAATCGTGATTCTTCTCATCCAAAAATAAAATCGTAAAAAGGAAGACTGAGTGAACGTTGCACCCATAATCTTTCTACCTTCTTAAAAAACAAAAAATGGCACACATGTCAATTAGATGCTATATGTAATGCTTTTGTTAAGTAAGTTACGTAACTGTAGCGCATATATTAAGGCGACTCAGTATCAGGGACGTAGCCACGGCCGGCGCCAATCGACATGCTTGGCCCCCCCAATCAACAAGCTTACTCTTTTGAAAACAGTGTGGCATTTGGGCTTCATTTCAAACTTTAACCCCCCCTGATAAACGCTTGACCCCCCTAAGTTGACGGTCCTGGACGTAGCCAACAAAAATTAGGGAACCTGGGCCGAATATAGACAATGAAAAGCCCCGTTTTTATTCGGCCTAAGTGATTGATCTCTTAAAAAATAGGTATCAATAGACTAGGTCAAAAAGGAAGAAGCCAGCAGGGCCTCCCGTTCGGTATCCCCCTTCTGACTGTGCCACTGCTCAGTGTGTCTGCGACTTTCATTGGGCATACGAGTTTTGCTGCAGGACTATGGGTTGGCTTGACTCTACGTCAGTTTCGAATACTTGGTACTGTAATGATCGATTCACAGATGAAAATTTCAAAGTTTCTAGGCTAAATGTACAGTACTTCACAGCATGGCTTCAGCATCAAACATGAAAGAAAGCGGAACAACATCGTCAACACTGACTGTAACTATACGAAAGGACGACATCGCAAACGTAATCGTAAGAGATTGCTCAGTTTGTTGTCGTAAATCGTAAAAATGGCTTACCGTATTTTTTTGAATAAAAGCCGTGGCTACTAATTTTTATTTTTAAACATTTTGTGCGGCTTCTATTCGAGAGCAGCTTCAATGTTTTTATACCAATGCTTTCCTCTTCCGATTGGTGTCCAGTGAGCAATCCAGTTAATTTGCTTTAAGTAACGGGAAAGTGGATGCTCTAAATCCGCTGCAATTCGATTGTCTTGTTTGTGAACTCGCATAAGTAGGTCATTCTCGTGCTACCTCACCGTAAATCCAACAGCTGCAGCTTGCAGCATTAATTGTCTCATCTGTCGGATCTGTAAAGCACATAAAAACAAACGGATGAAGTAGGCCTACAATGGAGCAACAAAAATAGCATTTACTTGAATGATATCAGTATTATTGATGATGAGGAAACGGACCATCGATGCCTTTGCTGAAATAAAACGCATATAGAGCTTCGGGAGAGACTTTGCTTTAAGTAGCCACAATAGTGCAATTATAATGAATATTTTTATTACAGAACTAAACGTTTTCGGCCTTTCATGTGGCCCTCGTCAGAGAAATAAACGCATATATTAACTCTAAATCAGAATGAAATGAAAATTTTTTTAAAAAAATCAGAGAGCAGTTAATGCATCAGCGTAATAATAACACAAATAATGAAATGACAATTCAGGTATTATATAGGCCTATGCATATTATACCACACAGTACGATAATAGGTCTTCAGTATTTATACATACAGTTTATAAACAATATAAATTAATGGTTACGATGACGGAATACATTTAAAACACATTCAACAGAATCGACGAACCTCCTCCATAAAGTTGGGCATTTAGCTTAGGGTTGTGTTTTTTTATCAGTAGAGCTTCTTGAATTTTTGTTTCGTACTTGATAGTACATTGCCGGAGTATTTGAAAATTATGCAAAGCACAAGATTCAAATAAAATACAAAGTTTCAAGAACTTTTGAACATGCACAACCCTAATAGGCTATCACAGCATCATAGGAATATCTTAGTTGTGAATGTGACTTATGCATGTCCCACCTTATTTTCTTTACCTAACCCGTATTAACCAGAAGGGGGGCAGAATTTGTTGTCATGCACAATAATTGGTTGGTTGTCATGCACCTGATGAGACCCATAAGGTCGAAACATTGCCATAAGGTCGAAATAATCATCCCATGAGGTCAAAACACTACAATTGGTTGTCATGCACCTGATGAGACCCATAAGGTCGAAACATTGCGCTTTATCGTGCATTATTTTGTGTTGCTGTTTGCTGGTATTTTACACTGGTTGTGCTGAGTAAGTTTATGCATCAAATGTTTGGGTTTCTTACGCCTCGTCTGGGGAAGAGTGATTCTGCCCCTCTTTTGGTTAATACGGGTTAGGTAAAGAAAATAAGGTGGGACATGCATAAGTCACATTCACAACTAAGATATTTCTATGATGCTGTGATAGCCTATTAGGGTTGTGTATGTTGAAAAGTTCTTGAAATTTTGTTGAATTTTACTGTTGAATTTTCAGTTCAATATAATTTGAAAATAATCCTCAGTTATTATTATTATTATTATTTGTATTTGAAAATTGTTTAGGTCGTATTCTGTTTCCAAGCATGTTTTGCAATCCTTAATATGATCGTTTGTTGCCGATTTTGTGTTTTTCGAGTGTAAGTGTTCTTTCACTCTGGTATTCATATGGCGTGTCGTCATACCAATGTATGCGTTATTCGCATTACACGAACAAGTAAATTTAAATATGAATTTTAATTTGAACTCAAATTAAGTAAATTTAAATTAAGTAATATGAACAAGTAAATATGAATACCAGAGTGAAAGAACACTTACACTCGAAAAACACAAAATCGGCAATCCACGATCATATTAAGGATTGCAAAACATGCTTGGAAACAGAATACGACCTAAACAATTTTCAAATACTCCGGCAATGTACTATCAAGTACGAAACAAAAATTCAAGAAGCTCTACTGATAAAAAAACACAACCCTAAGCTAAATGCCCACCTTTATGGAGGAGGTTCGTCGATTCTGTTGAATGTGTTTTAAATGTATTCCGTCATCGTAACCATTAATTTATATTGTTTATAAACTGTATGTATAAATACTGAAGACCTATTATCGTACTGTGTGGTATAATATGCATAGGCCTATATAATACCTGAATTGTCATTTCATTATTTGTGTTATTATTACGCTGATGCATTAACTGCTCTCTGATTTTTTTAAAAAAATTTTCATTTCATTCTGATTTAGAGTTAATATATGCGTTTATTTCTCTGACGAGGGCCACATGAAAGGCCGAAAACGTTTAGTTCTGTAATAAAAATATTCATTATAATTACACTATTGTGGTTACTTAAAACACATCTTATGTTGGAGTTGTTTTTGTTAAGTGTTGTTTTCTTGTAACAGTAAAGAAACGGTTTTGTCCGTAGCGGCTTCTATTCAAGAAAGTACGGTACATATAATTAAGGGCAATGCTAATGCAGAGGTAGCACAAAGCCGGATTAAGCAATAGACAAACTGGACAGTTGTCCCGGGCCCCGCACTTTGGGGGACCCCGCGCATTTCGACATATTGAACAGTGAAAACTTCAAATCATGCTTACACAAAAATTTTGGGAAGTTGCAGCTCAAACTACGGCCTACGGACGTGATGACCTTCAATGAACCTGTCCTCCTTTTGCGCAGTGAAAATATGGTAATTCTGCGCACTCTTATCTGCCCCGGGCCCCGCGGTCTCTTAATCCGCCCCTGTGGTAGCAACCAGGAGTCCGCAAGATTTGTCATTTGTCTTGATATAGGCCTATAACACGACTGAACAATTTTTACACGTCGTGAAGCGACGCAGTTAGTTGCGGAATGATACAAAAATGATGCAGCGTCGCTATTATTTTCGTATCATTAATTACCATTTTAAAGTAGTTTGTGAAGAGGTTTTCTTTTACTTTGTAAAAATTTGCAATTTCCAAACTCAGGAAATATAAATAGAACTAAAATAGGCCTTTTACTACATGTTACTTAATCGAACTCTTTTCAAAGTTTGTCGGCTTTGGGTTTTGAGTGAACTGCTTCATCTGTTGCTATTTGAATTTGTGTAAATTGAGTCATTTTGTTGATTTCGAAGTAAGACAAGTTGCAAGTTGCATTCGTCATCACCATCATGTTTTAAGGCTGACGTAATAGTGACGTCTTGTTCGCCAACAAGCTTTCCTCAATGGTCTGGATTCGCAACTTCAGCGGCTCTTCTCAATAAAGGTGGTGACCAACTGAAGGTAGTTATTGCGCAGTATAATGACTAAGGACAGGGCGTATCCAGAGGGGTAGCCAGATAAATATTTAAAAAAAGCAGTTTTAATATACGCATTTACTTGCTCACAATTTCAAGGAAGCAAGTTTCCCTAAAAATCATTATTCAGAGTGGTTAGGCTTACCATACGTCCTCCTTTTCAACAAAAAATAATTTGTCCTCTGAGGATGTTAAAAAATGCCCAAATGTCTTCCTTTTTGGGATCTTTTTTAGCTGAAACTACGGCCTGCGGACGTGATGACCTTTTTTGCTCTTCACTTAATTTTGGGCAAAAATTGGACATCTGTGGACGTCATGACCTTCAAAGAACCTGTCCTTTTTTGCGCAGTAAAAATATGTTAACCCTAAGAGTGGTGAAACGAGGGACTGACATTTCTTTTAGAAAACTCCTATTATTTTTGTAAGTACGTCCTTTAATGTAGCAGAAAATACTATTGTACCGGTACTAGTAAAGAAATAGGCCTACTACTGTAAAAAATTTGCCCTCCTACCTAAGTTTTAGGCTGGAAACGCGGCTACGCCACTGAATATAGATGTAAGATTGGAGTTGAAACAGGCTACAGTAATTCAACCAACCCCGCTATCATAATCATGACCAAAGCAAAACTCAAAAAAACCACGCCTACCTGAAAGTGAAACAGGATAACTGGCTTCACCAATTTGCTCTATGATCATCAAGCAGTGACGTGCGCGAGACTCCCATGCCCCCACTCTCTCCTGCTTCCTTCTATAGACGCTAAGACTGCCTATTTCATTGAAACAATCATTTTATCATAAGTTTATTAAAAAACATAAAGAGCTACAGTTTGTAAATTACGATTTACTGTAGTTTTGATATGGAAGTGCATGAAGCACAAGAGCTAAATCGTTGCAGTACTTTACTATTTTCTGAGGATAAAATTTTCTTTTTACTAAACTACATTAGAACGTAAATAAAACAGATAAACACTCCGTTTGAGCTTCTTTTTTCGTTAATTTGATTTTCAGGAATCGCCTGACTGGAAGACCCTGCGGCCCTTCGCGATTCCCTGTCATATCACCATTTATGCTCATTGTGAAATTGTTTGGTGTTGCTATCGTAACTTTGACTAAATAAATATGTAATTAATGGATTAAGCTTAAGCCTTCGTCGCTCAGATTCTATTGAAAAAATGTGCCTTTTAGTAATAAATATCTCTTACACGAGCCCTTCTCAAAAAATTACTGCGTATGCTCTTGATTTAAATCCACCACTCCAGAGGTAGATGCTTTATCCTTTCACTACTTGGCCGTCTAATTGGTTCTTTTAATTTAAACAATAAGCCTGCGATAGCAAAGTATAGTGATTTCATCTCGAAGCTTTTCGTCTGACACTCATCGGGAGAAGATCGTCAGACGATTTAGGTATTTCTTCCTGACGATCTTCTCCCGATGAGTGTCAGGCGAAAAGCTTCGAGATGAAATCACTATACTTTGCTATACTAAAATTCTGTACCACGAACCAATTGTTTAAATAAGCCTGATGCATATTATCTGCAGACTGATTGCCAGCAACTTGCTTCTGCTACGAAGTTGGAAGCTGGAAACGTTTTACAAACTCCAGGCTACAAACTCGCTTGCAAAAAGGTAAACCACAGTTTTAAAAATCAATCAGGCACACATGTTTTTTGTTGCGTGATTTCTACGTACGAACAGATTTTTTTAATGTTGTGCTGGCCTTGCCTGTAGTTTTTTTTACTCTCTTGCAATTTTATCTTCCCTCCTTATTCATTCCATCGATTATACCAGATTTTGCTTCATTGAAAAGTGAAAGTTGCCATAAATAGATAGTTTTACAATAACTGAATGAAAGCTAACAAGAAAGGGTGTAAAGATTTTTGTTTATCTTACAAATAGACCTAATTATTGGCATAGTAAAAGCTCATATCCCTGCATGTAAAATCATATTAAGTGAAAATTTACTTAATGACTTGATAAGCAAATGCATAATTTCTAAAACTTGATTGTTTTTCTTGTTTTTGTTCGTAGGTTTTTCATATTTTGCTAAATACTTATAACGGTTCCAACGATGGTGATCTCACATCAGCAATTCAATTTTGCCTTAAAACCGCCGAAACAAAGAAGTTTTCTCGGATTGCCTTCCCAGCCATAGGTTCAGGAGGATTGAAATATCCGACAGAGCTGGTTGCACGGTCGTTTAAACACATATGCAATTCGTTCAGAGGAAAATACCTAAAAGATGTTGAAATCATTCTTTATCCGAAAACTGAAGCAGTCGGTGTAAATATCAACTTCCTTACTGTATAGTGTACTGTATGCATTCAGCAAACCCTCGACGCTCCGCAGCAATAGCTAACGAAATAGTACACAAAAATTTTTTAAATCGGGAAGAGGTCAACTGCCGCGACTCCGTTGCTGAACGAGGACTTTTTGGCAGTGTATTGATAACGCATAAAACATGGCATGTTAACAGTTGCAAAATTGGGTTGACGTAGTTTCAAAAACTGCGCCTAAAGTCCAACTTGTGTAAACTATAACATTTGTGAAGTGATTATGGAGTCCCTTCTACTGAACTAATAAGTTCGGACCCTACTTTAATTTTAATGCTTCACAGTTCACATTCAAGTTAATTTAATAGCCTGATTGTTTTAGGTGTTTGCGAAAGTGTTTCACGTGACTTCTTTACCAGTCAAAATCGTCGCTGGTCATTTGATTATTTCTCATTCACGTCTCCAACCAAAGGAAAAATCGAAACCGACAATTTTGCTGAAACAAGGAGATATTCTCAAGAGTTCATGCCAGGCAATAGTTAATCCTTCATCAAAGGATTTCAATTTAAGTGGTAAGTTGCATGTGCATAATGCTCGTAACTTCATTAGCATGTTCATTACGGTGTAGTGGACGGTGCTCTAAAAGAACTGTGCGAATGCAAATTGAACTATGCTGGACTTTTATTTATTTACTTTGCTGCGTAGCTTTAGCGATTGCGAGTTTTCTTTGAATATATTTGGCAACTCATTTCTACGCCCTTACTGTTAGCTTGAGAGAATCAGAGGTGTAGTACGGAGCCGGATTTTAAAAACCGGATAGTACGGCTGTTGCTTCGGATCCGCATCGGGATTGTGATTTTTGCTTTTTCCGGATCAGGATCCGGATTCAATTTTAGATGATGACCAATGATTTTAATAAGCTACTAGTGGCCTATTGGGTATATATGAAATTTGTATATAATGCCAATACAGGATTTGGATTCAGAGTGGGATTCTGTTTCCTGAATTTTTTAGGATTTAGAGTCGGATTCGGATTTTAACGTTTCGGATTCGGATTGAAATGTTTAGACTCCGGACACCTCTGGATAGAACCCCGCATGATTATGACGTGTAATAATTTGCTGCGCTCACGTGATTGCTGTAGAGTATTTGTTACGCTGTTGCTTACCGTGGGTGAAATTTGGAGATACTCTGCGTGTCCTAATCGAAGTCTTGAACCACACCATTACAATAAAGGCGTTTTCGTAAATATAGTTTAGTGATTGAAGAGATTATGAAGCGAGCGGAGACTGTTTTATGCAACAACGCCGACAAAATTAGCCATTTCGCTTTAACGGTATCAATTAACTGTTCGAAGTATATGGACCTGACATTTTAGTTAGAAAGGTTGACGGTCTGGCGTAACCCTAATGAATAAAAATTATGAATCAAGGTTTTATACAACCTAAGTCAAAAAAAATTCGTAAGCTTGGTTTGAACCTACCGTATGTTTGCGAAATAGAAAACAATATTACTCTACAAGATCCACTTTTTCATATAGTGGATTTTCTGTTTCAAAATTGTGGTGAGATTCCCATAATAATCAAAATATAATTGCCTGAAATTAGACTAAACCATGTAAGATAAAAATCCCTTTTAAACATTACTGTTGTGCAGCCCTGAGATATTCCAAAAATCTTGTTGAAAAGCGCTAACACAATGCTTTCAAAACCTAGGATACTGCAGTAGCGTGTTTATGGGGTATTATGCCATGCCCGCCCTTTGACTTTGCCTTTTTGTGTAAAAGGACCTAATGTTGCCAAGTAACTGAAATATGTCCGACTCTTTTGATTGCTTTTAAGATTTATAGCTCTGCCATTTCGAAATTTTGTGCCACGCCACTGGATATTGCCTTAACTTTACATACAATAAACCTCTTTCTGAGTTGGACTTTGAGACTCAGTCATCTTAGCGTGAACGATTGAAATACCGTAACATTGCCCCATTGGAGGTAGATGGATTTAGCCAGAGCTGGGCGCTTATTTGGTACTTATTTGGTACGACGATATCGATACCGATATTTTGCAAATAAAGTAACGACTGTACCGATAACGTTACATTTTTTGAAAAGTAACGACGATAACGATACTCGGTACCGATTTTCGATACTTTTCAAATGAAAAAGTTTTGTTGTTTTTTTTCAGCAAAATTATGACTGAGATAGTCCATTACCTACAATGCTTATCGGTAGTGAATACATTCGATCTAAAGGCGCTATTAATTTTTTTTGAAAACGCGTAGCGAAAATGTTGTCTTCGAGTACCGGTAACTCATTTCTTAAGATGAAATAGTTTGTCAGAAATCTTAGTGACTTCATATAGGACTATACTCTACTGCCGTAGCTGCGGAGGCGGTAGAGTACAATATTTAACCTTCACTGCATGGCCATTAAATGTTGGCAAATTTTTAATAGTTTACTTGCGAATAGGCGCGTAACCAGAATTTTCTTCAGGGGGCTAACGCTGCCGAAGAAAGTAAAGATCAATCTTTTTAAAAATCAATGTTTTAGAGCACTTACAGTACACTATGGGCCTGTTATTCTTTTTTTTTTTTTTTCTTTCATTTTATATATAATCTTTTTCTTTCAGTCTGCTGCAATCATGCATTAACGACTGGTCCAACGGTCACGGTTTAGTAATCATCTTTGAAGTAAAAGTTGTGTTCACTTAAAAGAAAATTTTCGTTCCTTGCTTTCAAAGTCCATTTCAAAAAAAGATACCGAAATATCGAGTAAAACAGTCAAGAAAGTAACGACCCATGGTGCCAAAAACGATACATTATTAAAAAGTATCGACGTTGCCGACAGCAGTGCTAAAAAAGTACCGCGTTACAGTAGCGCGGTACTTTTGTACCGCGGTACTGCCCAACGCTGGATTTAGCTTTGCATTGCTAATCGGGTAAAACAATTTTGTTTCTGATTTACCAACTCAAATGACCACTTCTTGAGTCCCATCTTTTCCACAGCTGGAATTAACTGACTTCGCACCAACGTTGCCAGTTTTTTGCTTATCAAAATTCTTTGCAGGGAGCAACTTGTCCGCAAAATTGCTTGACAACGCTGGATCGAGCATAGCCCATCAATGCCGAGTTCGTCCTCTTTATGAATCTCCCACCTATCGCGTGACTCATGGAGGCAACCTGAATTGCAATTTTGTCATTCATGCGGTCTCTTCTAATGACATCTGTCGCCTGGCCGGAACTATCCACTCTGTTTTGACTTTGGCTGAAACTAAGCTGAAAATCAAATCTTTGGCTATACCCGCAATTGGAACCGGTAGGTGTAAGCTTTCCGATTTTAATATGCTTTAGGCAATTTTTTTTTCATGATCGAGCATTTAAAAAAAAATAAGAGGTGCAAATCATCTTGGAGAACTATTTGCTATTTGCAGCCAATAATGAGTTTGAGAAAGTCTATTGTTTTGCAAGCTTAACTTCACGTAGGCCTATGCACAAAAAGCGGTAATTTTGTGTACTAGTGAAATTTGCCAGCAATTCTTACCCGGCGCATATTTCGAAATGGTTGCGTAGAAAATTTCCACTTTGCTCTCCGTGGATGTGATTGGCTAGAGCAGTTGCGCAAGGTTGCTGCGAGTAATCAACAATAAACTGCATCATGCGAAATGGTTCTACAGAAAATTTTTTGTATATTCTATTACCACCACTTTACCCCATGCCGAATTACACATAAGAAACCAAGTTCGTTGAGAATAAAATCAAAAACCTAGAGCAGCATCGAACCCAGAATCTATGACCAGCATTCTAACTACCACTACAACCGAAACGTCGCAGTGTTGCCACTTTTGTGAACAATTTTTCTACTCACAGTCGTCTCGATCGAGTCCTATCATTCTACCAGCAAATGCTCTGTACAATCAGATCGCTGAAGGGCTAAGTGAAATTTTTCTATGCAACCATTCCGAAATATGCTTCCCAGGCCACTTCGTTGGCCGCGGGTTGAACTGTCGGACACTCGCTAAGAATACAATAGCCTACCGATAACGATCTCAAAAATGTTGTATTAACTTAACTAGTTCATGCGTGACATCATTAAAGCTCCTTTTATATCATTGTTCTGTAGAGCTTCCGGTAGTTCAGGATTAGACCAGTTCCAGAGCGATTGATTCAATAGAGCAGGGGTTCTCAACCCGCGTCCGCGGGCCACTTGTGGCCCGTGAGACAGGTTTTTGTGGCCCGCTAGCTCTTCCCCAAATTCTAAGAATATTATAATAGAATGCATGTCTGAAATGTCATGCCAATGTCCGTATCAGAAATCTTTATCGTATCATCAACGGTACTTCAAAACACAGCCTCCATATCAGGCTGTTCCAGCGTTTTATAATGTAACACGATTATGCAAAAAACAAATTTAGTGAAGAAACAATAAAGCAGTTATTGCTTTATGACAATAACGCAATTATGACCTGGAGCCGAGATTAGACAATTTTGTGAAGCAAGTGCAGCCCCAAGGCTCGAATTGAAAGAATCAAGATTAAAAATGGAAAGAATAAACCAGGGCCGGCGCCAAGGGGAGCCAGGAGAGCTTGGCCCTCCCAATCGGCATGCTTGGGCCCCCCCAATTAACAAGCTTACTCTTTTGAAGACAGCGGCTCTTGTGCTTAATTTTAAACTTTGGCCCCCCCCCCGTGAGAAACGCTTGGCCCCCCTAAGTCGACTGCTCTGCCGTCGGCTCTGGAATAAACATTTCTTGTTTTTATGTGTTTTTTCTGTAATTAACTATTTACGCGTGGTCCGCGGCCGCCATCCCGGAATAAAATTGGCCCGCTGATGAAAAAGGTTGAAAATCGCTTCAATAGAGCTTTGGGCTAGTCTGACCGAGACAGATTCCAAATTTATCCTTTTGGTTAGTTTAATCCTTGGTAGCCTGCAGTTTTACGCTGAGCTGAAACTTTTTGGAAGAAGATGGAGGATTCTGTATGCTGAGTATATTATATACATGACAATTGTTTAGGTATTAAATATTAATATTGTTTTTAAAGACATGATTGATTGATTGATTTCTTCATCTTTATCCTCCTATCACGAGAAAGCGGCGGAGGCGCTATGCGTAGGACGAATCCAGACTCGCTTAGGAGTTGCCTTTGTTTCCAAGTTCTCCGGTTGAATTTTCTTCTGACTTCTTTAATTTGCTGCTTGCCAGATTCCACCAAGCAGAGATAATCATCGTGAAGCATCTTATCCAAGGACGCAACAACGAGACTAGGTTGGAAGACATTATAGGCTAAATATGACAAACAGGGCCGAATTTACCAATATGCTAGGCAGGCTGAGGCCTAAGGGCCTCAGAGAAAGAAGGGACTTCGTCACGAATGACGGAGACCTTTTTTTTTTCATTTGGAGCTCAACCATCACGACCTTTTCTTTTTTTGGAAATCGACCATCAAGACGTCATACTGAGGTCTCTTTCTGCCTTTCTTTTTGAAGCGTTAGTTATTTTTACTACATGGCCTAAGTCGGAATTATTTTATGTTAAGTAGACGCGTAGCCAGAGGCGGATCCCAAGAACTCGATTTAGGGGGTGATCAAAGGCGCAGAAATATTGTACATTCAGAACAGAAGTATGAAACAGCACAGAGTTCACTTTTAACTGTAACCCGCTTGTGATATTTTAATACTCGGGTGTCGTGTTTATGGAATTTAAAATTTAGTGGCGTAACCACGGTACGGAAAAGTTAAAACTTTTTTTGAGACTGAAATGGCTTCATACTTACTTCTTTTTCTGATAAGCTATTTATTTCGAAGTGCTGGATGCTTTGTCATTGATAATCTGGTTTTGTAATTGTCATAATAACAAGAATTACGTAGCGTTGTTTCCTGAATCTTGTTCTTCGCCGCTATGCTTACGCAGGGTTACTATATTTTCACTGCGCAAAGGGAGGACAGGTTCTTTGAAGGTCATCGCCCTCGGAGCCTACCCAATTTTCCGCCCCCCCTCCCAAAAAAAAAAGGTTATCATGTCCGCAGATGCCCAATTTTCCGCCCAAAATCAAGTGAAAAGCAAAAAAAGAAAGGTTATCACGTCCGCAGATGTCCAATTTTCCGCTCAAAATCAGATGAAGAGCAAAAAGAAGGTCATCACGTCTGCAGGCCGTAATTTATAGTAAAACTTCCCAAAAACTCACTGCATGCCCTTTTTCGATAAAAAAGTGTGCTGAAGTGAGTGTTATTTTATTTGAAAACCGCAAAAATTTGTTGGCGGCAGATGTCCCCCCCCTTCGCTAAATCCTGGGTGCGCCACTGTTCTCAACCCCCCATTGCAAAACCCTGGCTACCCTAGTCGTAGAGATAAGTCTGATTAGTAATCATTGATCACTGGGACCTCATTGATCAAATAGCCTTGGGCCTCTCATTGTCTAAATCAGATCCCGATGACAAATTCAGAAAAATCCAAAGAATTGTCAATTGAAGAGCAGGAAATGATAGCGTTGATCTCTTTATCCAGAAAAAAAAAAAAAAATTGCGTTTGATTGATCTCTTAAATACTCGTCATAAACTCCTTTTTTGAATACCGGCGTCCGGCATGTCACATGGATGATGGACGTATACCTGTTGTAATTGCAAAAATTAACTAGTTAGCTCAGCTAATCCAATATTTTGAAAATGTGTAGTATTTCATCAGGCTTTTTGTTTAATTTTAGGAGGAGCTGGATTGAGCAGTGCAGATGCAGCTCATGCAATGAGGCAGGCTTTTACGAACTTTGAAAGAGAAAATCCTCAAAATCTTCAGGAAATTGAAGTTATTGTTTTCGAAGATGAAATGCTTCCTGATTTCAAAACAGAATTTTCTTGCTTAGCTATGTCCAAATGTTATATTTGACTCTAAATTTGTTGATTTTGTTTAAGCTCAGAATTCGCCAGACTTTTTTCCGAGATGTTTTATAAGCTATTACTTCCCAAGGCATGCTGAAGACTAAGTTTGAGTTGGGGAAAAAAGTCTTGACGTTAATGTGGACGTATGGTAGCAAGGTTAGCGTTAGCCACCATTCCTCTGTTGATTTAAATCAATGCTTCACCTTTTTTAGACACCTCACTGTGCTAAATTAAAAAAAATGCGCTACAAATAAATCTCGTAAATCTAATTGAGGAAAAACTGGAGCGCAGAAAGATAAATTGTTGCATTTTAACTCTACTTCTTCATGAAAACAACAAAAGTACTATACCGCATCTTTTTTGGGTAGGACTAAAGCATTGCATGATATTAGTGTTAGTGTCATTAAAAAAATTTGTATAGCCTATTCAATTCATGCTGTACGGTGAACCATGAAGTAGGCTAAATTTTTGCATGCTTACTTGATGAGCTTCGTATGCTTGATTAATTTCTTCATTTTTATCCTCCTGTCACGAGAAAGCGACGGAGGCGCTACGCATAGGACGAATCCAGACTCGCCTAGGAGTTGCCCTTGTTTCCGAGTTTTCCGCTTGAATTTTGCTTCGGACTTCTTCAATTTGCTGCTTGTCAGATTCCAGCAGGCAGAGACAATTTTTGTGAAGCATCTTATCCAAAGACGCAACAACGAGGCTTGGGTGGGAGTTGAATCATCAACTTTGCGATCATGGCCGTCGTAAAAACGACGCTCCGAACCACTCGGCCACGCTGCCGACTAATTGTGCCAAGTTTGCTTTGTTGTGCCGTTGGGAAAGGCACCTAGCGGGATTCCCCCATCTTGGTGTGGTAGACAGATGGCCGGCAACTTCTGAGCAAGCTCGTTATAGCGCTTTGATCTAGAGATGGCTCGGGCTTACTTTTTTGAGGCCCGGACTGCCCACGGCCCGGAAACTCTGGCCCAGTAACCGACCCGGCAACTCGTACCAAAAACAAAGCCCAGCAAAGCTCATTCTTTTTATGAACCTTTAATCACATTAATCAAACCCAAAAGGATCCCGGAAGTGAGGTAGAAAGTGATGTCTCCACTGATTAATAACATGAGAGTATAGTATTTTTTGTCATATATTGTGTGAGTCGATGCATTAAATGGCTACTTCAATTACCCAATTTATTTGTGAAACTTGTTCTAAATGTGGTTCTGTAAAGGATAGCATAATCTGTGTCAGCTGCCAAATGCGTAATCATGTGACCTGTTGTACACCGATTGCTCAATGCTCACGCTTAACTGAGCGATTTGAATGCAATAATTGCTACAGTATCGAACGCTCTTCGAGATCAACTCAGAAGAGTTCAAATATTGGTTCTAGCTATCACAGTACCCTTACCGATGATGATACATCGATTAAAGGCCTTAATGAAATAGAATACCAAGATATGTTATTTAATAAATGTGAATATTATAGCACTGATTCCCTGAATAATATTCTTCGTAATCGAACTAATGAACTATTAATCATCCATTTTAATATTAGAAGTTTGGAAAAAAATATTGATAACATGTCTCAATATTTAAGCGAACTTAAAAGGCATCCGGATGTAATAGCTCTGACTAAAACTAAACTGAAAGATAATATCTGCGGTAACATTGAGCTTGTTGGTTATAAATTTATCGATGTTAATAGCCCTACGCTTGCTGGAGGCGTGGGGTTTTATATCAATGAAAAATTAAAGTATTCTGTCCTCGGAAAATTAGAAATGAAAGTAAATTCTCTTGAAAATATGTGGATAAAAATTGAGACAAACAAGAAGCCTTTAGTACTGGGAGTTGTAAATAAACATCCTGTTACAGCAGTTGAGCATATTAGTTTGTTCACCAGTAAACTATCTAACTTATTTCATAGCTTAAATCTTCAAAAACTTGAGTTTTGCGTAGCCGGCGATTTCAATATTGACTTGCTTCAGTTAGAAAAAAATCACCATGTGAGAATGTATGCAGATAGTTTAATAAGTTGCTCAGTTAAATGCACAATAAGCAAAGCTACTAGAATGACAACAAGCAGTGAAACTCTTATAGATCACATTTACACTAATAACCAAAGTAAGAAATGTTTATCTGGTATAACTCTCAGCGCTGATTTATCTGATCACCTTGGTACATTCATTGCTATACCTGCAAAAAAACTAGACAGGCCTAATGTTGGTGACGGACATTTGATAACCAGAGACATGTCTAAATTTAATGCAGATAATTTCCTACAAGACTTGAATGCAGCACTTGAAATGGTTAACTTTAATGAAAGAAGTAGTGTGAATGAAACCTTTGAAAAGTTTCTGGCAGTGTTTACTAAGACAACCAATGAACACGCACCAATGAAACGAGCGAGCAGAACAGAAAAAAGAATTAGATCCAAACCCTGGCTATCATCGAGTTTATTAAAATCAATTTGTAAAAAATATCAATTGTTTAAAAGATATCTAAAAACCAAAGACAAGTTGGCGCATGCTGAATACAAATCGTATCGGAATGCGTTAAATCGAGCAATTGAAAACGCAAAACAGATGCATTATCGTCATTTGTTGAAAGAAAACCAAGGTAATTGCGACAAAATATGGAAAATAGTAAACGAACTGGCTAATATTAAAATAAAATCTCGAACTGACCCTAATGAACTGATAACTGAAAATGGTGAAATTCTTGCTAGTTCGGATGAAATCGCAGAAGGTCTAAATGAACATTTTGCTAATATTGGCTCAAAGATGGCAGAATTAATATCCCCTGTTAATGATAGCATTCGCGTGCCATGTGATAAATCCTGCAAAAACTCTTTCTTTTTAACTCCGTCCACTTCCTACGAAATAATTAATGTAATCGATTCTCTATCAACTAAAAAGGCAACTAGATCAAAGGACTTGGAGACCAAATTTCTCAAGTTAGGTAAATTCATAATTGCACCCATACTTAGCAAGCTAATTAATATGTGCTTTGAAACTGGTGTTTTTCCCAATTGTTTAAAATTTGCTGAAGTTGTGCCTATATTCAAAAAAGGTGATCGGTCAAAAGCAACCAACTACAGACCAATTTCGCTGTTGTCTCAATTCGATAAAATTTTGGAAAAAACTATTTATCATCGTCTAATCCATTTTTTAGAGAAATATCAGTTGCTAAATATGGTTCAATTCGGATTTCGACAAAATTCGTCAACAATACAGGCAATTAGTAAGTATGATGAAACAGTTCAAAATATTGACCAAGATCTTTACACGAGTTGTATTTTTCTTGACTTATCTAAAGCGTTCGATACTGTTGATCATGACATTTTGCTTGAAAAGTTATACCATTCGTTTGGCATTAGAGGCATCCCTCATGAACTGCTACGGAGCTACCTAACAGATAGACTTCAATGCACTGTTGTGGCAAATGCTGTATCAAATGGGAGACCAGTTAGGTGTGGGATTCCGCAAGGATCATGTTTAGGCCAACTGCTGTTCTTGTTATACATAAACGACCTTCCCAGTGCATCACAGTTCAATACAACTCTATTTGCTGATGATACTCTTTTGATGCTTGCAGACAAAAATTTAGATATGCTTGAAACCAAAGTAAATGAACAAATTTAGCATGTTGACTATTGGCTTCGCAAAAATAAATTGTCCTTAAATTATTCAAAAACAAATTTTTTATTGATAAACAAACACCCTCAGAAAAAGGTGAATGAAAATTTTGTTATCCGTCTAAATGATAAGTTACTGGAACGTTTTTCTACAGTAAAATCTTTAGGCTTGCTCAGAGATGACACTTTAAACTGGTTTTCCCATAATTATACAGCATTTGTCTTATCAGCTTGCTCGTCTATCTGGAATTTTCTACAGATTGCGCAATTATGTTAAAAAAGAAACACTTGGTATGGTTTATCACAGCCTTGTAAATAGTAGAATACAATACGATATTACTGCGTGGGGGACGGCTAACCTAACTCATTTAGAATGTCTACGAGTGAGATTGAATAAAGTATTGAGAATAATTCTGTCATGTGGAATTGAAGCCCCAATTAACAAAATGTACAGTACCTTACAATTTCTGAAAATTGATGACATATACAAATTCGAACTGTATAAATTCATGCATCAGTTGCATCATGGTAAATTACCCGAAGTATTTTACAAATCGTTCACAAAAATAGCCTCTGTTCATGCCCACGATACCAGATTCAAGCAATCTGCCTTTAATGTCTTATCGCGTGTTAACAAGAGCTTTTCCTATAGAGGGACCAAATTATGGTGTAAATTGGACAGCAACTATAAAAGCATACATTGGACTTTTTGTAAAAAAAGATTCAAAAAATATCTCTTGGATCGCTATTGACAGTATTTAGACCTTCAGATATACAGTATATTTAATTGTATTTCGAAGCATCAAGTAATCTTTTTTTTTTACTCTTTCCAAAGTGACTGCTATTGTTTTCGTTTGTGTCTTGTACTATCCGTAACTTTATTGTATTACTTATATTGTATTGTATTACCACTAACTTGTATTATTTTTCTATTTTCATTTTTTTATCTCACTGTTTACTGCATTTGTGTCAGGGAGCATCTTGACGCGATAACCTAACGGTTTTTCGGTGCTTCCTGCCATTGTACACAAATCATTGTATTGTGTGTAACAGTGCTATTACTACTGTATGTGTAATTATTTAATTATTATTTTTTTTTATTATTTATTTATTTATTTTTTCTGTGACACGTGCACTGGCAAAAAAATATACTCTCTCTCTCTCTCAAAAAGTGTTAGCGGCCCAGGGCCCAGTAATAAACAAACATACAACCGGGGGAAAGACCAATGAAAAGACCGGTTAACGGCTCGTTGGCGGGTCTCTTAGCGGCCAATGCCATCTCTACTTTGATCGCTTTCTCGTGATAGGAGGATAAATATATGCAACTAAATATAAAAAATACAAGTGCCAACCAGTTGCCTAATGCCGGCTATTGGAATTGGTCTCGTTTGAAAATTTTGCCGTAAGGGTTAGGCTGTACTAAAAAACCCCTTACAAATCAGAACATGACATGAAATGTCTTGGGACTCTGCAGAATAATATTTTAATTCTTAAACAGATTGATCAAGCACAAAAACAGTTTTTGAAACCGCCTCCCAATTAGTCTAATTGTTTTTCCAGTCTGTTTAAATAAAAAAAATTCAACATTTGTGCCAGCTGTAATTTTTAAACAAATAACCTTGAAACAGGTAAAATCGCAGATTACAAATTTCAATTGATTGGGATGAAAAACAAAATTGTAGATCCTGCAAACAAAGAAGACAAAAACAGCACTGAGACAGCCTGACAGAAGTTGGGCATGCAAGTAGATCAGCAAAATACAACATCACTAATTTCTAATTCGTATTGTCAACAAAGACCCATAATTTAAAATTGTTCCAGTTAAGGGAACTTTTTTAAGCGTTTGACCAGAGTTTTCTTTATCAGAATTGCCCGACTCTTTCTCATTTTTGTTTCTTTATTATAATGGTCACGCTTCAATACTAATAGATCAACTGTCTTAAAGAAACGTTACAGTACATAAATTACAGTAACAGCAGCAGCGGAAAAATGCAGCAATGCAGTCTTGTAGCTTGCAGCAGCATTAATTATTTTTATTTGGTTTGAAATCATGATACCAGAGTTTTACTCTGATGACATAAAATGCACGAATTTGTTTTTTAAAAACTTAGTGCTAACCTACTACCAAAGCTCTGCTACTACGCTAAAGAAAAGGTAACTTGTAGCCTACTTTGATATTTCACCACTACTTTTAGCGTATTTAGCAAAAAATGCTTTGCGCAGGCAGGCTTATTATAGACAGTGGTGTAAAAGAAAGTACCGATAGACTTTTACACGAAAAGCTTTTTCGAAAACGAGTAGGCCTAGCACTTTCGATAACGAGTATACTAACCGTGCAGTTTTTACTGCAAAAAGCTGAAAAGTAGTTTAGTTTCAAATTTTTAGCCGCAATGTCGATTTCCTTGGCTAAAAGAAAAAAAAATTACGCTGGATGATTTTGAGATTTTAGAAAGCTTGCGCAGCACACAATATTAATATTTAAGAGCGCGTCACGAAAATAGAAATTTTTCCAAATGCGAAAACCAGAGAGTCGAACCGGGGTTTTATAAAACGGTTTTACGCTAATTTTGTCGAACCTTACCGTATTTTTCAAAATCGCAAAGAGCGAACCGGAATTGAACCGAATAATTGGAGTACTTGCGAACTTTAACCGAACCCGAACCGATTGAAAAAGCGGCTCGCTCCGTGAGGTCACACGCGTCACTTTGATTGGCGTAACCGATGGCGATTGACACTTTGAAGGTGGCTTATATTCAAAAAAATACAGTACTTGCACAGCACTACAAGCTGTACATTGGCCCGTCAATGTGAAGATGTGTTTCTTTATCAAAGATTAGGCCGATGGTAGCAATTTAATTATCTCGAAATTGGCTTTGCTACAAGTTAGGCCATTTTATGCATTATATTGGCCTGTCAATGCGAAGAAAAACTGCTTTGTACGTTTTATTTTTTAAATTGTGTTACTAGAATTATACCATTTTTTACTGCGAACCTGAACCGGAATTTTATAAACCGGTTTTGAAATATTTTTTTCTGGAGCGAACCCAAACCGGAGCGTTTCAATTTATCCGAACCTTAATCGGAACTGAACCGAAATTTGAAACCGCTGTTGAACCCAAACCGAACCTGAACCGTAAAAATAAATGGTTCGACTCCCTGGCGAAAACAGCTTTTTCAAAGCTATTTTGATGTTCCGTACCGATAACCTATTGTTAAAATACTAGGCTAATTTTTCATTTGCACTGGCAGTGATGGGCACGATAACATTTTCTGTACTTAAGCCATAACCGATAATTTATAAACATCCCTGGGCGATACCGATCATAATCGGTAAATTTCAATTCCTTAAAAGGTGATATCGGTAATCGATAAGTTTTTCCGATGTATGTTGCGTTAAATTTTCGATGTGTTTGACGAAGCTTTTTTGGAAGTCAAATTGCAAAAATATTTTTCTAGGTTTTTAAGGAAAGAGAGCAGTTCACGGACTCAGCCGTGGCAACAAAACAAACAGACATTTTTTAAAATTGCTACAAGACTTTATGGACACTGTGTATTTTTTCATAGCGCCAACTCACTGACTTTGAACACTGCGTGCATGAAAAATCGTTTATCTCGATAATTTATCGGCGATGACAAAATGTATTACAAAAGCGATGTCGGTAATCAACAAATCAAAACTATATCACCGATAAATGCCCATCTCTGTGCACTGGTGGTTAAGCGCGTCTACTATTAAGATTTTAACATTCGTTTCATATGAATGAACATTCGTTCGTTTTCCGATTGCAGCAACAATTTTTATGAGACATTAGCAATTACTTTAAATCACTTAGGTGGGTAGCGGTCGGAAGGTCACGACTTTATTGACAAAAGGTCCCCGGGGGGATGTTTGAGTGACATTTTTTAACTGCAAATAAATTTACAGTGAACATTTCGAATTTTTTTTGTTTTGGTACAGAAGAGTTTTATCACAAAATAAAGTCCAAAAAAATCAAACATCATTATACTCGCGGTATTCCGCCAAAGCGTGTAATGAGTAACGGGGCCCGTTTCCACCGCTGAGCGCCCAGGCAACACAGCTTCCAAGCTCGAAGAAAACAGCCGCGGTGATGAGTACCTGGCGATACTGTGTCCGATTTGACCGGCCCAAGGCGCGAACCCCAGACCTCCCGCACCGATAGCGATGTCGTTACAACTAACTAAAAAGTATTTGACCTAATGTATTGTCCAACCAGTTGGGACAAAAAATTGAATTCAGTAAAACTTGTGCGATATGTCCCCTACTTTCCCTGCTTGTAATGAGATCCATAAGTTTTAATAGCTATTTTGACAGCTAAGGTCTAATGAAAAATCAAAGAATAATTAATGTAAAATACCGGTATTTTGCATTCAAGAAAATGTCGAATTCAATTTGGATCAAATTCCTGAAAATATTACTCCAAAACTTTTTATGATAGAAATCAGTTTCGATTTGAAATGAAATTTAGACTGGAACTCTAGTCTATCACTAAATGCAGTTTGTGTCGAACAAAGGGTGTCTCAGTAACCCATGCTACATACACAGCTTATAGACTACCTAATCACTAATACTATCCTTCACGTTATTTAAATCAGTTTTTGCTAACTAGGCTACATAATCACTAAAAGTTCTCTAGCAAATGTTTTAAAAACTATCCTTCACGTAATTGAGATCAGTTTTAGCTAATTCGTTAGACTAACTGCTGCATTTGAACGCTAGGTCACTTTTCACAATGCAATCTGATTGTAGTCTGCTGAAATCGATCTATAAGTACTCATGCGTAAAAACGAAATCACGTGATAGAGTCGGACAACTCTGATAAAGAAAACTCTGGTTTGATAATAAAGTGAGGTAACATTGCGAACAGATGAAAAATGAAGAACTAAATGGAAACCCTGAAACAGCAGCGGTTAAAATAAAAGCAGAAAGCAATAAATTGTTGCAAAGTGGATTTTGCTTATGCATTGCTGACAGTGGACCGTACATTGTAGAAGTTCAGGCTGTCAGATAGGACGAGTAGTAGGTAGGGTAGGTGGTGATTAACTTAATCCAATCAGCTGCAATCTCATCAGTAATTGCCCGTGATATTCTGCCCTCCTATTTTTGCTAGGAGATAAGCAGATGAGTACTGGTACGGTAAATAAAATTGATGTATGTGGGCAGGTAGTGGTAGGTTTATTATTATCAGAACCTTGTTTAGATTAGCCAAGCTATTCACTAGTCTGGCGGGGTTTGATCTAGCATCAGCCCCCAGGTTCAATTAGGGTTAGGTTTGGTTAGGATTAGGGTTGAATTTAGTTATGGTTAGGTTTGGTGAGGGCTAGATTTGGTTAGGGTCAGGTTATAGGTTAGGTTAAGGTCATAAGTTGGGTTAAGGTTGGCAGAGAGAAAAAGTGCGGGGGCCTATTCTAGATGAGACTCGTCTGGCCTACCAAAATACAAGAAGTAGGCTAGGTACCGGTAAGCATAGTAGTCAAAATTAGAGTTTTGTTTTTTATATCTTATTACTAGACTAATCCGGTAACGTCTAGTATAAGCCCCCAGGTTCGGTTTGGGTTGCATTCGGTTAGGATTAGGTTCGGTTAGGGTTGAAATTAGGTAAGGTTCAGTTCAGTTACAACCTTAACCGAACCTAATCCTAACCAAACCTAACCCTAACGTGCTAACCAAACCTGGGGACTGACACTAGATGTTACCCTACTTGTTATTCTTAGGTGAAACGACCATGCAGTCCAACATTATTTTTAAATTTAAGTTGTCTGATTTCCTGCATGCCTCTCAAGGTACATCGTTTTTTTGTCGTTTCAGCCTTTTTCTTGACCAGCTTGTTAATATCTGAGCTGTAAACTTCTGTTCCCATGGTCTTGAAATAAAATAAACCATACCATACCCGACTAATCTGTGCAATTTCCTGGTTGAAAGTACAGAAGTAGGCTAGTTCTCAGTTGAGCACTAAATTTGTGGACAGCCTGACCGCATTCACATTGAAGCACTAGTCTAGTGTCAGTAGAATACTGAGACCGATTCTTCCTGCTGGTACCAGAATTCTATTACTGTGTTACTGGTATAAACTGTACACTATATATCTGATTATAGCAGTTATGTACTGGTATGTAACCCGGTTTGCACTGTACAGATAGAAGGTGAATAATCTAAATAGTCGAGCCATTTTTTTATTTGTGAAAATATAATTTGAAACGTAATGAGTCAAGATCTGAGAAGAGCCAATAAAAAGTTGATTGATCAACTAAAAAGATCACAGGTACACATCATACGGATATTTGATACTGCATGCTTACAATATTGTGCTTAACAAACTGTTTTGTGTTTACTGGATACCAGTATCGGTATTTTTTATGATTTCAGTAATTCACATGCATATATCAGTACCTCATGCCATTGATTGAGGATTGGTGCCATACCAATACTAAACAGTATTGATTGTATAATTGTGTAATACCGGTATTGTATCATTTAAATCCAAAATCACGACGGATTCTTATAGATTCATTTTTTTACAGTGCAGCTAGTTCCAAATTTTGTGAAGGAAAGGTCACTTCTCATCTAAAGTTGTTACGCAGTACAAAATTGCTGGGGAAAAATTAGATAGTACCCATGATTTCTCCTGTGGCCACCCATTTTTCGCTTTTGGGCCTAGTAACTTAGCATTTGCATGATTTTAACAATAGAAAAAATTTTTGGTAATGCTATTTGAAGTACATTTTATTCCAAAAAAAACGTTTTTTTGGTAAAAAGTGCTGTGGTCACCCTGGCGTGTGTGGGTTAAAATAATAAATGATTGGATCATATGGTTATGTTGCAAAAAAAAGCAACCTTGGATACCCAAAAAACATAACAATTGCATATTTTTAACAGCATAGAGAAGCTCATTTAAACTATTTTAAGATGCCAAAATGACATGCAGTAGATTTACTGTACAGTTTTAATCAAAATTTTGGTTGGCACGTTATTCTAATCTTAATGGCAATGATTAACTACTTATCAAGGAAAGAACCAATACTACTTACTCAGAGCGAACGTTAAACTCACTCCCCTTATTGCTGGTGAGAACGTGTTTACTTGTTTTTAAAAACAATTTTAATTCAAGTTTATGTGATAAGAAAATAACAATGCAATTAAACTTCTGTCTTATATTTTTTACAGGAAGAAATCTCTCAGTTAATTGTAGCAGTAAAGCATTCTGACCCCAGGGTTTTAGATGCTGTTCCTCTTACATCAACGCTAGCTAACTACAACAAAAATGTCACATTTCAACGAGCTGGTGCAGCTAACAAAAGATCATTGAAATCAAATCACAAAATTCCAAGTTCAGGTTATTAAATTTTTTCTGCTGTTTAATGTGCGAAGATTGGGTACGCCTGAATATCCAAAGCTGATCTTAAGCACGTAAATGCATGCTTTGAAAGTAGCTTGCCGACCAATATACAGGGTGGGGCAAAAAACCTCCCACATTTCACTTTTCGAAAAAATAGACAAGAAAACCAAATTCAAAATTTTTATTCTGTAAAACAAAATGGCATTTCATTAATAAATGAATTTACTTAAACTAGGCGAATAACTGCAACAGCATTAAACAGCATAAAAATTTAAAATGTGGGAGGTTTTTTTGCCCCACCCTGTATATAATTATGTACGTGGCTGTTTCCATACCGTTTTTATTTTTTGACTACAATTATATTAAAACAGGCTTGCATCCCTTGTTATGCATCCGTTGGGTGGCTGCTTGACTTGAAGACCCTAAGACGGTCACTTCGCAGCTTCCCTGTCGCAAAGATTTCTATCTATTTTATGTTAAGACGTATTGTTACGTTTATATATTATTGTTATTATTATTCAGTGATTGCATTTTATTATTATTGTAAATGCGATGAAATAAATTGAATCTGAATCTGTTATATATTACCATTCTATCTATTGAAATGTCTAGTTATGATGAAGGAAATTACGTTGGTTTTTGCTATGTAGCAGGGCGGATTTGCCAATAGGCTAGGCAGGCTGAAGCCTGAGGCCTTGAAGAAATAAGGGGCGAACAACAAACACCATTTTTTGTGGAGATCGACCATCAAGACCTTTATATACGTGAAACGAGTCTGATTATTGATCAAACAGCCTCAGGTTTCTCATTGTCCAAATCCGACCTTGTTATATATGCATTTTTTATTTCATTCTACTGGCTTTAAACGCTGTATAATGGGTACATGTAACAACATAAAATTAGTAATAACTGAATGAATATCTCTGTGATGTACTTGACGAGATTCTGCGTAGCATCAAATTTCTTTATGCTGTTAAAGGTATTTATATCATATGTAAAGTTTTGGTGCATGTTTTTAGGAATATTGAAACGACGGAGTCCAGTGCCGGCAAAACGGTGAGTTTGTTGTAAGCTTTGATGTAATAATTTTTTTTTTTTTTTTCTTTTCATGGCGAGTTAAACAGTGTTTATTGTAAAATATGTATTAAGGTTATCAAGCCCTACAAGAAATACATGCGCAACTATGACTCCGGAAAAGCCTCCGACTTTTTCTCGCTTTCTTCAAGGGAGAAATGAAAAAGCGAGTAAAGAGACTAAAGTACAAGCTGCTGACATGTCTCTTTTGACTTCACCTGGAAATCACAGGTAAGCGATAATTGGTCCTGTTGCTGCAATTTTTCTGTTACAAGCCTCATTTCATACTTCGTCTATAAAAATCAGCATATCATCATCATCATCGAGTTTCAATCCGGTTTTTTTCTCGTCACCGAAGGTGGACGGATACACCTCATCCCCTCCGCGATCGTTCTCACACCTTCCCTCCATCTTGTTCGATCTGCAGCTTCCTCTTGTCTTTTACCCGACTTTCTTCACACTCTCTTCAATCTGCATCCTCCATGTCATTTTTGACCGTCCTCGCTTTCGCTACCCATTCACTTCTAGCATCATTGCCTTCTTCAATATATTATCATCATCGCTTTTAATCACTTGTCCATACCATCTTACTCCATTCGCCTTTGCATTCTATCCAACGTTTCCTACAAACCTAACATTTCCATCAGCTCCTCCATCTTCTCTCTGTCCACTATCATTATATTTAAACAAAATTGTTGTTCACTGCAAAGCAAAAGTTTATGATTCGCAATTCGCATATTAGTTATACTTGAAGTAAGTTGTTCAAGGGTGTGTTTTCATGTCAATTATAAATTCGATTAATTTTTTCATCGTTGTTAGTTTGCGTTTTGCAAGCAATCTCACCCCTTGGTCCTTGCTAACATCTAATTTTAATGAAAACACAAAAATAAGCGTGGTATTTTAGCTTTTCCACACCTATTCTTTATCGATGGCAAACTTTTTTCTGTTGTTGAAGTTTATTCATGAAAGTTGATCTAGTTGAGCTTCGAACCCGCGAAGCCAGCTTCGTAGTCCAATGCACCCACCCCTCGGTCTGCCCCATGCGCTTATGGATGACAAACTGTCGGTGACGTCGTAATTGCTCGTTAATATCGAAATCTACCGAAGAAGCAACAATTAAATTTGTCATCGCTAGAGGGCGAATGGGAGTTGTAAACGATGTTGTTCGTAGAATTGCTGCATGTGCAAGGCATGCCGTTGTTTTTGCGGTTTACGCTTTGGTTTACAATTTTATAAATCTCCCAATAAAATATACCTAATCCTTATTCTGCGCTCGTGCAGCCTCAGTTTAATTAGGTAAATTGAAACGGAATAGCCCCAAAGTTACGACTTTAATTTGAAAAAAAAAAACAAAAAAACATTCCTTTGATGCTTAGGCACAATTGTTTTGTAGCTGCAATTTTTGTGGTCAATCATCGATAAATTTAAACAAATTTTTTGCTGTTTTTGCAGACCAACCCGTTATACTCGTGTTGAGTCAACCAATCCAGTTCAAGTTCGCGAAAACAATGAAAACCAACCTGTTCAAGTCACTTTCAAAACTCCTGAGAATCATCGGCAGGAGCTTGCTGATGGTGACAAAAAGTACGATTGTGAAAGCCGCCACAGTCTAAGTTGATTCTGATTTTTTTTTTTTTGTAACGAGGCCGAAATAAAACCTTTTATGAGTTAATGCAAAGTGATTCTTTTCCGTGAAATATAGTTTATTGTCTTCGCAAAGGACGGTTAGAATTTGGTATCACTGCTTCTCTTACAGCTATTACTATTTTGACAATCGCATTAAGTTAAATTGTACGTTCTGTTAGCATCAGATTAAAAAAAAAGTCAAATTTTTATTATCCTCGGGGTATTATGCCGAAGCGTGTAACGAGTGTTGTGGCTTTTCCGCGATTTAGCGCCTGGGCAACACTGCTTCGAAAAGATATCGCAACGGTGGCGAGCCGTTGGCGACACTGTCCGATTTGACCGCCCCGGGAATCGAACCCTCCCGCACCGATTGCAATGTGCGTAACAGCTGAGCTAATCGGCCGGTTAGCACCAGATTATTTCGATGAAAAATTTTCATTTTTATAGAACTGTTTTTAGAACACCTCAAATGCTGGGCTATGATTGGATTGCCGGAGTACTTGACAACTCACAGCCATCTCCTAATTATACGGAAACGTTTATTGACGAAATGAAGGAATTTCGAAAGTTGAATCGTTCTGAATGTCACAGTACTAAGTATTGGAATGAAATGTTGAAAGCACCAAAAACTCCAATTGATAAAATGTCTCCTTGCCGCCATTATAAGGTAAGTGATGAATTGCAGCAGTTTGACGAGGTCATACCAGTAACCGACTTAGCGCCAGAAACGTAGTGTTTTTGAAGATTTTGTTACTTGGGTAGTTGTCATTGTCTAAAATGTTTGTGAAAAAAAGTTTGTTTGACAGCTATTTGTCCTAGTAGATTGTGAAAAAGAAACATTATGCAATTATTTATGCTCTAAAAAAGAAAAACTTTTTCGCTAAAAATATGCAGCTACGAAATCACGACGTTTTATGTGCTAGCCGGCCGCTTATTACTTTCTGCCCCCAATTGCTTCCACAATCCACATATTATCTGTGTCAGTAAAATTTCGCAGAATAACTCCTTACGTCATCGCAAATCATTTATTTTGCAGTTCAATCAAATTTCAGTTATAACCTATCCAATTTTAGAACCAGCTGTGTTTAATGATAAGTTCTGCAGTGCAATGCACTAAAGTTGAATTGAACTTTCTGCTCTTGGTGCATAACATTTTAGGCCTGCAATTGTTTCATAAAAAGTTAAATAAGAAAATTATATATGAATAGACTGCATCTTAATAACGTACAAATGCATTGTCAAAGTATATTTATATTTATGCACTTGATTTCATTTTGAGTGGTCAAATCAGTTAATTTATTCCTGCTAAGTCAGTACTTCTAGTGCTCAAAGCCACACGACGCGTACGCGCTTTATGTTTTTAAATGAAAGTACTCTCGTAGTTATTGTTACGAGATAAACTTTCCAAGGTTAGTGCTTGGTACTTAGGTGTGAATTGATTTTTTACTGTAGTCTTATAAATTCAAGACTTGAATTTTCAGATGAAACAAAGAACACCCGATCCAAGCAATACTCGTGATCCTCGCATCATTAATTTCACCATCAACAAACGACTTTTCCCTGTTCCGGTTGATCCAAACGAAAACGTTCACCCTGGGTCGGAAAGCTCGCCTCGGTACATCCGAGTCAGCGTTCCCAAATCTTCGTTGTTGTCTCCCTACAGGTGATACTTGTGTTGCGTCTATGCATACGACAAATACTGAAGCTATGGTATGACCATTTGGCAGTCCCAATTATTTGCCTACTATAGCCTTTTCATTATTGTAAAATTTAGTGCCCGTTTAAAGTGTGTTTAAATAAAATCATTCTGAGCTTCCCTGCGCGCAATGATAACAAGCTTTGTTTTTTTCCACATCGTCATGAAGCGTTGAAGCTATTTGGCTTGCTAAATTTAAATACAAGTTGGTGTTGCTGCTGCTTAGCTGTAGAGTAAACGCTCTTGGACTCATCAGTTACATTTGGAAACGATACGAAATGTTGGAGGATTCTCGAGTTGCCACTTCCACCAGCAGATTGTGACTCTTTATTCGAAATTAGTGGTTGTGGGTTTCGATCTTTGCATCATTTATTGTAATGAAATACATTTCATGGTTCGTTAATTATTCAAGCCTTACCAGCAGAAACATGCGAGATTAGCTAAAATCGCTAGGTGCGTTTAACGGAGCAAAATTGAAATGCACAAGCTTGCTTTGTTGAGTTGCACAATGGCCGTACATAAAGTTTCAAACGCAACTTTTCTAGTAAGAGCTTTTGGGTTTCCTCTATTTTTTAGTTGTGCGAATTCATTAAACGTCCCTTGTATGAACGATTTGTTTGATTAAATTAACCGATTTTTTGTCGCAGATATAGGGCGATGCATCGAAGCACTTACACCGACGGGTTTGATTCCCTGGCTTTGCCCGATCACTGCGTTATGGGTTGGCAACATACTGTACCAAAATATGTGGAGAAAAAGCAGGTATATTACACGAGAAAGATATTTAGCGCTCGAGTCCAGCAATGATGAATTAATGGTTTTTTTATTGACGTAAAATGCCCCTCAAGTGCTGTACTTTCCAGCAAAGCGTCGAAAGTCGCATTTTTTATGAGGCAGTTTGGTGTAGTAGATTATATCGTTGACGTTTTTGTATCGGTGTAGTAGATTATATCGTTGTAGATCAAGTCTGCCATTTAGTATTTTTCATTTCTAAGCACCGCTGACATTTCACCAAATAGCCAACGCGAATTCCTAGTTAATATTGTTTTGTTTCTTCTTAGCAGCCATTACGTGAACTTAAAGTAATTAAAGGTCAAAAAATTAGTGAGAATCTCTTCACGCGAAAACAAGTTTTACAAAAAAACATCAATTTAAGTCGTGCTTAGATTGCAAAGCTGTAATTTAGCAATTAGGTTGCATTCATTTTCGCAGCAAGCAATATCTGACCCGAAGTTAATGAAATGCCTGAATTAACATACTAACATATCGTTTATACGCCCTACTCTCCGTGAATAGATACCTTGCATCAATTTTCATGCTTTGTATCGCCATTTTGTGGACCTTACAAAGCTTTTATGTTCTTGAGTAAATCAAGATTGATACAAATCAAAAAACAAACTTTGTTTCTTATTTCTCTTTCCGACTTTTTGTTGACTTTATTCACCGTAAAACGAAAGTTCGTGATTTACTTCTGTAGACAGGACGTGGTGCGGCGTTCGTGCTTCCCAAAACGGAAATCACTTCCGCGAAAGGTGTCAGCAAATTTCTTGTGGCTGGTATTTTTGGTGATAAGTCTGCTTTTATTTTCAATTCCTGTTGTCAAGAAAAGAGCATTACATCTGCTAATGAAATTCAAGATGTCAAATCCATCTTCATTGCGCTTAGTTTGACTAAACTAGTTAGTTTTGATAGTTGCTAACTTTTCGATAATAGTCAAAAGTGACAATGTTTGCTTTGATTGAAGATGTCAATGTTATTGCCCCTGGGTATGCACTATGCAGCTCTCCTAACCCAACTGCGTTGGATCTAATTGCTTTTGATCTGGCTTCAATTTTTTGTCTCTGAGCAAATATATATATTTCTAATTTTGAGGGTCTGAGGTAGGTCATGGCACAATGGTCTATTACCCCAATAGTCAATGCGCTTGTGAATCTGACTCTCAGTATCAAATTAAAACTTTTGCAATACAAGTAAAAATGCATGGCATATGTCATCGTCATCACATCCAGTTTCACATTTGAGAATGACTTCACATTTGATTATGCGTTGTATACAGTAGCGGATCCAGAAAGTTTTTGGTGAGGTACATGTAATTTTGAATTAGGTTGAATGTTAACTAAATGCAAAGACGTTTAAACTCGAAAACGGGCGTAAATAAGCCTTTTGAAAGTGGTTCATGTCAGGGGCGTATTCAGAAATGTTTTGAGGGAGGGGGCATCAATTTTCGTCATTTTTTTCAAGCGTATTTTTTCCAGCAGAGTTATTTTTAAGCAACTTAAGTGCCAAAAACAACTCTAGGAAGGTCCGGGGGCATGCTCCCCCCGGAAAATTTTTGAAAATTTGCATACTGCAATGACCATTTTAGTGCTTTTTGAACAATTTTTAAGAAAAGTTTGTCATATTTTTGGCCCCTAACTTTGAGTGCTTCACCAATGATGCATTTTGTGCGCACAGTTTCGATTATGTATGACGTCATTTGAGGCTCAATGGGTAGGGGGTTGCAACCCTCCCCCCACCCCCCCTCCCCGGTGGCTACGCCACTGGCAGTCACTATAGACAATGCAAAAACATTTTCGGAGTTTATGTCTGAAGGAAGAAGCTTGGCTAAAATATGTAAAAGGAGGCTGCAACCGTTATTAGTTTTAGAAATTATAGACTGAAAGTTAGGTTGTAACACCTTATTACAGAGCCAAAAGGGTGGGTCATGGCACCGTGGCCTCCCCTGCGTGCGCCCATGTTACTTGCGTGGTACTGCCTATAGGCCTACTGCATTCGCACGCTGAGTGTGAGCGATTCAAATAACGCAAATATGAAAAAGAAAACAGTGCGCAATTGTGACATAATACACATTAAAATCAAATCTTTTTTCTACTCGCAGGAATACACCAATTAAAGCGTAAACGAGATGGCGGGGCTCATTTCCGCAACTTTGCGCCTGGGCACTGGGTAACGCAGTAAGATGATTTACGATTAGCGTATAAGCGATATAGCCAAGTAATAGTTCAAAATAATTACATAAAGCTTATCCAAAATGCCGCCCCCCTTGCTACGCCACTGGTGCCAGTTTGACGGATGGACGAAGTCAAGCCAGTTTGCAAGCAGCTTGAAAGTGGTAAAAGCAATATTGCAGAGAGGGGAGTAAGGACAAAGGAAAAGTATAAAGATAAGCTGACAGACGATGAAGAGCAAAGGAAAATATTTCTGCATTGTGTAGTGGAAAGGAGAAAGCTTTATCCTAATTTCGAAAATCTACTTGGCCAAAAACAATTAAACTTTTTCCTGATAGTTTTGTCAATGTGCGCCTAAACGGACTCTGAACAACGTGGAAATCCTTCAATAAACAATTGAGGAGATCTAGTAAAGAGGGTGCTTCAAATAAAAACCACATCGTAACGTATTATGTTAGAAAATGTACATATTAGAAATCATAAAAGCAAAAATACACTTTGCTTGATTGTTGGAGGTTGGCAGACATAGTTAAGGCCCTAAAAAGTAAAAAAAAATTACTAAAAATTGAGCCTATTTGTTTTTTTACGCTTATACCCCCCCTTCCCCGAAATTCGACAACATACTCCCCCAAATCCCAAAAATGCTGTTGCTCGGCGAATATTTGATAAAATTTCCAGAGTTTTTCACAAAACTCTATTTTTCGGCAACCTCACAGAATGCCATAATGTTGTCCATGTTGGAAGAAAAAAGTGAAATTTCGGGCAGCCATAATATATTATCTCTTTCATTCTCAAAGGATAACCTTCCACGTAACAATATGCCATTGATATAATACAGGTGATTGGTTTAGTAAAAAAACATATTTTTGAAGAACCGGTAGGTTTAGTCAACTGACGGCTTGTTGAATTTTAGAGCGTTAATGGACTTGACTTGAGGTCCTCTCTTCGTCCCAAAGAAAACCTGGTCAGTCTTCAACTGAAGTCTGGACAAGCTTCCATTCCAGTCAAAAATGAAGGAAAGGATTTGAGCTTTCTGCAGGAATCAATGTTTTGTTCAACAAGCAAAATTTGAGAATAAGTGTTCAATGTATGAGGTTCAGCGGTTTTTAAATAAACTTTTTGTAGCTTATTGAATAGATTTTATTTGTATCAGCAAAGTCTCTATTTAACTTGCATTTTCCAAAATAAAATTAGTATTTTTAAAAGTTTTCTGTGTAATCCAGATTACAAGTAGTTGCAAGTTGGTTGGTTTCACAATAACCTTCTCAACCTCTCAGGAGAATTCCTTGCTCTGTTACACGGTAATGAGTGTTGAAGCAGTTAGAGTTGCAAATGTGGCTCTCACGGTAATTTTAATCAAAATGTTACGTTTGGTCCCAAAGGCTCCCGACCCTAGCAAGGATGTCAATATATTTTTGATTTCCGTTTGCTGTTCTAGGAAAGCTGTGTGTTTTCAGACATGAAATTACTCGGAGCCATGCGCGGATTTATGGGGGGTGGGGGGCCGCCCCCCCCCCCCGAAATTTCCAAAATTTTTAAATTTTTACTTGTTTGCAAATATCATAATTAGTATCAAAATCTGACATGCTTTAAACTAAGATTCAGGAAGATCATTTGAGTGGCAGCGTTTTCTGTGATCAAAGTCTTATTAACGGCTAGGCTGCTATTGTTACTTGTTAGGCCTACATCATAATCCATATGAAAGTCAGAAATAAATTCATGATGAAAAGGTTGTTTGGACTGCCTATTCGGTGAATTAGTATTGCGGAAAAGCATAATACAGATGAAGAGTTCGCTTATTTTAGTTGTAAGGTCAAGGCCGGCGCCAAGGGGAGGCCTGGCCCCCCAATCAACATTCTTGGCCTCCTCAACAAGCTTGCTCTTTTGAAGACAGTGGCTGTTGTGCTTAATTTCAAACTTTGATCCCCCTTAATAAACGCTTGCCCCCCCCCCAAGTCGACTGCTCTGTTGCCGGCTTTGTGTAAGGCATTAAAGTAGCCTACTGATATGCCATTGTGCTTTGGAAATCTATAGGAACTGTAGTTCAGCTCACTAGCGTTCTTGTAATATGATACTATAAGCCGAGTATTTAGAGCCGATCGACAAGCCCTATTTCTGCCGATTAGGAACCTATTTTATTTTCTAACTAGCATGCCGTAACCAATAAGAGGGCAGTTACCCCCTTCGGGCGAAAATTAGTCCAAGATATAAAAACAAACTAATGAAATTGAACTGTTGACATGGACTACACTTGTTGTCAACACCCACCACCCCCTTGACGATTGCAGAAAAAGAAACCTTTTATTTTTAAAACGAACCGACTTTTCTTCGTGCGGAGCTTGCCGCAATTGCTATCATGTTTTTCTGTTTTGATCAACTTGGTAATTTAATCTCGAGAAACTTTCATTACGATGCGATGCTACAATACCGGAAGTCCAACTTTTCTGATGTGTTTTGCTTGAACTGCATTTTTGTCATTGCTGCTACTGTGAAGCACTTAGGCCTACAATAAGTAGGAGTTTCCTTAAATGCGATATGTCTGCAGTAAGTATGGCTGCACACAAGCATTTTTGTTATAAAATTGAATCAAATCTTCATTATACTCGTTTCATTCTCGCTGTAGTACCAAAGCGCGGTAGCGAGTAGCGGGGCCCGACCCGCGACTTATAGCGCCTGGGCAACGCAGCTCCGAAAAAACGTTGCAGCGGTGGCGAACCGTTGGCTGTAGTGCGTCAGATTTAACCGGCCTGGAAATTGAACCCCAAATCTTCCGCATCGATAGCGACATCTTTAACACTACGTCATAACCGGCCGGTTTATTGAAAAATTATTTAATATATAAAAAACGAAATTGACCCTGCCGTAAGAGCTCAAAATAAAAATACTGCCAAGGAAGACTATACCAATAAAAGATTTTAAGAAGCCAAGGAGCTGAACGAGGGGAGGAGGCAAGCAAAATCGTTTTTACGCACCGTAACTGTCTCACGGGCCGGAGTGCTCCGTTTTTTAGACATCCCGATCATGCGTTTAAAAGTATGTGATGATATCGACGCTGTGATATGAGTGAAAAATGCTTTGACAATATCGACGATGTTTTTGACCATAATCACATGATCAGGGATTTTTCTCCTTCGCAATTTATTTTAGCTTAAAAATGTTTCGGTAGGGAGGGCAGTGTTTTCTCATGCTCTACTATCTTCTCTTTTCAAGATTGTTATGGGAGAAACTGCCCCTTTCAAAATGAGTGCATATTAAATATTTATATCAAGGTTTATATGCGTTATTTACATCAATGTTGGTTCTTGAAAAAAATTTTTGGAGGGAAGCAATTAACTGTTTTACCCCCCTTGCTACACTTGTTTGTGACGTTGCGAAAGCTAGCTTACTTTAGTCGGTTAGACTTCCTATGGCCCGAAAATGAGGTAAACTAAAATTTTTTCAGTAAACTTTTAACCACGGCTTAACAGCATGAGTTTCTGTGAAACCTTTTCCCATCCCTGCCTTTTCTCCCCTTAGATCAGGGGTTCTTAACCGGGGGTAAATTTACCCCGTGGGGGTAAATTTTTCCTAACGAAGGGGTAAATTTTTTGAAGTATAAACTAAAACAAACTTCAATTTTCAGTATTAAAATGATGAAAGTGTTGCACTGGGGGTAAATTATACTCTTTTCAATCGGCAAGGGGTAAAGAATACAAAAAAGGTGAAGAACCCCTGTCTTAGATGAAGCGCAAAGCATCAAGCAAAAGTGTGAATGAAATATATCTTGGTTGTTTTCTTAGTTATGGCATTATATAGCTTAATCATGGTCAACTGCAATTGCGTAATAATTTGAATTAGAAACATTACAATCCGATGCACTTTAATACCTCTGAACCACCGTAATTGTCGTATCCTTGCGTCATCACAATGTGACGTCACTGAAACTCCCTCCATTGAAAAATCCTGTGTACGCTACTGCTAGATAGCGTACTTTAAACATTGACTTTTTTCTTCAGCTCCCTGAAAAGGCCTTAACGTATTTTCTGGGCCCCTCCCGAAAAAAACTGTTTAATCCGCGCCTGCTCGGAGCGTATAAAAAATTGAACAGTTTTAAGTGTGGATACTTTATTTTTAGTTATATTTTCAATTCAAGTTGATATGCCAAAGTCATATACATTACAGCCGTCAGTGCGTAAAAAACTATCCGAGAGCTGAACGCGTAGGAAATGAATGATCCAAGGCCAACATATGTCAAAATTATGTCATTCAACAAAAGACAACAAAGTACTATCTTTACGCAAACTACCCTATCATTTCCAGCTTCAATTCATCAATGCTGTTACTACGGGCTAGCCGTGCCCAAGATGGGAAAGATAATTTTTTAGCCGTTCTCACATCTATTGACAAACAGAGTTTCATACTGAGTCAGTTATCACAGAGTCAGTTGCTAAGCATAACGCCTCGCGTATTTGAAAAGTGTGATTCAGAAACTTCGAAACAAAAGTTCTCAAAGCGATAGTGTGATTAGAAACTTTTTCCAAATGCCAGAAAACATAAACCTATGCCAAGCTAAATTTCAGTTTGATTGCTTATCGCTACTTCTCCATAGTTTCCATGAGCAGAATGTCCATAATCTGCTCACTCTTACGGACGCAGTAACATCGCACTTAACAGGATTGTACATTTACTGCATTTTGCGAGTTAGCAATTCTGTAAGTTAGCATTAGTTTCCCTTTTTGATCTTAAGGAATCCCTTATCGGAATGTAATTTAGACCTATAACAAATTTATAGAACATCGATACTTCAAATAGTAAGTGATTCAAAAAATGCCCCCTCCCTTTTTTGTTTCTTCTAATATGCCTCGCTCATAAAAAAATACCCAAAGCCACTTCCGCAAGTGAATATTTAGTTGTTAGGTAGCTGGGCCGGATTAAACTTTTTGTGGGCGTGGGGCTATTTGATAGGCATGGGCCTATTATTCATCCCGTTCGTTAAAGGAAAAACCAATTGAAGCAAAGCATAAATACATAAAACGAAGTCTTTACTATGTGTGCATACATTCAAATGACACAATTTCTCGATTTAGCCAATGCAAAGCTCTTTGTAACGTCATCAGCGTCTATTTTGCCAAAAGTTTGTTTTCGATGCAGAATAGAGCTGAGCAATTCAACCTTTTCTGGACCATAGACGAACGCGTATGATTCTTTACTCTTTTTAACGATGAAAATGAGTGCTCGCCAGAGCAATTAAAAATCATCAGACGAAGGTACAGCCTAAGGATTATAGAATGCAAAGCAGTTGCATTAGGCTTACTGGAAGTCGTTTCTACCCTGTCACTTTTCGGTTCGCTTACATAAAAAAAGTCGGTCACTTTTTTGGATTTTGCTGCAACTTTTTTCAGATTATCTTCTAGATTTTTCTTCTAGTATAACTGGCCGAACAGCCGTGAGAAAGGCTTGTTGCTTCACAGTGAGCAAATAGGGTTTTTCAGTGACAGTGCTTGGACACAAATTGAACAGTGTTTTCCGTATAAAAGGAGGGAGATTTCTAATAGCCTACGCTACCTTAGTTTTATTATCACTTCATTGACTTAGAACAGTGGTGGGCCTATTTATGGTTGTGAGCCAGGGGCTGCAGCTCCATCAACCCCCGCCCTAATCCGGCCCTGATTGGTAGCCTACAACACTCTTTAAAGTTTAAAGCAGGGGTGTGCAAACTTCGACCCGCGGGCCAAATGCGGCCCGCGTCTAGAAATCGTGCGGCCAGCGAAGGGGTGCGGTTTTTTGATAGAATACGACCCGAGAATGTTTCACATGTTTTCTTGAGATGCTTGATAAAATCAATGTCACAAATAGAGCGTTTTGAGCAAAATACAAAATGTAAAGAGAATAGCTTAAGAAGGAAAATTAAAGCCAAATTAGCTTCTTCATACTGACTGGGCGTTCAACAACAAAGATTCAGCTGCCATCATCAGAAGCAGATTCAGCTATTTGTGATCTCTTAGAGTTTTGTACTGCCAAAAATACCCTGCTGATGATGACAGCTGAATCTTTGTCGTCGACACATCGGTCAATAGGCTACAAAATAAATTCTTTACTTTTTCCTTCTTAAGCATTTGGGTTTGGATTATAATCAATAATTTAACTGTTTTTAAATGTTAATGTTAGGCCTATTAATACAGCGCTCTTGATTTTCAATAAATTATGTACCGGTACGATATTTTTACGTTATTGCAATGAATACAGCTAATGGCGTAGCGAGAAATTAGGGGGGTAAGGCATAATTTCCACATGTTTTACAAGCGTTTTTTTTTTTAGGCAGAACAAATTTAAAGCTAATTGAGAAACAAGAAAAGATCTAGGGAGTGTGGGGGCATGCTCCCCCGAACAATTTTTGAAAATTTACGAACTATAATGGTCATTTTAGTGCTTTTTGAATAATTTTCACGCAAATTTTGTATAAATTTTTTGATTCTAGTTCTGAGTGCTTCGCGAAATGTGATGCATTTTGTTCGCACATTTTCGGTTATGCGTGCTTAAGGCGTAAGGCTTATTGCTATCGAAGAGGTTCGGAAGTATGGAAAAATTGTACGCATTAACAACATTTTTGAAAATGGCTAGTGGGAGGATGCTTATGGCCAGGGCCTTTGGATCCCCCCCTGGCCATAAGCTACGGAAACCAACAAAAGAGTCTGGCATATTTCAGTCACTCGGCAGTTGGCGCCATTAGTTTTGTTCTTTTTTACGAAAAGGCAGAGTCAAAAGGGGGGGGACATGGCACAATGGCCCTCTTTTTAATACGCTCCTGCATATAGCGCTTATGATTTGATGAGTGAAAGTTGCTCTACAAGAATGGATGCCTATAAGAGCTGAGTAATAGGCAGGAAAAACGTACCGTCCTAAACATGCTGTACCAATAATTTAATTTACAGCGGTAAATTACAATTAAACTATGACTACAGCCTAGTTTAGCAAGGATATCCTTCATTTATTCTTTGTCCTTTCTGTTATGCACATCTTTTATCTTTGTTAATATTCCTTTCAGCATATTTGTTTATTTTGTTTAAATCGATCAATCTACGTACAAAAGTTTAACAAAATATGGTTTTATTATTATCCCTGGCAATATTCAATACCTGATAAAATATTATCCTGTCTAAACGTGCGGCCCTCACAATTTTGTGCTTATTGCTATTTGGCCCACTATTAAAAAAGTGTACACACCCCTGGTTTAAAGCAATAAAACAGTGGTGCTATACCGTGCTAATCATATCATTTTTCAATATTGCATGCTAAAAATCAATAGCTTACGTAGATTATAGAAAATTTACTTTCTAAAAACCAACCCTCTTGGAAGAGATCCGTGCATCTTTGAATGGCAACACTGGCTACAACTTTCGAGCAATAAAAATTACTGCTAAAAAGTAGAGAAGCTCTCTACAAACAAACACAATAGTAGGACTACTTACTTGGGTAATATGAGAGTTCCGGTAGGCCTACGTAATGATCCGAAAAATCAAAAAGCCATTCATGCCAATTTGAATGATAGAAAAACATTTACGGATCAAAAATTATGGATGTAAGTCAAAATTAGCTGTTAAAAGGTCAGCGACATAGCCTAGCGGTACAGCGCCCATGGTAGGCTACAGATCCGACGTGACGGGCTCGATTCACGAATGCAGCCGATCGCATTTTACAAGTATATACGGTACTGGGCGGCTGCTTACTCGAATAGCGCAAGCTCACTTCGTAGTCCAACTAAGCTTTATGTTGAATTTTTAGTTCAATATCAATTGAAAATAACCTTGCGGTACTTATGTATTCAGATAAATTGTTTACTATTTCCATTCTTGAATCGGTTGAAACATTTTGGTTAACCCACGATTTCAACCAAAGCTTTCGTGCAAATAATCATAATATTGCCACCACTTGATTTGTCAGTCAACTCCACTTTCGGTAGCATCGTGAGATCCGCAGGATACATCAGCGATATTGATAAATTTTTAGCATAAGCCAATGTTGAACCAGACTTTAAAGGACACTTCAGACCACTTTTACCCCCTGCACACGCATCTGTACTTTTCAAAGGAAATATTAAAAGGAAACCACCAGCCATGACTCACTCCATCCACCTTTGCAAAGTTATTTCGCTGATTGTGAAAGTAACATTAACATCGTAAGTTCGTCTTTTAAGCGATGGGCAAGGAAACACTTTAACGCTATTTGTTTTTCAAACTTGGGACCCACAATCTTTGTATCTGATAATCAAAGTTGCATCTTTTATTGCGTTGATACCACCTACCGCCAATGAAGTTTTTAATGAACTAAATTGTTTAAGGAATAAAAAAGCTGCTGGCTCCGACGACTTGTCACCGTTTTTCATTAAAACAGCTTCGCTTATCATTGCACCCTACTTGACCTACTTAATCGAATTCATGTTCAACCAAGGTGTTTTTCCAAATATCTTGAAAATAGCTAAAGTTATTCCAATATTTAAATCCGGGAAAAAAATTTAATCGAAAACTATAGACCAATTTCCTTTTTACCCGTCTTTTCTAAGGTTATAGAAAAGTTAATTAAAACCAGAATTCTTAGTTTTATTAATAGACATGATATACTATATGACCGCCAAAGTGGATTTTAAAAGAAACGCAGCACCACATATCCTCTCATTGATGTAATTACTGAATGCTATGACAATATTAACAGTGGAAACCTTTCGTGTGTAATAGCGTTAGATATAAAAAAAGCATTCGATACGGTTAATTTTGACATACTGCTTTACAAATTGGACTATTATTGTATACGTGGTCCACGTTACAAACTCCTTAATAGTTATTTAAACAATAGAAAGCAGTATGTTTGTTTCTCTGGATACAAATCTAGCTTGGTTGACGTAGAATGCGGTGTTCCTCAGGGATCAGTCCTTGGCCCATTACTTTTCATCCTTTATGTTAATGATATAAGAAATGCGTCACAAACTATACCAAGACTGCTTGCTGACGACACTTGTTTATTCCTGACCGCTAAAAACATAGTTGATCTTGAAATAATTGGTAACTCTGAATTAAGTTTTTTGAAAAACTGGATGGATACAAATAAGTTGACAGATATAATATAAGATACAAATAATCTGATGGATATAAATAAGATACAAATAATCTGACGAAATCAAAACTTATAGTCGTAAACCCCAAGCTACGAGCCCCTCAAATACAATTCTCTCTGCTATACGATGATATATGTATCGGAAACGATAAATCGTGAAAATATTTAGGGGTTGAACTAAATCAAGAATCGAACTTTTTACCCCATCTTACCAAAATTGAAAATAAACTATCTCAAAATGTTGGTATAATAACTAAATTGAAACATTATTTACCCACTTCAGCTCTTTTAATGCTCTACTACTCGATAGTTTATCCTCATATTTTATACGGAATTATTCTTTGGGGCTCAACGTATGCATCGCACCTAAAAGCTGCAATTGCTACAAAACAAAGCTGTGCGTGCGATTTGTTCTTTAAATTGGCGCGAGCATGCGACACCGTGTTTTGATTGTCTGAGCATTCTAAAAGTAAGAGATGTAACTAAAACGGAAATGGCGAAATTTGTCCACAAATCTGTTAACCACTCCTTACCAAAATATTTTCAAACGTATTTTCACAAGGTGACATTGGCACACAAACGTTCTACTAGGTCTTCCCTTTGTTTCGAACAAGCCGTGCGCAAAGGTTTGTCAAGTATCAGGGGTCTAAGGTTTGGAATTCGATACCAACTACTATTCAACGTTTAAAACTTAAAAAGTTTACACAAACATATCGCGAGCAAATATTGGTTGTATATAAAAATTAAGTCACTAGATTATACTTGTAGTTCTTCCTCTTAATTAGCCACATATTAAAAGATGTGGCTATCTTATTGCTGCTACAACGAGAATTAAATGTGAGGATCACTCTGCTCATGAAAGCAAACAAAAGGTAGTCGTTTGACTCGAAAACTTCACGTCCCTTCACGGCTTCCTCAAATTGCAAGTAAATGAGCTTCAGTTGCATGTTTACCTTAAATCTACTGTTTTTTCCTTTTTAAAGTTTTTTTGAGTGCTTGAGGTTGCAATATGAAAATAAACTTGTCTGTCTGTCTGTATTTAACTACCAGACGCTGAACCAGAATTACACGAAGCAAATCAACAACAAGGCATGAAAAGGATTCATTCTAGAATTACGTTTTTAAAATTAGTAGGACAGCAAAACCCTAAAAAAATTAATCCCGAGTTATGGCTTTGAAATGTATTTGTGAAGAATATTTTAGATAAAATTCCAAAAAAGTATGTAAAAAAAATTCTATCAAATCTTCGTGATCTCGAATCTCGCCTTATTACGCCGAAACATATAACAAGAGCCCATTTCCGCGGCTTAGCGTCTGGGCAACACAGCTCCACAAAAAGTCGCAGCGGTGACGAGCCGTTGGCGACACTGAGCCCAATTTGACCAACCCGGTACGCGAACCACAGATCTCCTGCGCCGATAGCAATGTCTTAACAACAGAGCTAACTGGCCGGTATGTTAAATTTATAATAATCTTTTTAATGTGTAGATTAAATGCATACCAATTGGCTTTAAAAATAAATACCGGTATTGCATTGCTGCACTAACAATTCGTATGTACTTTCCTGTTCATACAGTCTCTCTAAAATTGAATGTCCAACAGAAAAGCTGTTACAAACAATTTTTGAGTTTTTCTTTTAACCAGACTCATAATTGAACCCAGAGTCTAAAGCTTCAGAGGCAGCCTCTCCATCCTCTCAAACACCGTAATTCTGGCAGAATAATTTGACAGAGAAAAGCATAAATATTGGGAGTATAATAAAGATTTTTTTGCAAATAAAAAAAGAAAAAAAGCCGATGTAATGACGTCTGAACTTGACAAACGCATTATGTCCTGCGCCTAGTCGTCTAACTCAACAAATTAATGTTGACACTCAAAATTTTGGCTTTCTTCTGGTTAGAGAGCAAAAGAAGTTTTGCGGTATCAGGATTTCTTAAACAACCAATTGTTCCAGCTTTTTCATTGACTGCAATCAAGAAACGACATTTTCCTATGGTACTAATGCAGCACAATATAATAACATGGGACAAAAATAGCATGAGGAGGAAAAAGAATTACTGTCGCTTTGTGGGAGGAAAATATCTTAAGGAGAAAAAGAATGGCTATAATAGCTTGATTTTTCTCCTGCAAGTTTTAAGTTTTAACGAAAAGTTGATGCTTCAAGAAAGCAATGAATGGGGCGCCGTTTGGTAAAAAACGATTTTGTCCGACTTATTTTGCGCGTGTATTTTGGTCCGACTTAGAGTACATTTTGTCCGATATATAAGCAGGACATTTCCAATATACATATCGGACAAACTATGGTCTAAATAAGCTCAAAAAACATGGTTCACAAAACGAATAGTTTTTTTCCAAACGGCGCCCCATAGCAATGCGCCAACATTGTGTTATTAAGTGTTTTCGTTTTGATATCACAGTTCGAAAACTTGCTGCATGAGCTCATTAAATTCCAAAACGTTTCTGCATAATAAAATTTAATTACCAAACGTTTCGGCGTAATAGCTATATAAGCTGTCACTTGAAATATTTGACAGGATTAAGGTTTAACGCTAAAGCCAACTGCAAAGCTTTAATCGGCTTTTTATTTGCGTAGAAATCTTCCAAGTGCTGCATATTCCAGGCTTCCAGCAAAGCAAGGCTGTGAACTCGAACTCGAAAGAACTCGATCATTTTGCCGAACTCAAACTTGAACTCGAAAAAATATTTTTTCTGAACTCGAACTTGAACTCGAATAAAACTGTTCGAGTTCATTAGAATGGTATTTAAATATTATTGTAAAGAAATAAAAGATCACTTCGAAATATAGTTTGTTGTTCAGTTGTGACCACACCACTGACAATTTTGATGGTACTAACAGCTGAGGTATTGTCTTGAACCTACTGCATGAAGCGAAATATTTTTATTTTTGTAATTGCATGAGCAGTGAGCACCGGCGGTGAAAAAAGTTGTCTCGACTTGGGATATTCATCTGGCTAAACTCAAACTTGAACTCGAAAAAGCTTATTTTTGTCGAACTCGAACTTGAACTCGTAAATAAGTAAATTAGAGAACTCGAACTTGAACTCGGACTTGCTAAAATAGGTTAAACTCGAAGTTGAATTCGAATAAAATTCGATCGAGTTCGCAGCCCTGCAGCAAAACGTATGAAATTGGATTTTTAGAAGACAATGCGGTGTCGATCATACCGTTGACATTCATCCCGAAAATCTGCCATTTACTATTCTTCGTTTGACATTTCATTGAACAACCGAAGTGAATTTTAAGTTTAATGTTAATTTATTTTTCTCAGTATGATCATTACTGGGTACGCAGTTTTAAATACTTTGTTTCAACAAAATTCCGATAGCCATAGGTAGGCACTGCTAACGCAAAAATTAGCTTCGCTAACAGCTAGTCCGATAACCAAAAAGATTAGCTTCGCTAACGCTAATCCCATAACATGAATTTTTTGTTAGCAAAAGCTAACGCTAGTCCGCTAATCCGCTAATTACTCATATGATTATAATTTAAGACAGAAACAACGAAAAATCAAGTTTGTAACTTGTAGCAATCATTTCAAAATCCCGTTTTTCACTTGATCAGCCCAATCTAAATGATATCGTATCAACGCAATTTCCAAAAGTTTATTTAATATCACAGTATATTGTCAAGTTTTTGGGCACATGCTGAAAGAACTTTCAGCATTGAAATAAACTCTAAGTGGCCTTGAATAAACTCGGAAGTGAAATTAGCACAATACTGAAATAAGCACATTGCCGAAATAAGTTGAGCAGGAAATAAACACGAAGGCCTACTAAAATAAGGGTCGGTTTGATCAATCTGACCATGTGTGGTTATCGCGCCTTTGCGAAATGCAAGGTTAATAGACCGGCAGCTGAGAGTGGTTCGCATTCTAGGTACCAATAACCAAGTATATTGCATGTACTATGTCAAAAACCATCGGCGAAAAGTGATTTCTGCCAGGTTAGATTGGATGCGTTTGGCCAAAATAATGGGGGCCCAAAGACCCCCAAAAAACACGCTAGCATACCTTTTCTAGGTACCACATGAAACTTATTGAAAACGAAAGCTTACATTGACCAGATCACGAAATGGTATGTGACAGAAATTTTTTTAGCTGCTTTACCCCCGACAGAAGCTCTTAAAGTTTGAGTGATGACGTCACAAAGGTATGCTAGTGATGATAGTCACAAAAGTACGAAAAAATTTCTATCTCATATCGTTTCGTGATCTGGTCGATGTAAGCTTTCGTTTCCACGAGGTTTCATGTGGTACCTTAGAAAAAGTGTATTTCATGCGTTTTTTTTTTGGGGGGGGGGGCTTTACGGTCAAATTGACGCATCCAATTTGACTTGGCAGAAACAAATTTTTTGACGTAGTATTCTGGTAGTAGGTCGCAGTATACTTAGTTATTGGTATCTAGAAAAGTTATGCTAACCCTTCTCAGCTGCCGGTTTATAACCTCTTGGCTCCTACATGTCGAAACAGTGATTTTGCAACAGCATTATGATGTCATTGACGGAGTCATTATGGCTTGATCTAAGCGTCTAACTAGAAGAGTACCGGTAGATATTTCTCTGGCTCAAAAAGCGGGAAAATATGGCAACTTGAAGGCTTTGCTTTACTAAAACCAGGGAGTTGAACCGTTTGATTTTTCCGGTTCAGGTTCGGTTTAGGTTCAACAGCGGTTTCAAATTTCGGTTCAGTTCCGGTTTGGGTTTGCTCCAGCAACAAATATTTCAAAACCGGTTTATAAAGTTCCGGTTTAGCTTCACAGCAAAAAATGGTATAGTTCTAGTAACACAATTTAAAAAATGAAAAGTACAACGCAATTTTTCTTCGCATTGACAGGCCAATATAATGCATAATTTTAACTCGCAGTAAGGCCAGTAGTGATGTGTCGAGTCAAGTGCGAGTACTCGGCCGAGTATTAAGGCATTACTCGGCCGAGACCGAGTATTAATTGATACTCGACCGAGCATTAAAGCATTATCATTTTGACTTTTTTTGCTCTGCTCGCGATTTTGAGTTGAAATTAGGACTTTTACGAACGTAATGGTCTTTTTCTTGCTCTTCACCTGATTTTGAGTTCATATCTTGACGTCGCAGAATAAATACTCGGCCGAGTAAGGTCGTGAATACTCGTTACTCGGCGAGTCCAAGTAATTTTCCTTGAGGCACATCCCTAAAAGCCAATTAACGGTAAAATATTTTTCACCATGCATAGATTACTTACATAAGTGACCATTATTTTGAATTCAAACCAGCTTCAAAGTGACGCGTGTGACGTCACGGAGCGAACCGCTTTTTTCAATCGGTTCGGGTTTGGTTAAGGTTCTCAAGTACTCAAATTATTCGGTTCAGTTCCGGTTCACTCTTTGCGATTTTGAAAAATACGGTTCGGTTTCGGTCAAGATTCCACAAAAATAACTTAAAATCGGTTTATAAACTCCGGTTCGGGTTCGGTTCGACTCCCTGACTAAAACCGCGGTAGCAACTATTCTTATTCCAGCGGATTAGCGGATTGGCTGAAAAAATTAGCTTCGATATCCAGTTCGCTAACATTTTTGAACGTTAGCTGAACAGCTAATCCGCTAGTGAAAAAATTAGCATCGCTAATTAGCAGAATAGCGAATTAGCGATTTGTGCCCACTTATGCCGATGGCACATTTTAATTTTAGGTCGAAGAATTTGTAGGATCTATTTTAAATCGAACGCCAATTTTATTGGCTAAGCAACAATTTCAACCTAGCGTAGATTACACAGCTTTAATTAAGCAGTTAAATTGCTTTTACGTGCAGCGTAAAACAATTCTAGTTGCAACATCTACAAGGACATGAAACGTCTTAACTAACGTTTCGTTTACAAAATCGCGCATTACGAAATGAATTAAATTTTTCAAACGTTGCACGTTGCATTTATCAGCGTTTATAACAGCTTGTATATCAGCATTGGAAGTTCATACAAGTTTTTTAAATAATTCAGCTGTGTTTTTGGGAAAAAACATTGAAAAGTCTTGTATTATTGATTGTATAGGCCTTTTACAATGTGCATTAAGTTCCAATTAGACCTTACAACATCGTTTATCGAGAATACTCATTCCGTTTCGTTTTTTGAAGACGGATTCAGGCAGCTAAATTACTGAATCCTTAAAATGCTGAACAAAATAAATTTCTATGATTGAATAAAAACGTAGAATATAAGCGTAATCCTTTATTCATTCCAAAATTTATTAATGCCGGTATTTGTTTTCATGCACTGATACTAGATGCTGGAAATGGCAATTACATGCGCTTTTCGGATCTTACTTGTTAATTTCCAATCACTTCTGATTCTTAAACAAACAAGGATTACATAACAATAATTTAGAAATAAGGTCCACTCGAAATTTGGGGAAATATAGCATTAAGTAACTCTGCTAGCACTGATTGATATAATGTAAATGTTGATTTCTTGAATATTGTGAAACAAAAATCTAAGATAGTTAGGCTTCCACTAAAAACGTTTACTTACACTTATCTGGTGGTGAAGGAGGACCGATAAAACATAAAAATATCAAATTCGATGGGCGAATGATTTGACTACAGATAGTCGGCCAATTAACTGGAGAACCATTATTACAACAATTGTTTCTGTACAACTGCAACTAAACTACGATTCTTTCAAATCAAATTAAATCTGAGAGCTATGGCAACTAATGTGCCATTGCATGGTTTTTGTATTATGAAACCGCCGTAACTACATTTAAATCGCTAAAAAAATCAGAATATTTGATTGCTAAACGCAATTAAGATTTGAAAAAACATTTTCAAAAATGGAATATCCATTGAATCCGTACTGCATTATCTGCTTTACGACGTTATTTTGTAACAACAATATCATTGATATTATTTTCATGTAGCTAATATACTACTTTTTGCAACAACTACAAAAAAATAATAATAATAAAATTGAAAAAAAATTTTTTTTCCAAACTCGAAAAAATACCTTTCATCAATTTTCATGCTTTGTATCGCCATTTTGTTATGTGTACACTGTAAGTGTACAGGGTAGGCTACAGGCTTCATGTGCTTGAATAAATTAAGATTGCCATGGCCTAGTGGTTAGAGCGTTCGCCTTGGAAGCTGGTAGACAGGGTTCTATTCTCAGTCGGGTCAAACCAAAGACTTTAAAACTGGTATCTGCTGTTACACTTGCTAAACGCTCAGCAATTAAGTGTAGCGCGGAAGATGAAATGAACAGAGAATAAAATACGTCAGTGAATTCTTGACAAAACTTAGTCCTCGCGCTAAAAGACCTCAGTAGTTATAAAGCGCCATAAAACCACACAACATTTCATTTCAATCGTATTTCTCACTTCTCTCTCCGACTTTTCGTTTGCTTTATTATCATGAAAGAAAATTCGTGATTTACATCTGCAAGTGGGACATGTACGAATTTCGTGCTTCACGAAGCGGAATTGACTTCCGCAAAAGTTATTTGCAGACTTTTAACTTTGTGTAATGGCTGGTGTTTTGGCCATCAGCTAGAGCTAGCAGCCTATGTTTTATCATTCGTTGTCAAAAAAACAACAACAAATTTGCCAATGAAACTCAAACTTCTTGAATCTTTTTATGTCATGTCAGGTCGAAAACTAGTTGTATTTGTTTTGTGGTTGCACTAAACTTCTTTTAAACTGATCTCAGTTTTGCTCTCCTGTACGCACAAAGGGTCTACAGCAGGGGTGGGCAAAGTTTTTAATTCAAGAGCCACATGCGGTAATACCGAACTAAGGCAGAGCCACAATCTCTGCTTGGAGTGTTACTGCAACTGCAACGAACAAAGCAATTTAATAAAATGAAACACAACGATACACGATATTAAATCAACTGTTGGTTTTTATTTAGCAGTTTACTGAGACCTCACGTCTTACTATCCAACAACACTAACAACACCATATAGCTGTCTCCAAGAGCGATCAAAAATTTTTGGGGTGAGAGATTCAATGGATTAAATTTTGAAATAAGTTGAATGTTAAGTAAATAACTAAATACACCGGCCGGTTGGCGTCTAGACATTGCTATCGACGGATTCGGCGCGTGAGGTCTTGGGTGCGATGGATGGCTGGTCAAATCGGGTATTGTCGCAAATGGCTCGCCACTAAGCCGCGGAGATGAATTCCGCCATCCGTTCTACACTTTCTGTGCAACACCACAAGTAAATTAAAGTTTTGATTTTTGTTTGTTAGGCCTAACTAAATACAAACATGTCAGACGTTAGACCCGGAAAAGGGCGTAAGTATAGGCTTAGCATTTTGAAAATGTTTCAGGTCAGGAGCGTATTTAGAAATTTTTCGGGGAGGGGGTACCAGACTTTGACATTTTCTAAGCGTATTTTTCTCGGCAGAATTATTTTGAAGCAAATTGAGGAACAAAATGCGTGATTGCGGGTGAGCTCCCCAGGAAATTTTTTGAAAATTTACATATTGCAATGGCCATTTTAGTGATTTTGAACAATTTTTCGTTGAACTTTGTATAAACACTTTGCTCCTAGTTCTGATGTGGAAATCTTCACCAAATATTAGGCCTACTCCCCTGGACTCAAGTTTCGCTTAATACCACAGTTCATCAGCAGAGCTGACCAGTACACCGAAACATGCTGTTAGTATTAATCAGCTTTATACTAACTATTGTGAAAAAGCAATACACTTCAATAACAATTTGTACGAATCGCGAGATAACGATACGCGTGAATAACAATTTGCGCTATGTAAAATACAATATTATTATTGCTCAAAAGAAGAGCCACAAACAAAAGGCCGGCGAGCTGCACTTTGCTCAACATTGGTCTAGAGCTTTTTCAGTAGCAGGTCAAAGCAAAGAGCGTCGTTTAAAATCAAGCTACCCACTAATTCATAACATCTTCCTTTCGGAGAAGGATCCGATACATGCCACATCGCGCAGTCATGTGTTGCGTCAGCGTGGGTAAAGCACTATTTTTCCCGATGTTTATCACACCTAGAGATGCAAATGTTCTTTTGCCTTTGTTTTTTTTAAAAAAATTGTTTTTTTTTGCAAAAATAATAAAAAAATTGTTTTTTTTTTAAAAAACAAAGGCAAAAAAAACATTTGCATCTCTAGGTGTGAAAAACATTTGCATCTCTAGGTGTTTTTTTTCAAAAAAAACATGGCCTCAAAGAAAACGTTTTATTTTTGCAAATTTTGTTGCAAGCGGAAATACTGATTGTGCTTTGCTATTTCCTGGCTTCTGACAGTAATCCCATCCCCAATGGTTCTTATATCTTCGAAATCTAAGTGCTTATTGAAGCAGTTTTAAGGGTTCCGCGGTGGCCGGTGGGTCATGCTCAGTGGCGTACATTTGTGGAAATTATTGAGGGTGATGAATCATTGCACCATCAACTAAAACGTCAAGACCGTGTCAACTTCTGGGGGGCTCCACCCCTCCAGACCACACCTCTGTTCTTCTTTGCACGTTATCTCGTTTCAAGAGTTTTGAGACTATGAACGTGAACTTCTTCAACTATTATAGACTTGAACAATATTTACAAAATAACATGCCAGTATAGAAAATATACTGAACGTTTTCGGACAAATCGCCAGTCCTTCATTACAGCATGATCACAAATAAAAAGTTAACGCACGGCAAACTAAATAAGCGAAAAGCAAAACAGTAAGGGTACGGTAGGGTACAGTATAAGCGAAAAGCAAAACAGTAAGGGTAGATACAGTTACTGTGCATATGTTAGAAAGAACATGGCTAGAAATTGAATATCGATTGCATATCCTACGTGCGACTGATGGTGCACAGGTAAAAGTATACTAAAGCATCTACGTAAACTTGAAGCATTTCCCTTTACTATAAAACAAACCAATTGAAAATATCAAAGTAAGACTGTGGCGAATTTTTGAAATTGTAGCAATAATTTATCGACACCCTGTACAATGACATGTGCGATATTCTGTTATGTTAGTCGTGCGATTTGACGCTGATTGTCTTGTTTTAAAAACAAATTTTTTTCAATTTTGTCAACCGCAAAGACAAAAAAAAAAACGTAAAAAAAACGAAAAAAAAAACAAGCGAAAAAACGTTTTTTTTTACATCTCTGATCACACCTGCATAATACTTATCACTTACCATATTAAAAATTTTGCAATATTTTTGAGGTAAATGTTCGAGACTTAAGTTAAGGATTCAATTAATACCTGCCATTATGTTTTTTACGGCAATGGCTATATATTTTTAATTAGGCCTACTATAGCTTTATCTCACGGCTTAATCAGTGCGTTAACGGACTTGAGGTTTTCACTAGCCGTCATTTTAAGTCCAAATGAGCCTCTTTTCGAATCACGAAAAGGAAGAATTAGGCATTCCACAAGGACCAAAGTTTTGTTCCACCAGCAGGATTCAAGAATGAGTGTTTCATTGATGAGGTTCAGCGGTTTTTAAAACGAACTTTCAATGTCTAGCCTCACGTGAGATTATTGTGCGGCACTGCCCGCGTGTCCAAATATGTGCTTTTTACTGTTGATTCAGATTGTTTCCGGGTTAGCTACGAAACATGTTGACTTGTTGGAAACTGATCATGCGACAGTGGTTATAGATCAACATAGAATATTGTATTACATCAAAGAGCATGCTCATTCTGGTCGCTTACGCTACGATCTAAGTATGAATTGAAGTTGCGTAAGATTTATATCATCAAATGCCAAAGAGTATACAAAGCTCATTCTGGTCGCTTACGTTGCGATCCACGAATGAATCGAAGTTTCATCAGATTTCCAAGTAGGCGTATTGCAAAACCGCATTTAGTCAAACGTGGCAACTTAACCTTTGGTATGCTTGCTACTTCCAAATTCACGAACAGGCCTTACGGTAGAAAAGATTAGGTGGGCGGAATGAGCGTCCGCTTCGAATGCTGAAATGCGTTGGTCTATTCACAGTTGCAATGTTTCATACTGTACAACCTTAGAATATCTTAAAAACAACGATCTCACAAATAAGATAGTATAATTTTACCTATGACTGCACGAGGTGAAAGAGTGAGCTCAGCGATTTATTGAAAATGCTGTCGCACAATTTTTTATTACACCACTTCCATTGATGCAGGACCAAACCATGCTTGACGACTTCGGCAAATTAACGGTTTTGCATTCCACTGTAATTAGAATATAAACGATATTACAAAAATTTAGCTATCGATTCATGAATAATGCAAAGTGGTTGGTAGTCAAACAAAAATTGAACTTATCTAAATACGTCACCGGTGACTCAAATCTTCACTTAAAAAATCATGCTATACCAACTGAAGTCGAAAGAATTTTTATACAGCCCAAAATTATTGGCAGTGAAAGATTGTGAGTAATTTGCAAACTAATCTTTTATTTGCATTCTTGATGACCATTGTTCCAATCACCGTGAAAACTGTTAGATTGATTAAAATTGGCATGGTGTCACCACAATGCGATGATAATCGCATGACTGCATCTTTACTTCCGCATTGTCAAACAGACAATATGGTACAAAGTTTCACAACTTTTCAAAACTCAGTGGTGCCGGGAACCTTTGTTCTTGCCGATAATATTCGCGGTAATAAGCTTGCTATTGCCAAGAATGAACATAACTTTCACTTCCACATTGTAAGATGCTTCTCTAGGATTGTTTGTGTAAAACAACCAACAAATGACGCAGACGTATAAACAAATTTAAGTCTGGTTACTATATTTTTAGTTGTATTTTCACTTCAAGTAAATACGCCAACTCAAAGTAGCCTATCACACAACAGCCCGTGCTTAAAAACTCTATTCCAGAACTGAATGTTTTGGAAATGAATGATTTAGGGCCAACATACGAGATGCAACAAAAAACAGCAAAATGCAAAACTGCCATTTCTAACATGAAATGCTGAATGTCGCATGGGCTGGCAAAGTTATTCAGATGGCAGTGACAGCATTTCGATTTATTCGTACATCTGTCGACAAAAGTTTGCCGCATTTACAATTCACATTGTGTAAATGCAAAATAAGACGCACGAAGCCTAAAATTGAAAGAAATACTGCAATCACAGTTAACACAGATTTACCTGAATAAGCAACACCAATGCAAAGCAGTCTGGGCATTTCAAAATGATATGCACCGCCGTAAAAAAGCTTGTGATTTTCTCTCGTTCATAATTTCAACGCACAAACGCACTGAAAATTACCGTGTAGTGCAGTGACAAAATTTCATATCATTTAACAAATATTAAGCAACAACATTTTAGTAACCAAACTCAAAAAGATCATATTAAGTTACGTTATGTGATACTTTACTGCGCTATAAACCAGTAGTGCTAATCAGAGTATATCATCAGCTTAAAGAACCAGATGGCAAAAATAGTTGCATAGATCCTAGAAAATTTACTATTCAATAACTGACATTATTTTCTTGCTTTTCTGACTTATCGCAACACCACCGGCTATAAACTTTAAATAATAGAAATAACTACATGCTTCAAAGTAAAAAAGCATTCTGAAAAAAGAAACAGACACAATAGTACGTTCATAAAACATTAAATACACCGGTTTCGGCATATAATGATCGCCAAAAATCAAAAAACATTTAAGCCAATTTGATTTATACAAAATCATTTAGAAATAAAAAATTATTGATGTAACTGTGTATTTTAAATTGCGTTAATTATTATTTGCCATTTCAAAACTTGAATCAGTCTGAGCATTTTGGTCAATCCACAATTTGAACCAAAGTTTCCATGCAAAAGATCATATTGCCACTGCTTGATTTGTCATTCAACTCCCATTTCACAAGAACTTTGATAGCAGGATAAACTGACAATACTGGTAAACTTGCTGTATAAACTAATGATGAACCAGACTGCAAAGGACAAGTAAGACCACTTTCACCTGCACATGCATCCGGATATTTCAAAGGAAATGGCACTTGGACACCAGAAACGATTCCATACACCTTCGCAAAGCTTTGATCCGTTGTTTCGCTGATTGTGAAAGTAACATTAACAGTGTAGCTTTGTCCTTTATGCAATTGACAAGGAAATGCTGTGCAAGGAAACACTTCAACCTTTTCTATTTCTCCAACTTGAGACCCACAGTCTTTATACTTGACAGCCTGACAATGAGCCAGACTTACACAAACCAAACCCACAAACAAGACATGCAAAGCATTCATTCTGCAATTAGATTTTTACAAACAATACGAAAGCAAATACCTAAAAACAATATGCATTAGAGCCTAAAGTCTATTGTGAAGAATTTATCAGATAATCACTTAAAGTATATTAGCATAATCAAGAAATGATAAATATGAGTTAGACATAAATCTATGAATCTGCACAGTTGCACAACATGAATAGCATATCAGTGAGCTCTAAGTATTATACTGCATTGTTGCAATAACCACTTGCACAAGATGAACACTGGTAATGCACTTTTGACACTGTTTCTTTGCTTTTTCACGTTAAATATCACACAAAAATGCTGTCAAAATCAATTTTCAAGTCCTTGTTTTAATCAGATTCAGATTTGAACCTATTGTCCATAGCTTCTGAGGCAGATGCTCCATTATGCTGCTGGAAGTTTAAAAAACTTTATAGAAAAATGCAAACTGTATCAGGAGATTCTGGACATACCAGTATATACCTGAAACATACAACTATAAAGAACAAAACAGAGAACTGAACAAGGAGGAGTTTGACAAAATTAAAAAAAAATAATGGGAAGTGTCTATGTTGCGATTAACAGGCTAGGCTACGAGCAAAATACTGACAGGTTAATTTTCTCAAAAACCGGGTATGCAAATAGATGCAAGCCAATCAACAGTCATGCGTAAACATGCCTATACTTTTTAACCAATTAGTATTTAGCTATTAACAGCAAAATACACACCGCCAAAATAACCTGTTTGCGTAAGGTGATTAAAGACATGGACGACTTACTCTAGATGAGACCCGTGATAAGGTATATGCGAGCAAAGGGTTAATGTTTCAAGAATGTGCTATCGCCCCCTTTGGCCCCTTGGAGTTTCTCTTTTGCCCCCAAGGGGGTGATTTCGCCCACTTTGAGAAACACTGTGCTATGGTACCGGTACCACATATGGTTATCAGATAGCTGGAAAGTCAAGCTGTTTAGACTTAGACAGTTATTTCTTGAATTTCTAGAATACTGCACAACGATGCAGGACTACATCCTAACACTGTTACACGTGCAAACAAAAGTTGAAGAATTGAAACAAAAAAGCAAAGCAGCAATCTATCAATTACAAACAGAGGAAAGTGTTGGTTCGAGATAAAGTAAAAAATAAAAAGCAAACATAGAAAAAATACAAACATAACAGCAATACTGAGCAAGGCAAATATACTGTATATACGGTACAGGGAGCAGCTGAGCAGTATTCAACAGCTGACATAAACAAAGAAATAGTTCCAGCTACATCAAAACACTGAGTTAGCATCATTATCCAAATCAAACTGTTTGAGGTTTTTTTTAGCACATAAACGCTGGTAGCAAACATAGAAAAGAGAGAGTTTATTTTGTTGCTCACAATGAACGACATACACAAAAAAAATAAGCATAATATATCGCATAACAATGAAATTAGCAACAGGCAGCTGTGAAGGGACCAGTGGAGCAAAGCAAATATATGCCGTACAGGGAGCAGTGTTCAACAGCTGACATAAACAAAGAAACAGTTCTGACTAAGTCAAAACATTAAATTGGCAGCATTATGCAAGTCAAACTGTTTGAGGTTTTTTTTGAACACATATATAAAGGCTGGTAGCAGATACCACAGCTTCAGGGAGTGAATTTTACACAGGGACAACTTGATTACCAAAACAACGACCGGCCGATTACCAAAACAACACGATTACCAAAGTTAGACTAGTCATGTAATCTATATAGCCCTAAACAATACGGAATATAAGAATACCCATACACTGGAACTGGTATAATATGCCTGCAACACCATAAACAAGATAAAACTGAAATTGCAAAAGTGATTAACTACAGACTGAAACAGAAAAGGTGATACTAGATCAGTGTTACTAAGTCTATTGACCGTCTGCATTGATTATTGTTAGAGCCTGATGTAACAATTGCACCTTTCCATAATAAAAATAACGACAGATAGTCTAGTGCTGGTACACTAGACCTGATGTAATGCTCAACCTTAACGCCAGTCTCACAGCTCAGGAAGCCAACAATTTACACAGCTTGATGTAGCAAAACAGACTTTGCCATCAAAATGACTAATCAACACAATTTACAAACACACTGCACTGGCGTAGCATAGATGGGTCAAATCTAGAAAAAGCCGTCGAAGCAAGCGTGTAATATAATAACCACTCACTTTGACGGCTTATTCTAGATGAGACCCGCATAGATGCAGAGCCGGCCCCAAGGGGGGGCCAGCATCCCCCAATCGACATGCTTGGGCCCCCCAACTAACAAGCTTTCTCTTTTGAAAACAGCGGCTTTTGTGCTTAATTACAAACTGTGCCCCCCTCCTGATGAACGCTTGGTCGACTGCTCTGGCGCCGGCTCTGCATATACAGACATAGACGTAAACTAACTGCACACCCATATCCCATTCTCTTACTCCGTACATAAGAAGCAAAAGTGGTGTGATAATCATGTCACAAACTTGCTTTTTTCACTGGCGTAGCAGAGAGATAATACGTAAACTAACTGTAATTCCATTCTCTTACTCCGTACATATGACGTAAAGTGGTGTGATCATCATCTCACCACTGTCATTCTGGCAGAATTTCGACGAAAGAGAAAAGAAAAAAATGTTGCCCTTTCACAACAAAAAATGCAAGCGTCCATTTGCCAAAACTGCTGAGTCAAAAGTAATTACGTGGAGTGTTTCCAGTTTTCAGTCTAAAAATCATAGCAAAATAGTGCAAAAAGAATAATCATATCACAATATTACGACTTTTTATTGCAAATATGTTTCAAATTATACTTCAATTGCATTTCAAACACGTTTCCAAAAAATATAACACTTCTGGCATAAATCAAAACTTAGCAGCAAAAAAGAGCAGAAACACTTAAACCGCTTGAACGCTCGAAAACATCGAGACAGCGTTCAACAAACAATGACGCGTTTTGACTCCAGACGAAAACAAAAAGTGATAGCAAAGCTATAACAAAAGGAGTTAAATCAAATTAGTCATGGCAGCAACAAAAGCAACCGCAAAAGAAACATAATCAAGCATTATTCGACATTGCAAAAAGCAGTTAAAACAAACATACACTTTCTGGTGAACATTAAACATCCAAATTTCACGCAAACGGCAAAAATCAAACCGATAATGCGTAAAGTTTATCAGAAATTGGTAAACTCAAAACTGCTAATTAAAACAAAAGTTGTTCTTAAATTGGCCAAGTTTTTGGCCCATTGTTAACAGAATTTCAATATCGACTCCCAGATCTCAGTCAATGTCATTATTATCAATCAATAGTAGAAACAAACTGTCAAAAAACTTTTGCGAAACTCGACCTCCAAATATCAGCAGAATTGCCAACCCCAAAACTGCTATTTTTCGCAAAATTCCCGTTTTTACGTAAACATAGTTTGACCCCTCACCAACGGAATTTCAATATCGACCCCCGGGTCTGAGTCAATATTATTATTACACATCCATAGTAAAAGCACAATTTCAAAGAACTTTTGCGAAACTCGACCTCCAAATATCAGCAGAATTGTCAAACCCCAAAACAGCTGTTTTTCACAAAATTTCTGTTTTTAAGTAAACATAGTTTGGCCCCTCGCCAACGGAATTTCAATATCGACCCCCCGGGTCTGAGTCAATATCATTATTATACATCAATAGTAAAAGCACAATCTCAAAAAACATTTGCGAAACTCGACCTCCAAATATCAGCAGAATTGCCAACCCCAAAACTGCTGTTTTTCGCAAAATTCCCGTTTTTAAACAAACATAGTTTGGCCTCTCGCCAACGGAATTTCAATATCGACCCCCCGGGTCTGAGTCAATATTATTATTACACATCAACAGTAAAAGCACAATCTCAAAAAACATTTGCGAAACTCGACCTCCAAATATCAGCAGAATTGTCAAACCCAAAACTGCTGTTTTTCGCAAAAACCTTAGTTTTTAAGCAAACATAGTTTGGCCTCTCGCCAACTGAATTTCAATACCGACCCCCGGGTCTGAGTCAATATCATTATTATTCATCAATAGTAAAAGCACAATCTCAAAGAACTTCTGCGAAACTCGACCTCCAAATATCAGCAGAATTGCCAACCCCAAAACTGCTGTTTTTCGCAAAATTCCCGATTTTGGATGATAATAGTTTGGCCTCTCGCCTACGGAATTTCAATTTCGACCCCCCGGGTCTGAGTCAATATTTTTTATTACACATCAATAGTAATTAGAAATGTCAGAAAACATTTGCGAAACTAGACCACCAAATATCAGCAGAATTGCCAACCCAAAACTGCTATTTTTCGCAAAATTCTCGTTTTTTAGTAAACATAGTTTGGCCCCTCGCCAACGGAATTTCAATTTTCCATATCGACCCCCGGTTCCGTGTCGATATTATTACACATCCATAGTAGAAACAAAATACCAAAAAATATTTGCGAAACTCGACCTCCAAATATCAGCAGAATTGCCAAACACAAAACAGCTGTTTTTCGCAAAAATCACGTTTTTTGAAAATGATCGCTTGGCCCCTCGCCAACGGAATTTCAATACCGACCCCCCGGGTCTGCTGAGTAATATATATTATTACACATCCATAGTAAAAACAAAATGCAGGTGACATGACATCCAACAATAAAGGTGCTGTGCGTAGAACTCTCCGGCAAATTCGCCAAAAGCTGTGCCATTATTCCATTAAGAAGAGGATTCCTTTATATCAGCAGCAGGAACGTAGCAGAAGAGAGTGTAAGAAGCCAAAAAATCAAACTATACAATTTTCTTCGATAACGAATCTTCGCAAGATTGCCTGCTGATCTCGAACACAACGAGAGTTTCATCCGTTTTGCCGTTGTGCGAAACTTCAACTATGAGAAACCAGTCTACAAAGTTGATGAATACAAGACCACAAAGTTGATGAATACAACAAAGTTGATGAATACTTTTTTTCACAAGGTTCAAACTTTTAGGAGCGTACGCATCTTCTTTTTGAAACGAAAAGAACATGAAAGTGAGAAAGCATACTTTACTCACTGCTTAGTATAAGAGGCACGATTATTCTAGGGGGCTTCGAGTGCGATGCCCCTGAAAAGTTTTTGCAATATGATAAAATGTATTCTCGGTTTTAAGTCTTTTAATGAACTTTTAAAGTAATTTTATGTTTACCTAGTCTAGTTTTACTTATAATTGCTGCACCATTTAGGAAGACTCATTTTTGTTTTGAGTTTGTGTGCCAAATACATCATTTTGAAGGGGTTTGAATCAGTCGCGTAGGCACCGGCCCCCTCTTCTTGACGAAGCTTAATCTGAAGTGCAATTAAAACATTCTTATGAAATACCGTAAACTTTGTTTCAAAAGCTCCCTAATCTGAACCACTTTTTCAAATCAAATCTTTACTAGCCGTATTACCCTGGAGCGTGTAACGAGTTGCGGAGCCCATCTCCGCGGCTTAGCGCTTAGGCAACACAGCTCCGAAAAAACGTCGCAACGGTGGCGAGCCGTTGGCGACACTGTGCCGATTTAACCGGCCCGGGAATCGAACCCCAGACCTCCCGCACCGATAGCGTGCGCTTAGCAACTGAGCTAACGGCCGGTTTGATTTACAACTAATTTTTGCACGATTTTTTGTTAAGCATTATTGCATCATATCAACGCAATGGGATCAAATATTTAAGTGTAGTGTAAGTATAGAGCAAAAGCAAGATAGTATCGCAAAAAGGCAATCGAATATGGCGAATAAAAGGAAAAATGTTCAATTGAAAATTGTTTAAAAAAGAATAGGGACTTTTTCGTTGTGTTTGTAGTTCGATGTGTCTCTTGTTCAAGCATACCACACGGTGACAAAATCGTTGGATTTTCTTGATAATTTAATGCCGTGCAAAAGGCAGTTTGATTAGCATTAGGGTAGCGATTAGCGAACATAAGGATTGCCTGCCTAGATCTGCAATAATTAATTAAATCCATATTCATCCATAAACAAAATAAATACCAACAACTTGAGGCAAAAATCGAAATACGAGAAGCAGAGCAGATGGTTTAAGGGGGCCAAGCATTTTTCAGGGGGGGCGAAGTTCAAAATTAAGCAAAAAAGCCGCTGTCTTCAAAAGAGTAAACTTGTTGAGTGGGAGGGGCAGCCCTCCCCTTAGGCGCCGGCCCTGGCAGGAAGACAGCGTGAGCGTAACACCTTGGCCTGAGCAGATCATTTTTTTGAAGTTCTTGGTCTGTTGTAATTTGGCCCCCTCTAAATATTCCGCTGGCTACGCCCCTGGTTTGAACCTCTGTCTGGCACAGAAGTTTTAGAAGGAGGAGCAAATAGAATGCACATGACCACTGCAAGGGTGAAGAAAAGTCTACAAAGTAAGAGGCTTTATGCTTGGTTTTAGTAATTCCTAGTGAAATTCCTTTGGTAATTCCACTTTCTTGACCACGTAAAGAATGCTCTTGACCACGGTAAGGGGGAGGAAAAGTCAACAAAGTAAGAGACCTTATGGTTGATGTGGCAATTCTTTATGTTAGTGCAACAAAATTCATTTATACGTATCTGTAGCGGAAAATTTAAGGAAAAGCCCTCCCTGGGTACGCTTTGATCAGCGGTAATTTGTCGCAATTTACAAAATTTATTGGAGTTACTATTTTACTGGACCTGATTACTAAATATTTCTAATAAATAACAAGCAATGTAACTGTGTTATGCTTTTTAAAATGATATAACACGAATTTTTTTGCTGCGGAGTAGCAGTAAGGGGTAGCGTAACCACACGAGAGTGGAGTGAACTCCCATCCTCCGTTTGCGGCTTGGATTAGATTATGTTTACGTTACGTCTACTTCTGACTTCCCTAATCCCTACTAAATGTTAGGACACTACTGATCCTATTAATAGTTCTATTTTTGTCTCTGTGCATCGATTATTTGCTTTAGGCCTATGGTGCACCCTTTTGCATGGGGTAGTACATCTACTACAGTGACGTGCGGTGAGGCTCGTGATTGGTGAGGCACTGTTCATTCTAGGGCCATTATGTCACCGCGCAGTTTTTGTTCATAGCATTCAATAACAAAGAGAAGCAGCGCCCAAATAATCAAAATATAACTTCATAGAATGTTTTTACATTTATTTGGTATTTACAACATATCCTCACGTTTATCGTTTTGAACAAAAATACCTATCTCTTTATAGTAGACATTCTCTTTAATTCTTCCGTAACTCGTGAAATCTCTCCATCTCAATGGAGATTGTTGTCAGAGGTGAAAGACGCTCTTCTAATAATTACGGTTTTCGGGGCTTCTGGTCATGCTGCATTGGTGCACATGTTATTGTATTATTTAATTGCGTCTTCATAGCGTGTAATTGTTTTTGTGTGTATTATTGAAAAAAACTCTTTCTCTCTCTTCTTTGGGGTGATACGTGCGAATATTTACAATTAGATGAATGAGAACTTGTAAATTTCTCGGCTTTATGCACTTGGAAATTGCGATGGCTTATGTTAATTCTCATCAGAGATGTCCGAAGTTGCTTTTTTGAGACTCCGACTCCAATCCTGCTCCAAAATTACAGAATCCTACTCCAATCCTGCTCCGGTTTACGTCAAAAATCAAAACTCCAACTCCTGTTTTCACTCCTGTTACTCGAACTTTGCAATCACAATGTTATCCAAACTTTAGGCCTATGTTAAGTTTCATGCAAGTGAGATTACTGGTGTTTAGAGACTGTGCGCGAACCGATGCCTCTCAGCGAGCATAACTTTTGACAATGTTCAGGTACATTACAATGCTAACTTAAAGAAATGGTTACTCCGGCTCCAACTCCTACTCCAGTTTTGACTTTAAACTTAACTCCGAGTCCAATCCGGCTCCGGAAAAATTTGCTTGACTCCGGCTCCTGAACATCTCTGATTCTCATTTGTTCATTTAAAGCGAATCAATTTTTGACGATAGAAAAGTTAAGCAATTTGGCTTTGAATGTGAGCGGTGGATTTATACTTCTTGCCAATCTTAATTGGTACATTCTTAACGTCACACAATCCCGTTTTAGTCCAAACATTATTATTAGCTTAGAACTATAGGTACAGGGAAAGCAGAAAGACATTTTTTTAAATCACAACCGTACCGCCAAACTTTTCTTTTTTACAAATCCACTTGCATTGCGCAAGTTATTTCTCGTGCCCTGAGCTCAGGCGTAACACTTTTGATGAGTCTCTCTTTCTATACTACTAACTTCAGATTGATATTTCAGCTTTAAGTCTTTCAATTTCGATACTTTTTTTTTTTCCGTTTTGCAGTAACTTATTTCCGCACTAACTCACTTTTAAGCGTTCAAATACTGCTTTATATCGTTGGGCAATGCGCGTATATTTCCAGCTTGGCGAAAAAATGTTTTATTTAAGTGACGTCACAATCGTATGCGGCGCGCTGCAAATCGCATTCAATTCAGCATTTCGAACATACACACGACGAGAAAAAAGAAAAAAGCACGCTTCAACAAATTCATGTAAATTCTGCTATTGAAGTAAGGCAGCGCTGCCAGTTATGGAGCGCCGTGTGTAAAGCTACGCAATATAAAATTTTGCATCATTTTTTTTGGTTAATTTTGGTTAAATTACATGCAATATCATATATTTCTGCAATTTATCTATATTGCTGCAATATGTGTTAAATTGTTGCAATTTATCTATATTGCTGCAATTTGTGTTAAATTGTTGCAATTTATCTATATTGCAAAAAAACAGTTAAATCGCCTTTTAATTGCCATGGTGATATGCTAATTAAAACAGTCAGTGTTGCCCTTTCCCTTTTTCCATGAACTCATGTAGAGTACGCTTATTGGTTTGGCTGAAACATTTTGAAATAAAGTGGCTTGGAGTTTGATTGATAAAATATAGCAAAGTATAATGATTTCATCTCGAAGCTTTTCGTCTGACACTCATCGGGAGAAGATCGTCAGAAATCAGGAAACTAAAATGCTAGTCTTATGTATCAAGAGAGAGAAAGAAAGAGAAAAAGAAAAGAGAAAAGGAAAAAGAGACGGAAAAGCACTGATTGGCCAGTCTGATCAGCTGTTTCGACGCGTCAATCAGCGATAGATCTTAAGACTGTAAACAAATTCTTTTTGCCTGCAAAGGTCGGGATTTGATGTTTTAATAAAAATAGATTCCAAAACAGAGAGATGGAAGGATGAGCGACCTCTGGCGAGAATGCGGAATCTGTCTTGTTTCAGGAACCTATAACATCTGGTCCGGAAAAATGCCCAATATACTTGCGTCTCCAGTGGTTGGGCTCTATTTCTACGAAATTCGAAAAGCAAGTGAAAGCCGCCGTAAGTAACTGCTTCTCTGCCGTGGAGCCACGTATCATCTTTAAAACCAAGGAACTGGTTCCAGCCACCAAGAAAGATGTACTACCTGCCCATCAACAAAGCAATGTTATCTACGAATATTCATGCCACTGTGACAGTCGGTATGTGGGTCGTACATCCCGAAGGTTGCTGCACAGAATAAACCAACACAGGGCCGTATCTAGAAAAATATTTCGGGGGGGGGTTTGATATGAGTATCTATTACCGGTACAGTATAAGACGGGTTATACAGGCTACAGTCTAGCATTCCGATGTCGGTAATCATCACGTCATTCCTGAATACTTTCTAATCCACAAATGGATCACAAGTACACAACTGTTTAAAGAACTACTGAAACATATTAATTTGTTCAGCATTGCGAAACCTCTAGTTGTAAATGCAATACACATAATGCGAAAAAAGAAAAGGATCATATGCAATTGCAATGCAATATTACGCGAAGTTAATATTAACAAAATGTAATTCTCAACACACGAGCATTTGACCGATCTATTAGGTGAATAATTTACGGTAGTTCTACTATTGCGCTGCATATGACTTTGGTCTTACCACGATGGGCGTCTGTAGAAGATCATTCAGGCCAATAGCTATTCCAAATTGCTGTTACTTATCTTGATATTCTTAAAAAATAAACCCATTCTAACAAAAGCTATTTTCCAAAGTCTTGATTTTCGGGGGTAAGCACATGGGGGCTCCAACAGGGGCGTAGCCATCGGAACATTTAAGGGGGGGGGGGGCAAACTACAACATGCCAAAAACTTCAGAAATGTGATCTATTTAGATCAAGGCGTTAGGCTTACGCTGTCTTCCCGTATTTCAATTTTTGCCTTAAGTTATTGGTATTTATTTTGTTTACGGATGAATATGGAGTTAATTATTTACTGTAGACCTAGACAGTAGACAGGCAACCCTTAAGTTCGTTTATCGCTACTTTATTGCTAATCAAGGTGTCTTCTGCATGGCATTACGCAATTACGAAAATTCAGCGGTTTTGTCATGGTATGGTATGCACGAGCAAGAAACACATAAAACAAAAATGTCCCACAGAAAGAAATATCACATTGACATCAATCACGAACAGTAATCATGCTTTGGCTGCAGCGCCAGCTCTTGATTCTGGGCCAGAAGTATTTGTAGGTGCAACACATTCCTGCACTTGCGTACTGTTCTTTTTAAAATAAGCTTTAACAAATTCTCTTTCCTCTTGCTCGCCATTTCAACGTTGGCATTATATTATATTGCCTTTTTGCCATACGATCATGCTTTTTTTTCTGTACTTGCACTTAAACAGTCGATCCCATTCCGCCATTACGATGCAATAATGTTTAACAAACGCTTTTTGCGGAGAAGTTATGTCGAAATTCAAATGGCGTAAATATTAGTGTCGTAAATGAAAAAACGTTCAAGATGAGGGAGCTTTTGAAACAAAGATTACGGTGTTTTATAAGAACGTCTTGAGCACGCTTTAGATTAGGCTTCGTCAAAAATGGGAGAGGGGGCAGTTCCCCGGTGACCCCTCCTCTGGCTACGCCATTGGCTTCATTAAATCAATACGTGGTTGAGATTGCTTTTTTCACTCTTCATCAATAGGGTGCTGGAAGATAGGGACATAGAAATAAAAAAGAAAAAATGCAATTAAAGATGGATTAATTATATGGAGGTCCGGCAAATGCCCAAGTTTACAACACAAAATTTTCGCGTCTAGGCCGAAGTTTTACAAACTCTTCTACCACTTCCTGAATATCGACTTTAGTATTGCGGTAAATAGAAAGCAGTGCCAGGCCTGGTAATCTTTTTTGGCCCGTCGAATTCCGTAGATAGGTTTTTAACCTTTTCAAGGTTGAAAAGGATCTCTCAGCCGTTGCTGTCGATACAGGCAGAGCAAGCAAAATAGCCAAAAGCGCCTTCACATTAGGAAATAGATCCCCATTGCATTCCAAGTACGCTTGCGTCAAATCAAAAGGAAAACTCTGGTCTGACTCGGAAACAAGTTTCCATTTTTCCTGCCATATGTTAAATTCAGCATGGAACGACCCCGGCTCAGGAAGCATTTCTTTGTAGAACTCCACACATTTCTTAACGTTGTGAAGATCCTGCTGAGCGTTCAACTTGATTGCATACTTGGGCGTTACCATTTGCAAGTAGGTAACAATATCATTTTTGCTTTCGAACCTTGCCTTTAACTCTTGTAAAAGATGGTCAAGATAAGGAACAAAAACCACTCTTCTGTAGTATTCCTCTGCGCTGTTGCTGGAAATATTTCCTCTGTTAGATTGTTGGGTCGTAATTCTCGGCATTGTTATGGGTTCTGCAACAGTTTCATTTAATTCACATGCTCTTTGAAAAATTTTTTCAAATTCTTTATTGGCGTTGGTTCGTATGGCATTTAAACGGCTTATGATTTGTGTAGCGTGTGAGAAACTCTCCAATAAGTTACACGTTGATGACTGAATGTGTTTCGATAAAGACAATGTGTATGACATGAACTCGGACAAAACCATCAGGCATATAACGAACTGACCCTTTGTAATTACATTTACCAACTGATGAGCTTGTTGAGCGGCTGAAGAATTGTGAGACATTTCGAGTTCTTGTAGCGTGTTAACAATAGGTGTATACATCTTTAGAAAGCGCAGGACTGAATCGTGTCGTTCTACCCAGCGAGTCTCGCTTAATGGAATCAAAGTCGAAAAGTTGGCTGTAGGAAGATGACTAGCAACTTGCTGTTTAAATAATTGCATTCGTTGAGGAGAAGATCTTAAAAATGTGCACACAGACCCGATGGTTCCTAATGAATTTCGTAGCGATGGCACCGAACAGGATTTTGAAACAGCAAGGTTTAACGAATGAGCACTGCAGTATACGTATAGAGCTTTCGGATACTTTGAAGAAATGTGAGCACGAACTCCATTTAAATACTCATAGCATCACAACCTTGTCCGACTATTTTGCTGGGATCCAAACCAAGTTGAGTGATTTTGTTTAAGATAACTTTTGCTAAACCCACGCCAGTTACATCATACACAGGAACAAATTCTAAGAAATCTTCGCATACTTTTTTGGCATCATCATCAAAATAGCGACAACATAATGTCAGTTGCTCCGTAGATGAAATGTCCGTGGTTTCATCGGCCAAGATGGAGTAGCATTTTGCAGCTTTAATTTTCGAGACTACTGTATTCTTGATTACTTCGCCACAAGCTGCAAAAATATCATTTTGAATGCTTGGACTTGTATATAGAGAATTTCTTTCGGCAGTTTCTAAATGCTTTTTTAAAGCGCTGTCCCCAGCATCCACCCGAAACCGCAAAAGGGAACGAAAATTGCCATCGTTTTGAGACGATTAAGCCAAAACGTCGCCAGAATCATTTGTTCCCCTTAAAGAAAGCTCTTGGCGCCCACACGAAAGGATGGTTTTAATAATTGGCACAAGTTTAGATCTGTTAATAGCCACCTGTTGCGTATGGCCGGAAACGGTCTGTTCGATTTAATTAGCTCTCGTGCCTTGAGCAACGGACAAATAATTTTCTGCGCTCACTGTCGCACTCTTATGGTAATGACTCTTTTCATGATCTCGAAACTTCTCCGAAGCGTCTTTCCATTTCGTAAATGGTTGTAACACAAATGATTTTAATGATTGATGCCTTCCTTTACCAGCATGTTCAGAAGAAAATAAAACACACATTTTACAAAAAGCACCTTCAAACTTTTGCGAATACACCAACCACGGATACCGTTTCAGCCAAGTTAACTGAAACTTAAGGTGTCGTTTCGGATCAACAGGAAATTGATACGTTTCTGTGGGCTTCCAAGGAGATAGGAGAAGTATTTTTTTGTACTATCATTTGGGGATGACCCTATAAACATACCGATATCGTATTGGTCACAGTCATTGTCTGTTGCAGCATTACTAACAGTAGCTCGAGATGTAGAAGCACCATGGCTTTGGCCGATCGTATCGCTGCCTAAAGGCACAATTCGCATGTCCTGTGCAGCATAATTCGTTTCTTCTTCCTCATCATTTTCGTCTAAACTTGAATTTTCAGCCCTTGACCTGCTTTTTGTTGAAAAAAAGTCTGTGATAGGTCTATTGGCTGGTGTTCTTTTCATTATTTTAAAGCATAATAGTATTACTCTAATAAGTCTATGTGGCAAGTAAGATAAGTTGGTCAAACCTTAATTTGGACTGCTATGTTAAGGTGCCCTGTGCCACCCCATTCGGGGTTTGGGGACGGCTGCTACGTACGGCTATTTTTCCTGCATATATTCACCCCCCAAAAAAAGAAAGTTTTCCTCTCTCTTTTACCATAAAGCAGGGGTCGGCAACCTTTTTTTCGCACTGCGGACCGGTTTAGAACTGAATTTTTTTTTGCGGCCTGGCCTTCAAAAAACCACAAACATTAGCAACGAAAATTATTAGAATGTGTCCCTCACGTCCAGTCTATTTGATGTAAACTTGCATTATTTCATCAGAAGATGTTAAAAATCGAGCAATTAAGTCTCTTTTTTACGAACGTCTTAAAGAAATTGCGTTTAACGTTAAACGGCTAAAAGATAGCCTACTTCAAAGCAGTTAACCTTCAAAAGAATGCGGGTCGGGGGTCGGCAACCTGTAAAATTATACGGTAACGAACTCCACACGGACTGGCGCCAGCCGCGACCTGGTGGTTGCCGACCACTGCCATAAAGCCTCAAGCTTATCATCAAATCTTAATTTTACTCTCTATAGGACAGGTAACGACCTAACTCTAATGCGAATGGCTAGTTAATTACTCCTAAAACTTCAAACTTCCAATCAGCTACTTTCATACTCTCAAACAGTTCTCAGTCTTGCTATGCTTACTTCAAAGCAGTTAAATTGAATAAGTTTCAGATGGTTAGGCTGTAGGCTATCTTTGTTTTAGCAGTAATTCGGTAAATTTAAAAAATAGTAGAAGTTGTGCTTATTAAACCTAGAATCTATAATTGAAACAAAAAAGAGGATGGCATCAAAAGATCAAGTGTCTCAGCTGCTTCAACGTTTGGAAGAAATATCAGCTAAACAGGATGAGTATCAAAAATTATTTTTAGCTAGGCCTATGTCTAAAATAGCTGATGCTGCCTCTGAATCTGTTTCTGTTGTAGATTCAGTTAACATCCAAGGAAAACATTTGGAGGAGATGGCAAACATGATTTCTTCAGTGCAAGTTGCTGTTGAGCACCCCTAACTCCACCCAGACTTAATTGTGATTCGGCAATTGGGCTCCATCTCCTTTTAAACGCTTCGTGTGCTAAACATTATCACCAAGACAGATTCCGCATTCTCGCCAGAGGTCGCTCTTCCTTCCATCTCTCTGTTTTGGAATCTATTTTTATTAAAACATCAAATCCCGACCTTTGCAGGCAAAAAGAATTTGTTTACAGTCTTAAGATCTATCGCTGATTGACGCGTCGAAACAGCTGATCAGACTGGCCAATCAGTGCTTTTCCGCCTCTTTTTCCTTTTCTCTTTCTTTCTCTCTCTTGATACATAAGACTAGCATTTTAGTTTCCTGATTTCTGACGATCTTCTCCCGATGAGTGTCAGACGAAAAGCTTCGAGATGAAATCATTATACTTTGCTATACTAAAATTCTGTACCACAAACCAATTGTTTAAATTGATAAAATACTGTTATGATTGGTAGGTAGATACAATTTCGGACGTATGCAAAAATATTGACGTATACGGTAGGCCAGTTATGAGCAAGCTACCAGTACCCATGCAGGTATCGGTAGCAGCCATGTAGCAGTTGCAGGGTATGGAAAGTTGTCAGACTAGATGGCTAGACTCCCACGTGGTTTTGTGCTTATTATTCTTTTAGGTAACTTAATAAAATTAGTAATTTTGGTTTACCCAACCCATTCATCAGTAACTTGTTTCAGTGGCAGCAAAAAAGCATGGGTACTGTTAAGCTACTGGTATCGGTATCCTTTGGAATACTAGCAGCTAGACTAGACCAGACTACCGGTATGAGTGTAACAACTAGTATCAGCTCCCAGGTCCAGTTGGGTTAGGTTAGGATTAGGTTCAGTTAGGGTTCGTTCAGTTACAAAATATCGGTATCTGAAAAATCTTGTTTTAAAGTACAGTATCAGTACCGGTAACCCGACATTAGACATTAGGTTAGCTACCTCAACCTATGTTTTTGTGACATACTACTATCTCGTTGCTAATGCAGAATGGCTTATGCTGTATGGCTGAAACATGTCCGATTACAGTAACTTCTGTGATCCGTCCACAGAAAGCAGGTAGGCTACATCCTGACATCAGCAGATCAGCACACCAATACACCAGTAGCCAGTGACATGCGGTAAACTGTAAAATTAAAAATGTCAAACTAGTCTACCGATACCGATATTTTGTAACTGAACGAACCCTAACTGAACCTAGTCCAAATCTAACCCAACTGGACCTGGGAGCTGATACTAGTTGTTACCCCCATACCGGTAATCTAGTCTAGTCTAGCTGCTGGTATTCCAAAGAATACCGGTACCAGTAGCTTAACAGTACCCATACTTTTTTGCTGCCACTGAAACAAGTTACTGATGAATGGGTGGGAGTCTAGCCATCTAGTCTGACAACTTTCCATACCCTGCAACTGCTACATGGCTGCTACCGATACCTGCATGGGTACTGGTAGCTTGCTCATAACTTGCCTACCGTATACGTCAATATTTTTGCATATGTCCGAAATTGTATCTACCAATCATAATAGTATTTTATCAATCAAACTCCAAGCCACTTTATTTCAAAATGTTTCAGCCAAACCAATAAGCGTACACTACATGAGTTTATGGAAAAAGGGAAAGGGCAACACTGACTGTTTTAATTAGCATATCACCATGGCAATTAAAAGGCGATTTAACTGTTTTTTTGCAATATAGATAAATTGCAACAATTTATCACAAATTGCAGCAATATAGATAAATTGCAACAATTTAACACATATTGCAGCGATATAGATAAATTGCAACAGTTTATGATATTGCATGTAATTTAACCAAAATTAACCAAAAAAATGAAGCAAAATTTTATATTGCGTAGCTTTACACACGGCGCCCCATAGCCAGTGCCTCACGCTTGTATTTCGGTGAAGAAAGTTACGTGAATTCTCAGTGCAAATAACGTCATAAAAACCACCGAACAAAGATAGGGTGCAAAAACATAAATGACCATGAAATACCTGGCGTCAACAAATATTTCACCAAGAATTATTTCAAAACAAACTTAAAATACGGTAGCCATAGTTTTTACACAGTACTATTGATTTATTCCGCGATGAAACTATTGTTGCTTCTAAGGGCGTAGCCAGAAAAAAATTGAGGGGGGCCAAATTTTGTGACTTTCAAATCTGACGTCAATTTACTGTACTTGTAGCAGCAATGCAGCATATTCCCCTCATATCGATGAAAACATACATTTTGTGGAATTTTTTTGTAAGTCGTAAACTGATCGCTAAATTATGTTAAAATGTTTAAGTTTTTCTCTAAAATGGCCAGTTACTGGTGGTAAATTTTTACTGGGCAATCGTCACACACTACACTGTTGACCCAGACTTATATAACCTTACTTGTTAAAAATTAGAATGCGACGAGATACAGTGCGTATAATATAAATAAGGTTACTAAGAGGTTAACACATAAAATAAAGTCAAAATTAAAGTTCATTAAGCTTTGATTTAAGTTCAATGCTTATATCAATTAACGAAATTACGCTCAAAAGTTCATTCGTCGTCGCTTTTCGCCAGCCATGGTTGCTAATAATCGATTGGCCTTTTCCTCAAGTACCCTTTCTTGATGGCAAACAGTGTTGCCAACTTCGTAAGGCAAAAATCCGCCAAATCATGCTTGAAATTCCGCTAAAGCATGGTTAAAATCCGCCAAAAAATCCACTAAAAAATTAACTGTACCTTCAGCAATGTTAGTCATGAGTCATGACTTTCGAAACGATTGGTTGCATGTAGGTTTAGAAGTTAGTGGTCTTCAACTTTTTTTGCACAATCGCCCCTTTTGGAAAATGTGGCACCAAATGGCCCTCCTGACAGCCTGAGAGCGTTCATGCAATTTTTCCACTAAATTCAGGTGAAGACCAAAAAAAAATGGCTTTCTCGTCCGCAGAGCTCCATTTTTCCTCTAAATTCAAGTGCAGACCAGAAAAAGGTCTTCACGTCCGCAGAGTTTCTTTCGGAAGATCATTACATTATGTTGTTAGAAGTAAAATTGCCCCCCAATTTCAACAATTGTTAGAATCACCCCTTTGAATGCCGAAATCACCCCCGCTGAAGAACCATGGGTCTAGATGGTAGCATTAGGGCATTAAGACACAGTCTCTACAGAGACTGTGTGTAAGATAAAGTTAGCACCACAAGGCTATAGCTTAGTAAACTACGACTTACTAGTATACCGGTATTTCTAAAACATTCATTGATTTAGTTATACGTAGAAGCACACTAAGTTCATAAGTCTTTGATGTAAAAAATGTGATGAGGTAACTAGCCTACTAACTAGCTGACAACTAATTGCTAGTTTACTATACCCGCTGCAACACTACAAAAAATGTTAAAAGCTACTTGCTAATCTCGCAACGCAAACAAAGCAGCGATCCAGTACCGTGTCCACTATACTGGGCAAGTTGCAGATCCAACTTCCAATGCCACTGCACTGAATTAGCTACTTGCAAGAAGCAACTTTTTAATTACTAAGTGGCTTTGAAGAGGATCGAGCCGTTTTATAACAAAGTCCGTACCACGGACTCATGGACTTTGGTTAATTATTCATTGTAAAATGTTTTTTATAAATTCGCGGTTTAGAAAAAAATCCACCAACACTTGCTTAGAAATCCGCTAAAAAATCCGCTGTCCGCCAAATGCAAAAATTTTCCGCTAAGCAGAAGCAAAATCCGCCAAATCTAGCGGATTTTCCGCTAAATTGGCTACACTGATGGCAAAGAAGCACGCACTAATCTGACAGGCGATCACAGGCCATAGTTGAACGTAACCAAGTTTTCACTCGTCTCATACACGCAAATTATCGTTCAGCTTGAACGGTTGTTGCGAGCAGTGTCATAATAATCTGTATGGCGTTGCGCACATTTGGGTAAGCTTGGGCGCTCAGAAAAAGCTCGGACAAACTTTCCTGGTTTACTTGAGCGGTGAGAGAATTTTTCCACAACCTAACTGCATTGACGAGATTGTGCAGGCCTAGTGAATATACTGTAAGCTCTCAATCTGATCGATTTTGGACGGGTCGTTGGGAGGCAAGATAGAGAGCAACGCAAAAAAGAAGGGTTTTCAGTAAAACGTTCGCGAAGAGAGCTGCTTAGACCATCAATATATGAAAGGAATATCGAGCGTTGATAATATCGTGGGACCGATTCTGCTTCAACATTATCACATTGAACCTGTCTTCCAGCATCCCGAGGCAGGGAAATGCAAAGTACCCGGGCCCGTCGTGTTTTGAGGGCCCGGCCAGTTTGGCCAGACAAAGCGCCATCGCGAGACGAAAACTTTTTCTTTCGGACCGGCTTGTCTCTCATCGGCCCTGGTCAAGGGGCCCGCAATGGTGTCCTGCCCTGGGGCCCTCGTTGGCTCTCGGCGGCCCAGACCCGTAGCATTGAAAACTTTTCCGTGCAAACCACTGCAGAAGCCTCATCGTAATTCATAAATACTGGATGCGACTTTGGTGAAGTCCATCCACTCTTGATCATGAAGAAAAGCAATCATACTTTTCTCAGAAAGTACACTGACCCCAACACTCTTGAGGCTTTCGCGCTAGTGGCTACATAAGTGCTGAGTACCGCCCAATTAAGCATACAGCGTATGTTACACCAAGCTTTTTAAGAGCAGCTTTCAAGAAAACAGCTTTCGCGCGCGTTTCACTGCTTGCCTTCCCCATCAATGAAGCAAGAGCGACTAAAAGCTTAAAGTTTGCTTTTAAATATCCGGATGCTTCTGCATTTTTCTGACCATTAGGTAGAAGAGAATAAAGGAATATGAACACCTAAACTTAGGCCTTCAGCGATGTAGCAGAAAAACTTCGGCGATGTTAATAAAATTTAGAAGCAAAAGAATTTGTAAAGGCACGCCCGACCTCTCCTTCCCTCATCAACATAAACACACAACTCCTTAAAGTCAAATACGATTAGGCTAAACACACCAGAGGCGCAAAAAGTTCAAGCTTTTATTTTGTTAGTGATAATTTTTGATTTAAATTTCAGGGGGGGCATGGCCCCTTTGGCCCCCCCTGGCTACGCCTATGCCCTGACCGCACGTCCCTGGCTCTTTGTCTGTCTCCCCCGTCTCTTCGCGCTGCATGAATTTGCATGTCAACGTATCAATACCTCTAATAAAAATTCAAGCAATACCGAAGGTGTGAATGGAAAATCGCCGTCGAAGTGTAACAAAAATGGAGCAATATCAAATAGGCGTGACAATTTAATCGCCGAAAGCAGCAGGACGCCGCCAGATAAGAATTTTCACGATAAAAATTTTTGTTTCATTTTGGCGAAAGAATTTTTACTCCTATTTGATTACTTAATATAGCTCCATTGTGTTGTTCCACTTCGACGGCGATTTTCCAATTACACCTTTGAAATCGCTTGGATTTTGATTAAAGGTATTGATACGTTGTCGTGCAATATCCTACCTCATGAAGCGCAATGAGGCAGCAAAGACAGTTAGAATTTCGCTTGTTTACCTGCTTCAAGACTTGTGACATTGCTTTATTAGCGTGATGCTATAGCCTGTGAGGGTGCAATTGTTCACTTTGCTGACACTGCAAAAACAATAATTACATTGCGTATCAAAGACATAAAAATGTTCGGTCTAGAGACCAACTTCGAAAGTACCAAACCAATACCGCACCATGTCAAGACCAAGACCGAACGCCTAAGTTCGAGACCACGACCGCAAAAAATCGGTCTCGAGACCGAGATTGGTCTTGAGACCTACATTACTGGTGTCTGGTAGGCCTATATTTTGGTCATTTGATACCATCTGTTCTTTTTCACTAAAAGGCAAAGTCAAAAGGGGGGAGGCATGGCACAATGCCCCCCCCCCCTAAATACGCTATTGGTTATAGTAAGCTTACAATGTATTTTGACGCAGCAATTAATTAAGACAAATCATTGGTTCAGCGTGATTTATGTCATGCGACATGGCCTAGCGGAACCGCGCGCAGGTAACAGATCCTACGTGACGGGTTCGATTCACGGCTGGAGCCGATCGCATTTGACATATGTAACAGGTGGCTGCTGACTCGAAGAGCGCAAGCTCACTTCGCAGTCTCCCTCAATTACTGTAGAAGTTTCCGTTCAGTATAATTTGAAAATAACCTCAATTATATATAATATATATAATTTCCAAAATCACCTACCTCCATTGTGGTGTTTTTGAGAAAACCGCGAAAAACCGTGAGGACTCTTTACTTACGCAAATCTAAAAATCTTTTTTATTTTGAGGACTTACTGGTAACTGGTGAATTTAACCATGATGTTTGTTCAAATCCTGCTGTCCTAAAATTCTATATGCAATGCCCTTTTTAATTTTTAAAATGTGGATATAGGCTGTTTTGGAAATAAACAAGAGAAAATATGTTTGTTTTACTCGAAAACACTGGTTTATTTACAAACGTAACAAAAAGTTACACAAAATAAGCTGATTATACAAACCAAAGAAGTATGTTGCCCCTACATGGATGGTTTATGTGGTAATAAGGGCAATAATACATTTCAGAACCAGATTGAGGAGGTTGGTTCTCCAGCAAAGGGGCAATAGGCGGCATGGCATGCTAAACTCGGTTCAAACAATATGGTAACAAACGTGTCATTCTTAAAAAATACAATACAGTCAATAATCCATTAACACGAGAAACAAGAAAACAGGGGTGTAAATACAAGAATTGGAAAAGAGGTAAGACAAATGTGGCAAAAAATGGGGAAGCAAACTTTAAAAAATTTTAAATTTTGGTTAATAAGGTGCATGATGTTTTTTTTCATGAGCACAATTTTTTATTCTTCTGTAAAAGTAAGTTAGTCGGCGGCGAGGCCGAAAGGGTTGGCACTTCGTTTTTACGGCAGCCACCATCATCGTAAAATTGGGACCTGATCAATTAGTTCATGGTTCAACCAGGGCCGAAACTAGGCAATGCAGCCCCCCCCAAAATCATCTTTCGGGGCCCCCTAAAAATTTTTCTTGGATGGTGATGCAAAAGAGCGAGCCCCGAAGGGGCGATGCCAAGCTAGGGGGTTCTGGGGGCATGCCCCCCCAGAAAATTTTGCGAAAATTGACCTTATTTTGGAGGCTTTTTGTGCGTTTTGAGCCTTCAAAATTCCTCAGTTTTAACAACGTTTAGTAGACTGTTTTACTAGTTCCCTTCCAAACCCACTAAAATAATGCTGTAAGCAAACCCTACTCTAACATTTCGCCACCTATGCCAAGAAAAAACGTTTTTAAGGCTTATTTTTGCGCCTTTCACTTGAGGTTGAGGGGCCCTTGGTATGCTTTGTTTGCTAGTTTTGCGACTGCTATTTTTTGAAAAATTTGCAGGGGCCCCCTATGGTCAAAAGTATAAATATGGTATGGGGGCTTCACATCGTGTGAGTTAAGACAAAAAATATATTGAATCTTAGAATAGGCCTATTTAAGGCACCTTTATCGTACGTTGAGTAAATAGTACTATGTACTGACTATTTACGGGGCCCCCTTTTTGTGCCCACCCCCGGTTGGGGGGTTCGGGGGCGCTAGTTTCGGCACTGGGTTCAACGCTCACTCAAGTCGCGTCATTTCGTTTCCTTTTCCTTGAGTGTTCCATATTGAACACCACAAACTCATCTTCACAATTCAACGAATTCATTTCTGCTAAATTCCACACTTCTATCCTGTGTCTATTACTTTGTTTACTATAGCCTCTTTGCGACTAGCACATGTCTTAAAACTAAGGAGAAAGGAGAAACGCTCTTTCATGCAGACAGTTACGAGACAGAATGGCGCGGTTTTATTCGCTGAGTGGATAATGGTGAATTCGGAAACAAAGGCTGATGACGCGTAGGTGATTTTGGAAATAAACGCTACATTTAGTTCTGATTTTAAGTACGATAGAAAACGTTTTGGAAGTAAAAAAGTGGATGGTGGTTACCTATGGTAAAAATGAACTGAATGACGTAATAAACTCAATTTTCACAAAATGGCGCTTAGGCGGTTTTGGAAATAAGCTCTTTATATATGAAACTGATATTTCCTATTCACAATTTCTTCAATGCATGGCTCTATTTTGCCGAGCGCAACGCGCAAATCGTTTCCACGACTGAGGCGATTTCGAGCCTTGGTTTGCTTTACCAACCGTCAGTGTGCCGCAAATCCTTGCTCGCAGAAATAGATGGTCGAAAATGGGAGCAGAATATTAATGCTTCGTTACCAATTATTGGCTTTTCCTTTTTAACTGAGGTCCAGAACTCTCCAAGAGACGCAGTGGAAAAAAGTTGTCTTGCAATTTCTTATCTTGCAAAATATCGTTTTGACAGATTTGAATCACCTTGGCGCGACCCAATTTTTGACCCTCCGCGACCCATGTTTAGGTCGCGACCCATACTTTAAGAACCACTGCTTTACAAGATTTAGGCCTTTAGGCCTACTTGTTACAGCTCGGTGTAATACCTTGACGTGCTACTTCATGAAGTAGGCCTACTTGTTTCCTGTTTCACAAAGAATAACATTTTTACGTAGTTTAAAGATGTTTTTATTTGTTATCAAACGTCATATCGTGTTTGCATTCAATAAGCAAGTTACGGTTCAATAGTGTAATATGATTAGTTCAAATTCCGGAAACCCAAGATAAAGTCTTATAAGAAAATAAAAACATGCGTAACAAAGCAAATATCAATTGCACTGTGTGGATAGTCTACATGCAATTAAACAAGTGCTATGCAGTGGTTCTTAACCTGGGCGTTAACGCCTCCTAGTGGACGCTGTTAACTTTTAGAGGAGCTGAAATACTCAGGGGCACTATGGGGAACACTGCATTCAGAAAGTGTAAAGATATTTCGTGTCATGATCAATATATTACCGTGCTCTGGCCTCTGTACATCTGTATAGGCCTGCTAGCCCAGGGCTGAAAAACTGGAAAAGATAGGTGGGGACTTCTGCGGCCGTACGTGATGGCATTTTGTTTGCTCTCACTGATTTTTGGTGGAAAATATTACCTGCGGTCGTAATAACCTTTTTTGCTCTTTATGCTGATTTGTAGTGGAAAATAGAACGTGTGGGCGGCAGAGTAAGGAAACCTCTGAAAAGGGGCGCTGGGGAAAAAGGGGGTTAAGAACCACTGGTGTAATGCAATAAACCCAATGCCCAAAACAGCAAGGTATAAGCAAGCACAATCAGTCTATTTGTAGAAGCATCACACCTGTAGGCTTACGGTTTGCACCAGAGTCGTCAATCGAGCTCAGGCGGGTTGGGCCGGGTTCGGGCTTGGATTTTAAAAAATTGTCGGGTTTCGATTGGGCCGGATGCCAGAGCAACAGAAGAGACTTGAAGCGATAGACATCATCACTTCAGCAAATTCATTTCTATAGCTTCAAGTTTGTTGATTTAATTTTCAGTATATTAATTTTGTTTATTTATTTATTTCTCGCATTTATCTTCAAGTACAAAAAAAGTTATTATAACTTACAGCTCGTAGGCCTACTGGCTGATTCCATTTTCTTGATTAAATATTGCTTTTCGTCACATTGGTGTGACTGCGAACAGGGCCGGATTTACCAATAGGCTAGGCAGGCTGAAGCCTAGGGCCTTGGAGAAATAAAGAGCCTCGTCACGAACTACGAAGACCTTTTTTATCAAGACCTTTTTTTTTGGAAATTGACCATCAAGACCTTTATAGGCTTAAACGTAGAGACAAGAGCGTATTAAGGGGGGGGGGGGGGGGTTGACTCTGCTTTTCAGTGAAAAAGAAAAAAATTAGCGGTGCCAAGTGACTAAAATATGCTAGACTCTTTTGATGCTTTCTGTAGCTTATGGCCAGGGGGGTAGGATGAGGGGTATGCATCCTCCCACAAGCCATTCCTAAAAATGCATTTGTTGTAGGCTACATCATAGACTACAGTTTTTCCATAATTTCGAATCTCAGTCATAGCAATAAGCCTTAAGCCTTCAGCAAAGGGTACATGGAGAACGTGCGAACAAAATGCATCATGTTTGGCGAAGCACTCAGATTTAGGTAAAAAAAGCTAAACAAAATTTGTGTGAAAATTATTCAAAAGGCACTAAAATAACCATTGCAGCATGTACATTTTCAAAATTGTTCCGGGGGAGCATGCTCCCGCACCCCCCAGAGCCATTTCTGTGTCTCAATCAGCTTCAAATTAGTTCTGCCGAAAAAAAAATAGGCTTGGAAAAAGTGTGGAAATTATGGCCCCTTTCTTTCAAAATTTCTAGCTACGTCACTGCGTAAAGATGGGTCTGATTGTTGCTCACTAGGGCCTCATTGATAATATAACCTAGGGCCACTCATTGTCTAAATCCGGCCGTGATTGTGGATGGGCAAAACTTATTTGCTTTATTGTTAAAACTTCCAAATTTAAAGTGATGTTTATGATTTTGGGTTTAAATCGGGATCAGACTGGCTGATTCCGGTTCGGGCTTGAAAATTTGGATTCGGGTCGGGTCGGAATCAACTTTTTCGGCCCATTAAAAACTTTGGTTAGCACCAACAAATATCTTAAAGTTCCACCATGTTTGCAACCCTAACATTCGTTATCCCTAACACTCGTTAACCCTACTCGTTAGGCTATATATTAGACTTGAATTAAATTACCAAATCATTGGCCTATCATTCTTTTTGTTATCATTTCGTTTCGATATTTATTCTCGCTTTCCTTCATCACGTATCGTTTTTTTACGACCAACGAAAATTTTAAGTTCGCAATACTACCGCCATCGCAACCTCAGCAAACACTTCCAAAGACATCGCAAGGAACACGTAGGCCTACATGAGAACCACTGCTATCGATTAATTTCTCTTCACGTTGTGATGATGAAAATTTATTGGCAGGGCAATGGCGCTCCAACAACTCACAAACAATCAGTGACGTAGCCAGGAAATAAGAATGGACCTTGGGCAGGTCAATTTCGCAACAGAACTTAAAAAACATCAGTTTTAGTTTAGAATCCATGCTGTAAGTTTAAGAAAGCTCTATAACCGAAGTTTCGAACTCGGCAATCATCACGGATGATTAAATAACACCAGTGGCGTAGCGACAAATTTTGAAAAGGGGGACAATAATTTTCACATTTTTTCAAGCGTAAATTTTGGCAGAGCGAGTTTCAAGCTGATTTTGAAACAAAAAACGCTTCAAGGGGGTTGAGTGGCATGCCCATCCAGATAATATTTTGATAATTTACATGCTGCAATGACTATTTTAGTGCTTTTATATTAATTTTCAGGCAAATTTTGTTTACATTTTCTGACCCTAATTCTGAGTGCTTCGCCAAATATGATGCATTTTGGTCGCACATTTTCGAATATGCGTACATACGACGTCGAGCTATTGCTATCCAAGAGATTCAAAATTAAAAAAAGAATTGAATACCGGTACATCAAAAACGTTTTTGAACAAGCTGGTTAGAGGATGCATACCCCTCATCCTACCCCCTGAAACCACCCCTGGCCAAGCTACAGAAATCATCAAAAGAGTCTGACATATTTTAGTCACTTGGCACCATTAGTTTTGATCTTTTTACTGAAAGGCAAAGTCAGAAGGAGGAGGGGGGCATGGCACAATGCCTTCCCCTAAATACGAACCTGAGTGAAACAGTAAATGAAAACTACTCCCAAGGGATTTCAGAATTCGTAAAACTCGTTCAAAGTTTCGCAAATGTTTTTTGGCATTTGTTTCTACTATGAATGTGTAATAATAATATTGACTCAGACCCGGGGGGTCGATATTGAAATTTCGTTGGCGAAGGGCCAAACTATGTTTACTTAAAAACGAGATTTTTGAAAAAATGGCAGTTTTGGGTTTGGCAATTCTGCTGATATTTGGAGGTCGAGTTTTATTTATTTTGTTTAGTTGCAAATTTTTCCTCCTATCACGAGAAAGCGATCAATGCGCTATACGAGCTCGATTAGGAGCTGCCAGCTATCTGTCTACCACACCAAGATAGGGGAATCCCGCTAAGTGCCTTTACCAACAGCACAAGTCAACTTGCCGGCTTCTTCTTCACACTGTCCCTTTAATGCTGAGCGTCAAGCACGGAAGCTGTGAATGCCAATTTTAAAGTCATTGGTTGGTTTGACCCGACTCGGAATCAAACCCGAGTCTACAGCTCAAGAGACAGCCGCTCTATACCACTCGGCCATCTTAGTTTCGCAAATGTTTTTTGAGATTTTGCTTCTACTATTGATGTGTAATAATAATATCGGCTCAGACCCGGGAATCGGTCTTGAAATTCCGTTGGCAAGAGGCCAAACTAGCCTATATGTTCACTAAACTGAGATTTTTGCGAAAAACAGCAGTTTTGGGTTTGGCAATTCTGCTGATATTTGGAGGTCGAGTTTCGTAAATGTTTTTTGAGATTGTGCTTTTACTATTGATGTGTAATAATATATAGGCTACTCAGACCCGGGGGTCGATATTGAAATTCCGTTGGCAAGGAACAGAACTATATTCACTTAAAAACGAGATTTTTGAAGAAATGGCAGTTTTGGGTTTGGCAATTCTGCAGTTTTGGGTTTGGCAATTTGGAGGTAGAGTTTCGCAAAAGTTTTTTGACAGTTTGTTTCTACTATTGATTGGTAATAATGACATTGACTGAGATCTGGGAGTCGATATTGAAATTCCGTTGGCAATGGGCCAAAAACTTGGCCAATTTGAGAACAGCTTTTGTTTTGATTAGCAGTTTTGAATTTGACAAATTTTGTTAAACTTTACGCATTATCGGTTTGATTTTTGCCGTTTGTGTGAAATTTGGATATTTAATGTTTACCCGAAAGTGTATGTTTGTTTTAACTGCTTTTTCCAATGTCGAATAATGCTTGATTATAAATGTTTCTTTTGCTGCTGCTTTTGTTGCTGCCATGACTAATTTGATTTAACTCCTTTCGTTATAGCTTTGCTATCAATTTCTATTTTCGTCATTGTTTGTTGAGCGCTGTCTGGATGTTTTCGAGCATTCAAGCAGTTTAAGTGTTTCTGTTTTTTTTTTTGCTGCTAAGTTTTGATTTATACCAGAAGTGTTATATTTTTTGAAAAGGTGTTTGAAATGCAATTCAAGTTTAATTTGAAATATATTTGTAATAAAAAGTTGTAATATTGTAATATGATTATTCTTTTTGCACTATTTTGCTATGATTTTTAGACTGAAAACTGGAAACACTCCACGTAATTACTTTTGACTCAGCAGAGTTGTCCATGGACCGGAATAGGAATTTGTTCCGGCAGGAATACATAGATCTTTTAGAAACAGTAGCCGGAATGGAACTTTTTTGTAGCTTACCGGAACAGGAATTCCCGTTAACTGTTTAAAAAATGTTACAGAACTCTTGCCTTGATTGTTTGTTTCAATTTTTATCTTTCTACTAAAAAAGTTGGCTAACTGGGTATAGATTTTGTGTGTATGATAATTTTTTTTATTGGTATTGACATAATCGCTATTTAGCTTGACTAAAAGTAATCATAAACTGAATGAGGACACCTTTTGCTATTGTTGTAGATTAGGAACATTTGGAATTAAGAATTGTTTTTTTCTATAATTTAGGAACGAATCGGAATAGGAACAAAGGCTTTAGGTTTGGAATGGAATTAAAAACAAAATTCTTTGTTTCGGACAACTTTGTGACTCAGCAGTAGAGATGAGCGGACTGAAATTTTTTCAACTCCGAGTCCAGTCCAATATTTTAAAATGAAAATCCAATCCAATCCGACTCCGAAAAAAAGGCTAAATTGAGAGTCCGCAGTCCAATCTTAGTCCAATCAATCAAGTTTATTTCACCGTATACGTTTAAAAAATTTGCATAGGCAGGAAACAGCGAAAGACCACAGGGATCATCTAAGTCTGCTGCACCTACTATAGCAATACTTGCAGTAAACATATTGGCGTAAACTTAGCGTGACATAAAACGTTAAAAAGAAAGAACACACTACACGACAGTACTGCCATAGCTGCGATTAAAAATATAATGCAAATCATAAAATGAAACATTGGGCTATAAACATATTCCCCACCACTCCTCATAAATAAAGCAAAACTAAACAAAAAGTAGAAATTATTCGTTATTAAGAAAAGATTATTGTTCTATAGGTGACCTAAATCTGACACTAGACTAGACACCGATCTGCAAATCTGACACTCGACACCGATTACAGGCATAACTACGAAGTGTAGTAAAGTGACCGATTACATGCAAAACTGCTAAGTATGATAAAATAAAAAATGGCAGCAAAGGCACAAAAAAAAAAAACAAACAAACAATATTTACAATGTAACCCAGTTTACACATTCGTCTGTACCAACAAGTGAAATTTTCGACGGACAATTTTCCCTAACAAATATAATTCAAATTTAGCTAGAACGTTTCTTAACAATAAATGAGTTTAAAAATTAGTTGTTACACTCACTGGATAATTTCACTGTGCTTGAAATAAGCAGGCAATTAAGATAATTGACGAAGTTACACAAGATTTTTGGAGTAATGCTAAAATAAAACTGCTTTATAGTTATTTTTAAATCTAGCAAAAGAGCACTCTTTTTGAGCAAGAGGAATAGTTTCCCACTCCTGTAAGCAGATGTGCTGTAATCTTTTCCTCCCAAACTCGCTATTGAAAGGATGATGATAATAACTGCCAATTGATTTTTGTCTAGTGTTGTGTTTATGTATTTTGTTGAGATCTATAAAGTCATTATTAAATGATGATGGAAGAATGTTATTTTTGAATTTAAAAATAAACTTTGCAAATTCCAATCTGATCATGTCTTTTATTTTAGAGTTTGAAATTTAACATACAGAGAATTGGTAGGAGAATTTCGAGGAAGAAATAAACTGGCTCTAATAAATTTATTCTGCAAAATTACAAGCTGGTGGAGATATGAACGTAAAAACACCTGACAAAAATTTCTAACTGCTTGTTTATGATCACATTTTCACAGAGCAACCCCTTCAATCTAAATTTAACGTAATGAAGCTACTCATTAGTCAATATGCTGCAAAAGAGTTTTTAAAACTTACTCCAAAAATTCCGTTTCCAAGTTTATGCATAATCTATTGATACTGGTTCCACAAAAACAATCAGTTTTGTAAATAACTGTACCAGTACCATATATCATAAACATTAATAACCCATACTGTAACTACAGAACAATAGACACTGATAGACCTAATGCTTCAGTCAAACTGCAATATATTCTGTAAAAAAAAACTAATATTAGGATTCTTGTAGTTTCACTAAAATCAAATAAGCAGAGAAATAAAAAAGCAAAGAAGTTTTTACAGAGATACACACAATACGAGTACGCAAAAAATCAGCAGTGAATCGGTGAACATTTAAGCTTACCGGTGCTTAATACTAAACTGCTAAAAGCAGGCACCAGCACTACTCTACCGGTAGGCCTATTTCACCATAACAAAAAAGCTGCAACTTTTGTCATCTCCGACATCATAAACCACAATTATAATACAAGTTGGCCATTAAATCTAAACAAAAGACCAAAAAAATAATAATTAAAAAACTTAGCTAGTCTATGATAGATTTGACATGAGCTTGCATTAACTCAACCTTTGCTTATGCAAACGTACCGGTATCTTCCATTTCCAAAGTTGAATGATTTAGCAAAATTGAAGGCCAAAAAAAGGTCATCACCTGCGCTGACGCCCAGTTTTGGGACATGAAAATATTGGGAGGGATGCTGCCTGATTATTGGGGGAGATACATCCCTCCATGGATTTGCATCCATGGTTATGAAAGGTTTGAAATTATAGAAAAACTTTGTTTATCCAAAGCATTGTTGAAAATGGCTGGTGGGGGTATGCATCCCCTCTGGATCCGCCCCTGGCCCTTGGTATGCTACTAAACGTTTCTTTGCTAGTTTTGCGACCTCTATTTTTCGAAAAATTTGCAGGGCCCCCAAGGCCAAAAGCATAAATATGGTATGGGGGCCCCACATCGCGCGAGTTAGGACAAAAAATAAATTAAATCTTAGAATAGGCTTACTTAAGGCACCTTTATCATACGTTGATTAAATAGCACTACGTACTAACTATTTACGGGACCCCCTTTTTATGCGCCCTCCCCCCCGGTTGGGGGGTCGGGGGTCGCTAGTTTCGGCACTGGATGTCATGATCGAACAAACCAAATTTCTAGTTTCAACCTCTCAGTGTGAATTGTCAATTGTTAACGCGCGAATACACCTCTTTTAACACATTCGAACTAAAAATGGTTGGATTTCGGAACGGACTTAAAAATCCTGTAAAATCGTTCGAAAAACGGAAATGTAATTGCTATTATATATTTTTTTTGAAAAAATTTAAGCTGAAACGAAAGACTTAGTGTTTTTCCAAAGGAGTTGTCTAGTTGCTTAATCTATAGAGTGTCAGTCCGGGTCCGATCCAATTCTACACTAAGCTACAGTTCGGATAATCCGGCTCCAACAAAAAAACGGCACAATCCGGCTCCAATGCGGCTCCGATCCGGCTCCATGCTCAACTTTACTCAGCAGTTCTGGCAAATGGAACCACTATAATTCTGGCAGAATAAACGAGAGAATCGAAAAAAAAAGAAAAAGAGTGTGTCGTGTGCAAAACTAACGAGCGGCAAGCGCAAACGTGCCGTATGCAAAATTAAAAAACGGCAAGCGCATCCTGTCTATTAATAACTGCCTGAAATTGAACCGCAATACAGGCTCAATTAAGCATGCACAAGCGGCAAGCGCATCCAGTCTAAAAATAACTGTCTGAACTTGAACCGCAATACAGGCTCATTAAAGCGATTAAGCATGCACGCTACTAAAAATAAGATGAAACGTCTAAAAATAATAATACTGCTTCATATTCCCCAACGAAATCAACATTTCCGAAAAAATCATCCTGAAAAACATGAAATTACTTTTTACCTCATGTATTGTTAAATCTGCAGCAAATTACCTTTCACATGAATGTTGTCATGTTGATGGCAAAACAACACAAACACCATCAGAACGACTTTGAACTTGACTGAAAAATCGAAAAAAATGCCTTTTTGCTAAAACGGCAAAAGTTGGGGTCCAATCAAAGTACTTTCGTGACGTTTTCCGACAAAAAACTCACAAACTTTCAACCATCATTGCAAAGAGTATGAAATTACCTTTCACACGATCATTGTCAAGTTGATGGCAAAACAACACAAACACCATCAGAACGATTTTGAACTTGACCGAAAAACGAATAAAAATTAATGCTTTTTTGCTAAAACGGCAAAAGTTGGGGTCCAATCAAAGTACTTTTGCGACGTTTTCCCCCACAATATTGCCATTACTTTAATACTCATTGCAAAGAGTATGAAATTACCTTTCACACGATCCATGTCAAGTGTGTGGCAAACTGCTACAAACACCATCAGAACGACTTTGAACTTGGCCGAAAAACCAAAAAAGTTTTTGTGATTTTTGCTGAAACGTCAAAAACCGGGGTCCAATCAAAGTAATATTGCGACGTTTTCCGACAAAAAACTCACACACTTTCAACCATCATTGCAAAGAGTATGAAATTACCTTTAACATGAACATTGTCAAGTTGATGGCAAAACAACACAAACACCATCAGAACGACTTTGAACTTGACTGAAAAATCGAAAAAAATATTGTTTTTTTGCTAAAACGGTAAAAGTTGGGGTCCAATCAAAGTACTTTTGTGACGTTTTCCGACAAAAAACTCACAAACTTTCAATCATCATTGCAAAGAGTATGAAATTACCTTTCACATGATCATTGTCAAGTTGATGGCAAAACAACACAAACACCATCAGAACGATTTTGAACATGACCAAAAAACGAAAAAAAAATAATGTTTTTTTTGTTGAAACGGCAAAAGTTGGGGTCCAATCAAAGTACTTTTGCGACGTTTTCCCCCACAATATTGCCATTACTTTAATACTCATTGCAAAGAGTATGAAATTACCTTTCACATGATCATTGTCAAGTGTGTGGCAAACTGCTACAAACACCATCAGAACGACTTTGAACTTGGCCAAAAAACCAAAAGCAGTTTTTGTGATTTTTGCTGAAACGTCAAAAACCAAGGTCCAATCAAAGTAATATTGCGACGTTTTCCGACAAAAAAACTCACAAACTTTCAAACGTCATTGCAAAGAGTATGAAATCACCTTTCACATGAATATTGTCATGTTGATGGCAAAACAGCACAAACACCATCAGAACGACTTTGAACTTGACTGAAAAACGAAAAAAACTAATGCTTTTTTGCTAAAACGGCAAAAGTTGGGGTCCAATCAAAGTAATAATACGACGTTTTCCCCCACGAAATTACCATTACCTTAATACTCATTGCAAAGAGTATGAAATTACCTTTTACATGATCATTGTCAAGTGGGTGGCAAACTGTTACAAACACCATCAGAACGACTTTGAACTTGGCCGAAAAAATAAAAAAAAAAATTTTGTTTTTTGCTAACCGGCAAAAACCGGGGTCCAATCAAAGTAATATTGCGACGTTTCCGACAAAAAACTCACAAACTTTCAAACGTCAATGCAAAGAGTATGAAATTACTTTTTACATGAATATTGTCAAGTTGATGGCAAAACAACACAAACACCATCAGAACGACTTTGAACTTGACCGAAAAACCAAAAAATTTTTATTGTTTTTTTGCTAAAACGGCAAAAGTTGGGTCCAATCAAAGTACTTTTGTGACGTTTTCCGACAAAAAACTCACAAACTTTCAATCATCATTGCAAAGAGTATGAAATTAACTTTCACATGAATATTGTCAAGTTGATGGCAACACAACACAAAAATACTTTGATTGGACCCCAACTTTTGCCGTTTTAGCAAAAAAACAATAAAATTTTTTGGTTTTTCGCTCAAGTTCAAAGTCGTTCTGATGGTGTTTGTATTGTTTTGCCATCAACTTGACAATATTCATGTTAAAGGTAATTTTATACTCTTTGCAATGACGTTTGAAAGTTTGTGAGTTTTTTGTCGGAAACCGTCGCAATATTACTTTGATTGGACCTTGGTTTTTGACGTTTCAGCAAAAATCACAAAAACTGCTTTTGGTTTTTTGGCCAAGTTCAAAGTCGTTCTGATGGTGTTTGTAGCAGTTTGCCACACACTTGACAATGATCATGTGAAAGGTAATTTCATACTCTTTGCAATGAGTATTAAAGTAATGGCAATATTGTGGGGGAAAACGTCGCAAAAGTACTTTGATTGGACCCCAACTTTTGCCGTTTCAACAAATAACATTAATTTTTTTTCGTTTTTCGGTCAAGTTCAAAGTCGTTCTGATGGTGTTTGTGTTGTTTTGCCATCAACTTGACAATATTCATGTGAAAGGTAATTTCATACTCTTTGCAATGATGGTTGAAAGTTTGTGAGTTTTTTGTCGGAAAACGTCACAAAAGTACTTTGATTGGACCCCAACTTTTGCCGTTTTAGCAAAATTACATTTTTTTTTTCGATTTTTCAGTCAAGTTCAAAGTCGTTCTGATGGTGTTTGTGTTGTTTTGCCATCAACTTGACAATATTCATGTGAAAGGTAATTTCATACTCTTTGCAATGACGTTTGAAAGTTTGTGAGTTTTTTGTCGGAAACCGTCGCAATATTACTTTGATTGGACCCCGGTTTTTGACGTTTCAGCAAAAATCACAAACTTTTTTTTGGTTTTTCCGCCAAGTTCAAAGTCGTTCTGATGGTGTTTGTAGCAGTTTGCCACACACTTGACATGGATCGTGTGAAAGGTAATTTCATACTCTTTGCAATGAGTATTAAAGTATTGGCAATTTCATGGGGGGAAACGTCGCAAAAGTACTTTGATTGGACCCCAACTTTTGCCGTTTTAGCAAAAAAACATTAATTTTTTTTCGTTTTTTGGTCATGTTCAAAGTCGTTCTGATGGTGTTTGTATCAGTTTGCCACACACTTGACAATATTCATGTGAAAGGTAATTCCATACTCTTTGGATAGAGTATTAAAGTAATGGCAATATTGTGGGGGAAAACGTCGCAAAAGTACTTTGATTGGACCCCAACTTTTGCCGTTTTAGCAAAAAAACAATAAAAATTTTTTGGTTTTTCGGTCAAATTCAAAGTCGTTCTGATGGTGTTTGTGTTGTTTTGCCATCAACTTGACAATGTTCATGTGAAAAGTAATTTCATACTCTTTGCAATGACGATTGAAAGTTTGTGAGTTTTTTGTCGGAAAACGTCGCAATATTACTTTGATTGGACTCCGGTTTTTGCCGGTTAGCAAAAAACAAAATTTTTTTTTTATTGTTTCGGCCAAGTTCAAAGTCGTTCTGATGGTGTTTGTAGCAGTTTGCCACACACTTGACAATGATCATGTGAAAGGTAATTTCATACTCTTTGCAATGAGTATTGAAGTAATGGCAATATTGTGGGGAAAACGTCGCAAAAGTACTTTGATTGGACCCCAACTTTTGCCGTTTCAGCAAAAAAACATTATTTTTTTTTCGTTTTTTGGTCATGTTCAAAATCGTTCTGATGGTGTTTGTGTTGTTTTGCCATCAACTTGACAATATTCATGTTAAAGGTAATTTCATACTCTTTGCAATGATGATTGAAAGTTTGTGAGTTTTTTGTCGGAAACCGTCGCAATATTACTTTGATTGGACCCCGGTTTTTGACGTTTCAGCAAAAATCACAAACTTTTTTTTGGTTTTTCGGCCAAGTTCAAAGTCGTTCTGATGGTGTTTGTAGCAGTTTGCCACACACTTGACATGGATCGTGTGAAAGGTAATTTCATACTCTTTGCAATGAGTATTAAAGTATTGGCAATTTCATGGGGGGAAACGTCGCAAAAGTACTTTGATTGGACCCCAACTTTTGCCGTTTTAGCAAAAAAACATTAATTTTTTTTCGTTTTTTGGTCATGTTCAAAGTCGTTCTGATGGTGTTTGTATCAGTTTGCCACACACTTGACAATATTCATGTGAAAGGTAATTCCATACTCTTTGGATAGAGTATTAAAGTAATGGCAATATTGTGGGGGAAAACGTCGCAAAAGTACTTTGATTGGACCCCAACTTTTGCCGTTTTAGCAAAAAAACAATAAAATTTTTCGATTTTTCAGTCAAGTTCAAAGTCGTTCTGATGGTGTTTGTGTTGTTTTGCCATCAACTTGACAATGTTCATGTGAAAAGTAATTTCATACTCTTTGCAATGACGATTGAAAGTTTGTGAGTTTTTTGTCGGAAAACGTCGCAATATTACTTTGATTGGACTCCGGTTTTTGCCGGTTAGCAAAAAACAAAATTTTTTTTTTATTGTTTCGGCCAAGTTCAAAGTCGTTCTGATGGTGTTTGTAGCAGTTTGCCACACACTTGACAATGATCATGTGAAAGGTAATTTCATACTCTTTGCAATGAGTATTGAAGTAATGGCAATATTGTGGGGGAAAACGTCGCAAAAGTACTTTGATTGGACCCCAACTTTTGCCGTTTCAGCAAAAAAACATTAGTCTTTTTTCGTTTTTCGGTCATGTTCAAAATCGTTCTGATGGTGTTTGTGTTGTTTTGCCATCAACTTGACAATATTCATGTGAAAGGTAATTTCATACTCTTTGCAATGATGATTGAAAGTTTGTGAGTTTTTTGTCGGAAAACGTCACAAAAGTACTTTGATTGGACCCCAACTTTTGCCGTTTTAGTAAAAAAACAATATTTTTTTTCGATTTTTCAGTCAAGTTCAAAGTCGTTCTGATGGTGTTTGTGTTGTTTTGCCATCAACATGACAATATTCATGTTAAAGGTAATTTCATACTCTTTGCAATGATGGTTGAAAGTTTGTGAGTTTTTTGTCGGAAAACGTCGCAATATTACTTTGATTGGACCCCGGTTTTGACGTTTCAGCAAAAATCACAAAAACTTTTTTGGTTTTTCGGCCAAGTTCAAAGTCGTTCTGATGGTGTTTGTAGCAGTTTGCCACACACTTGACATGGATCGTGTGAAAGGTAATTTCATACTCTTTGCAATGAGTATTAAAGTAATGGCAATATTGTGGGGGAAAACGTCGCAAAAGTACTTTGATTGGACCCCAACTTTTGCCGTTTTAGCAAAAAAGCATTAGTTTTTATTCGTTTTTCGGTCAAGTTCAAAATCGTTCTGATGGTGTTTGTGTTGTTTTGCCATCAACTTGACAATGATCGTGTGAAAGGTAATTTCATACTCTTTGCAATGATGATTGAAAGTTTGTGAGTTTTTTGTCGGAAAACGTCACGAAAGTACTTTGATTGGACCCCAACTTTTGCCGTTTTAGCAAAAAAGCATTTTTTTTTTTCGATTTTTCAGTCAAGTTCAAAGTCGTTCTGATGATGTTTGTGTTGTTTTGCCATCAACTTGACAACATTCATGTGAAAGGTAATTTGCTCCAGATTTAACAATACATGAGGTAAAAAGTAATTTCATGTTTTTCAGGATGATTTTTTCGGAAATGTTGATTTCGTTGGGGAATATGAAGCAGTATTATTATTTTTAGACGTTTCATCTTATTTTTAGTAGCGTGCATGCTTAATCGCTTTAATGAGCCTGTATTGCGGTTCAAGTTCAGACAGTTATTTTTAGACTGGATGCGCTTGCCGCTTGTGCATGCTTAATTGAGCCTGTATTGCGGTTCAATTTCAGACAGTTATTAATAGACAGGATGCGCTTGCCGTTTTTTAATTTTGCATACGGCACGTTTGCGCTTGCCGCTCGTTAGTTTTGCACACGACACGCTCTTTTTCTTTTTTTTTCGATTCTCTCGTTTATTCTGCCAGAATTATAGTGGTCAAATGGACGCTTGCATTTTTAGATTATAAGGGCAACACTTTTCTCTTTCGTCCAAATTCTGCCAGAATGACAGTGGTTCTAGTCTACTGGTACTGTAATAGGCTATTTTGTCTTGCACAGTGCAGCGCTGAGTTTGAGCATAACAGTCCATTGATGTTAATCCAGAATCTGTAATAATTACAATTCATAGTTTTGTGGAATTGCCCAAATTTTAACACACCATAGTCTGTGCAATTACCGGTATTTTTATTTGTTAGTATGAGTTCCAGCATTGAAAAAGTGAAAAAAATATGGAAGCTTGCAGATGCTGTGTGTTTGGATGTAGACAGCACGGTTTGTATGGATGAAGGAGTGGATTCCTTGGCCACATTCTGTGGTGTTGGGGATGCAGTTAAGGCTTGGTAAGCTGGAGTGCTGAATGTGTGAACTAAATATTTGAAGAGACTAGCCTGCTTGTTCTGTTCAGTTATATACTTTAACCCAGTTCCAACTCTTAATCTTAATAGTGGTTTTAATGTACTGACATAGGACAAACCAAGCAATGGGAGGATGTGTTACATTTCAAGAATCATTTGATGCAAGATTAAAAATCATTAATCCTAGCCTAGAAATCATTCAAAGTTTCATCAAGCAACATCCTCTTCAGATTACACCTGGCATTAAGTAAGTATGCATGAATGTATTAGTTCTATTTTTGTTTTTTTCTAACTTAGTGGTAATATTTTGTATCAGAACTGACCCAAGTTTAAGAAAATTTTTAGCTTTATATGACTTCTCTGCTTGGATTATTGGGCTGAATTTAAAAATGTGCCCAAAGTTTTTTTGGTAAACGATTAGGGAGTTGTTTGCAGTTGCCTAGCAATAACTTTTAATAAAAATAATGAAAATTCTTTTCATCAAATCTGCAGTCTGTTAAATAAAACTTGCATTTTTATATTTATCGATAAATTTTGTAAAAACACTTTCAGTTGATCAATTTGTAAAAATAATTTTGGATCCATTGATCAATTCCAGAGTTAATGCTGTTTAAAATATATATATTTTTCGTTGCGCATGGATGTTTTTTGATGATAACTTAACAGATAGGTTAGTCTTAGGAAAGAAGTGGAAATTGGTATTGTGGGGATTTTGGAGGTGGGGAAATTTTTAAAAAATCAATAACAAATATCTGAGAGAAACAAAATATCAATTTGACAAACATCATGCCTGAATGCTTTTGCTTTTTTGGGGCAAATAGGTTTTGTTATGAAAGTAAAAAAATTCCCGTATTTTCAAGGGTAAACAACGTGATCAGTGCTGACATTATCTGCAAATTTTATGAGAAAGTTAGATTTTTGTTAAAAGTTGTTGCTAGGCAACTGCGAAAAACTCCCAAATGCTTCACCAAAAAAAATTTATGCACATTTTTGCATTCAGCACAATCAATCCAAGCAAAAAAGTCGCAACACAAAAAAAGGAAACAAAAATTTTCCCAAATTTGGGTCGGTCTACCGCCTACTTTACAGCAGTGTTTCTCAACCTTTTTCGTATGTGACCCAAATTCGTTTTAAAACACTATCTGCGAAAATAGTTGCGACCCACCTAAATTAAGCAAACATATAAATACCAAAAAATTAAACAAATTATCTACATAAAAAAAAAAGCAACCTAGTATTGCAGCAAGTTTTTAAAACGTGGATTCCTGATTTGACTAGAAAAGTAATCATTTTGTAAATAAAGCAATTTTGTCAAAAGTTTTACGAAGAATGTGGACTTGGAGTTTGTTTCATTTGTTGGCATTTTTACTGAATAATTTTTTCACTTCACCCTCCCTTGATTAAATTGTTCTGCGAATTCCCACACAAACCAAAGACAAAATAGACAATAAAACACAACAATTATTATGACATAACTTGGACTTGTCACAAACAACCATACCAATGTCAGGTGACGTGAAGACACTTTATTATCGTCAAACTTTCAAGAACACAAAAGCTAAAAAATTATGCCTATCTACTAATCAAAAATAAGCAATGTGCTTGAGCCCTCTACTTATGTCAGCGACCTATTCTTAAAGCCTTGGAGACCCACATTTGGGTCACTACCCATGGTTTGAGAAACGCTGCTCTGCAATATATCAAATTTTTTTGGATGTTCACTTCTTTTGTTTCCTTGCAGCTTGTTTTTACATCCAATTATCAATTTTCTTTTTTTTAAATTAGAACAACTTAGAAAAAAAGAATAACGAAAGGGTAATTTTCATGTTAATGCTTTCACATTTTAACTTAGAAATTATTAGGACAAGAATGATACTGATTTTTGTAAAAATCAAAACGTTTCCAAAATATTCAAATATGTTGAATAATTTATGTTTTATTTTTGCAATTCAATTTTTCTTTGAGCATTTAATGCATTTAAATAAACTTGTTCTGTTGCACAATGTTGATACTTAAGTAAAAGTGTATACCTGCACTAACTTCTAGAAAAACCGTGGATATATCGTAGTTGCTTCATCTTTAATAAATGCTATCTGTGTGTTTCAATATCAGACGGAGCGCTTTTTTGCTTAACAAGCAATTTAGCGCTGTATGTATATATGGCATACTGGTATTTTTAATTACCGACATAAGTTATCTTCCAATATTAATGTACATCAATATGATAACTTCAATATTTTTAAACATTGTTTCAATTGTGCTAGAATGCAAGAAGTAAATGTATTTAAGATATGTTTTTGCAGAGAACTTATACACAAGCTTGAGAAAAGAGGGTGTGCAATTTTTTTAGTTTCTGGAGGAATGCTGGAAATCATTTTACCAGTTGCGCTGAAACTTGGAATCAGCAAAGAAAACATTTTCGCAAATCGTTTGAAATATTATTTTGATGGTCAGTTTATTCTACAATTTATTTTATATTTACTATTGCGTTGAAATGTGTTACGCCAATTTCCTATAGTGGCGCAAACTCAGCTTTTCGTTCATGGTAAATGTGAAATTTTGGTTGTGTATTGAGCGGTTAAGAGCATTTGCTTTACACTTCGAGTTCCTAGTTTGGTTTTGATTAACATAAAGAATGGCAGCCACGGTCCAGGGAGTCCCACCATTAGTGCTGCTGATTCCACGCCAGTAACTCCGTCGCCTTGGCGCGTAAATGTGGAAATGGGCACCACAAGCTTGTGATGCATCAGTAAAATTATGAAGTTGATTGCCAGTAATGAAATGGTACCGTAGATCAATAATTTGAGCAAATTTTTGTTTCGTTAGCTCAGTTCTTAAGACATTTGTATCGGTGCGGAAGGTCTGGAGCTTGAATCTCGGATCGGACACAGTGTCGCCAACGACTCGCCACCGCTGCTATGTTTCTTCGGAAATGTCCTGCCCTGGCGCTATGCCGTGGAGATGGGCCACTCATTACACACTTAGGCGGAATACCGCGATAGTAATGAAGATTTGATTTTGATTTCGTAGATAACAAATTTTTGCGGAAATAATTATAGATGTTCTGTATTGTTAAAAAAAAAACTTTTTGCATGATTAGGTTCCTACGCTGGTTTTGATGAAACGTGTCCTACATCAAGATCAGGAGGAAAACCGAAGGTGGTTTCTTTGTTGAAAGAAAAATTTCAATTTAAGAAGTGAGAATTCGTTAGTGTGCAGCTTTAGTGCATATTTCTTACATGTTTTTTTACAGCTTAGTGATGATTGGGGATGGTGTCACCGACATGGAAGCTTGCCCACCAGCTGTGAGTTTTTGGATATTTTTGTGCAGAAAGGTCTCAAAAAATGGAAACATCTCAGTTGTCTGATAAGACAATACGATATCTTCTAGGTCGAGGTCTACCATGCAAATCACAGATCATGTTGGTACCATTGAAATCAAGAAATTCTAAGCTGCAGGAGTTGCTGGATGATACTAGTTGGCGAAAAAAAAAGATTTTTTGAAATAAGCCCATTTTATTACAAAAAATTTGCCACCTAGTGGCGAAACAACAAAAAATTTTGAACACAAATAATTCCTACAGCAGTCAACCAAAATTAACCAAACTTCCACACAAGCTGCAGTATATCTGTAGCTATCCATTTTGCTCAGGGATTTAGAAAAAATCAGTTCTTTATTTTTTTAATAAAAAAACTATTTTTAGTCAAAAATCTTAAATGTTGTCATGCAAAAAAAGTGTTTTCATGAAACTTTGAATACTTAAACAATATCTGTGAGCAAAATGGATACATGATATAGTCAGGCTCATGCACACCAAGTTTTATCAACATAGGATTAGAAATGACAGATATTTCAGTTCAAAATTTAAAAAATGCCTTTTTAATTTTCGACAAAAAGCAAGTTTAATTCTAAGGCATAAAAGTTAAAGGTACTACACACCATTTTTCATAAGAAATACTATTTAAAACTGTCCTCTGGCATATGAAACACCTTCTTGTTGCTCTTTTTTGTCACTCCAGCCTTTTTTAATTGCTCGAAGTATCTTTGTTGTTTTGCGATAGTCGTGCTTCGACGATTTGCTTTTGCGATTTGTGTTGCATCATGCTTTTGGCTTAACAAAGTTACGTAATAGCCGGGGTTCACAGCTAGATGCTGCAAAATCTCCAAATATGCAGTATTTCCATCAATAAAATGTGCAACAGCTGCAAATGATGCCTGTTGCACAGTTTTCAAACGAGCCCAATCCTCTTTTGGGCATCGTGACCAAATTAATTTATTCATACGCGCATTGGTGTTCTGAGTCTTACCATGGAGGTACTTTGATAACAGCTGGGGGTTGCAAAATTGGTACATTTCATACAAAGTTGACATATTATTGCCAATCTTTTGCTGAGAAGCACATGCAGTATCTATAGACGGTAGATCAGCTTCAGCATCATCTGATAAAGATAGTAGCTCCAAATCTGGTTGTTTTTTCATCAGAGATACATTTGGATCAACTTTGAAGTTGGTATCAGTTAGCCTACCACCATCAGCAACAGTAGGACTAGCCATTTTAGCAAGGTGACTACTTTGATTACCAGCATTTTCTTTCTAACCTTGGTTACTCCACGAAGCTGATGTTTCTTTTTCTGTTGTTTTTACTACCCATTTCTGAAGTACGGTACCAGCGCTCGATAACAAAACAGGTACCGGTATTGGTACCAGTATTTGAGGAACAATTTAGACTAGCTAGCTCAGTTGCTTAATTATATACAGTAGTCTCGCAAGTTAATTCTAAATATACACAACATTAGGCTGTGCTCTCTGTGCAAACACCAACTTTCCTAATCTGCAAAGGACGATTCGCCATAGGTACCCTCTCTATAAGTGCAATTTCAATCCCAAAACAATCGAATTTCAAAAAAATTTCAGTTCCAGGCTGATCAACAATAAATTTACTTTCAGAAAATTATGGAAGCGAAATTATGAAGTTTTTTTTATTTTTTACGATTTTGCATGGTAGACTTACCTATGTGCTATTTGTTAAACCTGTTTCGTTTTTCCTCGATTAGGCGCAGAACTGACTCACCATTGCTGCAGTGATATGTACATTTACAAGCCGTGATAATAAGCGTATAAAGTTCATGACTCGCTTTGGCGTATCATACAGATATAACCAAGGAGATAAATATTATTAAGTTTCAACACTACGAGTCTTATTAAAGTCTGCTTTTTTTACGGGAGGAACTCATTTTTGTTTAAGTTCTCTTCTTCATTATTACAGTATTGCTTTGGACAGGGCTGGGCAAACTACGGCCCGCGAAACCATTTTGTGTGGCCCTCGGGCACTTAAGAGATATAAACTCCTACCATAAATCTTTTTTGCTCTTGACTGATTTTCAGTAAAAAACAGGACATTAAGAGGACGTGCCTAGACCTTCTTTTTTTGCTCTTCCAATCAGTGCGGCTCTCGGCTTCAAAATTTCTTCAAATGTGGCCCTTCGTGTGAAAAGTTTGCCCACCCCTGGCTTAGGAGAATATTGCTTTGTGGGGATCAGGACATTAAATGTGTAAAAAAGTTTTACAATTTCGGATATTGCAGGATGCTTTTATCGGATTCGGAGGCAATGTGGTAAGATCACGAGTAAAAGAAGGCGCCCTGTGGTTTGTGATGTCATTTCAAGAGTTAATCGACGCTCTGGATGATTGAGATATTCCAGTAGTGTTTCATATTCTTAAGTCGTATTGAAATTACGTGTAGGCGGTAGACCTGTGAAACTGAAGGTGGTGTATTTTTGGAATTTAGGAAATCAGAAGTGTTATTGAGATGAAATTGTTGGCAATTAGTTTCATATTAAGGTGCAAACTGTTTTTTTTTTTTTTTTTATGGTCAACTCTGATGAGTAGCTATGGTTAACAAATAAGCAAAAATGCGCCCTTGAGGCAATCGATTTTGCCCATATCGCGGTGGAAAGTACCCCCATACTTTCCGTAATTTTTGTGTCAGTGCATTAACTTTTCTGATGTGCCATAATGATTACACACAAACGTTTATGTGTTGTACTATCTTTTTATCGAATTTGTTCGCTTGAATCGTATCGCTATGCAATTAGTACTGGTTTACTGCTAAATCGTATTCAACAATCACAATTTTTGTGGAACTTTTAATTTGTCAATGCTGGTGCTGTTAGCTTGATTGGTTTTTAAAGTTAGTTGATCGCTATCGCTTGCTGCAAGTGCGAAAGCTCTTTTTATTAAAACAAAGCTATAAAACTTTTGTTTAGCTCATGCAGTATGTAGCCTTGTGTTTGGGAAACGTAGTGCACTGCCGTTTTGTCATGAGATGAAAACGTTTCGAACAGTTATTGTACATACGATGCATTATAGTTTATTCATCATTGTAGGGTCGAAAGTTAAGATATAAAGTAGCTCAACGTCATTGGTAGTGTATTCGATATACAGGGTGTCCATAAAGTCTCTTTACAATTAAAAAAAGATTATTACCAAGTGAAACAATGAGAGCAATGAGAGTTGTTTTATGGTAATCAGCATTTCATAAAAGTTTTTGTTAACTCATTCAATACACTTCCAAACATTTTGTTAAAAATATTAGCCTATCACCAAAACTCCATTTCATGCACTTTTATATGGGTGCCATTGGTTGCACAAAGCACATCAAGCGAGTACTCAATTTCCTGCCATGTTCGCTGCAGCATAACTCCATCAATGATTGCTACTGCATTAGAAATTCTTTGCCTCAGGTCAATCATTTTGTTTGATACGCAATACCCTTTAAGTTACCCCAAAGAAAAAAGCTAGTGATTTTGTCTCACTGAACCAGGATGCACGTAGCAATTTTTCTGGAGAGGAGTGAAAATGTATGGGGTTTACATGACTAAATCATTAAACACGCATAAATTTTATCGGAAACAATAACTTTCAGAGCCAATAAAACTTTCATGAACTTAATTAACGTAAAACAACCCTCATTGCAATATCTCATCATCTCACTTTGTTACAATTTTTTTTAAATTGTAAAGAGACTTTATGGACACCCTGTATAGTTTTTCATGTTCTGCTGTTACGAGAAAGCGACGAAGGTGCAATAAATGAGACAGGTGTAGAATTGTTTGTAAGGTAATATCTTTCTACGAGTCTGGTTGATTTCTTGTTGCCTCATATTTCTGTTTTTAAATAGTCTGCCACGTAATAAGCATCGTCAACTAGCGGCTTGTCTAGTTCAAAAGATGACATTAAGGCTTGACTGAGATATAAAGCATGGACTTCGTGCCGGTATCTAAAAAAAAATCGGTTAGAAAACAGCTTTGAAGTACAATTCCATATCATAGCCTTAAATTCTTAAAGTTTTTTTCACTAAACCGATAGGGCATTTGACATAAACTTAGCATGATGTTCACCCCGAAACAGGTTTGATTTTTCTACGAAGTAGCCTACTACTACGCGGTGCAATGAATATACAAGTCTTTTCTCGCGGAAGCTTTTAACTATCTACTGTGATATGAAATGCCGCTAAAATACCGCAAGGTGATAAAGTGTTATTATTTAGAAAAAAGTAGTCAACACAGTAAAAAATGGTCACAAAATATGGAAGCTTAAAATCTAAAAACACGCTTAACTGCTTAGGCTTACAACACAGTGTCAAACAAAATTGTAACACAAAAAAGTGAAATTGTGATTTGAGCAAAAGAGAGCGCAAGCATAAATTTCTCAATTCCATCGCACCAAAAAGTTCTCAAGGATCATCGATCACGTTAATTTCGTATTATATAAGAATGAGAAAGTTACAAGCGCTGTCATCGATTTAGATTTTAGAATGAAAAAAGGTGAAATATATCGGATAGGCTTCGACATAAAAGTAAACCTGATAAGCTGCAATCATAGTTCTCATTCATGACAAACTGATACGCAAGCTCGGTAACGAGCTCTAGCGGAAAAACATTGAGAACGTGATGCATTGATTATGTTACAAGAGTTTGAAGTTGGAATTTACAAATATTTCCTAGGCGTACTAGCTACTGTGCAGTGCACTGCTTTCAAAAATGAAGTGTAGCTACTAAAAAAAATTAACGTCAATGACATTGGTAATAAAAATAAGCTCGGCGCGGCTGGGTTTTTGATGCCATAATCACTTTTTTCAAATGAGGCATCGGAAATCTGATTGTAATCCGGAGTTTCTTGGGCTCTTGGCCTGCGGACGCTGGGCGTGTGGACGGGGTAATTGCCGCTGGCTGTCATGTTACTCTAAGATCACTGGTCTCTTCGTGACTGCCAGTTGCTGCGAGTAATGCACAATTTTTTGCTGAATATTGAAGGAGTATGAACCAGTTGGCAACAAAATAAAGTCTGTTCTGTTCTGTCACGGACTTCACGCTACAACTGTTTAGAAGTCCGTGAGTTCTGTAAACAAATAGGGCAAGGAGGCATTTGGATTTGCAAATTTTTGGTAAGTGCAATCTCTAAATGTTTGTTTTTGACTTTTTAACTCTTGTAGTTTTAAAAGGGGTAACAATTTTCAAATCTAACTTTTCGTAAAATCTAACAGCGCATGCATGAAGTATCTTTCGACCCATCGAATACCATCCCATGAAGCTGGCCACAAGTGCAAATTCGTTATGTTCTTGGTATTCAACCAGTTCAAGAAGAGATTTACTCGCTCTTCGTTCCATTCGTAAGATTTCTGGACGGAAGTTTGATTGAGAATATGCATTGTGCCCAGTCCGACGTGCAGTCTATGAAAATACATTGATCTGAAATAAGTTAGTTGTTCAACGTTAAAAAGGCGACTTTCGCTGTCAACTGCATTTGCTTTAAATTTGAATTTCGTTGTAAAATATTATTTCGGAATATATTTGTTTTTGTGGTTTGTTTGTCGCGTTGCTACCCCTTGCTGTAAGTGAGGGGATAAGTTGCAAGAAGTGCAGAATTTCCCAGGCAACACAGAGAGATTCTGTAGTTAAATCGAATAATGTCTGTTGCTAAATCGAATAATGCATTGCAAGCCAAAGGAGAACTCAGCTACAGACTTGTAAAGATCGAAAGATTGTGAGATTTGGTAAGGAAAGAATTCAAGTGAAGCATTGCGTCGTTTTGTCACCCAATCAGGGCCGAAACTAGGCAATGCGGCCCCCTCTCTACCCCGAAATCATTTTTCGGGGCCCCTTAAAAATTTTTATTGGATGGTGATACAAAAGAGCAAGCCCCGAAGGAGCGATGCCAAGCTAGGGGGGTCTGGGGGCATGCTCCCCCAGAAAGTTTTGCGGAATTTGACCTTATTTTAAAGGCTTTTTGTGCGTTTTGAGCCTTTAAAATTTCTCAGTGTTAACAAGGTTTAATAGTCCGTTTTACTATGTCCCTTCCAAACCCACTAAAATAATGGTGCGAGCAAACCCTACTCTAACATTTCGCTACCTATGCGATGAAAAAACGTTTTTACGGCTTATTTTTGCACCTTCCACTTGTGGATGAGGGGCCCTTGGTATGCTACCAAACGTTTGTTTGCTAGTTTTGCCACTGCTATTTTTCAAAAAATTTGCAATTGCCCCCCATGCCAAAAGCATAAATAGCCTATGATGTGGGGGCCCCACATCGCGCGAGTTAAAACGAAAGATATATTGAATCTTAGAATAGGCCTATTTAAGGCACCTTTATCATACGTTGAGTAGGTCTAAATAGTACTACGTACTGACTATATACGAGGCCCCCTTTTTGTGCGGCCCCCTCCCCGATTGGGGGGTTCGTGGGGCGCTAGTTTCGGCACTGCTCCCAGTATGTTGTTAAGAAACTTAAGCAATATTTTTGTGATTGCGGTTCGAAAGTGGTGTTGCTACAAGTTATAAAGTTATAATTATTGTCGTCACTTCATAAAATCGTTTTGTCACGCTGAGGCAAGGTAAACAATCATGATTACTCGTAGCTACATCCACACTTGTTTTATTGCCTTAAAAATTTATGCGTGTTTCCGATTGAGGAGACGGCTTTAGTGCATTTTAACGCTCAAAAATATGGTGCTGTGCAATTGCTGCAAGGATCCTTATCAAAATTTTCTTTTTTATAGCAACATTGCTCTCAATTTTAATGGATAAAATCTAGTATACCAGTTTCACGCTAGAAGCAGTCAGTCAGTGTGTTGCATAATGAAAGGTCATATAAGATCAAATTTCATCGGTGAGGAGAGCAGTATGCAGACACAACCCATAGTAGGGCATAATACATAGTGTGTGTTAATCCCCACTGCGACACCCAACTCTGTCATTGTAACTGCATTTTCACGATTTTGAAAATACCACAGTTTTCTAAACAGAAAAAAATTCAAAAAATGAATCAATGGTCGGCAGCGTGGCGCAGTGGTTCGGAGCGTCGTTTTTACGACGACCATAATCGCAAGGTTAACGGTTAACTCACAGCCTAGTCTCGTTGTTGCGTCCTTGGATAAGACGCTTCACGATGATTATCTCTGCTTGATGGAATGTGGCAAATCGCAAATTAACGAAGTCAGAAGAAAACTCAAACCGGAAAACTTGGAAACAAGGGCAGTTCCTAAGCGAGTCTGGATTCGTCTTACGCATAGCGCCTCCGCCACTTTCTCGTGATAGGAGGATAAAGATGAAGAAATCAATCAAGCATTTGTTTGGTTAGCCTACAATATTTTTCCTCGGTTTTCGCAACCACACACCATACTTTATTTTGTTTTTGTGAACGCATTTTTCAAAGTTCTGATATTTGTTTCCGCGATTGAAAAACCAACATTGTTCACGTTTGCAAATTACTAAAAGAAGTTTAAAAATCTTCAAAATTGCGTTCGCAATAACAAAAAGAAGCTTCATACCTGGTTGCGAAAACCGCTCTGTGTGAACGCACCCTATGGGCCTTGCCGGCCGGCGTTAATGATAGAAAGACAGCAAATCGATTTAATAGCATTGCTAAATGTTACTATTAATCACGAAAATCAGTACAAAATAAATTTTTATCCATTTAGTTGTTTTACCTGTTTGTTTCAATCCATTTTAGCATCTCATTGACATTATATATGTTTTGAGTGATGTTAAGGCCGTAATAAGTGCTTGCCATTGAGCCCAGAATTTCACATTTGCTTTCGCTGTAAACATCGTAGTACTGCAACGATAGAAAAAGTTAAAAAAGATATTAAGTTGCTTTTTTTTGTCGGTTTGACTTTAAGGACTGAACATCAAGGAACATTGGGATTGCCGAATAATGGTACAAAGCGCTCTCTTTGCGATTGTGAGACCGATTTCGATGTTAATTGGTTAGGTCGAGTCGCAACAAGAACGGAAAAAAGCAGAGGTGGGCACAATTTCGTTAATCGTTAATAACGAAGCTAACTTTTTCGTTAACTAGTTAATTCGTTAAATTTCTTTTTAAAATTAACGGACTAAATTAACTTCCGTTAGTGCTTGATAGCTTCCGTTAAATTTTTGTAAACGCTTTTATTTCCCTTATTGTTGGCTAAGTTTGACATCGATAAGCCAGCAAAATACGACCAATGAGGTCAAAAAGCGAGATAAAACAACAGAACACATTGCTTGTGAACAGAAAAATTGCTTAAATGCTTGCGCAAACATTAATGTTAAAAATTTTTAAGCTTTTTTATAAAAAGAAATGCCGTTTCAAGTCAAAATTAGCGATTTATTGAATTTAATTAACTTCCGTTAATGGGAGCTGATTTTAACGAATTAACGTTAACGGAGGTACATAACTGTGTTAACGAAGTAGTGGTTAACGAAACTAACGTTTTGCATTAAAAAAGGCAGTTACAATTCTCACATAGCTGTACGACTGTACGTTTTATGGGGCGCCGTTTGCAAACACAAGTTTGTGCAACGTTTTTCTGTTTATTTACATAAATAGTCAAAAAATAAATATACAAATTCTTTTGTTTTGGCTTATTTATTAAAAAGTATGACATTCAATAAATACTCACTTTAAAATAACTACACAAAAATAAATAAACATAAAGTTTTGTGTATTGTTTTTGTGCATTTATTTATGCTTCTGTATTAAATAGTCATTTTGTTTAGTCCATTTAAAATGGTTCATCCTCTTTATAAATATCCAAAACTAAACACTCAAAAATAAATAGACAAAAATAAGGAGTCAAAAATAAACAATCAAAAATAACTAAACAAAAACTTTTGGTTAGTTTTGGATATTTATAAAGAGGATATACTATATTAAATAGACAAAACAAAATGCCTATTTAATAAAGAAGCATAAATAAATACACAAAAATAAACATGCAATACTTCATGTTTATTTATTTTCGTGTATTTATTTTAAAGTGAGTATTAAATAAATGAGATACTTTTTAATAAATAAACAAAAGAATTTGTATATTTATTTTTTGACTGTTTATGTAAATAAACAGAATATCGTTGCACAAACTTGTGTTTCCAAACGGCGCCCCATAGCGTTTACTATTTGCTGCCACAGTTTTCTACACTTCCGACTGCGTGGTTCTAGTTCGCAAACATAGGCTAGGCATCGCAAACGCGTGACCTCAGCATGCTGAGCCGGCGCCAGAGCAGTCGACTTAGGGGGGCCAAGCGTTTATCAGGGGGGCCAAAGCATGAAATTAAGCCCAAAAGCTGCTGTCTTCGGAAGAGTAAGCTTGTTAATTGGGGGGAAGGGCAAGCATGTCGATTGGGGGGGCCAGGCCCCCTCTTGGCGCCAGCCCTGTTAGCATGCGAAGCAACTTTGACAAACATCGACTATATGTAGTCTAGAAAGCTGCCTTACATCGCATGTCACAGCGGAGACACTATCGAGACTAAAAGATACTTTTTAATTGTTTGAGTTTTTTATATTAACGAATACAAACAAGCTTTTGCCAAAACTGCAGTCCTATTTTGCATTTGTATTTTAGTTGCATATTTATCCTCCTGTCACGAGAAAGTGATCATAGGGCTTTACGAGCTCGCTTAGAAGTTAACGGTCATCTGTCTGCCACACCAAGGAGGGGGAATTCCGCTAAAGGCTTTTTCCAACCACACAAGAAGTAAACTTGCCGGCTTGTTCTCTACATTATCCTTTTCGCTGAGCATCAAACAGGGAAGCTGTGAACAATGAACACCAATTTTAAAGAATGTTTTTGGACAACCCGATTCGGAATCAAACCCGAGTCTTCATAAGTTCATAAGTTTCATAAGTTTATTCAGCCTGAAAATTAAAAAAACGTGTATTTACAGCGAACACCAAATCTTCAGCTTCAGAGGCACACGCTCTTACCACTCTCTTACCATCTGAGCTGTTAAGGTTATTTTAAAATTTGTAACAAAAACTTACTTCCAAAATTCCCCACGACGAAACCAGCATAGCTAGTTTTAAATTATGTTTTTCAAGTTCTTCCCATAATTCATCCAAAAATATTCTGCAGATTCGTTAGTTTACTTATATAAACAATAAACAAGTAGAACTGGAATTTTATTTGTAAAAGCTTTTGGTATTTTGTTATAGAAATGTTTTGAAAATACTTCAGATAAAGCTTCGTCAAAAAAGTAGGGGGTGGTGCCACAGTGCCCAACTTCATGAGCAGTGATGGGCACGATAGACCTTTCTGTACTAATGCGATAACGATCAATCGATAATTTCAAAAAAGCCCCGGGAGATACCGATAATCGATAAATTTCAATTTCTTAAAGCGATATCGGTAATCGATAAATTATTACCAATAAATTGTTCCGATGATTGTTGTGGTAAATTTCAATGTGTTTGACGAAGTTTTTTATAAGTCAAATTGCAAAAAATCTTTTTCTAGATGTTTTAAGAAAAGAGAGCAGTTCACGGACTCTGCGTTGGCATTAAACAAAAAAAGAGAGATTTGTTTAAAATGCAACAAGACTTTTTGGACATCGTGTCTTTTTTCCAGAGCGCCAACTCAGTAATGTGTGCATAAAGAATCGTTTACCGCGTTAATTTATCGGCCAAAACAAAATATGTATATACCGGTATTAGCCTACAAAAGCGACATCGGTAATCGATAAATCAAAATTATTTTGAACGATACCGATAATCGGTAATAAATTATCGCCGATAAATACCCATCTTTGCCCCTGGGCACGTCACTGACACTATGTGCTGTCATGCAACGTATTGCACGGTCGTACGTACCTGTAAGTAATGGCGTGTTCTCGAGAATAATTCTGAGTTGGCTCGTAGTCAAATATCAAGCCATCCACGCCCGCTGTTACAGCTTTGCTCACAATGTCTTGTATCGTTCGTGATCTGTCAAAGACATGACAAGGTCACCATTTCCAAGCTTAAAAACTCTAAAAACTTCAAAGCTGTTAAAAACAAGGCAAATGTTACCTGTTTCAAGCTTAAAAACCTTTGAAGCGGTAACAATTGCGAAAAATATTTTACTTGTTGATTGTTCCTGCTCCGCGAATAAGGAACGCTTCCAACGTCGCTCCGACTTGAGGATAGATTTTCAAGTCCGGATTATTAAACTCTTTCTTGTATGTTTCTGACAAATATTTCATGTCTTCCAATGGTCTGCAAAATACTTATTTCGCTGTTTAATCAAAAAGAATTTGAAATGAATTAAATCAATTTTTAGTTAAAAAAGCTGAGCAAGTAATTTTATGATAGGCCTACGAGCTTTTGCAAACTAAGATTTTTCCAATCTTCCTTTGAAACGAATATTCAAATTTATTTGAAAATCGACAAAAAGTTTTTCTTTCTCGCTTTTATTTGGTAATGCTTGTTAAGAGAGCGGCACCAAAGTCGGTTACATAGCACTCCACATTGCTACATAGCCTATACTTACAATATTAGATGCAGTTATGATGGTGAGTCACTGACAACATTGTGAATACCATTTTTTGAAGACTTTTTGGGGGATTTAAAGATTTGGGGCATTGACCATTGTGCCAAGGTCCCTCTTCCATTGTTTTGCCTCTTAGTAAAAAAGAACAAATATTGCTAAATAACTCAATTATGCCCGACTCTTTTGATAGCTCTTGTAGTTTATGCCTCTCCCCCCTTAACTTTTCGCTATACGAAGTGAATACGCTTCAGCTTTACAAAGTGAATAGAGCATTCGAACTCAAATTACATTCTGTTCTTTACATAAGTTGAAGTTGCGTCTTCTGTTACAGAAATTTGAAGAAAACTGCAGCACGGATATACAATCCGCACTGCTCTCATCATTTTATCCGCATTTTCTCTCCGTAAATTTGGTTCTTCCGGATAAGTTTTCCAATCAAATTGCAGAAGATGTTTGAGTTCAAAAATGTTGGTAGGGTCTAGCGTTACCCACCAATTAACCGATTTATTGCTGGGAAGAGAAGCTTTGTAATAGTCGAATGGCAGTTGATCACCTATAACAGAAAAGTTGATTAGCAATCGCAGGTTTCGTTTGTAGCCTAAAAAATAGGCCTACGTTTAAGAACGGAAGAACTGGCCATTGGTGAACCCGAAGGGTAATGGGGATCGACCCCTTTAACTTTTTGGTTTGTTGGTACTTCGATAATTTCTAAACGTACAAAGCTGCAAGATACGTACTTTTTTGAATCCTAGCCGCCTTGTATAAATTACTGTAATTATGGATGCGCTCCTGTGGGCCTTAGCTAAGCATTTCTGTCCATCAACAACGCGAAAGTCTAACCAAAACTAACAATTTAATTTACCAATAGGGGCGCAGTTCGCTCCACCCACAATATCACTGAACTTTTTTAATCGTGTGTATATCAACCCCACTTTTCCGCCTCCGCACGCCTGTCGCGCGCCGCTCTTTTGCATGACGTAGCCAGCATGCCTGTCTGCCATCCAACCATATTTGCACCTACAAGATAACAAACAAATCAATCAGACCACAAAACTTTAAGATCAAACAAAAAGAGTGCAATAAATTACAAACAATGAATGTGTTAATTTTATTAGAAAGATGCTTTTTTCAACCTTTAAATGATCATCACTAGAAGCCATAAGTTTCAAAGATTTATTGTTTTGTAACTTTTGTTATACTTCATAATTATCATGCTTCATGACGTGCTTTTATCAGCAACCTTTAAAAGCCCGATTGTGCCGTCTCTGAGTCGGAACAAACTAAGATGTTAAAGCTAAAACCGATTCAACTTTATAGTCCTATATGCTGGCTGCTTGAGACTTTAAAGTTAAATTTAGACCTTATGAGATTTTTTTATAAAGTTTTTGCGAGGGTAAACTGAATAGAATTTAGCAGTTGATATTAAAAACGTAGCTCACCTCTCGTAACCATTCTCAAACGCTTTATACATATCGTCTGTTGATGCTAGTTTTCTTCCTACTGCAGCACATGCACCTGCTGCTGCCGAAAAATTGAATCGTCCTTCCACAAAAACTACTGGTTCTACTTGAAAACAAGTCTTAATTGGGCTATTTTCATAAAGTTAAATCAAGTTTATATATTGAAGTCAACTAAGTTGCTAACGCTCAAGTGTGTCACCAAGTTAAACGGTAAACTTATCTTCGCAACTCAACAAAAACAGGCAAAGCCCAAACCGAAGAGAAAGCTGCAGCCAAGGCACTCATTGACAGCTGTGTGTTTGCAGTTATATTTTGCGAAAAGAACATTCCGGCCACTTGTATCCACTCTACAGTAAGATAATGGATTTCAGTTAAATGCCTTTATCAACAGCACTGCAATTAAGCGAGCTGTCACTTTTTTCCAACATTGTCCGTTAAATGCTGAACGTCAAGTGATGAAGAAGCAACTACCAGTTTTTGAACCATTGAGTTGATCTTAATTAGAATCGAACTCACAGTCTACAATTCTAGAAAGAGTTTTTGTTACATCCAATTGGTCATTCCATCAGGAAGCCAATCTGACTGTCTAGTGGACGGAGAGATAGATTGCGGTTCGATTACAAGATCCGCTTTCTTTGAAATCGTTTGCTTAATAGGCCTAATATGCCTAGTAACTGGCACAAATGTAGAGAAAAACTTTACCTGGAGGCTCCGTAGTAGTTAAGGTAGAGGAAGGAGTAATGACGTCATCAAAATAGGTTACTTCAGGTGTTTCGCTGCTCATTACGGTGCTTGTTTCAAAAGAAGTAATTTCTACTCACAAAAATTCTGTTTAAGGTAAATCGGTTTTATCAATATTATATTCTATTTCATTTAAAAAAGCTGTGTCTGAAACTCTATCAAAACCATGGAGGCCTTTCAAAGTAATTTTACTTGTAGCAAGTTGCATGGCCTAGCTTTTAACATTATGCTGTTATCGTATTCTAAGACTCTAATTTACTGTAGCTTAATTTCTAGGTGCTGTGTGTTCGCTAAAATACCATCATAGCAATCTTTCAAAGCAATGCTAGATAGATGAAAACTTCAAAGTAATATAAGAGAGTTGCAAAAAATATGCAATAAAAAGTATATGCAAATAAAAAATATATATGCAAAAAGTTGTGAATAAAGTACCACACCCGGAGTAATTGTAGAGTATTCTTCATCAAAGTGTTGCTTCAAAGCCCAGTAAATAAATGCACCAGCAATCACCAACAAAATTAGGAAGGATACGGCAGCAACTATTTTTAAAATAAAGATCTTTCTTCGTCTAGTCTTTTGCTTTTTCGCCAATGATGCTGCCGTCATTTGAGCACCAGCATTTTCATTTTCCAAAAATACCTGAAAAAATGTCATCAAACATCTAAATTTTTTTGTGTGTGCAAGCTGCGAAGAATTCAAAAAAGTGTTGTCAAACTATGCAAGTGTAGCCCAACCACACAATATATTTTTTATTCGAAAAGACCACTCTTTTTTTGTATTTGTATTTAGCAGCATCTTTATCCTCCTATCACGAGAAAGCGATCAAAGCGCTATAACAAGCTCGCTTAGAAGTTGCCGGCCTCCTGTCAACCACAACAAAATAGAATCCCGCTAAGTGCCTTTCCCAACGGCACAATAAGTAAACTTGCAGGCTTGTTCTCCACATTGTCCCTTTAATGCTGAACGTCAAGCAGGGAAGCTGTGAATATCGATTTTAAAGTCATTGGTTTGACCCGACTCGGAATCCAACCCGAGTTTTCAGCTCCAGAGGCGGACGTTCTTACTACAAGATCATACTCTTCAGAAAAAACTTTTTTGAGATCAGGATTATTGACAAAATGAATCGAAAAAGTTGGATTCTTACATCCATATGTCTAAGCTTCGTTAACCACTAATTATTTACCAAATTTTCTGCATCCGTTAAAGTTGATGCGTTATCTTCAGCTCCAAGTAACGAAAGTTAATTAAATCAGTTGTCGTTAATTTCTGACCTCAAAGGCCATTTGTTTCATAAAAGCTTAAAATTTTTGAATATTTTGTCTGTGTAAGCAAATTTTTGCTCACTTACAATATTTTTTGTTAATTATATTTTTAACCTCATTTTTAGAGTTGTATTTTTTGTACTGTTTTCGACATCAAATTTAACCAGTTTAAACATTAAGGAAACGTTAACAAAAGTTAACAAACACTAAGCGTCAATTGAATGGGCAATTTAACGGAGCATAGCATAGCATAATTAATTGTAAAAAGCATTTTAATGAATGAATTAGTCAAATGTAAAATTAGCTTCGTTATTAACGAATTAACAATTAAGGAAATTGTGTCCACTTATGCTTACACTTATCTCTACAGGCTGCAGACCAAGCTCAGAAAAAAACGTGACTTCCGAAGTTTAAAGATGAAAGCCAAATCAAATAGGCTACCATACATCTTTTACAAGCTAAAGTATTAAAAATCAAAACTTTTTCAAGATACTTAAACACTTAAAATTTTTCGAGTTTTAACTTTTATGATAAGGCTATAACAGATTCGTAGGGTTGCCAGAAAAAGTGATTGACTTAATTCGTATCTACGACCAAAAATCAAAGAAAATCTTCATTATTTGCCGAGTTATGCCAAAGTGTGTAACAAGTGGCAGGGCTCATCTCCGCGACTTAGCGCGTGGGCAACACAGCTCTGAAGAAACGTCGCAACGAGGGAGAGCGTTGCGACACTGTGCCGATTTGACCGGGCCGGCAATCAAACCCCTGACCTCCCGCACCAAGATTGTGCCCTTGACAACTGACTTTGCCCATTCATTCACTTATTATTATAATGTTAGTACTAGTTAATTGACTATCTTACCACAGTTGATTCATCTTTAGAATTTTCATTGTTATTTGACTTGCGATAAATTGATTCTGCTGGCATGGCTCCAGTTTTGTAAAAGTTTCTGATTTTTTAAAATCTTGATAAATTAAACCTAAATTTCTGAAAAATATGGAACTAATCAAACAATGCACACTGATATAAAAATCTACTTGTTTTTAATGTGAACCAGTTTGGCACCAGCATGCTGGTTATCTTACTAGGGCAATAGGTCAATGTATTATTGTATACAAAGGTGTAGCCCGCCCAAAATTCCGGGGGGGGGCAAAACTTCACAGGCTTTTCCAGTGGCGCACCCAGGATTCGGCAAAGGGGCTGCCCCAACCGGGGGTGTGGGGTTTAAGGGCTCTGACCCCAGTCGCCACGGATTTTTAGGGTTTTTACCAGAAAAACACTCATTTTAGCGTAGTTTTTTTGTCGAAAAGTGGTCTTAATCCGCCCTTGCTTGCGTTGTGAGTAGATTTACGATATAGCATTAGTATCTTTGTTTGTAGGCTAGTGGTGACTGAAAATATTTCGGGGAGGGCAATTGCCTCCTTTGCCCCCCCTGGCTACGCCCCTGATTGTATAGTACCCCTATTTTATGGTGGCAACAACTTTTATTTAAGCAATATGTAAAACGTGTAGTGCGATGGTGTATAGTAAATATAAACAAAAAGTTAATGATTTCTTCAATTCATTTTGCATCAAAATCTTTAACGAATAGTAATTGCGGCCCGAAGAGCTTCTTACCTTTAAGTCTACAAGGAAACATCTTGAAAACCGATTAAACCTGAGCTTTGCCTATGAACTATACATAACCCCATTATACCATTAATGAATAATCGTCAAGTTTACACAAAACGTGTAGTAACCTAGATGTCGCATTTGAAATGTAGTTTAACTAGTTTGTAATTTGAGTATTGTTAAAGATTTGTGTTGCCGCTGACATACAGTACGCTGCTATCTACTGCATACCAAAAACCTCTAGAGCTGCTGCCTGCACTAATGCAAAACTAAGTTTCGCCTTACATTATGTGGAGGCAGGTACATGTCAGATGGAAGGGGGTACTCACCCTCTTTGAATAGGGGGGGTAAAACTTTTTAGAGGACGCCTCGGGGCATAATTCGCCGATTTCACCTCATTTTTTTTTCAGCAGTGATGTTTGGTGTGCCCTGGTTTGGAGGCATGAAATGATCGATTTTGATTAAAAATGTCATTTGAGAATAGCCTATTTGCGCATTCTAGAATAATTCTGAATCCTTTTTTCAAATCCAGAATTTCGAATCCTTAATCGAATCGTAAATCAATAAAATGGCCGTAAGCACCATTTTGATATCAGCTTAGCATGTAACCGCTCGACTACTGCAAAACAAAAAAATCAACCGTTTGCCTGACTTTTAATGAATTTATAGCCAGCACAATGATTACAGCACTATAAATTCGAACCATAAATACACACAGTGGCGTAGTCATGGAGCAGACAGCGGGCATGCCCATCCTAAATTTTAGAAACACATGAAAAAATACGGCTCAGGTATAGATACAAGCGGTGCATACTCACTTGCGTTTACGCGCATCGTCTGAAAAAATTTATTACGCGCGATTTTTATTCACAATTAAACCGAATCCTAAAAAAACGGAACCGCTTCAAAACAGGAACCGGTTCCGTAAGATTCGATATTCTGAAATGGACATCCTTAATTCTGATGCAAAAAATATTCCTGTTTTCTGTCCCTTAGTGGACCTGTGGTCACTAAATTGCAGAAATAGCAATAAATTGCATTGTCAGTTTCTTACACAATAATTTCTGCGATGAAGCGAATGAAGAGTAATTTGTACCGATGACACTGATAACAGCTGGAGTTAATTATGTGTTATCACGTCAACAATCGATATTTTTTATTAGGGTTGTCAAATTCGCGATGTAAAATAAAAATATGAATATTATTTTTTATTATTACACCTTTCTCAAAATTTTTCGCATGGTTTGTAACCGTACTTTTTAGTTGTGTTTCTGAAATGTCTATATCCTGTACATTTCACGCATAGCACTGGAACATTCGACTTTATTGCTGTTTCATGAAACATTAAAATACAATTAAGACATAAAAGCTTTGGAGCGGTCAAAAAGTATTCAAAATGAAATATAATAAAATATTACGAATTCCAAACTCTTTGCGGCATTGCGGAGCTACCAGCAAAGTATGACGGCAAGTTACGCGATCTGCAAATATCATCATGTAACACTTCACATCTTACAACGTTATTAGCGAAATTGTAGCTAAGGTGGCGTTGGTATTATCACAGTTTTAATTTTTGTACAAAGATTTGTTGATTATACGCCTTAAAAAGATTCAATAAACCAGGGGTTCTCAACCGTGACCCTGGGCCTCCCAAGGAGGCGACAGAGTGTTCTCTGGGGGGCCACGAGCGTAGCAATAAATGTTCTTTTATTTATAGACCGGGACTTTTGAAATTCGGCTACTCTCGAGGGGCTAGGGTCTTTTATGTCACAATTAACGACTCAGAAAAAGTTAGAATCACAGCTATAAACAAAAATGTTCGTGTGCTTTTATACATGGCGATTGTCAGCGAAGCAGTGCGTCGTATGTCAATCGTGGCGCATATTTAATTCAAATTCAGGCAGAAATTTTTTATAGACATTCTGTCTATTTACATTAAACTAATCTTTTTAAATTTAATCTCAGTAATTAGGGGACAAGAATAAGAACTAAATAGGTCAATATCAGCGCCTGAAGCAAAATCTTTGTTTTTTGAGCGAATATTCTTTCTCGTATCCAACTTGATCGACTAACGGCGGCAGTTTTGGTTTGTTTGTGACTTTGCGATGTCAAATTCTACGTAAAACAAGTGTATTTGATATCCCAGGCTTTATACAGCTATAGCTCAAATAACAAAAACAAAAGCTTTTTGTAAAATGGCCTGCTCTATAATCAAACAGTCAGGCTTTTCAATGTGCGATTTTCAATACTATCAATTCGAAAGTTAATCTAATTCTGAAACGTCTGCACCTCCACTATTCAAGGTTTTTTTTATACTTTTTCGTACGAAGTTCCTTTCTACTTGTTGTTAATCTGCAAAGATTTTGGTAGTTGTTAATAGACTTCACTGTTTCCCTTGATATACATCATAAATCACTTGATTTAAGCTATAAGGTGATAGGCCTATGCCGCAATTTTGTTTGACGGTAACACCGGAATTAGATAATTGTTTGTAATAAATTTCATACGAAACAATACGTAATTTTGACGTAGAATCATAACCAGAGTAATGGTAAAATTACCTGGAATATTTAATCAATTTCTTTTAATTTTACTAATAACTTTGATAATGTTAGCAATGACCTATGACGACTCCAAGTTTTACGGTATAACACATCACAAATAATTTATAAGCGCACCTGGGAGCAATTGAAATCTCTTGTTTTTCAAGGACCCTCTCAAAAGTGATGCACTGCCAATCTATTTCTATAGTTAAGCGTTTGTTATTGACATTATATCATTCATAACGAAAGGTTTTGATATTGGCAAAACAAAATAATCATCTGGAATGTCTCGCAGTCTGATTGTGCCTTCAATCTATTTTGCCCTGTGCCTTAATTTTTTGCATTAAAAAGTCCACATGCATTTTTACGTTAAATTGTATCCTTTTCAGTCGTGATCACATTGAACGTTTAGAAGCGCCTACTTCGCAGTAGCTGCTACTAAACGCTAAATTTGCTTACCTGGTCGCTGCTACTGAATTTTGAATTACAGTGATGATCGTGTTTTAGAGCTCCCCTTGAAAAATTGAAGGTTTTAGTTTTTTTTTTCAGTTAGTTGCATATTCATCCTCCCATCACGAGAAAGCGATCAATGCGCTATACGAGCTCGCTGAGGAGTTGCCAGCCATCTGTCTACCACACCAAGATGGGGTAATCACGCTAATTCCCTTTCCCAACGGCACAACAAGTAAACTTGCCGGCTTGTTTTCCACACAGTCCCGTTAATGCTGAGCGTCAAGCAGGGAAGCTGTGAACATCAATTTTACAGTCATTGGTATGACCCGACTCGGAATCAAACCCGAGTCTCCAGCTCAAGAGACAGATGCTCTATACCACTCGGCCATCTGAGCTGTTGAACTCGGCCATTTTGAAAGTTTCAAGTCAAATTAGTGCTTTTTATCGTAACTGTGCATATACAAGTTATAGAATATATATTTTTTGAAGGGCATATTTCAGGCAATTTATGTAAAAAAAATCTTTTTTTTTAATTCTTGATTTGAAACCAAAAATACGCCTCATGATATGACGTTATATCAAAAACCCATTTCTTCATTAATGACAAATATTGCATAACGGTACTTTTGTGAATAAAAATTGACGGAATGTGCATATTTTTATTTGATATTTTAGTAAGCATGCTTATTATACTCACGTCGCGATTTTATATCACGACTCCAAAGCGCTCCACTCCTTATGACGTCATGATTAAGTGGTGTTCATAATTCAGAGCTCACCTCGTTACCATACTTGTTTTTCAAGTTTGGTGCTAAAACATATACCCGGTACTTGACGCTTAAAATACATAATGTTATGCATTAAAATGAATGTAAGGATGTGGGTATTTCACGGACTTGAAGTGCTGTGGCCTGACAAACTTTAAAGTTACCGTTTCCCATCTCCTGGAACATTCGTCAATACAGAGAATACTAAAATTAATCTGAAATAGTTTAGAGAAGTTTATAACAAATTTCGTATTTTCAACAAAATTACACAAAAAGAGATCATAATTTTAATGCAATGACAGCAGAATAGTTCTAGCAAAGCCGAACGACCAAGTAGCAAAGCGTTATGATGTCGCAGTAACAAAATTCATAACAGGTTTATGCAATTTAAAAATCGTATTCATACACTTGGCGCATCCAACAAATTAAAACAAAACCAGATAAACGATCAATAAACCAACTCAACGAACAAATAAAAAAGCTTTTTGACATTTTTTCATACTAAAACTGCATTATATTCTCCATTAATGCACTGCTTTAGAATGCATTGTGCATATCATACCATAGTCGCTAATCGAACAATTCGTTTACAAGAACTAAGCATCCTCAAAAAGGCTCATTTGCACGATTTGATATTATCCCTTAAAGCATTATTACACCAAGAAGAATACCAATTAATATGTTGGGATAATTCAAAATCGTACAAATGAGAGGAATACCAATTAATACGTATAATTAATGCATTCATTTTAATGCATAACATTATGTATTTTAAGCGTCAAGTACCGGGTATATGTTTTAGCACCAAACTTGAAAAACAAGTATGGTAACGAGGTGAGCTCTGAATTATGAACACCACTTAATCATGACGTCATAAGGAGTGGAGCGCTTTGGGGTCGTGATATAAAATCGCGACGTGAGTATAATAAGCATGCTTACTAAAATATCAAATAAAAATATGCACATTCCGTCAATTTTTACTCACAAAAGTACCGTTATGCAATATTTGTCATTAATGAAGAAATGGGTTTTTGATATAACGTCATATTATGAGGCGTATTTTTATAAAAAAAAATTTTTTTTACATAAATTGCCTGAAACAAGCCCTTCAAAAAATATATATAACTTGTATACGCACAGTTACGATAAAAAGCACTAATTTGACTTGGAATTTTCAAAACCTTCGATTTTTCAAGGTGAGCTCTGAAACATGGTTATCCACTGTAGACGCAGCTACTAGAATTGAACATGTCTGAGACATAAATTGAACATGTTCAGTTCTAGAAAGCAGCTACCGAGCGTGTTCGAGATCAAGTGACGTAAATTAGACAATAAGTGATTTTTAAGTCAAAAGTACTGCTAATTTCATGAGTAGATGCTCCCACATGGTTCTCACTTTTTGCATAACTGCAAACATGAAATGGAACGAAAAAACAACAACAAAAGTTCTCGAGATATACCGGGGTTAGCAGGGCCGAATTTACCTATAGGCTAAGCAGGCTGAAGCCTAAAGCCTCGGAGGAATAAAGGGCCTCGTCACGAACAACGAAAACCTTCTTTTAATGAAGACCTTTTTTTTGGAAATCGACCATCAAGACCTTTATAGGCTTAAAGGTAGAGACAAGAGCGTATTTAGGGGGGGAGGCATTGTGCCATGGCCCCTCTTTTGACTCTGTCTTTTAGCAAAAAAGAACAAAATTTACGATGCCAAGTGACTAAAATATGCCAGACTCTTTTGATGGTTTCTGTAGCTTATGGCCAGGGGGTAGGATGAGGGTTATGCATCCTCCCACCAGCGATTTTCAAAAATGTTTTTCCATAATTTCGAACCTCTTCCATAGCAATAAGCCTTTACGCCTTTAGCACGTACATCGAAAACGTGCGAACAAAATACATCATATTTGGCAAAGCACTCAGAATTAGAGTCCAAAAACTTTAACAAAATTTGCGTGAAGATTATTCAAAATAAGCACTAAAATAACCATTACAGCATGTAAATTTTCAAAATTTTTCCGGGAGAGCATGCCCCTGGACTCCCCAAGAGCCTTTTCTGCGTCTCAATCAGCTTGAAATTAGTTGTGCCGAAAAAAAAAATACTCTTGAAAAAGTGTGGAATTTATGGCCCCCCCACTCAAAATTTCTCGCTGCGCCACTGCGTAGAGATGAGTCTCAGGAGCGTATCCAGGAATTTGAAGGGGGGGGGGGGGGGGGCGCAATTGGGGCGCAATTTGAAGCTGTTCGTTTTCCACCCAAAGTCAAGTGAAGGGCAAAAAAAAGGTCAACACGTCCGTAGATGTCCAATTTTCCGGCCTAAAGTCAACTGAAGAGCAAAAAAGAAAAAAGAGTCATCGCGCCCTCAGATTGTCCTTTATACGTATATCACCTTTACACCACGAAAGTTTTGTGGATTTGTTTGCGGAGGGGGGACCGAGCCCTCCCTGGATACGCCCCTGAGTCTGATCGCTGCTCACTAGGGCCTCATTGATCAAATAGCCTGTAGGGCCTCTCATTGTCTAAATCCGGCCCTGGTTATGAGGTATTGTGGGATTCTAGTAACCCACTCTACATAAAAAAAAAGCTAGAGAACATCATTTTTTAAAACTGTTGAAAGAGTTGTGTCAATAAGAAACGCAGATTTTGACGATGCGAAAACATTGCGTAAAAATTGGAAAAGCTTCAAAGATATTTACAGAAGCGAAAGGAACAAAGCAAGAGTATGAAAAGCGGAGCAAGAATCGACGATATACATAAACCTTAATTAGCATGGTACAACAAACAGTCGCTTTCTTGAAAAAAGTTGTATCCGATGCCTCGTTCATTGCAGTTAATTCATCTGGCAAAAACGTAGATAATGTATTGTGTGGGACTCGAAAAAGCAATGCAAGCGAATGAAAGCTGTCCCCGAAATGAAATGAAATGTTGTGTGGTTTTATGGTGCTTTATAACTACTGGGGTTCTTTAGCGCCAGGACCAAGTATTTGTCAAGAATTCACTGACGCATTTTCATCCTCCGCGCTACACTTAATTGCTGAGCGTTAAGCAAGTGTAACAGCAGATACCAGTTTTAAAGTTTTTGGTTTGACCCGACTGAGAATAGAACCCAGTCTACCAGCTTCCAAGGCGAACGCTCTTAACCACTAGGCCATGGCGCTGGTTGTCCCCACTTGCGAGATAACGTAGTGTTATTTCCAGTTTGGTCTTACTGGAAATGGCCATCCGCATTCGAGAATCTTGCTTTTCTACTGCTGGCATGACCAAGCGAAGCAACTCATTAAACTTTTTCGAATCTATACTCCAGGCGTTTTTAAAATCAGCGCTGGATCTTCTGCAATCAATTGTCTGAATCGCTGCTATCAGTGGCAGCTGTAAGTCGCTCAATGTAACCACTTTAGTAGAGGCGACAAGAAGTAGCCGCTATTAAACGCTTAATGTAACCACGGCTTTAGAGTGTTTTTATGTGTTCTACCTGTTTTATTTAATTTAAGCTTATCTATTTTCAATACCCTCTAACTTAAATGTTGTAACCCTAACCGTATGTCCGGAGGGCTACTACGTAGAGTACCTATTTCTATTGAAAACTGCACAAGTTTACTGTTACCCTGTCGCCTGTCCAATTTCAGTGGGCTTCTAAGCCCGTATTAAGGTTAAAAAAGTGATTATGACAACAAGAAATTGGTTATCATGCAGAAGGTAGAACCGAGAACTACGGGTCTATAGCCCACTAAAATTGGACATGTGGACAGGGTGCAAGACAAGCGTTCTCTAACAATTGAATTTTCGACAACCTTTTTTGCATAAGTAGGCTACTCTTGCTCATACAAGACTAAGCGGAACCACGTTGCTTTTTCAGTTCTCTGTTTCAACGTTACGTACACTTTCACAATACTATCATTCAGCTTTAAAAACTCAACTTTCAAAAGGTGATTTACTATCACAACCTTTGTTTGATTTCAAGCAGAATCAACAGAGGGATCAGCCCACGCTTCATGTTTATTCAAAAGTATGCTATTTGTTACACACGACAATGAATTCAGCGTAACGTTAAAGATACGTTGCGCTTATAGAACCGACGATATGTCTGAGACAACAGTGTTTAAAGCCAAAGTTGATCGACGAAGCATCTACCTCTAACTTTGTTGCGGGTCACTTACATTGAGAACCAAGCCTCGCTTGAACTAACGTATCATCAGGCTTACAACTTGACAATAGCTCACCGGATTAGGTCTACCGTGTACACTTCTTCGCGTTTTGCTTGTTCGTCTTGAACGAGAAGTTAATGTTTACCTAAAAAAAGAAAATGCTGCAATTTGAACATAAAACATGATATCTTTTGAGAAACGATTTAAAATCAAAAACTAGAACTAATCTCCATTTCATAACAAGTCATACGAAAATATCACGTCGATAAATCAGCCAATTTTCGGTCTGCGTATTTTCTTTGCGTCATTTGCAGACAAAAAATGCCTTGAACTTTTAAGGTAAAGATTGAATCCTAATCCCGCCGTGTTTTAGCGAAATGGCAAGACTTGGTTTCAAACCGCGTGGCTAGCCACTAGCCAGGCTGGCCATTGCTTTTACGTTGAGTTGAAAAATATTTTGTGTCATTTATCTATATTAATCTGATTGGGCCAAGCGTGTTGCGCGACAAAGATATTAACGATATGCGTCAACAATGAAAGACTATTCTGTAAATGTATGCGCGGAATGTCATAAATAATAAGCGGTATTTTTGTCAATAAAAAAATGATTGACAAGTAATACTTTTGCACGTGACGCTGGTAAAATTTTGGATGTGCATAGTGCAAAATCAATTTGGGTCATTGGCGGATCCGAGAAGTTGAGGGGCAAGTCTCCTCTACATTTTTAGTGTGTGTTAGTAGCCTCGCTTTCACACGCACATTCTTCAATAAAAAAAAAAAATCAAATCTTCGTTATGTTCGCGGTATTAGACTCTTTGAGGATCACGTTGCGCCGAAGCGTGTAACGAAAAGCGAGGCCCATCTCCGAGGCTTAGCACCTGGCCATCACAGCTCCGAAGAAACGTCGCTGCGGTGACGAGCCGTGGGCATTTTTGTAAAGAGATGAGAGGCGCAAGCCTCTCCACGTTTTAGTGTACAGCGTTAGCGTTAGTAAACAGTGTACTTTTAGTTAGCGTTAATTACTTTTAGTTAGCGTTAGTTTAGTTAGTGTACAGCGTTAGCGTTAGTTAGTAAGCGTTAGTGTACAGCGTTAGTAAAGCGTTAGCTTGTAGACACACATTCCACAGATTAATACATTAACACTAATAGGCCTTACTTCAATACTAATACTTTTAGTTGTAACTTCGTCTTTTAGTTCCCTTTAAAATTTTCTGGATTTGGCATTGTATGCAAACTTTGTTCGATTCGCTTTTCTGTTTCAAGTGTGTCGCTAACTACTAAGCAGCCTCAAAACGTTATAGTTTTCGCAATACGCAAGTTATTACAGCAGTTATAAACGTCTTTCTTCAGCTGAAGACTCTCACAGATTTACTTTTAGTTAGCGTTAATTACTTGTTTTAAAAACACACAGATTTCGCCAATTTCCTTGTTTTAAAAACACATTGTGTTTTTTTGAAAATTGCAAATTGCTCGTTGTATATCACATTATTTGGAGAGCGCTTTTACCACTGAATAAACGCGCGCATCTCTTTCGTAGGCTGCACTTGGCAAAAAAAAAATTGTCAAAAATTTTACTACTTCTTTTTCTTCTTTTAATGCAAAGTCATGCGACAATAATTATGATGACTAAGACTGACTATTGCTCATATCGGGCGAATTGAACGTAGGAATCAGCCGTGGATGCTTCTGAGATTTGCCTATATTTCCTCAAAAATTTGCATGCATTATCTAAGTTATTAGGTTTTACATAATCCGGTAAGATATTTCTAGGATATTGCAATTATGCCTTTTTTTGATTCTTTTTAAGTCCCCTAACTAAAAAAAACAGGCAAATTTTATCAAAAATAATGTTAGCGTTACACCAATTTTTTCTAAAGCCGTCTGACTACGTAACTGTGAAAAATAGCATTCACCACCTACCGGAAAATTATTATTCACTCCATTTGCCATTTAGGCTTACCACAAGTTGCAAAAGAGTATGAATCTTTTGATTTCAGCCTACCAAAAAAAAAAAAAAAAAAAAGAGAATCAATGCCACTTTGGGCTATGCAGATAGACTTAGTTGCAGAAATAGCTGACGGTACCCTCACAACCTAATGAAAGCAAAAAGCGCAACCTTGTTTAAAAGCAACTTAAATGCTTAACAGGTGCTTGTGCAAGCGCAAATTAGGAACGTGAGCTTTCGTGCATCTATGCAGTAAAACCGCTTTTATCTGTGTGCCAAATGGGATTGGATCCTGCTCTCACTCGATATAACCTTTGGTGGGATTCAGCCGGTTCGCGCCGGTTCTATAGAACCGTCTCGCGAAATTTTATTTGATCCGCGAACTGGGCAGCATTGCCGTTTAAACTTGTAGCACTAGTTGAAACAGAACCGGGTGAAAAAAAAATTTTGTGACAGAACCGGTTTATAAAAAATTTGAATCCCACCACTGGATACAACACCCACACACGATAGGCTATGGCCTATTTTTGGGCTGTGTTATTGTCAACGGCCGTGTACAATATAATCAATTTCTTTCCTTTTTAACAAAGATGGTGTTTTTAAACATATTTACATTATCATTGTTTTTAACGTCGCTACTTATTCTTTATTTTAGATGGAATGTTCTAATTTTGGCTGCAAACGCTTGCTTGTTTGAGATTGATTGCTTTTAGATTTAGGTCAGGATTTCTTAACCAGGGTTCGAGAAATGTTCCCAGGGGGTGCGGGGATGCTGAATCATTGAGGTTGATTAGACCTACTCTTTTATAGGACATCTGATGGCGTGTAGACCTTTTTTTGGAGATATAGATATCTTAAATATTTTTTGAAATTTGTTATATTTAACCAATTCTAAAAGAGAGTGCGAGAATTGGTGTGTGATTTAATAAGGGGTGCAGCAAGTAAAAAGTTTAAGAACCACTGGTTTAGGTAGTTGCCAGGATAAACTTATCATAAGCAAATAGCAACTCTGACACAGACAAAAAAATACTCAAGACAAATGTGGAAAAGTCCGGTTTAGAAATTTTAGCCTATACTACGTTATCACAGCATCTTTTCTCCATGCTTAACATTGATTTCAACGTTACTAGAACGTGGTTTTTATCTGAAATTGAATTTCCAGGAAGCAAGACACTTAGTTCCACTCGCGTAAACATTGCAATGCACTGGCAGGACAACTCCGAACAAGTTTCATTCAAGACCATGCCTGTCTCCTGCTTCAAAATCACGAATGATCCTTCGGCTGAATTAAATTTCGTAATTAGTCTTTTTATGAGAGGCAAAATTTCAAAATTTTACTTGTTTAGGGCAAAAGTTCAAATATTTTCATATCGTTGACAAGCAACTTAATAAGAGATTAGCTATGTACAACGACAACAACAAAAATAAGATGCAAACTAGACCTTCTAATACAAGTACAAAACTCTGTTTATTGCACAATAATTGCGTTGCATTCAACAATTTTAAAAACATGTTTGGTCGAAAAACGATAGAAACATTGAACTTTTTTGTTTCTAATAGAATATAACATATTATTCATATTTTGAAGCCGGCAAAATTCTAGCTAAAGTAAAGGAATTTTCCACCAATTTTAAGCTTATTTACAAAAACACTTTAAACTTTTATTAAATGGGCTGGTATTGATCTTTAATGGATGACATTAAACAGCAAGTAAAGATCAAAACCAGCAGTTGAAGCAGCATCACACCGATCGCTATTCCCCCAGCAGCATACAAGTAAGGCTTCGCCACATCCACGCAACCTTTGGTGTAAAGTGGTCCATGGGGTGCTGTGGTAGATACAACGGCTGGTGTTGTTGTAGTTACTTGAGAAGGCTCCGAATCTGCATCAAAATGATAAAAAAATGTAAATTTGGTGCAAATTTAGAAGACGCCTTTCACTCAATTACATTGATTGAAAATTTTTGTTAAAACAATTCTCTCAAAGGTTAGGTAACAAAAATATCGTGTCGTTAACAGAGGTGCCTTGGTAAAATTTGAACTTGGGGGCCCTGTTCAGTGTTAAAAATTCAGTTGCTTTTACCGCCAACAATCCTTTGCATTTGAATCGTGTAAAGCTTAATTGTTCCGATTTCAGTCACCTACAATATGTTTTACAATATTTGTTACAAGCTTATTTCCAATTTCAAAATATGAGTTTATGTCAGGCATGGGCAACATATACGGCCCGCGGAACCATTAGCCTATATGCGGCCCGCCGGCACTTACAAAAACATAAACACCTAAAGGTACCGTAAATCAAGCCGAGGACCTTTTTTTGCTCTTCCAACCAGTGCGGCCCTAATTATGGCAGTTGTTTATGATATTAAATACGATTCATCCAATTGTCTGGCCCGCCAACGCCAAGGACTTCATTATCCCACATATGGCCCGCTGACAAGAAAAGTTGCCCTCCCCTGGTTTATGGAGTTACAAGCACGCAATCACTAAACATTCAAAACTCAGAAGAGTGTAGACCTAGTGTCAGAGATATAGAAAAAGTGACAGCTAGGCCTTCCAGTTGTAGCCAAACTATCCTTGCCAAAATACGACAGTGATTAAAAATACTTAAGTTTACCGGTACTAAGTTACGTAAGAGAAAAAAGCAAACTGAAATTACAAATGACCGTTCGCTGTAATCTGCCAGAAAAACACAGGCCTACCTGCAGAAGTCAAAATGTACGGCTGTATGTACAAGGCACACGACGCAATTTACTTAAAACGAACAGAAAAAATACATGAAATCATTATGCTAATGTAACAGCAGCCTCCAGCAGTCAATTATTTTCGCAAGTCATGGACAATGCAGCAACAACCAAAGAAAATTCTTAAAATGTCATCAAAAATACTCCTACTTCTGATATGTTGTTGAGCTGGGAACAAAAATACCCAACCACCCAAAAATCAATTTGAAAAATTCAACTCCGCTTTTAGTCAGCCAGTTTTGTCTGCAAACTCTCGAAGTGGTTGAAAATCGCTAACACAAACATCCCCTAACGGTGTGGTATTATTGCGTTACAGAACAGTAGAATATTGCCTGACCAGTGTTCAAGGTAGTCTCGCTTGAGAATTTCTGTTCGACAGACTAGAATGTGAAAATACTGAATATTAAGTAACACTAAAAGTTTACTATGACTTGAACAGTTGGCCCCCCTGGGTCCCAGGGCCGTCGAGAGAAAATCCGGGCCCCGGGGCAGAGATATGATGCGGGCCCCCTCGGTACCAAAATTTAATTCTCTAAACAGGTAAAGATTTTGACATCGCGCAGACGTAGCCTTAGGCAGTGTGCAGACGTTTAAACTTTTTGGCAAAGGGGGTAGTATTGTAATGACCTAGTCACTACAATATTGTTCGTATTTATTGTTCGTGGGGCGATGCAGTGGCGAAGCAAGATATTTTAAAAGGGGAGAGGGAGCATAATTTCACCATTTTTTTCAAGCGTAGTTTTTTTCAGCAGAGCTAATTGAAGCAGATTAAAAAACAGAAAAACTTTAGAGGGATGCTGGGGTATGCTCCCCCGGGAAATTTTTGAAATATTACATGCTGTAATGGCTATTTTAGTCCTTTTTGAACATTTTTCGGGCAAACTTTGTTTAAATTTTTTGACCCTAATTCTCAATACTCCACCAAATGTGGTGCATTTTGTTGGCACATTTTCAATTGTGCGTGTTTAAGGCTCTAGGCCTATAATTTGTTATCGAAGAGGTTCGAAATTATGGAAAATTAGTATTTATCAAAAACATATTGAAAAAGGCTGGTGAGGTGAATACATTCCCTCATCCCATTTCTACCCCCTTGGATTTGCCCCTCTCCATAAGCTACAAAAGCCATCAAAAGAGTGTGGCGTATTTCAGTGACTTGGCACCATTCGTTCTTTTTTACTAAACGGCAAAGTCAAAAGGGCAGGAGCCATGGCACAATACCTCCCCTCTAAATACGCTCTTGGTGCGATGTCAGTGACCAAATTAAAACAGTGGTGGAGGGCGTACTGCGTGTTTGCACACCACCAGCATGATGAACAAAAATTATCAATGGTAGAATTTTGAAAACTTCATTAGCTTTGTTTTAGGCAGATTTTTGCTTTATAAATGAAGCAAAAGTTTTGGGGGGAGAGCAGAGCCAAAACTAGGCAATACGAGCCCCCCCCCCCCCGAAATCATATTTCGGGGCCCCCTAAAAATTTTTTATTGAATGGTGATGCAAAAGAATGAGCCCAGAAGGGGCGATGCCAAGCTAGGGGGTCTGGGGACATGCCCCCCATCAAAAAATTTTGCGGAATTTGACCTTATTTTGGAGGCTTTTTGTGCGTTTTGAGCCATTAAAATTCCTCAGTTTTAACAAGGTTTAGTAGTCTGTTTTACTAGGTTCCTTTCAAACCCACTAAAATAATGCTGCAAGCAAACCCTACTCTAATATTTCGCTAACTATGCGAAGAAAAAACGTTTTTAAGGCTTATTTTTGCACCTTTCACTTGAGGATGAAGGGCCCTTGGTATGCTACTAAACGTTTGTTTGCTAGTTTTGCGACTGCTATTTTTCGAAAAATGTGCAATGGTTCCCCATGGCCAAAAGGATGTATATGGTATGGGGGCCCCACATCGCACGAGCTAAGACAAAAAATATATTGAATCTTAGAATAGGCCTATTTAAGGCACCTTTATCATACGTTGAGTAAATAGTACTACGTACTGACTATTTACGGGGCCCCCTTTTTGTGCCCACCCCCGATTGGGGGGTTCGGGGGGCGCTAGTTTCGGCATTAGGGGAGAGTAGTAAGTTACCCCTGCGAGGTCCGGGGCGAGCCCCAGAAGGTATAGGCTAGCATTTTCTTAATTCATACTCGCAATCTCAAATATGATATGAAAAAAGTTGGGGAACCGCTGCTTTAACATATTCTTAGTGCTTTCACTAACGCTTATAAAAAACTGCTGACGTGTTGAAATGTTGATATAAAAAACATTTAACTTCTTAAGATACTTATGACGGGGAGGGGGGACGTTTTGGCATCCCCCCCAGGACAAATTTTCTTTCTTTGCTGGGGGGACGGTTATTTTTACTGAGAGAGACATGTACCTCCATTACCCCCCCTACTTCGCACACTGGACGTACGTCTTAACATAGCCAAAACGTAATTTCTCCAGCATTTCTTCGCGTGTGTCCCTAAAGAAAAATTTTATAAGAGAGGGGCCCCTCGACGGGCCCCTCAAAACATGACGGGCCCCTGTACTTCGTACTCCCCTGCCCCCTCTCACCTGGATCCCTCAAAACATTTTTTAGAACCAGGAGGGCCCAGTCTTCCCACCAAGGCACCCCTGGTTGTTAAAAAGGAACTTATTAAAATTAAAGTAGCCTGTGCTACCAATGCCGTGTACTCGTGTAGGCACAAAAATGGTTTGCCTAGTAAGCTAAATTTGCATCTTTAATGGCGGTGGCAGGTGCAGTCTAAGTGAGTAAACGCAGAGATATTTCATGCAGAATTTTTCAACGGAAACCGATATTACCAAGGGCTATTTTTGTAACGGCTGAAAACAATACCAAATTCGGCAGAAAACCTGGAGGGAAGGGCAAATTACATTTTGGTCAAAGATCGTGGATTTTACAAGAATGAGTTAAACATTCAGATCAGGGGGCGTCAAAAAGAGAGGGGAGAGGAGCCTGTTCTCCAATGACCTCCTGCTTGGCTACGTTACTCCAAAGGAAATAATATTTTTGAACCAAAAATTCGAAATTTGAGTGAGCGCTTATAGACGAAAAGAGATAAAAAATAAAGGCAAAATTTCCGAAAATTGTAACAGAAATACTGTAATTTGTCAGAAGAACACTCTCTTTGTTAATCCACCACGCCACGCCTCATTATACATGTTATTGCTGAAAATTGGACTAAATTATATACTGTAATACGTGTCAACTACGTTAATAATAATGCAAATGAATTAATTAGCCTCAAGCTACTACTCGTGAGGTAATTAGGCACTTCACGCAATTTTTCAGCGTTTTCTATTTATAAGAGAAGAGCACATTACTTTTGCTTGCCATGCAATTGGATCAGCCAGCGTGCAATGAAATTGCGAAAAATCGTGTTTTTATTAAACTGCATTAGCTCACTAAAATTTGCCTTACTAATGATACAGGAGCAAATTACATCATAACAATATGTTGATGTTTACAAAATTTCACAATGCAAAGACTGCTTATTTTTGCTAACAAAACCGTTCGATACAAACCGGCCGACTGACACAGTGGAAGACACCCTTCTCAACACGGCACGGGAAGTCGTGAGTTTCTTTCCCGGGCCGGTCAAATCGGACACAGTGTCGCCAAAGGTTCGCCACCGCTGCGTTGTTTTAAGAGGCGCCAAGCCTCGTAGTTGGGAAACAGCATTGGTATAATATCGCGAGTATAATGAGGATGCGATTTTTCTTTTCAATACAAAATCATTTTGCTTATAAAGTTAAGAGAAAAACAATAATTGTTTTATTTCTATTAGCAATGTTGCAAACCGATTTCACTGCATACCCTTGAAATATGCCAAGTACATTTTTCGTGTGGATTTTTAGGTTATTCAAGCGAAAACTGACAAAAACATTGCGTAATAATTTTTTTTCCTTTAATTGAGTGACATTTATGTTTAATTTATAAGCAATCACTGCCAAGCGTATTTTTTTCTTGAAACCCAAACTGCTTCTTATAAACATTTAAAATATTGGTTACCGAGTACAGTAGCGACTCGAATATAGTGGTCAAGTTGAATCCTTTGCGTCGAGTCGCTTCGAGTGTCAAACCTTATTGTCTCCATTTCTGGCGGGACCCTTGTTTGATTTTTTTTGTCACTTTTTGGATATTGTAGTAATCGAACAGAAATGGTAAAACCAGCACACGATGATCTTAGACATAGCACAGACTGCATACCTTCAACATGATCGCCAGGAATTACTTGTTCATCTTCATTTTCGCTTCTAAACAAAGAAATTTAACACCCGTGCAATTGTGTTTTCTCAAGATGCAATCAACTTTACCACTAGTTGAATCTACGCTTAGCGCTTAATTTTTGGTCAGAAGCAAAAGTTACTGCTGCAGTGAGCTCACTGTCCGATTCCGTTTAGATTATGTATTATAACATTTTGAAGCGCCAAAAGTAGCGAATTCTTTATTAAACTTGCCACAATAGATCCACAAAAAACGAAAAGATCAATTGTGAAATATAATTTGTTCAAGTGCATAATAACAACGAAATTACCTTGGTCGTATTCTTCTCAATATAAAAAATGTTTTATGAGCATATAGTGTAGTGCTTTGCGAAAATACTTCAGCAGGATTATGATGATATTTCGACTAATACGCATTTCCTGTATTTTACACAGGATTTAAAATTACCGCCTGGAACGTGAAGATGCTGGAAGAGGCGCATAACATGAAGGAGGGATGGGGTTGCTACCGTAGTCTTTCGAGCCAGTTATTCCACAACAATGAAATTCTTTTTCAAATGCTTCAAGTCCCTACAATACAAGGTAGTAATATGTTTTGGTCACTGCGTCATAGACTACAAAATGTTGTAAGACATACTGGTGTTTAGAGAGTGATTTCTTCATTTTTATCCTCCTGTCACGGGAAAGCGACCGAAGCGTTATACATAGGACGAATCCAGACTCGTTAAGGAGTGTCTTTGTTTCCTAGTTTTCCGCTTGAGTTTTGCTTCTGACTTCATCAATTTGCTGCTTGTTCGATTCCACCAAGAAGAGATAATTATCGTAAAGCATCTTATGCAAGAACGCAGCAACGAGTCTTGTGTGGGAGTTGAACCGTCAACCTTGCGATCATGGCCGTCTTGAAAACGACGCTCCGAACCACTACTCCACGAGTAGTCAAGTTGTTCGTAGCTCTGCTCAGTTGCATATACAAGTATTTTTTATTCAGATTCTTTGTAGCGGACAAGCAATAATCAGTATCAAAATCGTCAATCGACAGCCTATAATCAGCTGCACGTCTGCTTGTTCGCGCCGGTATTGGTTCACCGTTCACGTATGGAACCAACTGCATATCAAGTACCGCACCGCCACTGTATACACCGGGTAGCAAGCAGCCGAATTGAAAAGAGCAAGCTCACTTCACAAGTTCACAGCCTCCCCAAATTAGTTTTGAATTTTCAGCTCTACAATTCAAAAATAAACGCAGTTGTATGGTCACACTTTTGCAATGAGTCCTATCTGTTCGTTTCATGCAAAGTCGTAGTCCAAATAGGTTTTTGGAAATCGAAGCTAGAAACAAATGAGTGATGAACCAAATTTTTTTCTGCATAAAAGTTTCTAAAGAATAAGGTGGAGACTGAGAGTAAAAGGTCAGGAGTCTGTTAAGCGGCAAGCTTCGATATACAAAATTGATGTTTGAATCTACTCGTCATCATTCTTCACGCAACTTCTTATTAACACGATTACCAGCAAAACTTAAAAAGTTTCAAGAGGTAACTATAAATACGTGATTAACCTACATGTTATATTACTGGTAGCAGTGGTAGACGCACAAATACCGCGCTGCTCATTTACTGAAAACTAGTAGTCTTGCAGTGTCGTTAACGGCACGCCTTACGCCTATATGTCAGTGGTATTTAGCAGGAAATCATCATTAACCGTATTAACATTATTTTGTGCGGCCCAACCTTATACTACAAAAAAAGGTCAAAAAACTTTCACTTTCTTCGTGTTTGCCTGAACAAAAGAAAAAAAAAAAAAAGATCCTTCACTTTGCTTGTTGTATGACCAATATCATCCCAACTGCACTGACGTGACGTGAAAAGTTAAAACAGCGCTCACTGTCTGAGTACGTGTTCATGCCTGTGCTTTTTCGATAGGTAAGTTCATCTGGGCGAGCAATGAACCCTATAGACCCCACAAAGAGAAAGCATGCCTGTATGCTAGTTTCGATGAATCGTCCGAGGGAAAGCGTTTAGTAGTCACTATGTAGCGGCAACGTTGGTTATGCAAAGCAAAATCAAACCTTCATTATACTCGCGGTATTACGCCGAAGCGCTTAATGAGTGGCGGGGCCCATCTCCGCGGCTTAGCGCCTGGGCTACAGAGCTTCGAAGAAACGTCGCAGCCTTGGCAAGTCGTTGGCGACACAGTGCCGATTTTACCGGCCCGGGAATGGAACCCCAAACCTCCGGCATCTATAGCCGGTGCGCTTAGCAACTGAGCTAACATTGGTCATTGACCTTCTCAAATCGGCAAAAACAATCACTCGAAACTTCATTAAAGTCCAGCAAAATAGATACAGATTCCAACAATTTCCAAACACTTTCAATCTTGTAGTAAAACCGATGAAGTTAAACGAAGCAACTACTTACTGCAGCTATTACAGTTGCTTCAATCAGAGCTCCTGTGTTACTTTGCGATGGAGGCTTCTTTCCTAACTCGGCGATCAGTTTTTTCTGAAACAATGTAATATTGCTGTATTGTAGATAGACCATGTGTATGATCATAGGCTCACAGCGTAAAGTTGTTAACAAGCTATACTTTCTCAGTATATTTTCAAACCTTGATCAAGGTTGTGGGCCAATGTATTCAATAAAAAAATGAATGATTTTTGTTTCTAAGCTACACTTAAACTAAAACAATGGCCTCTTTCAACACCTAAACTACTGCAAAATAGTAAAGCCATGCGATTCCTTTGCATAGTTCAATGTGAATAAAGAGCTGTTGCGAAGTAAACGACTACTGCAAGGAAAAAAATTTAAAGAAGTGTGTTATCGACTTATTGCGTAAACAATGTAGGCGTACAAGTATTTGAAACTAACCTCAACCTTTTTGAATTCGACAAAGCATACAATGATTCCAGCGAGTTGTAGAACCAAAATAATGAACACAATCAAGAAATACGTGAACAAGAGACAAGTATTTTCAGCTAACGCGCCCCACATACCAATAAACCTAAACCAGAATATTGGGTGAAGTTTGCCTGCTCGGTAATGATTAAGCTATCGCGATATTGTTTCGGAATAGCAAGCAGCTAAGGCCAAGGAAGTCTTTAGGTATAAACAATTAATGCTGAGTATAAACAGCTGGGATTGTTTTTTCAGTTACTGAACCGAAAATTCGATAGGAGTGAAGCTGCGAAGTGAGCTACATGTCAAATGAGATGGCTCCAGCTGTGAATCGAACCAGTCACGTAGAATCTGTAACATGCGCGCGGTCTGCATCGCGATATCACTACATGTGACATGATGGATGAGCGAAGCAATATTTGACGACCAGCAGTTTTGCCAAAATGTAACAATCGTGATGTGCTATAGCTGCGCTTACGTCATTTAGTTTTTTATTTAATCAAATGAAAAATTAATTTTTTTCTCGAAATAAAGTTAAAGATACAAGCGTTTGCAATAGGCTATTGCAGGGCGGGGCAAACTACGGCCCACGAGACCATTTTATGCGGCCGGCGGGCACTGGCAAACTCTTACCCTGAACCAAGCCGAAAACCTTAATTTTTGCTCCTTAGGCCGGTCTTCCACAAAGCCGGTCTTCCATGACAGCAATATTGCGCAAGAAATTTCTTTCTGTGTGTAAAGACCGCTTCGAATCATTTTGAAACTGTTGCTGCAATATTGCTGGAAAATAAAACTGGTTTTATTTGCTATTATATAATTATAGCTATTATATAATTATATAATAAGCTATTATGTCTATTATATATTATATTATATAATAAGCTATTATATAATTATAGCCCACAATGAAGTGGTCAACTGAGCAAATTTACGTCCTAATTTGTGAGGTTGATTCCAGGGAAAGTGTACGGAATGTACTTTCCTTGGATTATAAAGACCGAATCAAGAAAAGCGATGCCTGGAAGGAGGTCGCCCAAATTCCGCAAAAAGAGCAGAAATTGCTTCTCTCAAGTTGGTATTGGTCTTTGCAATGATTGGCCCAGCAAATCTGAGAATATCTTCAAAGTTACTAGCACTCATCTGTGTAAAGATTCAAAATTGTTGGGGATCTTCCTCAGCCATTTGTTGCATTGAGTTATTGTAGGCACCCGCGGCATTCCTTCGAGCAAGCCATGGCCAAACCCACCATTGACGTCTTTTCTTTTTGTTCTTGTAATGTTTCAAAATGACAATCGCTGCCGCTGCCAGCCGCTTTCATATTTCAGCCATTGCTAAATGCGATGCTACAACACAGTCGTATATGGAGTGCGAAGGCTGCACAAACAAACACTTCGCGATATTGCTGAGTTTTGCTGCAACATTGCTTAGCGCGTCTCGTGTAAAGAGTTCGAGAAGAAACTTGCACAAGATTACCCGCAAGATTGTTGCTGCAAGAATCTTGTCAAGAAAAATGCTTGCTCATGTAAAGCGGCCAGCAATATCTTGCACTAGAAAGTGGCGCAAAAACTTGCTGGATTGCTGGTGGAAGGCTGGCCTTAATATTGAATGGAAAATTGGACATCTGCGGACGTGATGACCTTTTTTTTGTTCTTCACTTGATTTTTAGTGGAAAATTGGACATCATTCTGCGGACGTGATGGCTTTTCTTGCTCTTCTAATCAGTGCGGCCCTCGGCTTCAAAATTTGTTCTAATGCGGCCCTTCGTGTGAAGAGTTTGCACACCCCTGGGCTATTGCATGTAAAAAAGGTAAGTTTATAGAAATACTTACGAAACGACAGCCAAAACAAGTCCAACTGCAAAGAGAATGTACAAGCCATCGTTGAGTGCTGGTACTTGGTACTGTAGTAGGAGCTGATGGATTTTACTTTGCTTGTTGAAAGCAGCATATCCGGCTGTAAATAAATAGATTACAACTATGCCAAACTTTGCAAGATGGAAAAAATCTTAAATCCACGCCTTAAATTCACGAAAAATCTTAAAATCTTAAATCCACGAAAAAATCTTAAATCAATTTTGGGTAAAAAATCTTAAATCCACGCCCTCAGGTACAAGGTAATGTCGCTATTCTATCAGTGATGGAGTCGAGTACTCAACTTCCGAGTATGAGTGCGAGTACCGCGAAAAACTTCGAGTACAAGTACTGATATTGAAAAATGTACTCGAGTACGAGTACCGTAAAAAAGTTCGATTACGAGTACTTTTACAAATTTAGGAAAAGAACAATTTTTAAGTTGTAACAGCTCAAAGTTTTTCGCAAAAATCTATACGAATACGTTTTTTCAGTGTTTAAGATGTTGAGAAGGCGCATCAATTAATTTACGGGTTTTAGTGGCTGTAGTTTGCTTTCAAAGTTCATCCTGTTTGTTAGTTTGTTACTTCTAGCGAAATGTACTCGTGTACTCGATGCTTTTTTTGACCGAGTACCGAGTACATTGACCTGCGAGTACAAGTACTAACCGAGTACCAGGAGTTGTGAGTACGAGTACCCCAAAAGTGGTACTCGAATAGTACTCCATCACTGTATTCTATCGTGGTAGAACGCTGCTGCCAGTTGTATATCGTTGTCTTGTCCTCCGTACAGATTTTGTACGTTTGGTGATCTTCGTGGAGATTGCCCGAATAATGAATTGAAATTTCAACCGCGATTAAAAAATGTCAATTTTTTTTACAGTATACGCACCAGCGTCTTATATTGAATTTTACGCCTATACAAAAGGCAGCCGTGATGTACTACTCAAAAAACGAACGAAAAATTGTACGCACTTTCTGTTCGTTTTTACAAATGCAGACGTGGGATACTATTATATCACGGTCCCCATTCGCACAAAAAATGAACTGATTTATCGCAAAATATGCTCAAAAACCGTTAAATGCGGTTTCTTTGTAATTCCTCAATTATCTTAATCTGCCCATGTCGCGTGATCTTCTTTACTTCCAGTAAGGCATGTATGTCCGCGGGAGGCTTGTACTAGGGGTACACGAAAGTTCTCAAACAAAAAAAGGTCTTGCGCGCCAATCTGCCGTTGATCTCAAAAAAAAAAGGCAGAAGCATAGTGATTGATTTCATCCACGAAAAAGGTCTGTACGAGTATACGGGATGTACCCTTTGATGATAAGCGTTCTACCGCGTGTGAATATGCAATAAAGGCTGTATGTTGGGTTGAATCCTTTTTTAGGTAGCAATGCACCCGTTATGCCCCTTGGAGATGGGTTTGCTTCAACTATGAACAGTTGGTGCGAGCGATCCATGTTGCGCTGACTTTTCCACTGCTGCGGTTAAAATTTCTATTGGTGAGCATCGGCTGTTTGATGTAATTCAAACAATGTTTAGTTTTGGACCTACTGTACTGTAGGCTCTTATTGTCATTTTACAACAACAACTTACCGAAGCCGGCAAGAACCAAACCAACTATGAAAAAGATGATGTTGATCATGCCCAAAAAAAATTTCAGGCACTTGCCCCCACAACTCATATCCTCAACCTTAATTTGTCCAGCCATTTTGAAACACCTGTACACAGATCTTGTACCTTTTTAGAAACAAATATGCAGTGTATAGTTTATTATAGATTAATTACTATGCTTACTGCAATATTCTGTTTGCAGCTTTGTTTACGGTATATTTGGTTCTATCATTACCGGTGTATTCGGTACTTTAACCCTGCTTTGTACCAGCTGCAGCAAATTATTATAGAAAGTCCTCAAGATTGATGAAAGTTATACTTAGCTATTGTATTAACTCAGGAAACTTATCAATATCCGCTATGTAACACATCCTAGCTATGTGTACGAAGTCATTTTCCACATACGCTGATGCTTTATTAGTTTTTAGCCCATAACTCTTGCAAAAAGGAGTTTTATGGCACACTAAGCTACTATCTTTACCGCAATCCACCGTCAATTAAACACCCATACAAAACATGCAAGTACATGCTTAAATCATATACTAGAGTGACTGCCTGAAAAAATATAGTCAAACTCTGCAAAATTCTATTCTGACGAAGTCTTATTTTATTCTATCCATTAAAGTCTTTCTTACTGCTGCAAAACTCAATAAAGCCCTTTTTCATGTTCAGAGTCACTTTGGTGCTTTGCAACTACCGGTGTAAAAGCAATCGACTATTGTTCTGCTCTTAGCCCTTTCTTAAAATTATTAACTAAACTTTTAACTAACCCTAGGCCAGCTTTAACGTTTAGTCTTTATGTGGAATATCATATCACGAAATCGACGAAGTGGTTCGTAGAGGCCAGGACGCACATTTATCTCGATAGTTTTGGTCTAATTGGTGTTGAGTTGATGTATTAAATTACGCAACTAAGTTGTCACGTATAAAAAACGAGATGAGCGGCAATTAAAACGTAAGTAAGATGCTGTCATAATAAAAAAATTAACATTTCTGTTCATCCGACTAGTCAAATAAGTTAACTGTACGTCCATTTATTTTTATTTATTTAGTTAGTTGCATATTTATCCTCCTATCACGAGAAAGCGATCAAAGCGCTGTACGAGCTCGCTTAGGAGTTGCCAGCCATCTGTCTACCACACCAAGATAGGAATCCCGCTAAGTGCTTTTCCCAACGGCACAACAAGTCAACTTGCCGGCTTATTCTCCACATTGTCCCTTTAATGCTGAGCGTCAAGCAGGGAAGCTGTGAATACCGATTTTACAGTCATTGGTTTGACCCGACTTGTAATCAAACCCGAGTCTACAGCTCAAGAGACGGACGCTCCATACCATTCATCGACCATCTGAGCTGTTATACAATTGTATTAACTCAGAAAACTCAGGATTATCAACTAAACTTCGGCAGTGGAAAAGTTTAGATCAGCGGGAAAAGCAAAAGTTTTCCAACATGCAGATGATCAGGCAACTGCATCTTCATAGTGATTCTGAAGTTTACCCTGTTACCCTACTTTCACCGATGCGCGGCTGGCGGCAAACCACACTTTTTTGTTTTACGTCTGTTCGCCTATCTCGCAAAACTTTGTCGTATTTACGTACCGGCTACTTCAACCAAAATAAAAACAAAACTTTAGTAGTAGCATGTCTTAAATAATTTCAGACGATGATATTAAAAATAACGTTCCAAACAATAAATTTTATAATATTGGCTTTAAACGAGTCTTCTTCTCGTCGAATTTGCGGAGTAAAAAGTTGTAGTTTCAACCCGTTTGGTTTCGCCAAAAAAAAGAAAAAAGAAACGAGAAATGCTGAAAAACATTAACAAAAAGCAAAGAGATTTGCAAAAGTGGTGCGCGAATCTAAGCCTACAGTGCTGCATGTGAAAACTGATGTTTCTTGTGCATAGTATTTAACGTTTCTACTAAATGATTTTAATTGCTTGTGCATAACTGATTTTTACTTAACTCCTCGCTAGCCTCTTTCACGCTCTATTGTGGCACGATGCAGATTTTAACAGTGAGGCAAAGGTGTGACAGCAACTTCCTCCAGCGAAGTTTGTTTCTTGTTTGCAATTAATGAACAACTGTCATCAACAGGACGTAGAGTTGAGCCACATTCACATTTTCATCCGCTACGTAAAACGGACTATCATCAGCTATAAAGCTTCTGCGATAACGAACGGTTTAACGAACTCTGATTAACTTCTATTTTTGTGTAGCCTGTTCCGATTTAGCTTGCTTAACCGAACTTAACCAGCCTATAGGTAGATTTTTTGTGATGAAAGAAGCTGCATTTAAAACCACTGGCAATGAACATCAAATCTTCATTATACTCGCCGTATTACGCAGAAGCGTGTAACCAGTGGCGGGGCCCATTTCCGAGGCTTAGCGCATGGGCAATCAACGTAAAAATTTGGGAAACATATGTCATGCCTATAATTATAAGAGTAAGAAAAATAGATTTTTCTCTTTTTATGTTTTGCTTCTGTTCAAGCAAAACGAAAAATATATTTCATCAATGTTTTAAGTCATAAACCATAAAAGCGACTTGATAAAGCGGCAAACCGTTCATCTCTAAATGAATAATTATGAAAACCTGGTTTGATGCTAAAGTGGATCAAATTTAAAAGCGTGCGGCAAAGAGGGCGTTACTGTTTTTATCCTCTATCTACACAGACGTTTACCAGGTATTCAGCTGCACTGCTTTCACGTTCAGTCGTAAAAATCTACGCTTTAAATCTTGTAACTTATTGAAACAAGCTGATACCTCACGCCAGTGGCATAACATTTTTTATTTGATTTTTTCAGAGTACACAAGAAATCAAGAATAAAGATGAAACCTGGCATTTAGCAGTATTGTTACGCAGAAAGCAATTTCAGCAGTTTACTCTCGCAAACATTTTAGGGACGATCGCCTCCTCTGACATCGCCTCCGCCCACAATCCTCTATCGAATTATGTTTCGTGGTGCTTTTACTGTCGACGACGTTGTTGTACATTTCAGGGCCAGTTTCTCCTGTTTATCGAAAACCGCTCAGTAACATCACAGTCTCAAGAAATTGAACCGACATTCCCAGTTCCTGTATAGATTCCTCGCCTAAAAAACCCTTAGAATTTATTAATCCGTGGGGTGGTAGCAAAGAGCAATGATATACAGGCGAAAGACCACAAAGCAAGGAAAACTGCCGCGATTGCAGTAAAGGTGCAATGACACAAACTAATATGACCTTTGTTGAGACGCCGAGACCAGTGGCGGCGCCAAGGGGGGGAGTAGGGCGGACTAGCCCTTCCCCCCTCTTTTTTTTTGCTCTCGAACTCGAAAAAAAACAAAAAATCGAGTTCACTATTTGAGTGCTTTAAATTTATTGGTTCGAATCTCTCAAAACGAATTTTATTTTTGATTTTTTGTTGTAAACTGAATGATTGCAAATTTGCAATTTCGGTAGCGATACTGCACTTACTTGCATTTCATTTGCATTGTCTCATTGAAACTTATTTATTGCATCATAATAGGAGTTCCCAAAGATTTTGATGAAAACGTAGAGCACAGCACTGCATGTTGCCAAGGCGTTACTAAGTCAAGGCTTGTTTGTTGTGGGAATATTTTGAAGCGGAGTAGATCAGTAAATAGGTCAAAGAGAGTATTAGGATTTAGTGGTAAGGTACGAAAGTTTCACTGTGTAGAGTACGGTGCTGAGACTGCTGACTTAATTTAGAGATCTTGTTCTCACTGTTTCAGTATTTCAGCTGGATTCGTAAAATATTTTTTAGGTAATAGGTGGGTGGCGCTTAAAAAATTAAAAGAGTGGGAACCTAATTGCCTAAAGAACTTGAACTCGATGGTTTTTGCCGAACTCCAGCTTGAACTCGAAAAATAAAATTTTTTGAACTCGAACTTGCAAATATCTGTTGAACTCGAACTCGGTTAAACACCGGTCGAGTTCGCGGTCCTGACCGTTATGCTTACAGTTGCTGTGCTTGCAGGCTCCAGTTTGCAAATGTGAGTTTTGCATATTAAGCAGGTTACAGGTAAGATAGGCTAATTAACTTGGTGGTTGGAGCTTCGTTCGCTTTTGCAGTAGAGTCACTGAGTTTAGTGACCTACTTGGTCTAGCCGAACGATTAACCCTCAGTATGAGAGCTACCGGTACTGAGCTAGTGAAGAGAATGAATTGCAGCCTTAACCGATATCAAGTATTCATATGAAGAAAAACAAAGATAGCTTACTCCTGGCACTAGGCTATAAAACCCAATTGTTTGCCTTACAAAATGCCAAAAATAAATCTGGCTAACGATTTCGTGTATGATTGCAACGAATGTAGTTGGTTTAAACCGGTATAAACCTGCAATTGCTGTACAGTAGGCTTACCATACGTCCTCCTTTTGGAGGACATGTCCTCCTATTTAACAAAAAATAACTTGTCCTCCAAGAACGTTAAAAAATGCCAAAATGTCCTCCTTTTTGGCATTTTGAACAGTGAAAACATGTTATATAAATGATTGCTACACGAAAATTTTGGGAAGTTTTTGCTTAAATTACGGCCTACGGACGCGATATCCTTTTTTTTGCTCTTCAATTGATTTCGGGCGGAAAATTGGGCATCTGCAGACGTGATGACCTTTTTTTTGCTCTTCACTTTATTTCGGGTGGAAAATTGGGCATCTGCGGATGTGATGACCTTTTACTTTTGGTCTTCACTTGATTTCGGGTGGAAAATTGAGCATCTGCAGAAGTGATCACTGATCACCTTCAAAGAACCGGTCCTCCTTTTGCGCAGTGAAAATATGAAAACCCTACTCTACTGCCAAAGTCGGAAAGTTCAGTGGTTGGTACTTTCGTATTTTGACGTTCTTATTGCGATTACCGGTAGGTTGCTGAACGCCAGGTGTGCAGGACGAGAGCTTTTCTATTTTAATTGCAGCTGGTCTTGTATGCTGAAAGATACATATTTGTATGATGAAAGTACTACAATATTAGGCTTACCATACGTCTTCTTTTTGGAGGACATGTTGTACTTTTTAGCGAAACATAATTTGTCCTCCGAGGACGCTAAAAAATGCTTAAATGTCCCCCTTTTTAGGCATTATGAACTGTGAAAACATGTCAAATTATTGCTACCCGAAAAATTTTGGAAAGTTTTTGTTCAAACTACGACCTGCGGACGTGATGACCTTTTTTTTGTTCTTCACTTGATTTTGGGCGGAAAATCGGGCATATGCGGACGTGATGACCTTTTTTTACCACTTCCAAGGCCGTATTTAGGGAAGAGATGAGGGAGATTCAAACCCCCCCCGAAATATTTTTATAGGTTTGAACTGAGACAGTCTAAACCCTGCAATCGCCAAAACATAGCATAGCACGCAGTATTAGGATGTAAGATTTTGACCCGCAGGTCATTGTTGCGATATGCGTTTCTTGAGAAATCATAAAGGTCAGCGCTCCAGGTGCGGTCTGCCGTAGCATTTGGTACATCTGCCATATGGTTAATCAAGGTCGTATTTAGGGGGAAATATGGGGAGATCAATGCAAATTTTAACTAGGACACTACAAGTCCAGTGATCATCAAAAATGTAGTATGCAAGTACCGAAGTAAAATGTAACATTTTGTCCCTCGAGTCATCGTTGCAATAGTGCGTTTCCTTATAATAATGTTTAGCGCACAGGGTGCCGTAACATTTTGTACATTTGCCGTATAATTAATCCAGCTGTAACCGTATTGGAGTATACAAGACGCAACCCATAAAAAAGCTGAAACCTTTGTGTACTACTCAATCTACTCATACAAATAAATTACGGTAAAGCGTGGAGACTGATTTAAAGATGAACTGTTGTTCGTTAAATTGATTGCTATTATTGGTGATCGCCCGTCAGTGGCGTAAAAGGAGCAGGCGCCTGGCCTGTGCTATAACTGTCGCCGTATGTGCGCTACCACTTTACTGCAAATTTTACAATAACGTCATGTTCAACTAGTAGATAGCTTTAAGTGTCGGATGATACTGCTTGCTTGAAAAAGAAGTCACATTCTGCATAATTCTGCTGAACAAAGCTTGATATTTACGTTTATTTTGGTGGGCTATAAGAGCAAATAGAAAAGTAAGGTGCAAACTGCAAACGTTACAAATAATTTGCTTTTCTATTTTTTAAGGAAATTATCGTATTACATAAAATCAGTGCTTGCTCCCAGAACAACAGAATAATTATGAGTTTACATTAATGCTAATAAGAAACTGATATAATATCCCCCTTACTTTAGAAACTCGTTAATTTTTTCTCATTTTGTGCTCACAGTCACAACTGCAGGAAATCTTTCGCATAGAGAATTGGTTTAGATACAAATACGGTGATCTTCAATCAAGGGTTCCTGCCCTGCAGCTGCATGAATGCAACAAGCTGAGGGTCTGTTTCAATTTGATTGTAGTGTATGTGTATATGAAGATTTAATTGTCAGCTTAGTAAATGTCTGCCACGTTCTGCGCACTAGGTCTACCTCTAATTATGCTCTGTACAGAAGCAATAACTTCGCTCGCTGTAAGCATTAAGGCACTGTATGCAGTTGTATTTGCATTGTACTCTAGAAGTATTGGTCACAGGAAAATAGTTTTACAAGAAATAGCCTATACGTAATTTGGGCAAAATTTGCGCCTCAAGATTCGGAAAATCGCAAAATTTTGGGTTCGGATCCGGGCTACTGAGTTTACAGCCCTAATACAAAACGGTAACAAGTAACAACCATGCATACAAGTACAACAGTGACTGTAGTGCATAGCGAATTAAGGTACCCTCAGTGCAAACCAGATTTTTGCTGTAAGCAACGTATAGCTCACGCATTTCTCACGCCTTTGATGAAAAATACCGTGGGTGCTTTTGATTGGTTTTTATTTCGGGTCTTGGACACTGGACCACGTAAGTTTAAGCCCAGCACCAGGACCAGCGGCATAGGCGCATTCAGGGAGTGCCACGGTGCCATGCTTCCCGCTGGCCATGCCGTTGTTGTAGATTATAGAACACACCTACACGTCATTCAATCAAATGCGCCAAAGCTAATAAGGTTGCATCCTCCTTTGTTTATCTTAGCCAAGCTTCTGCTTTTAGACATACCACGGCTTTTAGGTAGGCCTACTAAAGTATTTTTGTATTATCTACTAGAGACTGCAATTACGGTACGTCCATTTTCGATAAAAGTGTGTTTAAATAAGTGTTTTTTAAGCGAAAACCGTAAAATTCTGTTGGCGGCTGGGGCTTCGCCTCCAGGTCCGCGGTTTTGCACCACTTTGCCAAATCCTTGGTGCGCCACTAAACAGCGGTATCAGTGACAAAGAAAAAAAATTTAACAAACATTGATATGCCAGAAAGCTTTAATATAGAGTACACAACTTCGTAAAAATTTACTTTAAAATTTTGCTATATCGGTAGTGAATATTCATATCACCCCCCCCCCAAAATATTTTTCTAGATAGGGCCCTGTGCTCTTCACTTGATTTTGGGCGGAAAATTGGGCATTTGCGGACCTGATCACCTTCAAAGAATCTGTCTTTTTGCGCAGTCATGGTAACCCTATACCAGGGATGGCGAACCTTTTTAAGTGGTGGATCAAATTTAAGGTCGTAGACCAAAAAAAGAAAAAAACGTCGGTGACAAAGAAATAATATGTACGAGGGGCTTGAACCCAAGTTCTGCCGAAATCTGTGAAAAGAGCAAAAAAAAAAGATCTTTACCTCAGAATTGGCTACCCAGTTTCCCATCTTCAAAGCCACAGTATGAAAAAATAAGCTTTTCGTCCCTACGTTATTGTTCGATACCGTTTTTTTCGTAAAATTTTCCAAACTACAAATGGGTCACTGAAATGTGCAAGTGGGTCACTTAGTGACCAGCGGTTCACAGGATCAGTGGTTCGCCATCCCTGCCCTATACAATATGCTAAAAGATAATTATGATGCAGAATGCTTGTAGGGTAGGCTTTGTCCTACTTAAACTGGACTTGTGGACATGATACATCTGCATCAATTATTACCCTGTCCAGTGTCCACATGTCCTATTTTAGTGGGCGCTAGGCCCACGGTTCTTGCTGAGTCATCGTAGTTAATTTCTGCATCATAATCAAATTCTTGATATCATCGTCATTTTGTTTAATTGTGATTTCAAAAATCGATTATGTTGCAGAAATTAAACATGGTGACTCAGCTAGAACCGCGAGCCTACAGCCCACTAAAATTGAACATGTGAACAGGTGTATGTCTCCCACATTTTCAGCTTTATAATGCGATCAGCGGGGGACCTACGGCATTAATTCTTTCCACAAAGTGTTAAGTCGTACTTGAGACGGCAAGATGTAGGGATTGATTTTTAGCCGATCGTTAACTACAATCACACTTAACTACAATCACACACACTAAACTGCACAGCTTAACTACAATTTTAACTACAATCACACACAGCTTACTACAATCACACACACTCCAAAACTGCAGCCGGTTATACTTCATCGATCAGAAAGCTGGCAAGGCTAACTAAACCTAGTCTTTGGAATACACTTAATAAAGTCAGCTTTAATGCGATCAGCATATTTACTGTGCCTTTATTTCCTCCTTAAACTTAGTCAAAATGACATACCTATGTTTGTCAGCAGTATGAGTCATAATCACGTCGAATTGTTTAGTTTTTTACGTAAGAGCATTTTCTTGACTCCTTTCTCTTTGCTGCAGATGTTGGCCCACTGATAGATTGAATTTTTTATATGCAGTATATTATGTAAAGTGAGAAGGTCACGTAAAATGTTTACAAACACTCTAAAAGAATTTGAAGACGATCCATTTTTTAGGTAAGCTCGATAGTAAATGTGGCGCGGTTGCCCTTGAGGCCGATTGTTTTACAATTGGCTGACGACCTGGAGAAAATCGCAACTGAATCGGAAAAGCAAACAGTGGTAGTGACGAACATCGGGGAGAAGCGGTGAGGGTTGATCTCCCCGATCGCCCCCGTTTGCCATCACGATTCGTTACCATTCCCTTACGACTGTCAGCGATTGCTGAGATGAGACAACCGTAAAGCAATCGACCTCTAGTGTAACTAAACGAGCCATTACAAATCCTGTGACATACTAGTCCATTTATTGTAGGCCTAAACCTGCAGAATTTTTGCGTAACAATTTAGTTGTTGCCTTTATCATAAGCCTATTGTGGGAAAATTGGTTGTCATGTGTAAACATTTTATTGATCAAACGCAAATGCGCAAGCGCAAGAACTGCAGACAGTAAACACTGTTTCGACCCATCAGGTCTCAGATTCGCTGTTCACTGTCTGCAGTTCTATGTACATACTTGCGCTTTGCGTTTGTGTTAATTAACAGTGTTCACTGTGTGCAGTTTTGTATACATACCCCTTGCGCATTTGCATTTGTGTTACAAATTGTGACCTAAGGGCTGACACTCATTGTGTTTTCTGAGTTGCATACACAGACACAGTGCCTGCTTTGTCTCTCACTTTTTCACGGGCGAACGGGTTGGATATAGAGGTGTTTTTGCAGGTTTTGGTAACTGGTAGAGTTACCAACCACAAGCAAAAAATATATTCTCAGGTATATATTGCTTTGAGTAAATGTCGGTCACACCAACTGCACTGATGAGACCTGATAGGTCGAAACAGTGTTCACTGTCTGCAGTTCTTTATTGATCAAGTTAATCAGCATGGGATTCCACGTTTATCTTGTTGTTAGAAAAATGGTAAAGACGTGGTATTAGCGGTGCTTAAGCACACCTTGTGTGGGTCATTTTCACAAGACGGCTCATTACAAATACCAATCGTGAATAGTCGAACGCTGTGGGTGGTCGCATCGTGCAAGGCAAACGACATCTTTTGCACTTCCTCCGTAACTGTGACAGTCGTTTGACAATAACATAAGTTTATTCAGCCTGAAAATTATAAGAACGTGTATTTACAGCGAACATTCAAACAATCAGGCCAGGAGCACCGAAGAAGCCGGAGGTTATCAAGTCAGGTGCTCCTGACATACAACTATAGGAAAAGCCATGTTTGTGATGGCAGGCTACAGAATAGTGCAATATTGCAACAGAACAACTGACAAAAAAAAAATCAAGAGAGAGCAAAAAACAGAGAGCGCAAACCAGACTAAAGCACACTAGTACGAACGACGACAAAAACCACTTCACAATACAATGCCACTGATAGTCAGTTTTACTACAGTTAAAAGAGTGAGGCAACAACTTATCTCAAGAGATTAAGTCATAAGAATTGACTAATATTTTTTTGTAATGCTTTTTGAAACTATGCCAACTCAAATCTTTGATGATATCATCAATTTCTCCCCATAGTTTTGATCCTCTATGTATAATTAGTTTACTTGCAATGCACTTCCTGATACTCGGTTTATAGTACACTTGTTTTTGCAATTGCCTTGTATTGTGGTTATAAACTTCATCTGTTTTTACTAATGAGTCGTAGAGCATCTGGTAGTTTATCATGGTGTAGCTGTTGCATAAATTTTCCTAATTCAAGTTTATATGTGTCGGAGAGTTTTAAAAAATTTAGGGTTTTATACAGCACAGTCATTGAGCAGTATTTACTCGAATATGTGATGGTACGGATGACGTTATTTAGACGAATCATAAGTTCATTTAGTCGCGATTTAACAGCGGTACCCTATGTGAGTAAGCCATATTGAATCCTGGAATATATTAAACTGTAATAAAGCATGCATAAAGTTTGTTGTGGAACGAAATCTTCAATTCTATAAATCAAGCCAGTGTACCTAGCCAAATGGAGAGGCAAGTGATGCACATGGGAGGACCATTTTAAACAATCATCGATATACAACCCTAGGTATTTCACTGTTCTCTCTCTTTTTAGAGTAAATGAGCGAAGAGACAAGCTGATGTCAAAATTGCAGGAAGAGTAAGGCTGTTTATTAATTAGCATGTAGCTTGTTTTCGAGAAATTTAAAGATACCTTATTTCTTCGCAGCCAAATATCAATTTTGTTAAGCTCTGTGTTTACTCTACACTGCAATTTGGCAGGACTTTCATCAGCAAACATTAGATACGTATCGTCCACAAATAAGTTTGTATCAAATGAGCTAACAAGGGGCAAGTCATTTATGTATAGGAGAAATAGTAGGAGACCGAGGGAGGATCCCTGAGAAACAACACAGATAACTTTGTTCAATTTCGACTTGTTATTAATTTTTGTATATTGATATCGATTAGATACGTAACTCTGAAATAGTTTAAGAGATAGGCCTCGAATTCCGAATCTGCTATCCATTTTTTCCAATAAAATAGAATGGTCTACCGTGTCGAATGCTTTTGTTAGGTCAAAAAACACGCAGCAGGTGTACAAGTTCTTATCAATATTTTTTATTAGCTTATCATATGTTGCATATGGAGTAAATGGTTGATGTGTCTCTTCTAAAACCAAACTGGTGTCTATTCAGTAAATTGAATTTTTCCAAGTAGGAATAGAGACGAGAGTAAATTATTATTTCAAAGATTTTACTAAAAGGAGATAAGGGAGATATTGGTCGGTAGTTAGTGCATAAATTAGGATTCCCTCTTTTATAAATAGGCACAATTTCAGCGATCTTAAGCACATTAGGAAACTCTCCTTGCTCAACACACCAATTAAAGAAATTACTAAGGCAAGGAGAAATTACCCGAGTGCTATATTTCAGGAATTGATTGTCGATGTCATTTTCCCGAACTGCTGGTTTGACGGAAAAATGACAAATATTTTTTTAAAGTCTTGTCACTCGGTCGGGAATCAAACCCTTAACTCCAGCTACCAAACAATATCTTGCATTAAAAGTATCGTTAATCAGTTTTTTTGCGATTGCGTTTGGTTTGCCGTTGTAGCGTTATTTTATACGTGATTATTTGCTTAAACTGTAAGTTGGGCATTGGTTCAATAGTTAAAAGTTGAAAGAATTTTTTTAAATTACCCATGTACTGAATGTACCGGTAGGTTTTATTATGAAGAAAACTTTAGAAGTTTTTGTTGTTTGGAGAATGTAATTTTTAAATTTTGCTATCTGCATTACAAGCATTAATCTTTAACTTTCAGTGGGATTTCTAAATCCATATTTGCATCTCCGTTTCTGCAACTGGAACCGAAGAAGCAAAAGAAAGGAAAAAAGTACTTGTGACTTTGCATTAATAGCCTAAATTAAAACGCTCATTATTATTTGCTCGATAGTGGCAGTGAAATGCGCTTATACTGTCAGCCTGTTTGTATGATGCGCTTACGAAGCGATTTCTATAATGCAACGAATAAGGCAGTATTTTTTATTCAAAATATATCCATTGCATCGGGTGTTGCGACTATGCCTACTATTCTCATCATATTCAATCTTCATCCCGTCCCGCATGATGCAACGTTAATCGTTTTGTTGCTTCCTCACAGAATTGTTGCATTGTTGTTTTATATTTATTTTGACGGTGCAGAAATAAAAGACACTACTGCTACTACTACGTTGGCGTTGGAGTTTGAAATGATGTATTGTTCTCTTTATAGTTTTCAGCAATTTAAATAGTGTTTTTCTGACGTACAATCAAAATCAATGTCACTATATTTTGCATTTACGCAGTTTAAACTTTTGACAGGCCTTTGCAATTGGATGATCCATTTCAAAGTATGATGCTGAATATGAACAAAATGATGACAAGCTGGCGTTCCCGCTTGACAGATGCAGAAGTACTGCATGTCTGAGTTTGGCGATGATTTTTTTAAGTTCAAAAAACTGAAAGAACTAGCTTTTCCTATCTTGTGTGGTTACGTGGTTTCTTTTCCTTTCTTCCTCGTTCTGGTGTAGAAAAAGTTTTGTATTTTTTTTTTTTTTTGGAAAAAAGAAAAACTACTGTTTGTTTTAAAAAAGAAGCAAGCAAACAAATGCGCTGATTTTTTCATGTTTCATTTCGATACACCTTGACGAATTAAACAAGAGAAAAATTGAATCGTAATATCATAGAAAATCATCCCCCAATGGAAATCATGAAGATATGTATAGAAGTACCACAGACAAAATTTTATCCCAATACCTAATTCAGAAGTAGAATAGCAATAGCTTTGGCGTACTTTGTTTTTAGAATGATCCCAATAGTCATTGTTACACTTCTTCAGCGGTTATGTCATACCACAATGATGGGAAATCAAAACCAAAATACATGCAAGCTTCTACTTCTACTCGCAGAGCTCCTGGTGAGGTAATATGTACATTTTCTGTACTGAAATTTTTAATGAAATTTTACTTCTTCATGATTGGCTTTAACGAAATACCTCAGCAATTCTGAAGACTTTTTGCGTGGCGATATTTTTCAGGTACAGTTATTTAACTTTTTCCCATTAATCTTTGGATTTGACATTTTACTTTTTTGTAAATCAAGGTTGTGGACGTAGAGGCAGTGTAAATGTTATATGATTCTGTCCAGACAAAATATAGCCTATCTTTTATGTTGTAGTTTTTCTCGTTCCGACTCTCATGGTTCCGACTAACCAGTTCCATACTTATACTTGCACTCTGCTTGCTTAATCTGACATCAATTAATTTTGGACTCCGATTCCGTTCGCTATCTCTCCGATCGATGATGCAAACGAGCAATACCGGGACAGGGGCATGCCCAAAAATTTGAAAAAAGGGGGGGGGGCATTTCCTGTTTATACGTTTCCACTAAAAATATCGGTGAAGACCAAAAAAAAAAAGAATAAGGTCTTCACGTTTTCCGACGTCTAATTCATCCCCCAAAATCAAGTGAAGACCAAAAAAGGTCAACGCGCCTCACATGTCCTGTTTCCACTGTTCCGCTGACTGCAGACATATATCAGCCTATATTTCAGCGGGAGGGGGAGCGCGACCCCAGCGGCCCCCCCCCCCTGGATACGCCCCTGCGGGAATACGGTGAAATTGAACTAACCAGCCTAAACAAATCAACTTTGAGATTAATTTTTTAATGTAACTCCTGCACTGCATTATTTTTAGATTAAGGAAACATGCCGCACTTATCGAGACAGTGAATCTGGTATAGAGAAGATGGCGGTTGGCCATCATATAGGTAACCGAGGACATGAGCATGAAAAGAAACGCGTAAAAGGTAGCGATATCAAAGAGGAAAGGCGGTTTTATGAATTGGATGAAGGTAATTTTATCATAGCTGTTCTAATTCAGATACTGCGAGATATCGCTGAAGAGCCGTTTGATATATCACGGTCTTATTATGTTCTGTATTTACACACCATCGAGAATAAATGTTCGACGTGAATTTTACTCCTGAACCCATTGGGGGCTTTTATGTGTTTTCCCCTTCAAACTTGTACACGTTACCTTTTCAAAGCCTTCATCGCTCAGATTTGCTGGAAAATCTTTTTTATCTGCGATAAATTACCTTTGCGCCTCTTGTTTTAAAATTACGTAAATGCTCTGCTTATGGCTTCAGTTTTTTTTTTTTGTACCAGGGTGACACAAAAAAACGTTCATAATCAAAAATCGATTAACTTCTAACATTTTAGTTCAATTGACAAGAAATTTTGGTTACGTGAGGTAAAGCCTGTGTTGCAAACATCTCCTAGGTTTCAAGTCTGTACCAGTTCAAAAAATCTCTGTTTCACTTAGCTCAAAAATGTGCTCGAAATGAGCTCCCCGTTACTGCAGGCACACTTGGATCTAACGGGCAAAGTTCTCAATGACCCTCACGCATTCCTCTTTTGTGATCGCTCTTGTTCCTGCTGTGATTGCTGCCTTCAGGTCAGGAATTGTCTGAGGGTTGTTGCCATACACCCTGTCCTTATAAGGTATCCCCACAGATAAAAGTCTGGGGGATTAAGTCCGGCGAATGCAGCGACCACTCTGGGTCACACCTGCAACTGATCAGTCGGTCAGGAAAGCCCTGCTGTAGCCACTCCAATGATTGAGATCTGCGATAAGAAGTCCACGCACAGTCTTTCGGTTGGTTCCAAGCTCCTGACTTCGTCTAAGTACAGACTTGCTTGGGCGGCGGTCTGCAGACAACAGAGTCTTTGGAAGCCGCAACGTTGTGTGGTGACCTGAACAATTTTGGTTGTCTAGAGTGTGATTATCTGGTAGTATTTTTACTATTGAGGTTTTGCAGAGTTTGATGGGTTTTGAACTTGTTGATCCATCTATAGATCGTTGCGTGGACCAAAAATGCATCACTACCGAACCGTTTTTTGAATTGCAATTGAGCTGCATGGATAGACTTATGGCGAAAGTAAGCCTCAATTATGAATGCCGTTTTTTCAGTAACCCATGGCATCTGGAAGGACAAATTTGGTATACTTTTAGAACAATAACTCTATTTAGCATATCTAAGAAATCAAAAAAGTAATAGGTCTTTTATTTTTGGAGTTATTCAAGCTTAGGTGATTAACGTTTTTTTTGTGTCACCCTATACAACATAATTTCTACAAAAATTGATGGAATAGCTCCTGTGAGATACGTAAGAAATGTTAATGAGCGAAAGTAGTCTATCAATAGCTCTTCAGCAGATCAACTATCGGATTTTGAAAAAGAATGGCGCCGTTGCGCAGACACCAATAAATTGGCTAGCAAGAAATTTGGTCGTGGTCAGAAGAAAAGGTAATTTAAATCTTTCATGTTTTCCGCTTATTCTTTTGTATTTCCGTCACAGGGTCTCATCATTGCAGGCTGACATCACTTTGCTTTAAATTTTGCAGTTGGCGTTGGTTGTGACTGCAAAATACTCCGCGTCGCGGCTACTCAAGAAAGTAGAATTAATATTCACTGCTTAATTCGACTTAAAAATATAAAGTTTTCAATCTAATAAACCTATAGTGATGTAAAAAAAACGTTTTTTTTGCACTTGTTTTTTTCACCTCGTTTTTTTTGTTTTTTTTATGTTTTTTTGTTTTTTTATTCATTCCTTCTTGAAAAATTAAAACAAGTTTATTTTTAATATCAAGCTTAGCAAGCAGCATCAAATTGTGTTAACACATTAAACATGACTGTAGATCGTATAGTGATATCGCTTCATTATAGTTTGTGGAGTAGTGTGTATCTAGCTCAAAGCTTACCATCTAGGCCTATTTTGCGATTTGCACAGTTCTGCCGTACTAAATTTTGATTTTCCCCAAAATATAGCCCAACCACAACGTTGTGCTATTGAATGTTAAATCAGGTTAAATTAGGGTTTAGGCCTTCATTTGACCTACTTAGTTTGCTTGCGCCTTGGGCTATGGAAGAATTAGGGTTAGGGTCAAAAACAACAAATGTTAACTAGGCCGGAGCCTATCTTCTCTACAAAAACTGGAAAAACCAGACACTCATTAGATGAACGGGGAAATACAGTGCATTGATATGTAGGCCTACTATCGACCTTCGCTTATCCATAATTTTTTTAATCTACCAGTATCTATTGCGATTGTTCTTTTATATTTCTTATTCTTTGCATTGTGAAATTAAAACTGGCAACATATTTCTGGTATCGGTGACAACAAGCATGCAATCCATGATGGATTTAGGGGGCGGAAAGGTCATTCCTTGTACTCCCCATTAGATCCATCACTGCAAGAAGACTTTACAATACACATCATGGCGGCCAATACTCATATTTAGTTTTATATCCGACTCGAATTTGCTTTCAAAATCAAGTTCGTTTTCAAAAAAACAAGTTTTTTTTAGCTGTGTTTTTTTTTTGTAAAAAACACGTTTTTTTAAAAAAAAACGAAGGCAAAAAAAAAAACGATTTACATCACTAAATATACCCGATCCGACCTAAATAATTATGAAACCCGTACTATAAGATTTGAGGTATTAAATTCTGATAGGGCCAGAGTTACAAGGGGGGGTGGGGAGGGTCTAGCCTAAACCAATTCTGTGGGACTAAGTCTAAATAAAGAACCCAAAAGAAGAACTGATAAAGTTGTTCTTAGTTTTTTTTAAGCCAGTAGGCTACGTTGTGGCGATAACTGATCAATTTCAACGCATGGTGGGAGTTTTTAATCTGATTTTGCATTAGTTGCATGCAGGGTCCATGCAAGGCTGGGTAGGGGGGGGGGGGCAAATGACCCCGCGGCGTATGCTGTTCTAGAGGCCTATTAGTCATGTCTAGCGAAATAAATAGAGCCAAAGCGAGTTTGAAAAGCAATTAAAACAGCATTTGAGCTTACTATACTTTGAATAATCAATTTTATGGAGCCTATGGGCCTCCAACATAAGTCATCATGCTGTTCTAGAGGCCCATATTAACCCATATAATCTTACAGAATAAATACAGCAAAGAAACTTCCAAATAATCGATTTTATAGAGTGCATGGGCCCCCAGCATAAATTGGGCTGTTCTAGGGGCCCATTAGTCCATATCTCATGAAATACAGCAAAAAATTTTTTAGATTATCATAACAGCATTTGAGCTCAATATACTTCACATAGTCAATTTCATGGAGCGCGTGGGCCCACAACAGAAGTCATCATGCTGTTCTAGGGGGCCATTAGCCCACCCATATCTTACGGAATAAATACAGCAAAGAAACATCCAAATAATCGATTTTATAGAGTGCATGGGCCCCCAGCATAAATCAAGCTGTTCTAGGACCCATTAGTCCATATCGCACGAATTACAGCAAAAAATATTTTGGAAATCATAGCTGCATTTGAGCTTAACATGCATCCAAATATTACCAATTTTTCGAAGCGTATGGGCCCCTTAAACAAAGTTGCATCATTTTGATGTGCATGCTATGCATAAAGGCGCATTATAAGCTGAAAATCAAGATTTTTTGCTTCGTCTTAATTGAAGACAATGTTGAATTGTAAACGTGTTTATCTGAGATTTGTAGCAGCGCAACTGCGAGTATGCGATTGCAACCAGTTGTAGTATTCTGACTGTGGTTGAGACTGGAGAGATCAGGGAAAATTTAGGTTTTATGTATGCAACGATGCAGCGCTAGAGAATTTTAAACAATGGAGTAGGCTTGGTGTTGTGGCTCAGGTATTGACTTGAGTTTGATGGGAGCACAGGAACAGTTTCATTTAAAAATTAAAGCATTTTGAAGCGAAAAGATCCGGTATTTAAAGCATATGTTTAAAGTAATCGGCAAAGCGAGACAGCAAGACAGTGCACGACACGAGGTCTTACGAAACACAATTTTAATTATCCGTGAGTAGCAGAGTTTCTTCGTGTACGGGAAAAAACACTTTTGATTCGAATAGGTGCTCAAATATGTTATGTGGCTCTAATGAAAATGCAAGTAAAACAGTTCAGCTGTTATGGTTCCCGGAATGGTGCAAATCGTTTCGATGATCGCAAGGGTAAAAAATGGACCGTTGGATTCAGCGTTTTTTGAATAAATGCTGTTAAATTGGTTGATTTGGCATAATACAGTTAGCCTGTTTCCATGTCCAAAAGTCGTGGGCTCTTGGCCCGTGGGCTTTGTTCTAGTCAGGTGGATTTAAGCTTTATAGGGTCTAATTTCAGCAAAATCATGGGCTTTCTTGGATGCAAGTAAAGAGCTGGTCTTAAAAAGCAAGAACTTTTGGAAAAAGTGGGTTGAAAAAGCCTACTTTGACCTCGGCCCACGTTTAGAAAGCCCACGTTTTGAGTGGACGTGGAAACAGGCTAAGTGTAGTCCAAACCCTGGCCCGCGGGCAACTTTAGTGCGGCCCTCGAACACTTTAACCTTCGACTATTAAATAAAGTCTCTTCAGTGGTGCTTAAAACTTCAAATCCATGAAGTAAATCCATCAACATACAATGCATTCTACTTAGCACCTTTAAAGGTTGCTTCTATATCAAACTCAAGTTTTTGGCCCCAAACAACGATACCCAATGAAAGAAAATATAACCACTAATCCACAACTAAGTTCCCGGTAGCCTAACTAGCCCACATCACTATAAGCCCCTATGGCAACCCACTATAGTGGGTTGCCATAGGGGCTTATAGTGATGTGGGCTAGTTAGGCTACCGGGAACTTAGTTGTGGATTAGTGGTTATATTTTCTTTCATTGGGTATCGTTGTTTGGGGCCAAAAACTTGAGTTTGATATAGAAGCAACCTTTAAAGGTGCTAAGTAGAATGCATTGTATGTTGATGGATTTACTTCATGGATTTGAAGTTTTAAGCACCACTGAAGAGACTTTATTTAATAGTCGAAACGTATCCCGTCTGGTGCAAAATAACTTTAACCTTCATTTCTCGTTTTGTATATAACAATTAAAGGTTTAAAAATTTCCTCTTTCGCATTAACAAGGAGATTTTTTTAAGAGGCAAGCAATTTGCAAGTTTGGATTATTGACGAGAATGTTCATAGTACGCTTTAACACATCATTCTGAAGTGGAAATGCATCTGACCTCACAATAAGACCTTTATTACGTATTAATGCATATGTGACATCTCGCATTCTGTTATGTGGGCCTTTTCAAAACGATCTTCAGCAAGATATGCAGCGTAACAGTTACTAAATTTAGTGAGTAGTAGGGCAACTAACTTTTAGTCTTTTAGCATAAAGTGAGTGCCAAAAGAAAAGTGTCCGAGAAAAACAGAGAGTTCAATATTAACTGGTAGGACAGATATTTCTTCGTCAATAATAATGGTAAACCACAATGTTTGGTGTGTCTTCAAGTAATATCTGTTCCCAAAGAGTTTACTGTTCAGCGACACTACAAAACGCTACTAAACAAGCATGAAACGTAAGACATTTAGTAAAGCATAGTGTCAATGGTAGAATAACAATCGTTCCGCCTATGATTAAATTCTAAATTTTATCTTTGCGGCCCGCGAAGCTTTTTTAATGCACTTAGTCTTGGACCACACTGGTATAATAGGTTTTAAAATTTTTTTTGGAATATAATTAGTTATTCTTACAATTGGTAGTACGCATAATTTTGTAAATGCTTGTCGAGAAATGATAAAACATAAATCCGGTGCCAGAGACGGATCCAGAAAGTTTTGGTGGGGGGGGGGATGTAATTTTGAATTGGGTTGAATGTTAACCAAATACAAAGACGTTTAGACCCGGAAACGAGCGTAAATAAGCCCTTTGAAAATGTGTCACGTCGGGGGCGTATTCAGAATTTTTTGAGGGAGGGGGCACCAAATTTCGTCGCTTTTTCAAGTGTATTTTGTTCCGGCAGAGTTAGTCTTAAGCAACTTAAGTAACAAAAACAACTCTAGGGAGGTCCGGGGCATGCTACCCCGGAAAAATTTTGAAAAATTTGCATACTGTAATGGCCGTTTTAGTGATTTTTGAAGAATTTTCATTCAAAATTAGTTCATATTTTTGGCCCCTAACTTTGAGTGCTTCACCAAATATGACGCATTTTGTTCGCACAGTTTCGATTATGCGTGCTTAAGGCGACTAAGGCATATTGTTATAAAGAGGTTCGAAACTATGGAAAAATGTTGTTCATCCAAAGCATTGTTGAAAATGGCTGGTGGGGGGATGCATCCCCCACACTCCCCCCTGGATCCGCCCCTGTCCGGCGCACAAAAGCAAAAAGAAAAAGTCCTTAGAGAACGATTACGGTGTAAAGGGCAGCTAAGACTAGAAAGCTTTAATATATAGTTGGGAGAAAAAGCGAAAAAAATTATCTTGTGATGGTCCTGACCAGGAAATTGCTAATGAAGTACCGGTATTAAATGTCAGCGAAAGTGGTCCAGGTAATGATATTGAAGTTTCAAATGCAGGCCAAATTTGTTAGCTAATCCGAGTGATGATGCAAGCAAGGTTGTAATTTCAGTGTCAATATTGTAGCTGATGAAGCAAGTGTAAGTTCCCTAATCCAGGAATGCCCAACCTTTTTATTAAATGGGCTGCATTGCGAACTGAAATATTCAGTTATTCAATGGGCCGCAAAGCCACCAGAATCTCAGACGTCCTGCTGTAAGATTTCGGTGAATAGCAACAAATAAAGGTCTTGACTTCCCCATACTTCCTGTCTTCTCAGAAAATATAAGTGAAGAGCAAAAAAAAGGTCTTCACGTCCTCAGACGTCCTGTATTTTCAAAAAATATAAGTGAAGTGCAAAAAAAATAGAAAAAAAAAGTCTTCATGTCCTCAGACGTCCTGTTTTCTCTGAATCTATCGGTGCAGAGCAACGAAAAGACTCAAATGGGTCTATAGTGGCGGGCCGCATCCACATATTAAGTGATGGCTCGGAGGTGGGCCGCATCCACACATTAAGTTGGTCGCAGGTTGGACATTAGGCTAGGGCCTAATCCAAGTGCTCATATTGACAATGGAGTTACTACTATACGCAGCACTGGTAGCGAGACTCCAAAGCCGAACTAAGACTTTGACGTTGGCCTTATCCTCACTGTGTTTCTATCTACCTTGTAAATACGTAGCGCGATATTCATCGTTGTCATAAAAACTATCCTCAAAATTTTCCCGAGTATAAAACAAGCGAGCTCCTTATATCATCTTAATCGCTTTTTTCGCCATAAAGAGGATAAATAGGCAACCAACTCACTGAATTTACTAAAATGTTGTTTTTGCGCTCAGAGACTGCAAAAGGTAGGGGGCCTACCAAAAAATTTGCGCCGGGTCCATTGGCGGCTCTCGGAGCCCCTGGTGGCATGGTTATTTGTTGTAGGCCGCAATCACTAAAAATATGTCAATTACGATTGATTTAAGTTTTTATTATCATTTTCAGAGGAAAGTCGCGCAAGCAATACGTTGAATGCCCCCATTCGTGTAAGAGAAGAAAAAAGTCTTGATTTTGAAACGTCGATGTGTTTCTGTATTTTTAGTTTTTAGGCTCTTTGTTTTTTTGAATGGTCATTTTGTTATTTCATTGATATACCGTTGTTGTGAAGCTTTAATTCGTGTAATAACTGCTGAATAGGTTTGTGTTAGTTGTAGTTTTAAATAGGCCTGTTACTGTAATTTTGAAAAGCATCGAGTGTCGGTAACCAAACGTGTAAATTAGCCTAAGCTTACCAAGCATGAGGCTTTCTGCAGTAAGTAAACTTAAGTCTTGGTCTCAACAACTTAGCCAAAAGATTTATATTTTCTATGTGAATTTTACCCAGCAGTAAAATCATCTATTAATGAACAACTGCAATAAATGGTTTTTTCTACGTGAAATGTGTTATCTGATTGCAATTTTAATAGTTGACCCAGACTGAGATAAGACCATGATGCGGAGATAGTCGTTGCCCAGTATCAAAATAATTGAAAATGATAGTATTAGTGGGTGCGGACATAGTGAGGGTATTCTTTGTCATTAGTTGTAGAATCATTTTTGCCTTCACGTCACGAGAAGGTGATCACAGTGCTGTCCTATAACAAGCTTGAAGAATTGCTGGCCATGAACTTGTTTATTACTTAGGTGGCTTAATAAGAAGTGCTTCTCCCATCGGCACAAAAAGTGGTCGGCTTAGTCCTCCACACCAGTAGTCAGAGCTGCGAACCGCTGGAATTTTAATCGAGTTCGAGTTCACCAAAAGTTAGCTAGCCGAGTTCAAGTTTTTAATCTCTTAATTTCGCAAATTTGAGCCTTGAAATAGGAAAGCTGTGACAACCAATTTTACAATCGTTGGTTAGACCCGACTCGTAATCAAACCAGAGTCTACAGCTGCCCATGAAATGGCAAGGTGCCAATCGTGCCATGCCCCCCCCCCCCCCATCTTTTCGCCTTTGCATTTTAGTAAAAAAAGAACAAATGCGGCTAAGAGACTATACAATATAACCGGTATCAGACTTTTGATGGTTTTTGCAGCTTATGCCCATCCCCCCCTTTAAACTAAACTATTTTGTATTAAGTTGCATATTTATCCTCTTATCACGAGAAAAGGATCAAAGCGTTATAACAAGCTCGCTCAGGAGTTGCCAGCGACCAGCTGTTTACCACACCAAGATGGGGAATCCCGCTAAGTGCCTTTCCCTTCGGCACAAGTAAATCTTCCGGCTTGTTCTTCACACTGTCTCTTTGACCCGACTCGGAATCAAACCCAAGTCTACAGCTCCATTGGCAGACGCTCTTACCACTAGGTCATCTGAGCTGTTAAAATTTCTCACGCCACTGATCTGAGTAAATTTAACGTACCATTTAATCCCATGGTTTTCGGACATTTGGTTTCCGGACAAATGAGCACCAGGACAAATGGGTCCCGGACAGATGAGCACTAGGACCAAAGGGCACCAGGACTAATGAGTCCCGGACAAATGGGTCCCAGACAATTGGGTCCCGGACAAACGGCGAATCGACACCAAGCACTTGCCGCACTCTATAAAAACGTACATCTCTATAAGGTGTTTTCAAAATACGATACGTGACCCAGGCACACATCAACTATCTCACCGGCGATGATTTCTCTGATTAGCAAAGTATACGCGGAAAAAATTACAGTATATTGAAATTCCTAAGAAACCTCAGCGCTCAATACTCAAGCTATATTTATTTGCTGCTGCTATCGCGATTACAATACAGCAACAGGGTGACTACAAAGGGACCGTGAGGTTATCGAGTCGAGCGGTTGCGCTGTTTTAATTGAATTTTTAAAATAAAATTTCAACCAAGTTTTACGGTTTTACGACTGTAACAGTAACCTTTTGTTAGCGAAATAAACCTTGCTTAATAAAAACATTGTGCTGCTTTTTCTTCAGGTGAAGTTTAACTTTATCAAACATTCGTAATATTAATGTCGAAAATAAGAATAAGCTAAGATTAATAAAAAAGCTACAAGCGAACGTGGTTGAAAAGATTAAGAATGTCACTACTAAAAAAAACAAATATTTTAAGGCTGCATCTAATCGTACCAATCTGCTTGTTAGGCCTGCTGCATTAAATATTAAATAATGCGGCCTTATGGTAAGAAATAATTTCATGTATAGCGTTTTTGTTGCGGCTCGGACGATGAAATTTGTGTCCCCCCCCCCCTAATCAAAATTCCTGGCCACGCCACTATTTGCTTCCACGTAAATATTGAACATAAAATAAATTTAAAAGCAGCAGGCGACAACTAAGCAGCAAATATTAACCGAAATTCAGTCGAGTAACAAATGCAAAAGTCGCCTCCCTGTGATTCCGTCTTGTCAAAACAATCACTGAAAACTCAGTCCACAGTCCACCTATCATTGATCAAAACGCAAAAAAGGTGTTTCATAAATCACGCGAGCGACGCTGCCAAAGGCAAGAACAAAGTTGTTTTTACAAAACAGCGATAGGCAACTGCTTGGTATAATGAAGAGAAACGCAAAAATGTCAATAAAACATAGAAAACAGCACCAGTGTTCGATTACCGGGATCTTCTTCATCTTTTGAACAGAAAATCGCAGTGAATGAAAATGAGTGCTGAAACACAAGGTTTTGTAAAAAGTATGTTTAAGAGAAGATAGAGGCATCAAACATAGCGGTTACCTTAAGCAACACATCAGCGTTCCAAAATGGGTACCGATGGGGTAATGATGTCACAGTAGCGGTGATGACGTCACTTTAAATGCAATTTTAGCTCAGTTTTGATCAGCTACTGTCAGTGTTGTAGTCCGGACCAACTGCTTCGAGACCAAGACCTGATAATTTCTTCGAAACCAAGACCGGTTGTCTTCGAGACCTTTGGTTCGAGACCGAGACCAGCAGTAATCGAGATCGAGACTGGCAATCATTTGATCTCTTAAAAATGAATTTATAGCACCAACTTGAATCAATTTTTTTATTTTCCAAAAAATTGCAGTTGCTTTTTAAATACACCAGAATTTCAAGCATTTCCGATGAGAGCCTTGCTCTCTGTGGTCGCGTTACTAGCCCGCTTGCACTAAAAATTCTCTCCAGCTGAGCCGAAAAAACGGTATTATGCATGCTCATAACGAGTGGTGGGACACATCTCTATGCTTATAGCATTACAGTATTACTTGTTGCACAGTTTCCGTCACTCATTGTTAATATTTTGCTACTCTGAACAGCTGAACAGTTAAATATGTACCGGTACCATAGATTTACACGAGTTAATTTGTTTTGATGTTTTGATATTTACCCTCACTTGTTCTGTTGTTAGTGTGCTTTGGTTAGCGACCTAGCACCATAGTGCTGTACCGTATCATATAGGCTAGAAAATGCCTTAATGCAAGGGCAAGGTAGAAACGTTGTAGCATTGGCGAGCTGTGCTGTGTGAAATTAACGGACTAAATTAACTTCCGTCAGTACTTGATAACTTCTGTTTAATTTTTGTAAATCCCTATTTCTCTTATTGTTGGTTAAGTTTGACATTGATGAACCAGCAAAATAAGACCAATGAAGTAAAAAAGCAAGACAAAAACAATAAAACATATTGCTTGTGAGCAGAAAAATTGCCTAAATGCTTACGCAAACGTTGATATTATAAAGATTTTAAGCTGTTTTTTGAAAAGAAATGTCCTTTTAAGCCAAAATTAACAATATACCAGTAACAAATTTAATTAATTTCTGTTAATTGGAGCTGAATTTAACAAATTAACGTTAATGGAAGTACATAACTGCGTTAACGAAGTAGTGGTCAACGAAGCTAACGTTTTGTATTAACTAGCCCATCTATGGTATCGGTATTTGGCCTAATCTACTTTCTCAACATTGTCACTGTGTCAAGCTAACCAGCACCTACCAGTATACGCTATCCACACCAATTTTTCTGACCTAACTAATAACTAGCCTAAATCATTCTAAGCTAATTTTTGTAAACGCTTATTTCTCTTATTGTTGGTTAAGTTTGACATCGATCAATGAACTAGCAAAATAAGACCAATGAAATAAAAAAGCAAGACAAAAACAATAAAACATATTGCTTGTGAGCAGAAAAATTGCCTAAATGCTTATGCAAACATTGATATTATAAAGATTTTAAGCTGTTTTTTGAAAAGAAATGTCCTTCTAAGCCAAAATTAACGATAGGCCTATACCGGTAACAAATTTAATTAACTTCTGTTAATTGGAGCTGAATTTAACGAATTAACGATAATGGAAGTACATAACTGCGTTAACGAAGTAGGAGTGGTCAACGAAGCTAACATTTTGCATTAACTTGCCCATCCAGTCTATGGTACCGGTATTTGGCCTAACAGGCCTAATCTACTTTCTCAACATTGTCACTGTGTCAAGCTAACCAGCACCCACCAGTATACGCTATCCACACCAAATTTTCTGACCTAACTAATAACTAGCCTAAACCATACTAAGCTCCCAGCTTCTTCATTCTGCAAAAATTACCTTGTCTAGTCTACCTGGCACAACTGCTATCAGTCTAACGTCATCTGCGCATGTGCGAGTGCTAGGTGCCACACGAACTAGTAGTCCAGTTATTTAACAGGTTTACAACACCGGAATGTGCGAGTGGTCCGGTCATAATGTGCGAGCAAACATGGAATGTGCGAGTGCGAGCACGGTGATGTGCGAGTGATTGGTTATGTGCGAGTCGAAATGTGCGAGTGCGAGTGACGATGTGCTAGTAGCACATTTGTGCTAGTGACGTCATTTCACCCCTGTTGCCAATCCGGCTCCGGAAAATTTGCTTGACTCCGGCTCCGGCTCCTGTGCACCTCTGGTTCGAAACTATGATTTCAAGTCCTTTGTCGTTCTTTGCGGTGTTAGTAACTAATTTAAAGTCCTTTGTCGTTCCTTGCTATGTTCGAGATTATGATTGCATGTCCTTTGTCGTTCTTTGCGGTGTTTAGTAATTAATTTAAAGTTCTTTGTCGTTCCTTGTTATGTTCAAAACTATGATTATATTTATTTTATTTCAGACCACAAGGTCCATAGTAACGAAATCATATCAAAAAGAAAGCAGAAAAATTTACATTCACAAAACAGATACCGTAACATTTAGTCATTTGCTATATAGACCATATCGAGATAATGACTATAATAACCAGAGCGAAAAAACACATCAGAGGTCATCAACGCAGATATTAACTTATTCTCAGAATGAAAGCACCGAGCAACAAATGAAAACAAGGATTTTCTGATTACAGCAGAAAAAGTAGTTACATGGGCAGAAACTTGGCACTCCTGAGCACTGACGTAACCTTTGTCGTTCTTTGCGGTGTTTAGTAACTAACTTAAAGTCCTTTGTCGTTCCTAGTTATGTTCGAGACAAGGGTGGAAACCGAAACCTAAACCTAAACCTGAAAACCTGGTTTTAAAGGAAATTTTGGAAAACCAAACTGAAACTGACACCTACTTATCCAAATTTTTGAAAATCTAAACTTAAACCAAAATCGTTTTTTCTTGAAACGTCAAAACCGAAACTGAAACTAAAACCTGTTGAAAATTTTCTAAGGTTTTGGGTTTAGAAAATTGTCATCACCAACATTACCACTACAGTTCTTTTAATGCTGAGCGTCGAATAGAGAAGCTGTGAATACTAATTTCTGAGTGTTTGGTTTCAGTGGACTCAGAATTATACTCAAGTCGACAACTTCTGAAGCAATAATTGCTCTCCTCACTCAGCCATCTGAGCTGCTACTTATCATCGTAAAAAAACAAAAATGCCAAAAAGTAGAGCATTTGAATAATTCCTATTCAAAATAAAATAGCTTTCTTGGATGAAACTTAACCAAAACTGAAAGCCAGAAACCGAAGCTGTGCATAAACAAAACTGAAACCTATTTTTCGACTGCCATAAAACCAAACCAAAACTGAAACCTGACATCTGGGTTTTAACACACCGAAACTGAAACTGACACTCTAAGGCTAAGTTGCCAGGTTTCCACCCTTGGTTCGAGACTATGATTCCCAGTCCTTTGTCGTTCTTTGCGGTGTTTAATAACTACTTTAAAGTTCGTTGTCGTTTTTTGCAGTGTTTTCAGTTCTTTGTTGTTCTTTGTCGTTGTTTGCGGTGTTTAGTAGGACCGTATAAGGTACGCTCATCCTTTGACCTTGATTAGCCGACCACCCCTCCGAATTTATCCATAAGGGCTGGTAAGGTTACCTGACAAATAGGTTGTTTTGCCTGACAAATACGTTGCAGGGCTGGTAACGTTGCCTGACAAGGTTGTTTTGGTCAAAATAACGATTAAGGGGCGCCCTATTCTGGGGCATGATAATGACTGTATGTAAAAAAGGTCTTCACACTCTTCAGTGACTGGAAAAACAGTTCGAGTGTTGCCAACTTAGCTACCTAGTATTCTAGATCTAGATACTTTTTTAGTTCCCGTAGATAGCAATTTTTTCGTCTAGATCCTAGCTAGTAATCTAGTTTCTTTTATAACTATCCAATTTGTTTATTGTTTTATCCCTTCACGGAAGAATGCCAGAAATTTCGCTTTAATTTAGTGAGCCGTTCTTCCAAGTGTTCAGCTCATTGCTGGTAGGCCTACTACCCTACAGGTATAGGCCTACCAGTAGGAGGATATATAATCTCGTGATAGGAGGATAAATATGCAACTTATTAACTAACCAGTAGTAGCCATAGGATAAGTATTTTTCTAGTCTAAGGCAAGTTGCGGCAAATTGGCATTTTGTGTTATGAGGAGATGAACATGGCCCAATTCTCTGATTCAATGGAGCTCCAAATTTTGTGGTTTTAAATCATTACAATGATACGGTAAGAAGTTAAAGTTAATCAAGAGTACCAGTAAGCTGCCAAGACTGTTAGTCTGATAAACTGGTAGACTAATCTGCTAATGATATGGTAAGGGCAGTTTGAGTAGCGGAGCAGGACTACTGTACAGCTTAAGTCTACCAGCCTAGTGTTAATGTTAGCCTAAACATTTGACTGATTCAGTACCAGTAGGCTACAGTACATTATTTTGCCTGTTTGTACTTTGTAGATATATACGCAGTATAGAATAGTTGTCTAGCTTGGAATAATTTTGAGTACGATTTGCATAATTCATGTCTACCACTGAAATCCAAGCAGTATGCTCAAAAGTTTAGATCCAAGTGGAAAAAGGATGAAAGATTTAAGGCATGGCCACAGTGTACTCATTATTACTAACAGTGGAACCACTCTTTGTGCTCAGTGTCCGGAACGAAAGTCAGAGTTGAGAGTTCATCTGTTCAAATCATGTTGCCCATTTCTATACTGAGAAATATAGCGAAAGTCAGAGTTGAGAGTTCATCTGTTCAAATCATGTTGCCCATTTCTATACTGGAAAATAAAAAAAATAATGGTGAGCAATTTCATTGCATTTATTGAACTATAAACTGCTTGTCACTTTTTATCTTTTCTTTTATGTAGTTAAACAATCTGCAATGGCTCCCTGACAATTTTAAAAACAATAAATAAAAACAGCAAATTTTGGAACCGGCAACAATACGACAATAGAACAGATGAGCTTCTTAAAAAAGCAATTATTACATCGCAGTATTTGCTGCATTTTTGTGAACATACGTAAAAATGCTTTTTTTGTTAAGTGGGTCCACTGTAAGAACTTTAAGTACACCGTAACATGGCTTCAAAGTATTAAAGATGATGATTCAATAGCAGCCTGTAAATTTTGTCACAAGACATTTCAAGCTAAACTACAGAGCATAAAAAAACATTTGAGCAGTGATGCTCATCAACAAAATGAAAAAACCAAAAGCTTGGATCCAAGTCAGCCAGAGCTATGGAAGCATATTTATCTGAAGGACTAGAATACACAATACACATTCGTCTTGTAGACTTTCAGAATATTGCAGTGTTTCGTTGTAAACTTTGATTTAGCATATGAGCAGTTAATTTTTTAGATTGTTTTGTGTAAAGTTGCTGTGGAGTAAGCCTACAGTATTGAAAAGGATAGTGTACTGTGCACAAGATTCACACTCAGATGCTTATGCTAATACAGGGTGTCCATAAAGTCCGTGTGCACTTTAGAAAATTTTAACTTCATTTGTGCACACGGACTTTATGGACACCCTGTATATAGCCTACACTGTTAGTGCGCAAGTTTACCAGGAAGTTCATGAAACTGCTGAATTCAAAGTTCAGTCCATTTAAAACTATTATAGAGCCAATTGCTGGAAGCTGATGATGTGACTTGACTAGCAGCTGTGTTTTTTTATTTTTCGGACATTGTCCCAATTTTTTGCTCAACTGTTCGAAACATTTGGAGCCATTTCGGACAAAGTGTCTGAAAAAATTCTGCTTATAGCACAACAATATGCTTGTAGCGGCTCCATGCTTATTAACTTAACTAAAATTTTGCGAGTTCCTTTTTGCAACTAAACTGTTGCCACTGTAACATCTGATGAGTTTTTTGCAACATGCGTACTTATATTGAAACATTTTCGCCAGTCTGCAAGGAGATATTGTTTCTGCGTTTTACTATATAATGGGAATTATGTCCAGACGTTTAGAGTGATTGTGGCTACTGCGATATCAAGCACGGGCTTTGTGATTTGGACTCCCTTGAAACTTTGATGACAACTTGAAACAATTGGTTGCTTTTAATGTTTTAAGTGAAGTTGTGAAATATTGAGCTAAAATAGATTTTTGAAAGATGAGGGTAATTATTACTTATCTACATCTTCGAAAGAAAATTAGAAAAAATTATTTTCCCATAAAATGGGTTTTGTCAGTGGAATAATTTACCAAATTTGGGAAATATATTCAGATCTTTAGAACTATTTTGGCCTACAATAGTGAATTTTACTACTGCGATATCGTGCATGAGCTTCATGATTTGGGCTCCCTCAAGACTTTGATGTCAACGAGAAGCAATTTGTTGCTTTTGATACTTTGAGTGAAGTTGTGAGATATAGGGCTAAAATAAATTTTTGGAAGATGAGCGTGATTATTGCGTTTTGGCTTTGGCATGATCAACGTTTTGTTATCAAAACTAGTCCTGTGTTTTTGTGAACTGCAGTAATTATTAACATTTGATTTAGTAAACTTGTAAAATCGTTTGTTCACAAATCTTGCCGAAAAAATTTTTAAGTGTCCGAAATTTTTTGAGCAAATTCGGACATTTATTCAAAATTTTGCAGCAAAAAAATAAACCCTGACTAGCAGATCCATAATATTTTTCTGTTGTGTTTATTTTCATTCATTTTTTGCTTGAATGTGTCGCTATGATGTGTTTAAAAGTGTTTTGATGTCACTGCGACTAAAATGTGTCTTCATTAGGCAGAATAATTCTTGAAAAACTGAATGTGTGCTATTATTTAATGCTGTATATAAGTTACTTCATGTCAAATTTCGTAAGATCGCTTGTTTTTTGTCATATTAACGCACTTTTTGTAGTTACATACTAATCTATATACTTTTGTTGTTTAGATGTGGTTAATCAAAAATCTAGCTAATTCTGGATACTTTTGTTAAACAATGAGTAAATTGAGATCTGGCAACACTGACCAGTACCACTCCGCAATATTGCTAAAACCTGCAGGAGTACAAAGACCGTCTTTGCAAGTAAGACAAGTTAGGAGCACAAGGACTGCTAGCGCCCAGCTGCTAGTGAGTTATTACTAACTGGTTAGTGATCTTGACTTAAAGCTGTTGAGTACCTTTGTTTCAGGCAATATTGGCAGTTGTAAGAAGGGTCCTAGACTACTAAACACCGCAAAGGGCTAAAACACTGCAAAATCCGACAAAGGACCTCAAATTGATTTACTAAACACTGCAAAGTACAACGAAGGACCCTAAAACCCTAACCCTAATTTAATGTTCTTTTGCATTCTTTGTTGCCGGTATGGTATGATTCCAAGTCCTTTGTTGTTCTTTGCGGTGTTTAGTAGATCAATTTAAGGTCTTTTGTCGTTCTTTGCAGTGTTTAGTACATCAATTTTAGGTCCTTTCTTGTCCTTTGCGGTGTTTAGTAGGACCGTTAGTAAGAACAAGTACCGGTAGGGATTTTTGAAATTTCTCACTTACTGAAACACTTAAGTTTTGATTGGTAACGTTGACAGTTGACTCGCACCTGTAGTACTTAGTAGCAGACTAGCATAGCGCAGCCTAGCATTCTATGTTCGGTAGACTACCACTACTATTCTGAATTCAAATTTAAGAAGGCTTGCTGACACCCAGCACCAGTTACCCTGTACCAGTATAATACACAGTACAGACATATTAGACAATACCAGGTATGTCTGGTCCAGAATTTAATCTTTTTTCCTGTTAGTCTAGAACGCTTCAAGACGATTGTATCCACTGGTTAATGCATCATTTAAAAAAATATTTACTTCTGCTGATATTATTTTGGTCATACCATGGCATTGAGTGAACCTGAAGAAAATCAGTGTGAATTCTCAAACGATGGTAATGATGTTGGGAATACTAGAATTTTCCCCAATGGGACTGAATCTCACAATGTAGATAAAAATTTAAAACAACTCAATCTTGATCCTGCCAAATCTCAAGCACCAAGCCATCCAAAGGTAATATATATCGGTACTCTGTACTAACTCTGAGCTGTTTAGCCCCTAGCCTACTTCGCTACTAATTGTTTCAATTTGCACTCTGCATGACCTATTGGTAGTCCACATGCACTAATTGTTTTGAATGTGTTTCCGTTGAACTTGTGCTAGTTCTGGTATGGCAAACTTTTATCACATAGACTGTACTGGTACCCAGGTACCTGTAGGCAATACTTGTATTTTTTGTTTTGCTTTGCTTTTTGTTTTTATGTAGTCTTGGCCATCTGCAGTTCTGCATGATTGTGCAGATGTTGTGCTGGTAGGCAAAAACTGATACCGGTACTATTCATTTGTCCCTTAGATGATTGACAACAAGTTTTAAGGGACTAGGCTTATAAATCCGTATTATTATAATTGAAGTAAATAGAGAACCTGAAAATTCTTAGTAGCGTACCGGTATAATATATTGGTAGTATTCAGTGGCGTTTGGTGAGCATTATTGTGCTCCACTTCGATATATGCTGCCACCTGCCAGGATGCATTGAACGATTGTGTGAAGGAGCTCGCAAGTTCATTGCACTCTGACATCTACTGTAACGCAGAGATGGAGTCGAGTACTCAACCTTCAAGTACGAGTACCGCAAAAAACTTCGAGTACGAGTACTGATATTGAAAAATGTACTCGAGTATTAGTACTGTTAAAAAGTTCGAGTACGAGTGATTTTACAAATTTAGCAAAAGAACAACTTTTAAGTTGTAACAGCTCAAAGTTTGTCGCAAAAACATAAACGAATACGTTTTTTCAGTGTTTGGAATGTTTAGAAGTCGCACAACTGCAGGTGACAATTTTCTGACAAGGATCGATAACACATAAAAAATACTATTATATTTTAAACATAGTAGGTACCTACGCAATTACACAAACCAGTTGTAAGCATTATTAAATGTTGTTCGCAATTACAAACTTTTTTCCAGATAAACTATGGTGCAAAGTTAAGAGGCTGATTACACTTCGTTATCCGAGATTTTTTTTGCTAAACCAGTACCAACGATTTGATAAAAAGTTTTTAGCGTTGTTCTGCTGAGTACCTGAGTTATCAGAAAAGAAAACAAACTAAAATTGTCATGATTTATTATTACATTTAACACTCAAAATATCTCTATATGACCTAAATTTAACACTCAAAATATTGCTTTCAAATCTAACTTTTGTTCTTTTTTGGATACCCCTACCATGCAATACCATAGCAAAACTATTATTTGGCATTGGCAAATTACAGTAATACATGCACTGTAGAAAATCTTCTATCAACATCTGAGGTGAAATTGTAAAACGCTAACCCAACTGTTACATTCTTTGTCACACACGTGGCTCGATTTCTGTGGTACGTAACTTTAATTGCAAGATAAATTAAAAGTCGCTACAACTTTCACACGTTTTCTGCAGCAGAAATGCGTTTGTTGTCAAACAATACTATTTGTTGTTGACCCAATACTGTGCTGTATCGCATTCAAACGTTTGATTTCGCTCGTTCTCACCATTAAATAGCTGTTTGTTCTGCGGCAGTCTGCACAGATTAAAGCAAAAGCAACTCAATAAAATCAATTTATTTGCGGGTTTTATTGACTGTAGACTACAGCCAATAAGTTTGCTATCAAAAGTTCATCTTGTTTGTTACTTCTAGCATAAGCCAAATCTACTCGTGTACTCGGCACTTTTTTTGCCTGAGTACCGAGTACATTGACCTTCGAGTACGAGTACTAACCAAGTACCTGGGGTTCCGAGTACAAGTACTCAAAAAATGGTACTTGAGTTGTACTCGAGTACTCCATCACTGTTGTAACGCGTTTTCAATCAGCCTAATTTGCATTTTAGGCACATAATCTTAAAATGGGAGTTGAAAAAATAGGTATATGCTAATGAATCAACGTGACCATCCAGAGGGGGGTTTGGGGGATCAAAACCCCCTCTTTTTGAAACTGATTCCTTGTTTTTAAAGTGTTGTGTCTTAACTGTGCAAGTGCAGCCAGGACGTACTGATATTTCTGGGGGTATGCATCTCCCCCACCAGCCATTTTCACATATGTTAAATGCATCATCTTTAATGAAACACTCAGGTTTAGGGGCAAAAAATTCAAACAAAATCTGCCCAAAAATTGTTCAAAAAGTACTAAAATGGCCACTACAGTACCAGTGCCTGTGTGTAAATTTTCAGACTAGAGCCTTTTTTATTCTCAATATGCTTTGAAATGGTTCTGTCGGAAAAAACTATGTTTGAAAATATGTCAAAATTTGATGCCCCCTCCATGAAAAAATTTGTGAGTATGCCGCAGGTATGAAAACATTTTCCAAAGAGCTTTTACATCTTTTTGGGGTCTAATGTCTTTGTATTTAGTTAACATTCAACCTAATTCAAAATTTCATCCCCCCTACCAAAATATTCTGGATCTGCTCCTGAGTGCAAAATCAAGTTTTTTTTTTTAAATCTCCCCTCCCTCTAAAATATGCTGGGTGCGCCCCTGAACGTGGCGGTCACAGGCTATGAACTTTGAAATAACAAGCATTGTGCAACTTTTTTCTAAAAAAAATACACATGGTAGTCTAAAGTTGCTAAGTACACAAGCAACAATATCGGTACCGACAAGGCAAATCTTCTAGCATAAGGGTATGGACCTTCTAGCCAGCTGTCGATACTATTTTCGATTTTTTATCATAATTTCTGCCAGAAAATGCCTTTTTAATTACATCGTCAACACTTAATTCCACTTCTTTCAACAAATTTGACTACAACTTCAAAATGAATGTATTTGACCACAACTTCATCGATCGCCAAACGAATATGGCTAGTAACTATTGACAACCAAATTGATACAATTACAGCCACGATACTATTTCCAATTTTGCTGTATAATATCTGCTAGAAAATGGCTCTTTAATTAGACTGTCAACATTAATCTCCATTCCACTAAATATATTTGACCGACAACTTTAAAATGCCAGTATATCGACCTCCAAACTTTTGAAAATAACTTGCGATTACCAACAACGTCATTGCTACAACCATGGTGCAACTCGTGTGATTGGACATGCATTGTGACATTGCATCTGGGTTCAATTTTAAAATAGGACACTTCTTGAATTTAAACCGCATGGAAAGAGAAAAAGCCACTCTCTGCCATATAATGCAATTTTGAATACAATCGAAAAGGTCAGGCTCACTTGTGTTCATCGATATTCTGTGAACCTATCGTGAGAGAAAATTTTGCGTCATCGGTCGGCGTTGAAAAAAAGCAATTAGTCGTTTACCGAAAAAAAAGAAAGAACACCAATGGTGCTGATATTACAAAGACTAGAGATGAAAAAATCCAAAAATTTTAGTTATATGATAAATATGAATTAACGCTTGTGCCTGTGATATCGCAGGGTGTGCACTGAACACCTTGAATCTCTGGAGAATAAGCCCTTGGTAGCATTACATCTGATAGTATAAAGAATTCAAAGTTTTTTAAGTAAAGTTTTTAAAAAATTTAAAAATTTTTGCTTAATAAATGTTAATGAAAAAAAAAATCAATTTGGAGAAAAAATAGCTATATCTTTTCCTATGAATAAAGTTGTAACTATTATGGTTATATGCAGTGTTTTCTTTTAAGGTTTGGTTTGAGGAACCATTAAGCAATTTTAAAAGACTGCAAATTGAATTTGTACGTAAAGCAAGGCTTTTTACGCTAATGTAGAAGTAGATTTTGAAAGACTGCTGGACAATTTTGAGAGACCATTTTGGTTCCTCCAAATGCCTTAAAAAAACACTGGTTATGTGGTTTCTAGCTTTTAAAAGCCTACGCTTTGGTTAGTAATTTTTTGCTTTGAATTGTAGCACTTGTATACTCGTATGTCAGTGCTAATATCATGTTTGAGTTTTTCAAGTTAAGCTATGGTCACAACCTAGGGTGGGATTTAGCTGGTTCGTACTGGTTCTACGGAACCGTCTCACAGAATTTTGTTGGATCTGCGAACCAGCAAGCTTTGTTGTTTATTATACTTGTACCATTAATTGAAACAGAGCCGGCTGAAAATATAACTTTATTATTTGCGTACTTCAAATTCACATAGTATGACTGGACACTTGTAACTTTAGTAATGTATAGTGCTTATTGCACAAATATACAGTAGCATACTTGAAGTAGAGATATTCATGTTTTTATGTACTTATTCTTACGCTAATATGTTGTCTTGATTTAGCCATATACGAAGATTTCTAAACCTGAACATGCTGAGAAAGATAATCCATCAGGTATGCTTAATTGCTTAACTAAAGTGTGATCTGTATTGTATTTTTTAATTGCCAGCATGCTGCTTTTAGATGAAAATGTTTTGACTATGTTTGCAGTTCGCACAAATGAACAAATGCTCTGTTTTTTTATGAATTTGCTACTTTCGGCCGTTATTACTTGTAAGTTCTTAGCAAAATCAGTCACTTTTAACGAAAATTGGCTTGTTTAATGTGTGTGGAGTCTACAGCTTCAGAGGCGGACGCTCTTACCTCTCGGCCAACGGAGCTGTTGGAGTATTTACTGACTCCCAAACGGCTTGCTTCAATGAGTGCCTAAAAATAAAATATTAAAACGTACCCATATTTTAGTAGCTGGTTCCATGCGTATGATAATGTCGGTCCACGACTTTCAGGCGCGGACGGTTAGTCGCGAGACAGTTAGTCGCGAGCGGTTAGTCGCCAAGACGGTTAGGCGCCAGGACGTTTAGCCGCCAGGACGGTTGGGTGCCAGCTCTATTTATATCTCTACGCATAACGTTCTAAACTCGACACATGCAATTTTTCGTTTTTTTTTTTTGGGGGGGGGTTGTTAAAATTTATAGGTTTAGTTTGAAGGAGGCTAAGTAAAAATGCAGCAGAGCTCTGTAAATGGTACGTGTTTACTGTAGCGACGCGGAGATGAAATGCGTTTGTAACATAAGTAATGAAGGTGACTATTATAGCAGATGTAAAACAAATTTCTATTTCAAATCAAAGCTATTTTAATCAAATTTTGAGACATTTCACGCAAAGATTAGTTTTATGAATATGCAAAATCATGACGCAATTGACACGTATCAGCGTCATTAGGAAGTGCAGGAAAGTTTTCAAAAAAATCTTCATTATTATCGCATGTTACGTCAAAATATGCAACGAGTGGCGGGGCTCATCTCCGCGGTTAAACGCCTGGCCAACACAGCTTCCAACCACGAAGGAGAAACGTTGCTGAGGTGGCGAGCCGTAGACGACACTGTGTCCAATTTCAATAGTCAGGGAATCAAACCCCAGACCCCCCACACCGAAGTCGATGCTAATACGGAAAAAATTTGAAGTTCAATACATCGAAGTGATAAATAGTTACGCTCAGCAATACCATATTTGACATTACAGAGGTTGTAAAAAGTGTTCCTAATTACATTCAGCGGACTGTAAAATAACAACGCTTTCGTCTGGTCTAGGACGAAATCGAATACTGTGCGATTACTAGCAGTGTGAATACTAGTTGAATGATAGTTGTGCGAATACTAGTTAACTTATCTAAACAACTAATCAACTCACATTTTGCATCCTAGACCAGACGAAAGCGTTGTTATTTTACCGTCTGCAAAATGTGATTTGATTCGGAACTTATTCAATGCAATTTCGTCCAAGACCAGACGAAAGTGTTGGTATTTTACAGTCTGCAAAATGTGATTTAATTCAGAACTTTTTCGCTACGATTTTGTCCTAGACTAGACTAAAGCGTTGACTTGTCCGTAGAGTTTGTGCAATATCAATTTTACGAATGGCACTTCATTAAAAAGCTTTAAACAAAATCCTTTCTCGTTGCATTGTTATTTTACAGTCCGCAGAATGCGGTCTTATTTTTTACTTCACCATTTCGTCTTAAAATTGTAAAAAGCACAAATCTATCCGTAAAATGCATGCAATATAGTAGGGTGGGGCAAAATGGACAGTTCCACTTCAAAGCCAGCTCAACGGCGCTACCGTATGGATAAAATAGGTTGCGTTTGAGATTTTATTTTGTCAGTGCTAGAACATCTCGCTCGCTTCATGGCAACATCACCGTAAGCCGTGTTAAGCACGGCAAACGCTTCCGTAGTAGATTTTCCCAGCTTGACACAAAATTTCACAGCAAATCGTTGCTCTTTCAAGTTATTCATTTTAAAAACAATTTGTAAAACTTAAAATCCAACGAACTAAAAAACTAACCTTAACTTAACTGCTAGTAAATTAAGTTAAATCGAATACTGTGAAATGAACATCAGAGGTGACGAATATGCGGCCCGCGAAAGAATTTCCTGCGGCCCGCGAACATTTTGGCGAGACCAGTACTTTTAAAGTTTTTAAACATTTTTTCCCCGTCTAATCTTTGCGATGCGATACCAGAAGCTGAGCCCCTGATTTAATCAAGCGCGTATCACACAGTAGTTATACAAACGCTCAATACAAGTCATCTGTTTCAGGATACAGCAGCTCATCCATTGTTATAAAATAATACTAACACAACTCTAGTCCGTTGCAGTTTCAGCATAGTTTACGAGTAACTATTCGAGTGAGAGCTTAGCTTGCCTTACAGTAGTAGGAATTATGTGAGTTTGCGGAAATGAATTGGTGAGGTGGCAGTACCATTTATCATATGCAAATTTTACTGCTTTCTTAAGGTATTTGTTATTCTGTTTTTTAATCAATATTTAATTAGCCGCTTGTCTTCAGCGAAAAAGCGAAATATTGTAGATGAAAAAAGAGTATTTCAAAAAGATTGGACCGATATCCGATATGTTTAGGACCAGGAGCGTATTCAGAGGGGGGCCATTGTGCCATCC